>OZ035880.1:109403270-110603270 GCA_964034835.1 Muscina levida
TAAAGTTGTTGACAACTTAATTAACAGCAATTCCTAGTGTTGACATTTAAATGTCCATATGCCACTGCTACTCAACATAATGCATAGTGCAACATAACTTACAACCCCACACACACACACACACACAACATACCATACATACATTGTATACACGAAGTGGTATCTAAGTATCTACTACATATTTCTCTTATCAACAGCAAATAAAACACACACAACAGTTGCAACATTGCTTAATGCCGCACTGTTTGAGTTTTTATGCAGGCGCCAGTACTTCAACTGGGTAAATTTTACTGCAAAGCCAAAGACGACGACTGATCTATAGCAATCATAGTCATCATAGGCATTTCAGCGTACGCTGGGAAGCCGACGTTGTCACTACTGTAATCATCATTGTAAATAAAGCCAGTATTAAATAATTGCAATTGATATGTGTGGAGTCATCAGTCTATGGTAGAGTGGACGCGTTTTCTATTGGATAAGTAAATAAACACTTAAGATACAAAGATAGATGATAGCAAAGCAAGGGAATCGAAACAGCCAGGAAGTAAGGAAAGCAAAATTGATTGAGATGTTTTTAAGGGAGTCACTACTGGTATTAGTTTTCTTATTTAAAACAAAAGACAATACATGATAGCGTTAGAGGGATGTCTTGGAAGTTTTTATAATTTTCCATATTTTGTAAGAATTGTCCTGTGAATATTTCTCGCTCTTAAGTCTTCATTGAGAGGATTTTGAAAAAGTTCAAGGGATTATTGCAATTGCTGGCTTTAGACATAAAATAATATGTAGTGCGTTGCCCAAACTCTACGAGGATATGTCAGCCAGTATTTGGGTAACATTGCCCTAAATGCTTGCTTCAATAATTTCTCATTTGGCCATCAATAAATATGAAACCGCAATTTTATACAACATTAGCTGTCTTATCCAATCAAAAAAAGACATTTTAAATAACGTAAATAAATTCTCAAACAAGACATCCCTCTGTGCGTCAATGTGTTATGTTGGCATATCGTGACGTATGCAAGCCTATGTAAATCTACCTAATAGTCTTGATAGTCATACATATAACTTCTATGTACTTTGAAGTGCCCATACATACACATGCATATATGTTGTATATATTCCAACAAAGGTACATAAAAACATAAACGTTTTTTACTGTTCTTTCTTTTTTTTTTGTTTCTTGTCGTTTCAATAATATTTTAAATTTTGTTTTTCTTTGACTGAATTTTGATTGATTATTACCAATGATTTTTTGATTTATTTATGAGAGTAAAGTACCACCACCACCATCGTTCATGGAGTAGTCATTGCATTCATTCAGGTTATTTTTCTATCCCACATTTGATTTCTAACACTTATAAATTTTATTTGATACTATTGGAAGCACTTGACATTTAATATGGCGTTATATGATTTGTTGGCCCCCGCCGAAATTGTATTTCCAATGCGACGTAAATCATAAAAAAGACCAAATTGTTATTTACAACAGTAGCATTTTGTTTGGCAAAGTTTATGATTTTTATCAGCCACACCTGCGATGTACATAGGTAGCTATGCTCGTGTGTATGCAAGGGGTCTGTGTAGAATTTTGTCAATTGTTAGAAAATCACGTTTTTGTGATTAACGATCCAATTCAATAAGGTATTTTGGCCTAATTAAGGCAATAGAATGTTGGTGCTATAAATAGTTGAAATGTTGAGTGGTATAAATAGTTCAAAATTGGTGTCAACACATTGTGCTTGCTAAATTGATGTTAAAAATACAAGTTTTTGGCATGACAAGCTATTTTTACAGTAAAGTTCTTTAAGATGCAAATTTGTATTCGAAATAGTAATGTAACTGATATATGTTAATTCGTATTATAGAAAACATAATTATAGAACATAGAAGATTCCCCAAAATACAAACGATATAACTGATAAGTTCAATTTTTTTCAGTATGAGAAGAAAGGAAGGTTATTTTAGATTAGGTTAAATTGCCAGCCGCGTTCAGCATAGCTCACTTGGGACCTAGTATAGGTTCCGTTGTAATACCATTTTAAAATTTTCGCACCAATTATTCCTTCTTTATAAGGACAAAGTCTCTTACAAGCCATTTTGTAGGTATGATGAAGGCATGGATGTTTCACAGACCTCCTACTGATACACAAGTATTGTCCAGAAGTGTCTTAGGTCATCTCAGGTTACCAAAAGCAGGATAGTGACATAGAAGATGCTTAGTGGTCTCCTCTGCTTTATTATCATTGAAGCTTCTATAAAAAGCGTTGTAGGGAAGTTTCAACCGGCCAGTTTCAGTGACCGGATATGACAGCTATGATTACAGCTCAGATTGACACTCAATAGGTTTAGGGCAAATCGTGTACTCGGTAAATCCATGGTAAACCAAATCTGTTTGGTCGCTGAGCAATTGGGTTCATCTTTCCCCGCAGTAAGCTGTTCCATAGAGCAATCATAAGAGAGGAAAGAAGTATCTCTAGTAGCCTTTATGGACAATATCGAACCCCTTTGCATAATGACCGAGCTCAACAGCCTACAGACAAACCTGCGGTCCAGTGAAAAACAGAAGACGTGCACTATATCCAATATCCAACTGTAACTAATTGAGGTCCTCATATTGGACAGGAAGCTGAACTGGAAACAAAACATGGAAAGCAGATCCAACAAGACACTCACTTTATAAACATTAGGAAAGCTATTGGGAAATCTGGGATAACACTTCGGATTTACAACGTTATTGTTAAGCCAATACTACAATATTGCACCATAGCCCGATAGTATGCACTCAGTTAAAAGAGCATGATCCAACATATGTATCGTGTTCAACATTCCTTCTTCTTCTTTTCCGCTTAACGCCTTGTGGAGCATAGGACCTCTATGAACAACTTCCAGGATTCTTTCGGCATTCCATGAGTTGTTTGGTCTTCCTTTTTTCCTATTTTCTTGGGAATTCCAGTCTAAAGCTTCCATGATTATTTTCTCAGGCTCCTTTCTGAACGTACGACTGACCCATCTTCATTTCCTCTTTTCGATTACTGTTGCTATGGGCTTACTTTCGCTTGGATTAGATACTTAATCCAATACCACCTGATTTGAGCTGCAAAAGCTTCGCTCTCAAAACAGCCATACGATTAAACAAAATAGAAAGATTGGATTCATATTTTAGTCTCTCGATGATCCTAAACGAACTCAATATCTTACTGGAAATTGACAGCAAACAAGCTTTGTGCACGGAAAACAAACATCCTCTACGAAACCAGAACGCTCTTCAGAAGGATGTGGACAGAGAACGAAAACGCTATGTATGGACCATAAAACATCTCTATGATCTTACTTACTTACTTAATTTCCCTTTGCACCCCATGAATGAGGTATGGGATAGCTTCTCGCGTTGTTGTGAAGCTCTTACTAGACACGACGATTGAATCGACGCTTAATACTGCGAAGTTGCTGTCAACAACATTCGAGGGGAGCCGACAATGAAAGATCTAAGATCTCTATGATCTACCAAACTGAATAATGGTGTGGGCTATGGCATCTAATCCGCGGATCTAAGCCTGGATATAAGATCAAGGATTCCGCACTTCTGCTGCATTTACCAAGTGGAAATATTAAACAGGCCGCCGACTAGGTAAACGTGAGGAGAGTATCACAGGAGGATATTCTCTTAAACTTACTCAGTAAACTTACTGAAGACCCGTAAAACCAAATCGAAAATTGCCAGGGCCTGCTGGATATCGCATACCGACATATTCAAGAATACCAGAGTTATGATCACGTGAATACCTAGACACAGCGGATTTGAGGGCAACTTGGGAGGCCTGACAAGACTGAAGAGTTCCAACCATGCTCAGCCCTGCATGTAAGCAACAAGGAACACGAAGCACTTCGCCCTATGAAGAAACCTGTACGAAAGCCAGCAAGACATAGCCTGAAAACAACCCGAAACGTACATCAAATCTAATCAATTTCGAAAGAGGCTAGATTGGGAAAAAATTACCTTCCTGAGGGAAAGCATAGAACCAATAGGTAGACACGTGAACAAAATGGGCCCATAAGGACCTAACTGAACCTATCCTCTACGGAGAGGATGCCTGCAAAGAAGAAGAAATACGAACGGAATACCCCAATATTGAGGACCCCGCAAACGTTAAAAGGGCTATGATGTAAGGAACTGCACCTGGAATGTTCAGACTCTCTATAGAGGAGTCACTATCCGACTGGCGGATGAACTCGACAAATGTAAGGCTGACATCACCGCTATTAAGAAGATTAAACGGACAGAACGTGTACGCATCCGACGTGCAACATCTGTTACAGCTGTTATGCGAAAATTGGAAAGAGACTTAGACATCTTGTCTCGCGGTTTAATCCAAAGACGAAATACTTCAACATCACATCACGGTGATTTGAGTACATCTCCCGACGGAAGATAAAGACGAAGATATTAAAGATACATTCTACGAGTGTTTAGAAGATACAGTAGATTTTACTGCATAATGGTATTAATTTTAAGTGGAAAGGAACATGGTAGACCGTGGAACTATATGTGAACATAAAGGTATCCACAAGGCCACTGTGATATCCCCTGATCAAAACCACATACATCGTACGGGTCATGTGGAAACAGATGGAAGGCTTGCATAGGCATCCCATAGCCTCACGAGGCAGACAACAATCGTTTTTTAATCTAAAAAGTTTTTTTTTGATTCAAAACAGTCAATCTCTGCTTGAGTGTTAAGAAGGCAAAACCACTCACGCTTGTTTCGCACTCAGCACAAATAAAATACACAAGTACAGACCGAGATACAGTGTTCAACGATTGGTAAGAGAGTATGATAGCACGGTTGTTAGAAGAGCACAATATTTTCACCTTGAAAAATTAGACAGCGCTGTCGCTTCTTGTGCAACCGCACACAAGCACTCCATATTGTTGTGTGCGTGTGTTCGGTTATGCCTACAACTGATCCTATGTCAAGGATGTGAGCCTACTCCATGGTGTTAACATTGACTAGGTTCATAACATGCTTGCAGCTAAGGTGCGTGCAAGTGTGTAAAAACTCACGAAATCAATCACAAAGAACGCTAGACATCGCAAAGCTGCAAACTCCAGAGTTAGCCACTGCCTATTTCAACCAGTTCTCCCAACAACTAAGACACAAAGCCTCTACCTCAAGTGTTTCTGATATGCAGTACTTGAAAATCCAAAGAAAGACTCGGACAACCCGTGGTATGAAAGGAATGTTTCACAGCGTCTGGAGAAAAGGATGCAGGTGAGACAGGCTTTTTGGATACATAAGGAACTGGAAAGTGGGGATATAGAGATTCACAG
This sequence comes from Muscina levida, assembly GCA_964034835.1. Taxonomy (NCBI): domain Eukaryota; kingdom Metazoa; phylum Arthropoda; class Insecta; order Diptera; family Muscidae; genus Muscina; species Muscina levida. The sequence goes on from OZ035880.1 coordinate 109,408,603, forward strand.
GGATTGAGGTAAATCTCGAAAATTCTAACTGAAGGTTAAGCAAATATATGAAAAGAACACTTTCAAAATATGTTGGCGTATGTAAAAGTACCACGCCAGTAATTGACGACGGCTTATAATACTCGTCAACAAGCAAAAACGAAGTTAGAAAAACAATACCACTGCTAAATAAATAGCAAATAAGCCGGTGTTGGCTGCGGCTGTGTACTTTTTTACTCCATTAACTGTCTCCGAGCATATATCCAGCCAAGTTTTTGCCCAACATGATCTCATGATACAAAAGTTTTCAATTGACTTAATGTTGACAATATTTTAAACAACACAGAACACAAAAACAACAATCACCTTCACTTCATAAAATGGGTTAAAACAAACACTACCAAACAATGTTTGTGCTACATGTATGACTTTGAAAATTTAACTTCCTGTTGGAGAGGAGTACATACAAACCCAAGAGAAAATTTAAACTAGATCGTATCTGGGGGACATACAAACACAAACAAACCCACAATCGAAGGAAAGGCAAAAGCAATCAATAGACATAACACATAACCAATTTGTGCAACAAGAGGCGCCACACTCAAAACAAAACCCAAAGGATTAGTTAAAAACGATACCAATTCGATGAAATGAAAATCGTCTCTCATTGTTAATGTTTACGGATAAATGTCGGTAACAAGATTAAATTTAAATCCTATTCGATTCCCTTGGGTTTCAGAAACCTGTACGTACGTGCTATATGCTCCTACAGAGGACAAACGAAGTTTTAGGGTTCAATGAATTCAATGAATGTGGTCAGATTTGGAACACTGGGGGTTCATTGCAAACAGAGAGGGCTCAGACAAGGGGGGGAAATAATGTTATTATAACAAATCGTGACTAATAAGACAGCGGGGTGCCATCACAACGAATGCATTTCCAAATGAATTCATATATTTTGAATTTTTGATTATCTTCAATATCAAATAATCCAAGTCATTCCTTAGGGTGCATTACGGACAGAACAACAAAAAAAAAATACATGCACATAGGGTCAAACAGTATTATTGTCTCTCTCTCTGCATTTAATATACATACATACGTACAAATGTAGAAAGTCACATGTGACAGCTTACAAAAACTTTGAAAAGAAATAAAAATGACAGTATAAATGGATTAGTCGATGTTTTCGTCAAGTCATTTTATTGAACGCACACAAAAATTTTGACTTGAATCTCAGTAAGAAAACCAAAGTTTTCAAAGACACAAAGCTATACGTATATACAAGTTCAACAATTTTGCCTTATCTTTAAGATGAATGTGAACCCTGATCATCCGCACACATGTTGCTATGAAACAAAAGCCTAAATGTGTTGACTTTTGCTAATGAGTTAAAAGATGAGGCTAATTCACATCAAAATTATACTATCTGTCAGTCATTCATTCAAGACGTTAACCATGGCACAGGCATGCACTCGGTCAGCACCACCACTACCACCACAGTCACAGTATCACAATTCATCTGCTCACCCTCTCTACCATGGCATTCTTTAAATATCTTAAGAGTGATTTGGCACTCTGTGCGGTCAGACGAGCGAGAAACGGGTTGAAGCTATGGCCGAGGTAGCAGGCAAAGGGTTCCCACTCCCTTTTTTGTTGTTGGCGACGACAGCAGCATTTATGCGGAAAGCGAGCAAGTGTTGCATTCCAAGTGAATGGCTGTACGTTTTGTTAATTTTCTTTTATCGTGTGTTTTAATGAAATTAAATCCTTTTTCCGGTTTCCTGTGTCCAGTTGCTGCTGCAATGTGATGGACGTGCCGGACCGGACCATATGTCTAAGTAATATTGCGAAATATAATTAAATATTGTCAACAATCATGGAAGTATTTCGTAATATTTGTATTGTATTTAGAGAATGTGCAAATATTAACTTAATTCGATTAGGATTGGTAAATTTTCGTTAATGAAAAAAGAGTTATTTTGATTAAAGGGGTTGTTAGGGTAAGAGCAAACTACAGAAAATTCCCAAAGAAAATGAGAAGCAAAAACTTTGTCTAAGAATCGTTAAAAATGTTTGGGAAATGTGAATTTAATTAGGTAAAATTCTGCAACTTTTTGCGATCTTACAGAGAAATTTGTCACAGGTAAGTTAAAACATTTTGTAATCGAAACATTCTTTATACTTTTTCCATTAGAAGCAGAGTGCAATGCACTAGTTGATTTAATTTCTGTCGATGATTAACAGCAACAATCCTAGTAATATTGGATTTAATCGTGGTCGTATATCCTCTTGTGATGCACTAGGTTTGGTCTGTCCAATTGAGGTTTCAGCGTCGCTAGTCTTAGATTAAACCGATATCTATAGTTTGACTGATTGAGTAGCAAAAGCAAGTGCTCAAGTCTGTTTTATGTATAAACTACTGGATTTTACAACCTCTATCGGCAATAGGAACCGCGTTGTTTCACTGTGACCCACAGGCGCAAAGGTCCATACAATAAATTCAACGCAAATTGGAAATATTTATAATCAGCTAAGACCTTGCTGATATACCTAAGGATATTTTATGTCTCACCCAATAGAAATCTGGAACCACCGAATGACAAGACATAATCACCCCTATTCCCGTAGACGTCGTCGACATCGTCGTCGTTTTTACGTCAATGTCACTTCGATTTAACATCGTCGTCACATCAATGCTATTTCGGTATTCTGTAACTACAATGAGACGACGTCGACTGGTAATCGATAACATGAAAGAAATGACAACAGCTGATGTAACATCTGTGCATCAGCTGATTTATTTTTATTTTTATTGTGTTACGTGAAAAAATATTTTTGTGCCCAAATCAAATTCAAGCGATGAGGAAAGCAAGAAATGTATTATACTGGAAAGGAAAATACTTCGACTATGATCCGATGATTTTAAACTTTCCAAATAACGAGTATGTTCATCGGTGTTAAAATCGTAATTTGAGGTTATCTGTTGGCCGGCCTTCCAACTTTTTTTTAGATTCGAGAACTATTTAAGTCTTAATATAGCAGCATTTAATTACGTAATAGTTCCTATCATGAAAAGTGAACTCAGGACATATGTTTCAGTCATAATTAAGTTGTCAGCAACATTGAGGTCCTTTGGACAGGGGCCTTACAACCTAAGTGTAAGTGCAGCCAGTAGTTGCAAGATTCCTGTCGAAACCCTGAATGCATTAGATACAATTGGAAGTAACTGAAGATGACAAGTCGGAAGCTTAAACTACATTTTTTTTAACATAACAGGATTTACTGGAGTTATTGGATATGTCGATGGAACCCATATCAAAATTTTTGCTACAAATAAAGAATACCAGATTCGTAACTACAACCGCAAAGGATTCTTAAAGGCGCTCCAAAGGAATTAAATTGTTTTTCACCAATTTTCTCACATTACCCCTTAAAATTAGACAAAATCCTTGTACCTATGAGGAATTTTGTTTCCAAGCCCCTATTTGTTACTCGACATTGTTATTCTTGATGTCATTAAACAAAACCTTTTTTTAAATTTACAAAAACTAAAATTATTCCTTCAAATTGTTTCAAGTCGTTACTAACAACTGTGACGACAGATTCAGAGTCGTTTCGATTCAACGTCGTCGTCACATTTCCTTACAGAATACCAAATTTGTGTCAATAGTAACCGATAGTTATCGAAAACGACTACGAGAATACCGATTTTACAGCGTTGTCACAAGACGACGTCGTTTTGCGTCGACGACGACTACGGGAATAAGGCCGAATACTTATAAAAATAAGCAACAATATATAAAATACGGCCGACTTAATGATATGAACACGCAAAAATCACCTGGTTTAGAGCCCTGTTACACCAACTTTCATTTCTTTAGTCGGCAGGACCCTCCATGTTGTAGGCAAGAACATCCGAGTGGTCGAGTCTATCGGTCTGCCTAGTGAAGAAGGTAGATTTGATTTTTTGAAACCCTTTTGTCAACCCGGAACTTGGTGGTGGCTGCGTGAGTGGGATAGCTACTAAAGAAACTCCGCAGAAGCGGATCCTGCCCCTTCTTCTATGGCTCCTTGTGATAAAGTGACTTCTTAAATCATTCAATGAGGATGACGTAATCATCAAGATGGGTGAACAATTTCTACCAACGATGGGTGACCTTATCGAAACTGCCCTTGGAAAGCTGCTACGATGGCCCATTGCCAGTGGATTGAGGGGTAAACCCTCAGAAAAAAAAGTTGGTTCTCTTTACTGGTAGATATAAAAACAATGAGGATGACGTAATCATCAAGATGGGTGAACAATTTCTACCAACGGAGGGTGACCTTATCCAAACTGCCCTTGGAAAGCTGCTACGATGGCCCATTGTCAGTGGATTGGGGGGTAAAACCCTCAGAAAACAGAGTTGGTTCTTTTTACTGGTACATATAAAAACAAGAACTTCAGGCAACCGAAACTGATTGGCATGGAACAGAAGCTCTCAAAGGGGGCCAAGTACCTAGGTGTTGTTTTCGATCAGAAACTGAATTGGTAAGGGCCCTTTTATGCGTGCTGAAACTCTATAGGCAAATGGTAGGGTCTCAGTCCAAAGGTGGCAATGTGGCTGTACACTACCGTAGTCTTTTTTTGTGGAAAGGCCTGAATATGAGTAACTTACTGAAAATACTCGGCAAGGTCCAGAGGATGGCTGTGATACGGATTACGAAAGCTAGAAGAAACACACAACAAGCGGCTTTGGAAGAGTTGCTGCACTTTCCGCTCCTGGATTTGGACCTATGAGACTGTGGGAAGTCGGCGATAGGCATCAATCCACACTTGGGAATGCGAATATTCTCCAGGGTTTTGGGTAGTGGCAACTCTTTTCATCTGCCACTTTTTATTGATTTTTTGACGAAACGTGTTGTCCGTATGGTGGCCGTTGAATTTCCGAAAAGATCGGAATGGAATAGCGGAAATATGGTGATTCCATTTCGGTCTTTACTGCCATTTCTGTCTTCACAAATTTAGGACAGACAAATTTAGATAGATTCCATGTATCTGAACGTGCCTTAATGTAATCCAAGGTTGGGTTGAGGAACTGTAGGAAGAATTTAGATGGGCTAAAGCCTCTAGATGCCAGCCTCTGTTGAGTCCCGTAACATTGCGATATCTCTGGGAACTTAGTAGCTAGAGAAGGCTGTACAATAAGGTGGGTCGCACTTCATACAAATAAAAAAAGTTTTGCCGGTCACCCCCTAGAATGAAAGATAATTTAAAAACGAATGTAAAAAATTTTTTTATTTTTTTTTGCCACGCCCCTTGACCCCGCGCATTGGGTTTTTTGTTTCCTGTGTCTCCATTTATAGTCCGATCGTAATGTGTGACATATCAATGTTTTTGGACTGACAACAGCTACATTTTCTTCTCTGATCACTTTTGACTCCGACGTCAATTTCTAGAAGTTTCTACCGAAATCTCGGTTTTTACCCCCCTAAGTCAAATTTTTTTTGCAGCGATAAAAAAGTTTTTTAAATTCCATGATATTTTCTCTATTACCGTATATATTTTTATTCATAAACAAAAAAGTTACAGAGGTTTAAAAAACAAAATACGACCACGCCAACATTTGTAAACAATGAGCTTTGGCCTTTAGCGACGTCAAATTGATTTTTTTAAACCTCTGTAACTTTTTTGTTTATGAATAAAAATATATACGGTAAAAGAGAAAATATCATGGAATTTAAAAAACTTTATTATCGTTGCAGAAAAAATTTGACTTAGGAGGGTAAAAACCGAGATTCCGGTAGAAACTTCTAGAATTTGACGTCGGAGTCAAAAGTGATCAGAGAAGAAAATGTAGCTGTTGTCAGTCCAAGAACATTGATATGTCACACATTACAATCGGACTATAAATGGAGTCACAGGAAACAAAAAACCCAATGCGCGGGGTCAAGGGGCGTGGCAAAAAAAAATAAAAAATTTTTTTGAATTCGTTTTTAAATAATCTTTCATTCTAGGGGGTGACCGGCACAACTTTTTTTTATCGACCCACCCTACTGTACAATGCCTGATATGACTCTCTGTTAGCTGCTCACCTGCCCTTTTGTTAGCATTTCGGCTAAGTGAAGGAATCAATGAAGAAAATATCTAACAGACGTCGAATCTCCAGAACTTAGATAGATGTGGCCCGAATATAGCAGATCCCGATGGGAACACATGGTTGGCCTATACGGGAGAGACTTGAGACCGACCATTGGAATATTAACTGGCCACTACAATATCAGGCTTCTAAAATGGGTCCATCATACCGAACTACTTCCATGTGTGTGAGGGTAAGGAGGAGTTCGAAATGATGGAACAACTTTTTTGTAGCTGTCTCACGCGACTACCATGTGGAAGATCCGTGGTTTGATTTCCGGCTCCAGTCATCTACATTTTTCTTTCATTGCCAGCACTCTCGATGTTGTAGACAGCAACTTCGCAGTATAATGTCGAGTCAAGTCAATCGGCAGGCTTGTCTAGTAAAAGCTTCTCAAACAGCTGGACTAACATTCATGTGGTGTAAAGGGAAATTAAGTAAGCTGTCCCGCTCTAACCCGTAAGGGGCTAGCATTCTTGGGGCATAGTTATATAGAGAACATAGAGTCCCTCACCTCAGCCATAGTAAGTAACTTGATAGGTTTCTTGAGGAGACTTCCATGGTTAACTTAATCTTAACCTTACCTCTGTCATCAGGAACCTTTACTCTATTGAGTTTTTACAGAAAATTCCTGTCTTTCGAAACTAGTGGACGCGTTTTATGTCCAACAATTCTTTAAAATGGTACGAATTGAATCGTGAGTCAAAGAAATTTCAGCGACTATCTATGTTTATTACAATCGAAACCTTAGATGTCTAAACGGAGCCGGCAAATATACGATCACATCTCGAACGCTTTTGAATGCTCTGTCGGTCTCATATGCGCATGATTTAAATAAAGTCGGGGAATTGACTATCCAAATCATACCTTATTATAGGTTTTTCACTTGTAGCGGGTCGATATGGGCAGCCTGTGGTGGCAATGTAGTATTGTCGGTGTCTACCTAACCAAATGTTTATTTGTCAGTTACTTATGCCAAATCATTATGACAGGTTGAATCTTCTGCAAGAGTGATGTGAATTGGTCACCAAGGTCTAGTAGGGTTTTATCAAGTTGCGTGTCTATTCCAATAAGCCGCAACGTGAGACAATGAAATTTTAGCGACTATCTCTCTTTCTCCAACTTAGATGATGATTTTCGATCACCATTTCCTTTACTTAAGTGATGTTTACTTCACTCGAAGCCTTAGACTGCTGAATAGAGACGTGCAAATCTTCGGTCCCAACTCGAACGCTTTTGAATGCACATGTTTTGAATAAAGTCGGGGAATGGGCTTTATCCAAATCATGCCTTCTTATGCGTTTTCAACTATAGCGGGTCGATATTGGCAGCCTGTAGTGGCAATTTCGTTTTGTCGGCGTTTACCTAACCAGATGTTTATTTGTCAGTTACTTATGCCAAATCATTATGACAGGTTTGATCTTCTGCAAGAGTGATGTGAATTGGTTACCAAGGTCTAGTAGGGTTTTATAAAGTTGCGTGTATATTCCAATAAGCCGCAACTGACAGATGCCCTTAAATTAGATGCTACTTCTAAATATAAAAATTTTTGAAATTCTGAAAAATTCATCAATTAATACCATTCTTTAAAACTTTGCTTTTGAAAACTATCAAGATGGACAAACTTTCTTTATTACAAAATCTCTCATTGCTTTACAAATTGCAAATTTTGAAAAGAAAAAAAATGTTAATACTATAATGACAAATTTAGCACATGTATAGAAAAATTTAATATATTTTATTACAAAATTCCTTTTTATTGCACCTTTACGAATGTTAAAAATGTTGTTGAATATATTATCCTAACTTCTACAAATACCACCTGGTCACTCTAAGTGTACTGTGTGTGAACAACACTATGATAAATCAATCCCGTCTACTATTGCAGTAGCTCATAAATAAAAACAAGAACTATACTGAGTTTGGGTAGGCCAATCAAATAAATATTGGTTATTTATGAAATATTTATAACACCTTTAAACACATTCACATGTTCACACTCGATGATATGCACAAAGGCCAAAAACAAAAAAAAAAAAAAAAAACAAAAGCCAATGCCAGTTGCACAAACAAAATTTTGTTCACAAAAATTATGGAACATTTATCGATGTAACGCACAATGCAATCAGATTGCACTGCACTAGTAACAGATATGTCAGAGTGGCGATGACACTAACATACACTATCCGCTCATACTTTCTTCTTTCACACACAATACTGTTCCATTGAACAGTAGCAATTGCAAATATTATGACAGCACAAACATTGGAACCAAAACGAACATTCAATAAATATCGGATAACACCCGGAAAGAAGACAACGATGTGTCAAGGGGGAAATGCATTAAATGCATATTTTCATGCCACAAAGAAAATCCTCTTACAACAAATAACCAAAGAAGATTTTCTTACAAAACAAACGCGCTAATCTGTTAAATGCCAAGCATACACACACACACACACACACACAGACACACGGTAAAGAATACTACAGCGGAGAGCCCTCAACGGGTTGTACGCGCATAACAAAGTGTTATCTAACTTTTTGACTCGGCCGTTGGTGACACTGCTCTGCTGCCAGCTCTAACTTCTTGCACCATACCCACATATGTTTTACCCTACGTCTACAACGGTTGCAGGTAACATCCAAAGCGAAAGAAAAGCCAGTCAGTCAGCCTATTATGCGACGGACATCAGCTATCGTTTTCATGTCAAAATCGACGCGGCCAGTTGGCGGCGCTAATGTTGGGCCCACGGCGCCAATGATATCTACGCTTGTAATATTAGTTTTAGCGGCCTATTATCGCCGGTGATCGTGTGTAACTTTAAGTGTTGTCGCAATGAATGCAAAGCCATAAGGCGCTACCCCAACAATTCAATTACACCAACAGTAGCCAAGAGATAGCGATATTTTTCAGTTTCTGCGATAATCACAATGTAACAACAATCCCTTTACTACGACAGTGGGTTACCGTTTACCCCCACCCTTGTGGGCAAGGGAGGCAGTGAAGTGGGGGCGGTAATTCCTATGACCTAGACACAAGCGCCACTGGCACCAAGGCGGCATTAAGTTTAACATGGATGACAATTAGGTAAACAATGGAAGGTAAACTTTAAGCGACAGACAGATAGCCAGACAGACAGACATGTGGTAATATAGAAAACCCCCCTAAGTTTTCCGATAATATTGATTTGTGTTGTGACTCTTAGGCCTATATCGTATACTACGACTAGTCGTTGTTTCCGCACAGCAAAGATAATTATTTTGTTGTTGTTGTTGTTGCATTTGCAGTTTGTAATCTGATAACATCATATGTGAAACTTTAATTACAAATTACAGGTATTTCTTTGTTGCCGTGTTAAGGCACCTTCATGTGATTGATAAAGGGACTTAGTTTGAAGTACTTTAATAAAATTCCAATAGACGACTTTCCCCGTAGTATATCGTATATTAACATGGTAGTGGGGGGTAAATAGATCATTAAAGCGTTACGTTTTCATACTGAACGGCGATGAAATTCTTTGAAAAGATAAAATAACAGTATATATTTCTAACTTTTAATATACATCTTGGAATCCAGAAGTGTTCAAGGTTTGGATCGGAATTACTAAAGAGTGGTCCGGCCAAAACTTTTTTTAAAACAAAAAGTTTTCAGAGAATTATCTTAATTTATTATCTCTTGAACAAAAACCTATTGGCAATAATAAATAATTGCCAATAGAACTGATCTCAAACCGAACTATGACAATATCATAATTCAATATAGATCAACAAAAAAGAAAATCATGAACGATTTTGTATTATAATAGAAAGAACTATGACAGTTGTGTATGAAATAAAATATGAGCTAAATGCTCTCTATGGCTTCGGTGGCATACCTTTATCCATTGGTCTATATTTTCAGTGACTCTGAGACATAATTGAGGTTCAATGTCCGTAATGTACCGTATTATCTCAATTCAATAGCTCTTGAATTGTTCTTGACGTATGACGTACACTTTTTCTTTTAAATATCCCTAATAAAAGGAGTCCAACGGTGTCAAATCAAATGATCCGAGGATTATTATCAGACAGCGCTCCCGAGCGCTCCCAAAATGCTCATTAATAGGATTCTTCTTCGGAACACTTCTAGAAAGCTCTTTAATAGGTTCTTTTCTGAATCTTTCTTCGGAGTGCTCCTAGAATGCTCTTTAATAGGATTCTTTTCTGAAACCTTTTTAGGAACATTCCTAGAATTCTCTTAAGTAGGACTATTTTCTGACTCCTTCTTCGGAGTGCTCCTACAACAATTCTAATCAGTAAATTGAACCTTGAAGCGCGTAATTTCAAATTGTTAATCAAAATTTGCATTAGTAATGTTTGTAAGATGTTCATTTGTTGGGCACAACGAAGAGTCGAAGTTTACGGCTTTTCTGCCACACTATCCCGAAAACATAAATGTTTTGCGCAGAACGAAGTGGACGAGGATGCACAGGTGTTTTCACTTTTCCTACAGAACTGGTTTGCTGAAATTTGCGCACAATTCTTCCGTTTAAGGACACACTTAGTCGATTATGCTGACCAAAAAAATTACGAAGTACACGAAGTAGCATTTTCATCCATTCGAAAAACGAGTCCCAACAACCGCATTCGATCTATTTGAATGCGCATGACTACGTCAATGTCGTTATACAGCTCACATAGCTCAAGGTTTTATCGACGACGACAATGCGTTTAATCGCTTACCTAACGTATAGTAGCAGCGGTTTGCAATCAATACTCGCCTTTGATTTCTAGGCTGACATTAATATGTTTGTTTACGGCGGAGGCAAGGTCACCAGACCTAATTTCGGCGACTGCTTCTCAATGCTCAAAAAGGCCGCAGTAACATCCCGCAATCCTCGGCCATTGATTTCTATATCGTCGGCATGTGCTAGCAGCATGTGACTTTTATTAAAAGTGGTGCCGATCGTGTTTACTGCAGTCTTCCGCATGATCATTTCCATTATGATGTTAAAGAGATTGCATGACAGACTTTTTTCCTTATTTATCAGCAGACCCATTTCCGCCGACTGCTTCTCAATGCTTGAAAAGGCCGCAGTAACATCCTACAGTCCTTGGGCAATGATATCTATATCGTCAGCATACGCAAGCAGCATGTGATTTTTGTTAAAGATGCAACCAGTCTTGACAGAATATCGCCTTGTCTATAGCCTCGCTTGGTAGGAAACTGATCTGTCAGATTTTAGCCCATTTTCACTGAAAACCTCGTGCCAGTCAGCTTGATCTCGCAATGTTGTATCAGCTTCGCAGGGAAACCATACTCAGCCATAGCACGTAATTATTTCTGCCGTATCGGATTGTTGAATGCAGCTATGTAATCGATAAACACATGGTATATATCGATTTGCATTTCTGGGGTCTTCTCCAGGACATGTCGTAGTGTGAATATCTGATCGGTCGTGGATTTGCCAGATTAAAAGCCACACTGATTATGTTCAATCAAGTTCTTTCGGATGGACTATAATCTTTCACCAGACATGACCTTGTTTACGATGGGTAAAAAGCTGATCCCGCAGTGGTTGGTATACACACATGGATTGCGTTATTCAGCACAGGGCATGGAACACTTAGATTCCATTCATCAGGCATGCATTCCTTTAGCCAAATCGTTTTAATGTGTTGGTGCATGCACGTTGCCAGTTCCTCGCCGTCGGCTTTAAATAGCTCTGTCTGCAATCCATCGGTTCCCGCAATTTTATAGTTTTTAAGCCGTGTAATCGCTGTGGTGATGTCGTTTTGGCTCGGTGGTGAATAATCTACTGTGTCCTCTTAGATTAGCGTGATTTCGTTACTTATGCTGCCTTCGGAAACAAGCTGAGTATAAAGGTGTTGCCTCAATATTTGCAGCACACTCCGTGTGCTCGTGACAAGATTTCCAACTCTGTCATTACAGGTGGGGATCACTGTCCCAAAGGTAGAGGTTTCGGGCTTCACCTATATCCCTATAAGTTTGTATATCGTGGCTCTTTTTTTTCCATAGACGTTTTACCAAACTAGCAGGTTTTTCATCTCCCCCTCTTCTCATATCGTTGCGCTACCGCACGTGTTGTCATTGGCTGGTTTGAAGTAATTGAAAGAGTTGGGTAAAGATGTGATGTAAAGATGAGTTTGTGATGTCTAGCTTCCTTTGCGTTTGGTTACGGGCGTATATAGCAAAACTTAATCCCGTACCTTAGCTGCAACTAGGTAGTGTTCCAAGTCAATATTTGCACCGCTCATCACATGCACGTCTATAACGCTTGAGACATGCGTTCCATCGATTACCACTTGATCAATGTGGTTTCTTGTCTTTAGGTCAGCGGATATCCAAGATGCCTTGAGAATATCTTTATGCGGAGATATATTGCGACTCACTACCAGGACATCCGCCAGTTGGATAGAGGCACCATATCTGTAGAGAGTTCCTACATTCCAGGTGCATATCCTTAAATCATGGTCCTTATAACGTTTGTGCGGTTATCAACATTTGGAGGGCTTTTAACTATTCCTTTTCCTTCCTTGCCGCGGCCGGTCCTAGTTTCTTGGGGCTGCCAAAGCTACTAAGAGAGTCATTGTGGTGAGCTGCAGTAACATCTGTTACTTATTCCTAGGACACATCGGTCGTATCATACCATTAATGTTGCTTAATATACTCACACGGAACTTATATTCAGTGACATTTCCTGGGGAACATGTGATCGGACATTGTGGGCTGCTTGAGGTCCTTTCTAAGTGAATAGCGTTCAAAAAACTCAAATTAGAAAATCCCCCATACTCAATATATCAGTACCAATTACTTAGATGTTGAGCAGGAAAAAAAATTAATGCGCAAAAGTTATTCTAATTGATATGTTACGTTAGAGGAAAAACTTGATGACAGACGTGTTTTCTCCGTTAAATTGTATAAATTAAGCAAAAAATATCAACATAATAAACGTGCATACATTTACGTACTATATACCTTTAATACCAAAATTTCTATATTTTAGTAGGTTATTGTGTTTTCTAAACAATGTGAAAAGTACAAATGTACATCTGCGCCTTGTTTTTGCCACTATTGTTATTCCCCGTCATATATATACTTATGTGCGTTTGTATACATAGCATTTATATTTGTACGTATATGCATATATGCGCGTGCGTACGTGTTAATTCAATGTCAGAGGGAAGAAAATGAAAATCTTAATTCGGGTAATACTTTTTGACAACATGACGGATCACCAACAACAGCAACAGCAAAAAACACAAAATTACACACTAAACAAATGCAAAAGTAAACCCAGTAGAGGAAACGGCCAAAAATTGAAAATGGGAATAGTGTCAGGCAACGAATGGCCAACAATGGGGAGAAAGAAAAAATTTCTAATATTATACCAAATACTTGAATGCTTCCAACTATACTTTTTTTCTTCTATATAATGGACAACCCCTCAAACCTCGACCATCAGCCTCCACTTGAACAGGGTTTCATTTCTATTATATCTAATGTTGTGTAGTTATATATATAAAACTTGAGAAATTGCATATGTATGAGTAGTGTATGGATGGTTGATTTCATGTTGTTGTACTTGTATGTCGATTTATTGTATTGTTAGGATTCTCTATATACGTACATAGGGGTGTTTCGCATGCGTTCATCTTTAGTATTGTAAGATTTTGTGCAAACCAAAAAAAAAATGGCGTACTTTCAACACATTGTTGGCATCCCCCTTTTGACTATGTAACGGTCATATTGGTATGCTTTCTCTACTATTAAGCCAAAAGATGTGATAAATATAAATATTTGGATTAAACTAGTTTTATAGTCGTACATAAATTTCATTATAGAAGAGAGGGAGGAAGACTTCGATTCTAGATGTCACTGAATCTTCATCTTTGAGCTAACATAATCTAAATAATTTTTCTGAACTAGTTTTGGGTAATTAGAACAAGTTGAAAAAATCAAGGGGATTCGAACCGGCACCCATAGCCGTACTCGTTTCGTAGAGACTCATCAGCGTTTTATTTTATTTATTACATAAATTTCCATTTTCACCTTAGCCCCATAGTCACCTATGTATATATGCACACCTTTGATGGTTGGATTTAATTAACATATTCCACTTTTTAGAAGTTTTCAGTGTTTCATCATCTTACACGCTGGAGGGGCAGCAAGCAGCCAGTCAATGGCATTCCATATCAAATTAAAATGTCAACATTACAAATTTTAAGCGTTTACTCTAAAGTGAAAATCCGGCTAACATAAAACGTTAAAACAAAAGAAGCACAAAGCAAAAATTTGCGAACGCACAAAGAAATCAACTCTAAAGCAGCCACCACTTAATGTCTTATCAAATGTTCGGGGGGCACTGTTTTTATGTTGTCATCCCATACACGGACTGTGTGTTATGAAAACAGAAATTTGACAATGATGCTAATGTCATCATCAATCTTCGAAACCGAAACGAAGGCACGAAGAAAAATAAGAAGACGACGACAAAAACAACGCTATGAAATTTGCAAATGTACACTGTTGGCTCTACTTTACTTACCTCCAGTCTGTCTAATGCCACAAAACGTATATAGTACTACAAGTATAAAGTTAGAGATGGGGGGGGAGAGAGAGAGGGTGTATACATAGGATGTGGGGGCTAACCATGCCATTTCTATGTTCCCAGCCTGCCATACATAATGACAACATCAACACAAGTGTCTCTCACTCACAAATGCCATCTTTTGTATTGCCACAGCGATTTCTTTTTTTTTATTGTAAGCCACAACGGCTTCTGTTGCCAATTTTGTAAGAAATTAATAATAAAACCATTTTTCCTCTGTATCGAAAGGGGGTGTGAGTGGAATGGTGTGTCTTTTGGTTGGTTAATTTCTTGGCTCTTTTCTGACGAAGCCACATTTTCATTAGACAAATTAATCTGTAGGCATTTTGTGTGGTAGTCGTGTGGCGGTAGCTGCGCCACAGTGGCAGTATCGGTAGTCGATAGTCCCGGTTAAGTGCCACGACCACGTCCATACAAGTGGCATTAACTTGTATTTTGTGAAAATTAACTTTATGTTTACAAGAGATAATACTTTTCTAATAAATCATTTGAAAATGTGTTTTGTGCTGTGTGTGTTGTTATTGCTGTTTTTAAATTCAATTAATTTTATTTTGTATAAGTACTTTTTGTATGAGTTTTTTTCTTAAGGATGTTGTTGTTAGATTTTGGGGTTGCGTTTAGATGTGACGAGGGGGACGGAAAATGGGATAGGTTTAACAGGGGGTTTTATCGGATTTGTATTGGCTGTATGTAGCAGACAAAGTGATCTGTTAATATGAAATGACATATTTAGTGGCTAGCTTTTGTTGAGTTAATTGAGGTAGTGAAGAATCTATTGGTTGCCAAGTAGATAGGTTGGCACTAGGGACACGTTGGAAGGCAAAGATGTTTGCCTTTTAATTGTTAAATTTTTTAGAGAACGAATTATAAATTACTATTGCAATTTTTAGATGGCATATGGAAGATATTGTTTTTGTTGTTGTTGGTAAACTTATATAAAATCACGCCAGCCAGACAGACGAACATAGCTCAATCGTCTTAAAAATTCCTCCTGAAACGAATTTGGTCTTAAGATATTTGGGGTCTAACTCGTTTCCTTTAAAGCCTTACATTTTTTCTCGTATCAAATGATATATAGCTTCAACCCTAAGGGTGATGATATAAAAACTTAAAACTATGCATATCATATTAAACGGAATTTTGGAGATGATAATGCTGTGCGCAAGATGGATGCTGCGTTTGCTCACAATACAGCAAAAACTTAAATCAAAAGACTTATTACCCTTTACATGCCAAAAATAAGATTTGGAAGAGTTTCTCAAATTTGAGTACATGCTTCTATGAGTATTTTTAGCCCCACCCAACGGGACTTACAGTTTAAAGACAAATCCGAACGTTAAGTTTTTGTGAAGCTTTTACTAGGCTCAACATCCGCAAAGATGCTGTCAACAACTTCAATGGGGCCTTCGTTTTAAGTAATGGAGATAACTCAACGTCTGCAAAGATGCTGTCGACAACATCAAGTGGGTCTTTGATCAAAGAAATTGCGATGAATGGAGCAAACCTTAGTCTGCGCAATGATAGTCACGAATGTTTCAATAGAGTGGTTGGCGATATTTTACCGCAATAAAGCCGAGATTTTACAATGATTCGTAACCATGGGTGAATAGCCACAGTGAAAGCAGTGAACTGAAATGGGCGCATCGTGCCAAAGGATGCGAAAACAGCTCCATCTGCAGAAAGGTCATGGGTTAAACAACTGTGAATATTATGCTAACTGATTGCAGCGTTTAAGTGATTTGGCGAAAATGAAAGCGCTGCGCCATCAAGACAGTGCATCAGTTCATACATGGAGTTTACGGTTGATGGCTATTTTAATTAGTTAGAGAATTTTTTTTGTACATCAAGGTATCGAAGCATTTCAAAAGCGATTGAAAAGTTTATCCAGATGAAAGGAGATTATGTTGATAAATGGAGAAAGTTTTCTCAAAGTTGTTGAGTTTTCCTTATTTAGTCAAAAAAGTGTAAGTTTCAAAAAAGCCACCATCTGCATCAAGGTGACGAATTTTTGCACTTCCCCACTGAGGACAAATACGTGGACATTAAAGATGTATTCTATGAGCGCCTGGGGGAAATATATGACCGCTGCCCTCGCCATGACATTAAAATTGTTCTGGGAGATTTTAATACCAAAATATTAAGGGTAGATGCTCATAGTTCAGCAGTCGGAAAATTCAGACTATACAACAACACCTTCGATTACTGATTCTGACTGGTTACTAAAATAAATGAAACCAGAGTGATCACGTGGTAATGATGGGAAGCATGTCTCAAGCATTAATAACGTACGTGTGATGCGCGGTGAAAATATTGTCCTGGATCACCATTTGCAGCTAAGGTACCCATGTGATTAAGTAGTGAAAATACCTCAAAGCAAGCAAGACATCGCAAAGCTGCATACCGCCGAGATAGCCAATGCCTACTCCAACCAACACTCTCAACAGAAAAACCCCCCAATTCTGATGTTTCCGACACACAGTGACATCATATTGCGAAATCTTTCAACACTGCTGCAACGGAACGATCTAATGAGAAGAGGAGAGAGATGAAACGATTTTTCAAAGCACAGAGTCAGGATATCTGTGGTGAAAAGGGAAAAGTTCTTAAGTCGACATAAACAAAAATTTTATTAGGGAAATAGGTGAAAATCTTTTGACGGTCACGTAGAATGTTCTGCAAATATGAAGGGAACACTTTCGTGTTCTGCTCGTTCCCGAAGGCAGCATAAGCGACGGATTCATGCCAATTATCAAGGACGATGGATTAGATTTCTACCACCGAGCCAAAAGCAGACCACAGAGATCAGAGCTTTTTAAGGCCGGCGGCGATGAGCTGCCAATGTGCATGCACCAGCTAATAAACACGTTTTGCTAAGGGAAAGCTTGCCCGATTATTTAAATCTGAGTGTTCTATGTCCTGTGCATAATAAAGGCTATCCAAGTGTGTGCAGCTGCTATCGCGGGATTAGCCTTTTACCCATCGCATACAAGGTTCTGTCTAGTGTGTTATGTGAAAGACTGAATCCCATTCTGGCGAACCTGATTGAACCTTATCAGTGTGGCTTCAGACCTAGTAAATCCACGACCGACTAAATATTCACACTACGACAAATCCTAGAGAAGCCCAAGAATCCTAGAGAAGCTACCATCTGTTTATCTTCCAGAAAATTGCATTAGACAGTCCGATACGGAAGGCTCTATTAGATGCTATGGTTGAGTTTAATATACCTGTGAAGCTGATACGACTTTGCTGGATGACACTGATCGACACGAGGTCCTCATTGAATATAGGCAAAACTATGACATAGTTATTTTCTACTAAGAGATCTGGTCCACGACCGATCAGATCTTCACGATACGACAAATCCTGGAGAAGATCCAAGAATTGAAGATCGACAATTACCATTTGTTTATCGACTACAAAGCTGCATTCGAGTCTGATATACCTGCGAAGGTGATACTACTTTGCGGCATGACACGGACCGACACTAAGTCTTCATTGAATATAGGCAAAACACTGACAGAGGCATTTTCTGCTAAGCGAGACTTTCGACAAGGCGATAGTCTGTCGTGCGATCATTTAAATATCACAATGGAGATGAGCATGCGAAAGGCTGCAGTTAGCACGACTGGTACGTTCTTTAATCACATACTGCTGGCGTATGCCGATGATATAGATATCATTGGCCGAGAACTGCTGGATGTTACTACGGCCTCTTCAAGCATTGCCAAGCAGAGTCCACGTGGTTTTACATCAGTCTCGCCGTGATGGCCTTACTCATGGTGTGCCTAACACACTGGGCATATTACTATGCTATTGCCAGCGCCCCCTGAGGTGGCCCAAGCAAACTTGAATCTTGAACTAGAAATGGGAGTCGACAATTTTGGGAACAAGCTACCGCAAATGTCGGACCTTTCTTCCAGCCAGTAGATACAAAATTGGGTATGTTAGTATGGAGCATACTCCCCTATGGCCAGGTTGAAGACTATTTTAATGCCTCCGCTACTCTATGGGACTGTAACACCCGGTTGTTATGCAACTCCACACCTCGGTTTTAATCACAGCCCGCGTGAAGCTCCCACAAGAGGGTCTACACCTAGTTATCTGGTATGTAGATATCATTGGCCGAGGACTGCGAGATGTTACTGTGGCCTTTTCAAGGATTGAGAAGCAGTCGACAGAAGATGGTCTGGTGATGAATGTTTTAGCGAACAAAGAGTCTACTCTTTTGGGACACAGCGTGAACGTTAATAACTATAACTTGAAAATGGTGGATGATTTTGTCTACCTTGACTCCGCCGTAAACAAAAGTAATAATGTCAGTCTGGAAATCAAGAGACGAGTACTAATCAGAAACTGCAGCTGCCATACGCTAAACAAGCGATTTAATGACAAAACGCTCTCTAAAAGAAAAAAGATCAAAATCTACCAGACTCTGATCCTACCTGTCTTGCTCTACAGCGCAGAATACTGGATAATAACACAAGTGAATCAAACCATTGTGGGAGTCTTCGAGAGAAAAATACTTTGCAAAAGATTTGGACCCAGCATCGTTGACGGTAAGTACTGTTCTAGAGCTGTGTAAATGAAAACAGATTTTCAGACAGTATTACCATTATGAACTGATTCAAAAAAACTTTAAAGAAACTTAGTTTCCCTTTACACCCCATGAATGAGGTATGGGATAGCTTCTCGCGTTGTTGTGAATTAACACGCTTTCTATTTTTAGATTCACAACTAACGGCACCTACTTGTTTATCGACGAATGCGAACGTCACTGTATGAAAAGCTCTTAGTAGACACGCCGATTGACTCGACACTTAATATTGCGAAGTTGCTGTCAACAACATTCGAGGGGAGCCGACAATGAAAGAACAATTTTTTTAAGATGACTGGAGCCAGGTTTGAACCTGCGATCTCCCGCATGGTAGTCGCGTGTTCTAACCACTATGCCACGGCCGGTCCCGAACTGATGATCTGATTCAACAGCATTTAACATAAGCTCAATTTAACATTCACTTAACCAAGTGTTACCCCAAGTATTCTCAACACTCCCCCTACACACTAATTTAAGTGCCTATTAATGTACTGTAATTTCCTATTATCGAACCTTACAAATCAGCTTAAGATAAGCAAAACATAAAAAGTAAACCAAAAACCCTCAACAATGTTAAGCTGAAAACCCCACAAAAATAATTGTTAACAAATTTATATAAGCTAAAGGTAATTAATATTAAACCATACTCAAAACACACACAACAAAAAGGCTTCGAACAGTAAATGCAACCAACATTCATGGCACATTAGAGCCCTTATAAATGACATTTACACAAATGTTTTGTTGGACATATTTACCACTTATCATCGTAACAAATGGAGTGCAAGTCCGCTCAAATGGAAATCCATCTATCTAATGATAGGTTTTTGGTCAACAGTTTTCCTGCGAGGGAAAAATGCTGGGTTATTTTATGTTTCTGTTAAAGGAGAGGTAGAGGAGAGAACTTAGAGAATTTGTCACGATATGTTTAACAATTAGAAAAGTTCAAGTTTATGGTTGGTCCGGTCGTATAACCGCTGCTCTAGTGTATGACAAGTCCAAACGCACATTTTGGTTTAGTGTTATGGTGAAAGATCTTATCTGGCCTATGGCTGTGAGAGAAAAATTCGCTGTGAGTTTGTCGATTCCTGGTGGTCACTACTATTCATTCAATTAACCACTATTTTTAGACAACACAGCAACAACAACAACAAACGCCGAAATATGTTGTAATTAATTCAATTTGTTTGTGTGTTTTCACTATTTCTTAAGGGCTTTAGCACTTTAAAAGCCTTAGCTTGCTTGCGGTGATAGTAATACATATAGCTGTGTATGGTTGCCTGGATGGGGATGGGGCATACGTAGAGTTTGTGGTTCGTGTTAGAGTGACATTGCGTGCTAGTGTCAAAAAATATCACAACATCACATCAAATAAATGTTAAAATGTATTCATAAATATGAGAAGAATTGAAAAACGAAATAAAAAAAAAACAAGTATAAAAAAGAGAAAAATAAAACACAATAGCATTTATTACGTTTAGGAGTTTATCATCCAAAGGCGCTTGAGGGAGGGTCCACACGACGTACGTAAATTCTCTAGCTGATGACTGACAGTTTAGACTTGTTGTCTCTGTGTCGTCTGACCCTTGCGGCGGGCGGGTAGCAGGTATAGCTCCTCAAGCATTGCCAGTGTTCTACTTTTTTTTATGTGTGAACACAAAATACTACTCTCTTTCTTTAAAGAGTTTCTAGTTGACCTGTCTCGTGTTGTTTTCGTTGTTTGTAGAGTTGTTTTTATTATTAATTTTCACTTTACATTACTTTAAGCCCCTCAGTCATTTCGTGTTAGTTGTGGCGTTTTTCTGTGGTTTTTCTTAGGAATCACCCACAGTTTAGGTTTGCGTGTTTTTCGTTATTTTATTGAGTCCATCTTCATCATCATTCTCGTTAAACAATTATAATTGCTAATAATAAAGAGTTTATCATTTGGGCAATTGTCCTAAACCATAAGAGTAATAAATTAACACCAATAGTAGGCTGTTAAATGGACAAATTTCAGTAGAACAAAATAATTTATAGTTTTGGTAGTTTCTAAAACCAAACAAGGTGTTCGTAGGTTGTTTCGTTCAGTAATGAACTCATGCAAAGAGTAAAGATAGTACTTTATCAAAAGTAGAAGAAAAGTTGAAGACAAACCAAGCGAACAGGCGATAATTTTGGGCTTAAATTTTATAAGAAAAAAACGATTAGCAATAATATATCTTTATGTATTTAAAGGGTTAATAAACTTGCAAATCGCATAAAGTTTGGAATTGTGTGGTAGAATTTTTACCTATTGATAAAATCATTTTGAGTTTGTTAAAGCTAAAACATTACAATGATAATATTAAAGCAGTACTTCACAATGATAATATTCCAATTCATAACACTGTGATAGGTTTTATCAAAAATTTTAAAAGTCGTGACCGGACTCGAAATTTCTACGCTAATACGGACACGAGAAATCGAGCTGCCTCATTAGTTAGTTTTCCCAGAACCTGTTTTCTATCCGGATTGTATGAGGAAAATCCCGGATAGATCCTTTAAATAACTTAATTTCCCTTTGAACTCCATGAATAAGGTATCTGATAGCTTCACGCGTTATTGTGAATATGCACGATTTATATTTTTAGACTCACCGGATATATCCTACTATGATAATAATGCCCTACACTATGTGGATGATGTCATCTTAATATTCACGGACAAAGCGAAATTAAAAGATAGACCGGAATCTTTTCAGACGAGTTGAATTTGCAACCGTCGATTAGACTACCAGTTCACTGTAGCTTAGTTCAAGACGAAATAGCAGCCTTTAAAAACCCGCGGAGCAAATTTAGTATCGTGGGATATTGGTCGGCAATATTCATTTACTTACTGGTAGTAAAGCAGCTATCAGATCCCTGGAGAATGTAAACACCACTTTGAGAATGCCGGTTGTCTCTGGAGGCGCGACATTACTCTCACACGTTTACTGTTACACAGGTTCCCGGACATGGCCAAATATATTGTTACCCAAGAGCCGAAGCATTGGCAAGGGCCGCCAACATCGTAAATTTGGTCTAAGTTTACGATTGCATTGGTGTTCCCCTCATAAGGGGGAAACGGCTGATTGCGGGGAAACTGATCCTCATTGCTAAGGAAATATGGGTGAGAGCGTCCAAACGGATTTGGCCTACCATGGATATACAGAGGACACGATTTTCGCTGAACCTGTATAGAATCCATCTGAGGAACGTCGTAGCTGTAATAAGAAGAAGTTGAAAGTTCCCTACGATGATTAGTGCAGAAGCTGCGATGACAAGGAAGAAGTGAGACCACGTTGCATCTTCTATGCCACTGCCTTCTTTTATGAGTCCAAGGACTTCTTTCGGATGCGGTAGGCTTTCCTAGACCTTGCCGATTACTTCCCTTTTACATATCGTGGGATTGGGAGGCTAGGCCTTATGGAAGGTATCCGGCTATATTTTTCAATTGTATATATGTATCTCTATCCCAGCGGCGGAAACCACAATTTTTCTCTATACCTACACTTACCTACACAATAGTGAGTTCAATTTCCAACAAAATTTACAGTCATTGAATGTAAATTTTGTTGGAAATTGAACTCACTATTGTCCGTCAGTCATGCTACTATCTAGTCTATGATGATGCATCCGTTTAAAGAAGAACACAATTACACCTTCCTCGCTGCCTTCCTTTTACATGCTTTCGTAAGCCTGACAAAAAGTAGCGAACATGAAAGATGGAGCATGATCATCGTGGTATGGTCACCGAATACACACAAAAACACCATCTTTTAGTCTTCTTTTTACAAACCTTTAGCAGGCGTGGAAAAGGGAAGGGAGCATGGAATGACATCCACCATTGTCATTGCGAAATAAGAAGGTAAGAAGGAGTAACCCTGAGTAGTATGCAGAAGGCCTTGCAAATTCTACCGGTGGGATGTTAAAACTACTGTTAATAAAAGTACAGCCCTGCCTAAATGCTTTTTACTTTGCGAAAAACTGGAAAACCCAGTTAACCACTATTTTTTGCTAACTCAGGTACTGAACAAAGAAAACACCACAAATGTGGAAAACATTATCTTAACTTCTTAACCCTTATACTGTACTAAAAAAAATTTCGTTTACTGTATTTATGGGTTAATTTTGCCCAATACATATTTACTTGAATATTTAAATTTTTTTAAATAGTTCGACCGTTTTTAAGAGAAATTATGCTATTACAATGTTTTTTGCACACAAACTTTGAACCTTTGGAACATTTTCTGAGTATTTTGTAATATTTGAGCATTTGAGGTATACATAGCAACGGTCGCTTCTAAGGTTTGTCTTTTGCAGTCTTTTGCCACCGGCCGTGACATAGTGGTTAGAACACGCGACTACCATGCGGGAGATCACAGGTTCAACTCCTCGCTCCAGTCATCTTAAAAAAAAATGTTCTTTCATTGTCGGCTCCCCTCTACTGTTGTCGACAGCAACTTCGCAGTATTAGTGTTGAGTCAATCGGCATGTCTAGTAAGAGCTTCTCAAACAGTGACGTTCGCATTCGTCGATAAACATGTAGGTGCCGTTAGTTGTGAATCTAAAAATAAAAAGCGTGTTAATTCACAACAACGCGAGAACCCCATTCATGGGGTGTTAAGAGAAATTACGTTTTTTTTTTTGTTGCAGTAGGACTTAAACTGCTAATTTATCAATTCCTGACTTTGTGTCATGGCGTTAGTATGATATAATGTGCTTACGAAAATAGCAAACCTATTTTGCTTGTGTACGAGAACAAATGCGAAAATGGTTGTCTTATTTTCTTTATCGAGAAGCATTGGGAAAAGTTTTCTGGTATTTTTTCCGTGTCCAATTTTATTAGCAGAAGGTACGGATTCTTATCCCATATTTCCCGTGTTTAGAGGGTATATATTCCATGAAAAGACTACGTTCATTGTATGTAACTAATTGTTCACCTACGGTCGTACAGGAATAACATATTCTAAAATTTTCTTCCCAGCGATACCAAAGTCACTTATAAGAGCTAGTTTATCTCGTTCTTGTCTAAATTTCTGTCTGACTTTTTATCGAAAGGAGAACAAGTACATTCTGAAATCGTTGCCTTCGATATTGGCCTGCCCTTCTTATCATCTCACAATCTTACTTACCACGAGATCGAAATACATACGAGCTAAGAGAAGAACGCCAAAATATGCTTTTGTTGAAAATTCATACCAGAATCCAGTTTTCTTGAAAACTGAACGGATATAATAACTATTGAAGAAATTCACAGCTAATATATTTGACTTAGATATGCCTGAATCGCTATAATAGTTAAACATAGTTAAAAATTTCGTTGGTATTTGTATTGGGCAATAATGACCCATAAATGCAGTATCCGTAACTTTGTTCGTAGGGCACAACCAAAAAGAGTATTTAACTTAATTAACCTTTAAGACCAAATTTAGGCAAAAAAAATAATTGTCAGAAAATTTCACGAATCAGTTTTCAGAACGTATTATACTAATATTTTTTAAGCTAAACATTTTCCAGATTATAGTAAAAACTATCTAGCTCTTTAAAATAACCATCAACCTCAGACTACACATTCCTATTGTTGGCAAATGTTTTGCCACAGATCCACTCAGTAGTTCGAGATCCCAGACAGTAATGAAGTTTTTCGAATTTTAATCCATTGATTTTTGCTATAGCAACAGAACGGACTATAAATTTGCGACAATGGATTTCTCATCATTGTGTAGTGATCCCGGATAGAGATGACGGGAAAGTTACCCTACCGTTCGGTCGGTCTGTCTTTCTTCTTTGATGGCTCAAAAATGGACGTCGGAACAGTATTAGGTGTCTTCAATTGCAGCTAAACACTTCCGATTGGATGAAGATTGCAGATTGCGAAATAATAAAAAGTGTGCGGAAATTCTATTGGCAATAAATTTGGAGAAATAATGACAAAGTCTTATGACCTTGCCTTCAACCTAAACCAACCTAAACTAACAGTTGAAAATTCTGTGTGCGTTTAAATCTAGTATCACCTTGAGGATCTGACCAGATTTTGGGCTCCACCCCACATGAACATACTATATTGCCGCTGTTAAGACCCGTATTCTTGTCCTCGTTTTGAATAATATGAGGTTTATTAAGGCATATGCACCACCAATAGAACTAACATATTGCCTCGACTGCAGATACATACAGAATTAGAAGTCCCGTCTCAACAATAGTTCTATACCCAATTATCGGAAGAGTTCTAACTCACAATGTTGGCATCTTCCAGCTAGGAACAAAGTTTCCTATCCGACTAGCCTCATCAATCCGTGTTTTAATCATATTTCGATCAACTAACTGCAACTTCATTAGACTCCGAATTACTCCTCCGAACATTTATCGATGTCAATACAGTATCAGGTGCGAACCTACTTTGCTGTGGTAGTCGGTGCACCCTTGTTAAATGTTTTTGTTGTATTGTGAGCAAGCGCGGCACACATATTTCTTACTTTCTCATGTCCAAATATTCCGTCTATATGCGACGTAGAGCACTTTTTGAAACGTCTACGATATAAGCTTACGCACCTTCAGTCGAGATCATTCAATACCATTTTATGGATTTTTTGATGTGGATGGCCTGGGTTGAAACCTTATCACAGCCATCTCAGTTTCTTTGATCGGCTGACCTTTCGAAACAAACCTTCATTTATATAAGTTGGGAACATGGACAAGATTTTCTTTAGTACTCTTAGTATAGAATAATCGGTCTACAAAATTTAGAGACTAACAAAGGATATACTAAATTTTTATTGAAATAATCTAAAGTTGTTGTGTTGCTTGTTTGATTTCATGACCTGGTTCTATGCAACATAACCTTATTTACTTAAACAGACGTTGGCAATCGTGGCTCATATCATTTCCTCGATCTCATCGCAACGAGTCTACAAGCAATGTGCAATATATTCGCAAATCAAATGTCATTTGATATGTTAGCACAAATGTGACACGAGTGGATATAGTGTGTGTGCACAGACGTCAACGTTATCCTGAGCTAAAAACAAAAGGATATTACTCAATTGAACAAACACACACACACAAACGTTTACCACCGCCCGGCAATCTTATAGAATGTGGCACAAGGCCAACATTAACCCACTTAAGGGTGCCGAGCAACATTATGTAATATTAAGCAATATCGAAACCGAGTATTTGCTGCAACGCTTAACACTGCGATTATTTAACTTTAACACTGTTTGTTGGTCGACGGTCTATGAGTACAAAAGGCTTTGACTTTCTTTCTTACTTTCCGTTATTGGTATGTTCATGTTTGTGGTTTGGACGGCGGGGATATCTTATCTTTTTGTTTCCATATTTACACATTCTAAAGTAGCGTAGCGTATAATTTCTTAATGCGAAATATTTCGTGGTGAGTTTGCATTTTTAGTGAGTGCGAGCAAAGTGGGGGTGGTAGGTTTAATATCATATTTATATAAATATAGACATATGATTACACTAGAAAGCGTGTGTAGGTTTGAGATGTTTGAACAATATCTAATGTCAGAGGTTAGTGTGAGTGACACGGAACTAACAAAAAGCTTTTGATGGCCATAAGAAATAGGAGTCAGGAAACATGAAGTATGTAATAAAAATAGTCTTACGATTATTTTTCGAATTAAACATAAAATCCTAACAGCATCTTATTTTCTAGACAAATCAATTTAACCGCTTATTTATCTGTTTGTCTGCATAAAAACTTACATCATTATCAATCAAATACCTACAACTAAGTTAGTCTATATTGACATTTCTTAACCTAACCACTAAATCTATGGATTTTTGTGCGAGTGTGTTATTTTCAAGCCTCATACATCTTTTTCGCTCATACGTTTTGTTTTCTAACTTAGTGAAACAACAACAATAAAAATGTTAAAAAAAACAACAGACAGACAGACAAATAATAAATTAAAAATCAAGTAACTATAGACAAATATGCTGGCGCCACATAATCCATCAAAGTAAATAAATATTTTGTAAAACAGTTCGATATATTTTGTTTTCTATTTGGTTGTTTTTGTTTTTTTTCCTTATCTTAAGAGATCATGTTTGTTTTTATTTTGGGCAAAACACAAAATTTAAGTTGTACAAGCGACCTATTAAACATAATTGGACTTTATTAAAATTAATATGTGAACTCGAATTCATGAGGCTTTAAGTAGTTAGTGCGCTAAGTACTGATAACATTCCATAGCTGTTTTTTTGTTTCGAACAGAAATTACGCGTCTCATATTACTACCTGCATGGAATTTGGTCGATGGCAGTTGTACGCCCACCTTATCTAAGAATTTGCATGAACTGAACAATGACATGAAAAATACTACTGAGTGCGTTAGGATTTGAGCGGACGGGGATTTTTTAGCATGCATCGAAGAATTCAGGAATTTGTGACAGTTGTGGAAAAAGAATGTATAATTTTTGACAGTTAATGCAATTATAGGAAACATTGTATTAAAGAACATCTAAGATAAATTTACTGCTGTCATAGCTGTTGAAATGTTTGCTTGTTGTAGGAAAATATTATTTTACTATCTACGGCTGTAATTGGGGGAACAGACAGATGGACACCCACAAAAAAATGGGCGGAGTTTGTATGGTAGGTGGAAATAGTATTTGTGCGCTACTGGTCATCTTGAAACTTAACCTTCGCTAAGAGGAGAAAAGCATTTATACGAAATATCGGCTCGATAGTTCTTAAGCTACGGCTGTAATCGGAGGGACAGACGAACGGACTCAGAAGCTAAAATTCAGATAAATTTCTGCCACATTTGCTTAACTATTAGGCTGTCGGTCTCAATACTACAACATTTTATAAAATTTTCGATTGATAGACTACGAAAAGTGCGATCAGTGTGCACTAAAATAACCTGCACAAAAATTGCTGCCACGCACAGAGGGGCGAAATCACAAAAAATTGAGATTAATTAAACTGCTTATCCGAATTTAAAAATTCTTTCACTATTAGAATGCTACATTATCACTGAGTGACATATGCTAAACATCTTTTGGAAAAGTGGGCGGTGCCACTCCCCCCTTATTAAAAATCGCTCTAGCGGCCATAGTAATAGACCGATTGTCATGAAACTCCAAATATTGTACTGTTGACCTGCTATAGTCTTTGGCCAGACTTGGTTATGATTGGATAAAGGGGCGTGGCACCGTCCATATAACCTGAAACTTAAAACTATTAGAGGTGTCAAGATGAGATTTGGTATATATGTTGATCGTACAGTACGAATTACATCCAAGGTGGAATAGGTCGGTGCACATAGAAGTATTTTGATGATCTGGGCGGCCAAAAACCTAAATCTCAAGTTTAATATATATCCGTTAAATTGATTGGGAAATGTAGTGGACACTCCATATAACGAAAAACCACAATTACAAGTTACTTTAATTGCGAGAAACCCCAAAAAACTAAAGTTCAAACCCAATGATTGATTTTACGATTTTACGAAAGTGTTAAGTTTTTCTTAATTTTAAAGTGTTTAATTTTTTCCAAGTGCAAAATAGCGATGGATTCAGAATCTATTGGAATGGGATTTTTCGAATATTATATATTTTTTAAATATTTTTGCCTACAAATTTTTTAAATGGTCTTCAAGTAAGGACCAAAATAATGCTGATTTTTTTGGAGATTTTTGTTTAGGTATCCTGTTAGATCCCGCAAGTCTTGCGACTGATCTGAACACTTTTTGGCCTTATTAAACAAGTTCAGAAAAGTTTTGCCGCGGAAAATCGCGGATGGCCTAAAAACCGTTAATTAAAGTTCATACCTAAGAAAATCAAAATATGTGATATTTTTCACATTCTCACTAATAACGTCATTCAAAAATAGCGGCAACATTCATAATTTTTTCTTTTGATCCGTTACCCAAGAAGTAATAGGAAATCCTATGCATAAAAATTATAATTTGGGAGCGATAACAAAAAATGTCCTTTACAACAATTCGTCTGTTCGATTTCGTTTGGAAGCCTTTGCTACTGGAGTATTTGTCATTAAATTGTTTTTGTTGTCATAGAACAACTATACGTAAAATTGTATCCTTGACACCCAATAACACTTACACTACATAAAGTACTCATACAAGGATCGGAAATAATAAAACTGCGTTACTGCCTATAGGACAACTGTCTGAAGTGGCAGCAGACGCTCGAAACAAACATTTTCGAGCTTACAGGCAGGATTTTGCAAAAAATTTCTCCAGAGAAGCCTAAATAGGTTTCCCTTGAGCTCAGATCTACTTCTTAGTGCACCAACAACTAAAAATAAAACAAAATTTTCTTCATTTTTGCCAGAAACTATAGAGTTGTTGCTCTCAGCTCAACCGAATCTAGCAGCTGAAAGTGATGTGAACGACGAAATTAGCGATGACGGCGAATAAAAAAGAAATATGGAAATATTATGTTTTAAATGTCCAATATATGAAAATATAACTGTTTTTACAATAAAAATCAACTGTTTATGTTTCAAACGTTACTTTCAGCTTAATTAACAATTAAAATATTTTTGGCCGCCCAGATCATCAAAATACTTCTATGTGCGGTGCCTTTTCAAAAATTGCTCTGGCTCAGTCGATTTTTTTTTTTAAAGTAATACAATTTTTCATATGCCCAAAGTCATTATACTCTAAAGTATCGCCCTCGATATAATCATTGTCGTCATATGTATCATGATTTGTGCCTTCTGGTGCCACGTTCGTCAAAACTTAAGGCGAAACTAGTAAATCTCGACTGATTTTGGTAGTTGGTGGATTTTTTTTTCGGCAATTGTGTGTTACAAGATAGGATTGGATCTGAACTTAGTAGGAACCTATTTAATATGTCCCGATTGCAATCCTCCCGACTACATTTGCTAGAAAAAGGTAAAGTTTTTAAAATCTTTGTTTCGGGCTTCCTGGGCTTCCTCAGGCAGTTCACTGATCTGTAATAGAGCGTGCGAAATGATTTATGGGCCATGTATTAAAAACTTATTTATGTCATTGTAACACACTGTTGCTAATGATATACAAAAACACAAAATATAACAACGAAAACGAAGAAAATGCAAACAAAAGACAAGAACTGGTGTTCTTTGCTTGAGTGGCTATTTTCACAATTAATTTAATAAAAAAATTTCGCGCAAAAACGCGCAACATGTTATTACTAAATATGAAGGCCTAGGAACTGTAGTTTCTTAAAAAATTAATATTTGAACGCCAACTGCCACCATTTATATTTAAATATCCACGAATATTTTTAAAATAGCCAAAATTAAGACATATTTTAAAAAAACATTTTAAAAATATTTCTACACAACTTTTGTTAATACAATTATTTTTAGAAGAACGCTAAAATACCTGAAGCGTCGAAATATACCGAATTTCAATTAACACTATTGTGCGTGAATAACACAAAAATTACTTAACTTTAATACAATGCAGCTTGACAAGTAAAATACGTATGACATTGAAATTTTCAGCAGTGATGTAGAATTGTATATACTTTAATCGGATACTAAGTATTTTTCAAAAAATCAATTTTTAATTTTTCAATTAATCTCCATTTTTTGCTGATATTCCAGGACAAAATTACTGAATAGACTAGAGTCTACGTACTGTAAAAATTTGAAGTCGGTTTTCAGAGTTTATTTTGTTAACAATTTTTTCTTATGAATTATTATTTCCTGCAACCTAGACAATTGAAACAGAACTAGATTTCCCTTCTATATAAGTATATCCGAAAAAAAGTAAAAAAAAGTTAATTTATAAATATTTTCTTTTCAGAATTCATCGAGTAATTTCCGGAGTTAAGGTAAGTGAAAGTTTGTACTTATAATAGAAATATTAAAGTGTTAATGAATTGTTATTACCCAGTATTATTATGCCAGTAGAGGAATTCATGTCTTGGAAGGCCTTTGATCAGGTCTACTTTAGACTCTGGAAGGCATGCGGAACACATTGCCACTTCCTTTCCAAAGCACAAGGGGTGTCATTGACTATCAAGCCCTTCTGCTCTCGCTTCTGAATGAAGGCCTTTAAATTATTAAAAACTTCTTTAAAAACATATGTATCAAAACAAAAATAGTCTTCGAAAAGTAATTTTTAATATGTTGCCGTAGTTGTACTCACAATTTAAAACAAACGTTTTTGCCGACGCACTCAACAATACTAAACTCCCTCTCGATCAACCAAATTCCTTTCTATGCACAGACTGTCGAATTTGATTTGCCGATAAAAAAACGGGAAAGGTCTTCTTGTGTCAGACATTCGAGTTTTTGTGGCGGATCTGTTAGAAGGTCTTTTATAATGCCTTCTATGGGGAAGGCCTTAACAATTTCTCTGCTACGTAGATCTTTACTTGACATCCCAGCGGCGAAAGGAAGGACCTAGAAAGCCTTGTGGAACGCCTTCAAAAGCAGTCAGTAGGCCATCCCTGTGCATTTCCTCTTCCTTACCAAATTACATAGGAAGTCGTTGGGAGGCAAGGCCTTCCATTTAATTGTTTAGTTTTTTTTGAGATCGCACAGGTTATTTTTAGATATTCTTCACTTCGAAAGGGGTTTTCCAATGAGAGGTGTTATTGTGAATGTCCCGCTATTTCGGTAGCTGTCACTTTTGAAGCTTTTATTCTTTGACATTTGACAAGTAGAAACTACGCTATTACTAAAAATGGAACGATATACGCTTCAACAATGCATTGCAATTATTAAAACTCACTACAAAAATGGTGAAAATGTGGCAGTCACAGTTTGGAAAACTAAAGCATTATTTGGTCGTCGTGAAGCACCTTGTCGGACTGCAATACAGTAATTGGTGAAACAATTTGAGCTGTTGGGACAATTTAGTGATGTGAAGAATAAAACCCGTGTACGTCGCTTAAGAACAACAGAGAATTTTGCTGTCTTAAGGCTTATAAAGTTCAGTTAACACAAACACTCAAGCCGGCCGATCATCAATAACGCCGTGTCTTTGCTGATTGGATCCTTGATATGCATGCAAATGATCCGGAATTCTATTGAAAAATCATCTTGACTGATGTGGCCCATTTCCATCTCGATGGCTACGTCAACAAGGTAATTTGTCGCATCTGGGGCTCGGAAAACCCAAGAGTTATTGTTGAGAAGCCTCTCCATCCTCAATGTGTGACTGTTTGGTGCGGTTTATGGTCCGGCGGGGTAATTGAACCTTCGAAAATGAGGTTGGATCAACAGTTAGGTTGAATGCATGGCGCTATCGAGAGATGTTTAAAAATTTTTTATGGTCGGAGTTGGATGGTATTGATCTGGACAACGTTTACTTTCAACAAGACGGCGCTACGATCCACACAAGCAAAGAAAAAAACTTAAACTTAATTTCCCTTTGCACCCCATGAATGAGGTATGGGATAGCTTCTCGCGTTGTTGTGAATTAACACACTTTCTATTTTTAGATTCACAACTAACGGCACCTACTTGTTTATCGACGAATGCGAACGTCACTGTTTGAGAAGCTCTTACTAGACACGACGATTGAATCGACGCTTAATACTGCGAAGTTGCTGTCAACAACATTCGAGGGGAGCCGACAATGCAAGAAAATTTTATTTATTTTTTCTTTTAAGATGACTGGAGCCAGGTTTGAACCTGCGATCTCCCGCATGGTAGTCGCGTGTTCTAACCAATATGCCACGGCCGGTCCCACACAAGCAAAGAAACCATTGATATATTACAGGAAAAGTTTCCGTGTTATCTCTTGAAGAGGTGATCACAATTGGCCACCGAGATCTTGTGATTTAACACCTTGCGACTTCTTCCTTTGGGGGCCACGTGAGAGATAAGGTCTACGCCAACAGCCCAGTGTCGATTCAAGACCTCTAAGATAAAATTCGTGATGATATCGAGGACATAGGGCAGCCACTTTGCGATTTGGTTATGGAAAATTCTATGAAAAGGATAAGGTCCTGTAAGCGTGCTCGTGGTGGACATTTGGCTGATGTTGTGTAATTATGAGGGTTCGTTTGTGGGGGAACATTGTTCCGCCTATTATAGATTGTTGGAGCTACAGCCAGTATTGCGTTGATCAAAATCAATGAACTAAAGTTCGAATTGCTTTATTGCTCAACTTATTTGCCAGATTTAGCTCCCTCGAAATATTTACTATTTCCTAACTGGAAAAAATGTTCAGTCTTAAACAATTTGTCGATAACAAAGAGGTGGCGTCTGCTGTTAATGGCTATTGTAAGTAGGTAGACAATACAGGGTAATAAAGTTATCAAAAACGTCGCTGGGAAAAGTGTATCAAGCAGAACATTTGTTTCCAAATTTTTTGCGTTTTCATTGCTAGGTTATAAGGTAGAGCTTCGTTCTGATGAGGATCTGTAATAGTTTGTCCGGATTTTAAACTAAAGAGATTCCAGTTCTTCTACAATGTGTAGAATTTATTCTCTAAGGTCTGTTTAAAGTTTTAGTAATTTTTCTGTCACACACAAAAAAATCAACTATAGGTGCACAAAATTCCCGAAATAAGCAAAACGTGCCCAATAATTGTAGAAGTATTAATGACTGATAATAGCAAAAAGTTATTTAACTGTATCGGATAATAAAATTAACTAAATGACGGAAAGGTAAGGTAATGATGACAGTTTTCAGATAAGATGCATTCAACGCTGATTTCGTATTGTCGCTGTTGGGTAGTTCCAAAGAAAAAAAAACATATACGAAACAGAAAATACTATGAAGTACACACTAATTTGAAGTATAACCAAAGACAATAATTGTTATTAATTTAATACTTTAATCTAGGCGTTATAAATTTTGTTTTTAATCAAAAGTTCGGTGCGGCGGTGACAATTGTTTTTTTTTTTTTGGAAATAACAAAACAACGGGCAACATACGATATACACAGAAATTACATATACACAAACATATAGGTATTTAAGCATATCTTTGAGTACAACAAAATTGTTTGTATATTACAACCCCCAAAAAGTAGTGTGGCGTCAAGTAGCTTAAATTCTTATCGACACTTCTCTTTACAACAGGTATTGTGGTATGTCTTGGTCTGGTTATACAAAATTGGGAGAATATGAAAAGTGTAAAATTTAAAATAGGGTAAAATATTGGAAATTGTCAAGTTCATGCTGCTAGATAAATTCTGTTGGAAAATACAAAATTCCATATAAGAATAAGTTCTGAATTGACCGTTTAAACCCTTTTCGCTCGTAATCCCATTTAAATTCTGGGAGTTATGTTCGAATATCTATCAGTTATATTCGCCAACATAATAAGGAGATATATTGCAAAACTTCCCGAACTGAGTCTTGTTTAGAGAAATCTCTATAGTTTTTGTTACAACATCAAAACTGTGGCAACTCTGTCACTTTGCTAACCGAATTCCCCACGCTGTATCTTCAGCATGACAACTTTAAGCAACCACATTTTGTGCTCGATTAAACAAGACAGTAGAAAAACAGAAATCGAATACAACGGACAATAAACAATTTTCTACGCTCTGTAAAAAATTGTGTTCAATAACAAGACAAAAAAATATTTTTGAGATGTCAGTTTGTATAATTAGAAAACAATAACATTTATTGAAAAATCTCACCGCTCAGTAAATCTGAACATAAAATCCAAACGAGGTATTGAGGAATGTCCAAAAGGTTTAGTGACTTCAAAAAGAGAACACAACATTTAACAAACATTTTGTAAATGATCTTTACATGAAAATTAAGTCTTTGCCTCTGTTTATTATGTCCTCTCCGCCTTTCTCTCTCTATGTCATCCACCCTATTAGTTCTCGTCTGTCCATCTTATCATACAAGACTTTACTGTACACGAAAAAAATCAAGTTTCCAACAAAAATAATTGTGAAATGCCCTACCTTGCCGTCGGCAATAGTACAGAGACAATAAGTGACGGTGGCGGCACAATAAACCTTACAATTCAGGTGTTATAATGAACAATTATTTTGTGGTATCATAATTTTTTTTCCACTCCTCTGTTGTTGTAGCTACGGTGAGTGGCTTAAGTGTCCCTAAACCATACAAAGTAAGCATTCACGGGCGTACGTACGTACGAACGCATTGTATAGAATAGTGACAATGTGTCGCAAAAGTAGTGCCTCCGGTGACACAATGTCCGCATAACTATAAACGGGGGGCATACGAGTACGACGAGTACACCTTCTGGTTTTTGTTTTGGGGGCAAAGCGGTAGCTTTTGATGAACGGATCAGTGGGTTTAATACAATTGATTTATAATGTCAAGTTGAAAGTTTTTTAATAATAATTATGATAAAAGATATAATTGTGTTTAAATTGTGTTTATGTCATAGGTATATTTAAATGTTTGTTATGTTTGTTTGTTGGCAAAAATTCAAGTAAAACGAGTAATGAGCTTGGTGAGATCGGAGAGATGTGAATTTATAAAAGAAAATACTTAAATATTTTTAAAGTTTTATATAGAAGTAGAAATGATGCATTTTTAGTAAAAATGTAAGCAGGAAAAAATGGAATTTTTAGTTAGCTGCATATTTAGCCCGACAAGTACTTTACCTATTGATATAATATCATTCCAATACGATACGTACGGTATATTGCACGGTCAATTTAAATGGCAACGAAGTGGTTTTCCTGAAGTGTATAAGGCTGACATTTATTGCACACAGGAAATCTAGTGGACCGGACCTGGATGAGGATGTTCGATGTGTACTACAGCTGCCTCGCGGATAAGCATCAGTTTGGTCGTGAATTTATAGTCGGCAAAAGACTAGGACACCTGGTCTCTAGGTTCACTCCTTTTAGTGAAAGAATTGCCACCCTAAGAGTAAAGGCGAAATTTTTTCACACCATGCTCATGCTCCGGCAGAGGAGAAAAATTACGAAGTCAAATATGAATTCAAAGCCCGACTGAGCCCGACTTCAAAATCAGACTGATTCCATTCCACAGAGAACACTGGAAATTGCTAATCAGCCGACCACGGTAATAGCCAACGCCTATTTCAACCAACTCCCTTAACGACTTCGAGAAGCTCCAACTCTCGAAAATAGAGGAGCGCAGTGTCAATATATTGCCCATATGGGAAGGACTGCTCGGATATGTAAAGCCCTCAAAAAAGTAGACCACGTGAAAATCGATGTAAAGCACGTGACAAGTGTCTTAGACGTAGGAGTGATCAGGCGTGCGAACATCATTTCGAATCACCACCACCTCACTGCGGTGAATCCTTCGTAACTAGGCACAGAGAAAGCTGGACATCGCTAAACTGCAGACCACGGATATAGCCACTAACTCACTCAACTACTTTGAGATGCTTCTTCGAGACTCCCGAAAATACAAGCACGCAGTGCCAATATATTGGCCACTCGATGGAAAGGACTGTGCGGACTGTATTTGGATATGTAAAGCCCTCAGATGAACAGAGGGAACAAGATGCTGATTACTTGGTATACGATGGAATGCACACGTCAAGTGTTTTAGACGTACATGTGATCAGGAGTGCCAGCATCAACTCGGATCACCACCACCTCACTGCAGTGAAGGTATGCACTCGACTTTGCATGGCGGAAACCCTGAACATCGCAAAACTGCAGACAAATGACGATTCTTTAGACGAAAAATGAAAGCTTAAGAAGTGTAATGGTGTGTGCATTGAAACATACAGGAATAGAGGTGAAGCCCGAAAATTTTACCTCAAAACAAATGGAAAGGTCCATGGAACTGGTCTTCCCTCATGTAAAGACATATTTGGCTTTAGGGAAGCATGCACAAGGACTGGAATCTCAGTGTACTGTGTCCTTTCTCCAAAATGGTAAAGTGTAAAAACTACAGTGGGACCGGCCTTAGCATAGTGGTTAAAACACGCGACTAATATGCGGAAGATCCGTAGTTCAATTCCCAGCACAAGTCATCTACATTTTTCTTTTATTGCCTCTCTCGTTTCTCTGACGAAGGCATGAATGTTGCGCAAATCGCCTAGTGATATACAGGTATCGTCCACAAGTGTTCTATGACCAAGCTTTTCATATCTCAGTGATATAAAAGATGCTCCGTGGTCTCCTCTTCTTCCTCATCATTGCAGCCTCTTCGAATTTGTTGTAGGGAAGTTTTAACCTCTTAGCGTGTTTACCATCTGGTCAGTAACCGGTTAGTACAGCTATGATGTTTCTTAGATGGACTCTAGACAGGTTCAGCACAAATTGTGTTTTCTGTATATTAATTATATGCCAAATTTGTTTGGTCGCTGTGCGAGTGGGTTCTCTCACCCATCTTTCCTTAGCAGTGAGGTTCAGTTCCCCCGAAATTAGCTGTTTCCCTCTTATTAGAGGAACAACAATATGACCGTAAACTTCGCTGGAGTTCACGGTAGTAGCGGTCTTTGCCATTGTATCGGCTCTTTGGTTACCATATAAGTCCCCATGTCCTGGAACCGATCTGAGGATAACCGTCCAATGACTCGCTATCTCCTCCAGAGCCGACCGGCGTTCTCGAACATTTCCCGCAGTGGTGTACACGTTCTCCAGGGATCTGATAGCAGATTTACTATCAGTAATTATTTTGGCGCCCAATATCCCCCGATACTAAACTTTTTTCTACGGCTATTCTAAGGGCCGCTATTTCGGCCTGAACTATTCTACAGTGATCCGGTAGTTTGATTGATAGTTGTAAATTCAACTCCTCTGAAAAACACCCTCTCTATTTTTTAATTTCGAGCCGACCGTTAAAATTATGATGACATCCTCCCCAATGTGTAAGGCATTAACATTATCATCATAGTAGGACCTACCCAGAATGTTCCTCATGAAACCCGTTTCGAAAACAGGTTCTGGTATGGTGTAATCCGTGTGACACCTCACATTGGTTAAGATCAGAATTTTGGCATGGCCACAGTTACTGTGCATCTATGCTTTTGTGGCGTTTAAATACATCACGGTGTTCGCTGCAATTTTCCTCGCCTGAATGTCCAGATTGAACCAGTTTAGGATAGTAAACAGTGCCTGAGTTGGAGTAGTTCTAAGTGCCCCTCTTATCATTATTGCCACCGGTCTCATAATGCATTCGGATTTCAGTCAATCTGCCGATCCGTAGAATAAGATAGCTTTATTAACAAAATCCTATAACTTTCACATTTTTGGATTCCAATTCAGTTTACTCTCCAATATTAGCCCGAGGTATTTGGTGAACATGTTTGGCATCATGTTTAATAGGAGTCACATGCTGCTCTCATATGCCAATGATATCGACATTATCGGTCGGATGATGCGATAGTTAACAGTTGTCTTCTCAAAGGGAAAGGGAGCCACGAAAATATGTCTTGCAGTAAATGAGAACAAGACGAAGTTAATAGTATCATCGAACAGAGTGCCGTACCGTTGGGGACGCAGCGTGACCGCCAAGAACTGCCATGGACAAAAACAACAGTGTCAGCTTGGATATATAAAGGAGAAAAGTGCTCGACAACAGGTGTTTCTTTGGAAAACCAAAGTTCCACTGCTACCAGCCCTGCTGTATGCCTCCGAATCTTAAGTGCTTACACAGGAGGATGCAGCTCATATAGCAGTGTTTGTAAGAATAATACTCCGCAAAATGTAAATGGACCCATTTGCGTAAACTGGGAGTTCAGAATTTGGATGAAACATGAGATGTACAAGTTATAGCACGAGAGAGCGCACACAAGATCGAAGCGAATGCAAATCTCTTATCATTTCGGCTTCTGACTTAGACATAAAGATATAAACATGGAGTCGAGTTGTTTTTAAGGCCAATAATAATAAGTGGTTTGCTGAAGTTCGCAGTGGTCGTACATTCACAAGTTATTTCGAATATTTTGTACACCAGAGATGGTGTCTGCATATAAACAATTAAATTGTATGCGACAACAAAATAGCGATAAAAGTTTGTACTTGATAAAGGGTGTTCCATGTAAACTTTGAAATTAAAACTCCCAGTTATTTCGATGCCGTTGATACATTTGACATTTAGGAAGTGACCGATGACTAGCTAAAGCTTGAAAATTATATAGAAGGATCGAACATTGGGACATATTAAGCACTTTCTTTGAATATTCAGAGTCTTCAACTCAAACTATAGGCTATCTATGAAATAAATTAAAAAATATCTATTGAAATTCTAAATATGTTAATGTTTAAACTAACTACTACTTAAAACTTGTAACTTGAAAAAAAAACTTAATTTCCCTTTACACCCCATGAATGAGGTATGGGATAGCTTCTCGCGCTGTTGTGAATTAACAGGCTTTCTATTTTTAGATTCACAACTAACGGCACCTACTTGTTTTTCGACGAATGCGAACGTCACTGTTTGAGAAACTCTTACTAGACATGCCGATGGACTCGACACTAATACTGCGAAGTTGCTGTCGACAACATTCGAGGAGAGCTGACAATGAAAGAAACTTTTTCATTTAAGGTGACTGGAGCCAGGAGTTAAACCTGTGATCTCCCGCATGGTAGTCGCGTGTTCTAACCACTATGCCACGGCCGGTCCCTTGTAACATGATTTCTGTATTGCAAACATTAGAAGAGAAGCTTTCACTTGACATGCCCATTGACTTGATACTATACTGCAAAGTTGCTATCGACAACATCGAGGAGGCCGCCGATGAAAGAAAATGTAGATGACTGATGACTAGGAATTGAATCATGAATCTCCCCCCTATAATAGTCGCGTGTTCTAACTCTCATGCCTCGGTCGGCCCACCTACAACTAACTCCAAATATACCTCCAGCAGTAATATGAACACCATATTATCCATTCATTCCCTGCTTACTACAGAAAATCAACAAAATTACGATAACAACGGCTTAAATCAGCTTAAGTTAAGAGCTTTACAAAAAAAAAAATCTTCTCATAATTCTTACTTATCATTGTTATGCCAATGGATGAATCAGTTTATGCAGATTTCAGGCTGAGCATGGCAACGAAATGCGCAACGAAACACATCAGATGATTGACAGATAAACAGACAGACAACATGACAATTTACTTTAATAAGGCTGGAAAAGATTAGTGGTCATCCAAAGCGGTAAAATATTTTTGTTGGTAATGTTATACAAACAACTTAATATAAATTTAATAAAAATTAATTTGTTTAACAAACAAGTTAATATGAATTTAAATAATATTTATATATAAATCAATCCGTCTACAATATAACACACATAAGCTAAAATTAAAAACAAAAGACACTTCATAACAGTTTCTTATTCTTCCTCTTTTAAATACCTGTTTAGCTAATTATTTAATAATCTTTAGTTGCCCTATCGCACACAACCAGTTGAAAAGGCCATTAGTGAGTGTGTTTTGGTCGCGTATCTTGCCGTTTTCCCCTGGATGCGCCAACACACGGTCAGATGTTGGCAATGTTAGTTGCAGAGGAAAACAGCGGCATTCAAATATTAGCGGAGGGGGGGACAAGGCGAAAATGTCTAAAACATTTTTGATTGACATGCCAAGATATTTCAGCTAACTATCAGACGTCCAACTGAGGGTATGTCACCTAAAAAACCACAACTCTGTTGCTGTTGTTGTTGCTACGTACGAATATCGCTTTTTGGTGCTGTTGGAACTGAATGACTGTGACTGCGAGTGAGTGACTTATTGGGACAGAGATGCCATAGGCAAATTCTTTGTATGCTAATTTTAAGTTGAGGGTTTTTATAATTTTGAATATTTTTTTTTTTAAATTGTACGAGTTGCTTAATTGTCAGCAAGTCAGTTTAATGAAATATGCTTTAAAGGCGGAATTAATCAACAGTTTAAAATAAATCAACACTAGGTGCCGCAAGAGAATTTAATGCGGTGACATTGTAATATAAAACTTAAAACCAAAACGAAATTATAATGATATTCAAAAATGAAACCGGCTCGGACATCCCCCAAAGGAGTAGGTTTGGTCCAATCTTGCTCATATTCGAACTTAACCTCCGCTTAGAGGATTACAAAATAGCCTAATGGTACCACGAACCCAAAACCCACACAACATTATCAGACTCTGTTGATGCATTGACTGATCGACAATGAAGTGCAAGATTTGCGCCATGAACTGATACGCATTGATGTCCTGGCTTTTAGCAATCAGAGCCTGTCTATAGATGTCACACTTGCTAAAGAGATGGACAAACTTAAAAATTTTATTTATCGCTAAAGGGGATTAGGCAACCCATACTAAGGCCAACGATTTTAGAACGATTAGTGTATCTTCCTGCCTACTTAAAAATTTGGAGATAATAAATTATGTCCATATCAGATCGTCTCTTAAATCGGAAGCTATATCTGAGGCTTAGTATGCCTACACGGAGTGTAAATCCAAGGAAACTGGTTTGTATTTGATAATCAGTCAGTATAGAAGGATCCCTGAACTGCAAGTAATACATACTTGTGACCTTACTGGACTTTGAGGGAGCTTCCAACAAGGGACTTAATTTCCCTTTACACCCCATGATTGTGGTATGGGATAGCTTCTCGCAACTAACTAATATTTACCGACCATAACTGTATATTACCCTCTGAGATTTTGGAATCGGCGCTGAAACTTTTGTTAAAATGGTGTCTCAACTGTGGACTGGGTGTAAACCTGTGTATGCCTTGAAGATACAAAATCTCCCAATTTCCAAACCCAGACTTAACGGGCTCTTATTGGACAGTACACTAAATTGTAATCTGAACACTCAGGTCAGGATCAGCCAATCGGCAACGGCTCTACTTACTTAATTTCCCTTTACACCCCATGAATGAGGTATGGGATAGCTTCTCGGGTTGTTGTGAATTAACACGTTTTATATTTTTG
This sequence comes from Muscina levida, assembly GCA_964034835.1. Classification (NCBI taxonomy): domain Eukaryota; kingdom Metazoa; phylum Arthropoda; class Insecta; order Diptera; family Muscidae; genus Muscina; species Muscina levida. The sequence continues at coordinate 109,450,704 of OZ035880.1, forward strand.
GATTCTCAATTAACAATATCTACTTGTTTATAAACGAAAGCGAACGTCACGGTTGGAGAAGCTTTTTACTAGACATGTCGATTGATTCGACACTATACTGCGAAGTTGATGCCGACAGCAATGAAAGAAAAATGTAGATGACCGGAGGCGGGAATCGTACCCGGGATCTTCCGCATGATAGTTGCGTATTCTAACCATCATGCCACGGCTCTATACTGCTGCCAAAACCCAATTGGACTCAACTGAGGAATTAGTCTCTAAAATTTAAACTGGTCATATGATTTTATTGTTTAACCAATCTTTTTCTACGGATGGGCTTTTTGGTGACCGGCGCTGGAGAAGGCAAACCGAAGACTAAAATTCGGGGGCATTATGAGACTGTTCACGATAACAGAGACACTGTTTACGATCTTCAACTGGTTACCCCCCGACATTGAAGCGAAGGAGATAGCAGCGATCACCGCAATTCGTTTAGACGCCACGAAAGCATGGAGGCACAGAGACTATGGTCATGCCAAAATCCTGGACTAAATCAATATAAGATGTCACACGGATTACACTGTACCAGAATCTGTTTTCGATCCAGATTTTATGAGAAACATCTCGGACAGAACCTAAAATAAAAATAATAATAATACCCTACATTTTGGGAAAGATGTAATCGTGATTTTCACGGACGGATCGAAATTCAGAGAAAGAGTAGACTGTGCCATGTTTTGAAATTAGTTGAACTTGCAACTGTCGATTAGGGTACCGAATCGCTGTAGCATAGTTTAGGCCAAAACAGCGGCCATTAGAATAGCCGTAAAATAAATTCAGTATCATAGGATATTGGGTGGTAATATTCATTAACTGATAGTTAAGCGGCTATCAGATCCCTGGAGAACGTGTACAACACTTCGATAAATGTTGAAGAATGCTGGACAGCGAGACATTCGACGGTTACCCTCACATGGGTTCCAGGACATGAGAACATATATGGTAACCAAAGAGCCGATGCATTGGCCCAAAGCAGCCATCATCGTTAATTCAGACGAATATTACGATAATTTTGGTGTTCCTCTTGTAACGGGGAAAACAGCTTATTGCATACTACCGAAAGGTGTAAAGGAACACATTTGCACAGCGACCAAACAGAATTGGCCTTCCATGGATATACAGAGGACACGATTGGCGCTGAACCTGTCTAGAGTCTATATGATGATCATCAACCTTGATGGTAACCTCGCTACTAGGTTAAAAATTCCCTACAACATTTTTCGTGGAAGCTGCAGCGATGAGGAGCAAAAAGTGGCTAAGGAGCATCTTCTATGTTACTGCCCTGCTTTTAGTGACCTGAGATATAAAATGTTTGGGTATGAAAAGCTAATTGCGGGCTAACTGAACCTCATTGCTTAGGGACGATGGGTGTGAAAGAACCCACATGCACAGAGATCAAACAGATTTGGACTACCTTGGATATACACAGGACACGATTTACACTAGGCCCGTCTAGAGTCCATCTGAGGAACATCATAGTATTCATAACCCGCCACGGGTCGGTTGGCAAACTCGCTAAGAGGTTAAGACTTCTCTACATCGATTTTTGTAGTAGCTGCAGCGATGATGAAGAAAAAGAGACCACAGAGCAGCTTCTTCCAATACTAGGACCCAAGTGAACTATGTTGAAAGCGGCTGCCAAATTAACCTTACCTAACCTAAAGCCGCTGACATGAAAATGCGCCTCATCTGAAAATATGATTTTCCAACAAATTTGATGACCCATTGATGCTTTGGTAAGAACTAAACTGAGTGGCATACTATCGGCCACATTAGCTATGACGGGAATCTCTATTACGGACTTTCGAAAATTGGAGTTAATCTTACTGCGAATATGTTTATTGTACCAAATGTCATGAGTCGAATTAACTGTGCTCTCACACAAAAATTCGTAATTCTTGTCAAAGTTGGATACCTTCACTTAATTGTGAATAATAAGTATATCAACATTTCTCCATCGATAGTTTTAGTTACATCCCGACAAACCATGCGAATCGAGAATTATATCGTTATCGAGTCACATTTAATTCGAGAGCGGGAGAAATTTAAACTTCGTTCTCGAATCGAAGAAACGATTCTTTTATGAATCGAAAAAGTGATTCTTTTATGAATCGGAAAAGCAATTCTTTTTTGAATCGGAAAAGCGATTCTTTAACGAATCGAAAAAGTGATTTTTTGACGAATCAGAAAAGTGATTCATTAACGAGTTCCTTGCGATATTTAATAAATCACTGTATATTTAAGTTATTTATTCTTTAAATTTTCTATTTTATCCGAAAAAGTTCTTGTTTTTCTTGAAATTATTACATACAGCGTGGAATTATATATTTTTCTTAAGGGTTTTTTTTTTTAAATTTGTGTATGACAATTTTTGTTTTCAGAATAAAAAACATTAATGTAAAATATGATACAACTAATCGTTAGCGAATCACCATCGCCACATGGTTTGTCGGGTAAATTTAAAAATTTTTGGAGATACCCTAAAAAATTGTTTTTTTAAGAGCACCTGGCAACTCTTCTTGCACAAGAAGTTGCTAATTTTTTTCTTTTTACATTTCATATTTTGCACAAAAAGATTTCTCTCTCTCCTCAGTCAAAAAGAAGGCATCATTTTTGAATAAGTTTCAGAGTTTTTGCTTCATTTTTTTTGCATTTGAAAACAATTCGCTTTGTTGTACGTATTGTTGCTGTTGTTGCCTTCAGATAATTTTGTCAATGCTCTGGCAGTCAAAGTTGTCAGTTGTCAAGTGGTGTCGGGTGCTGGCTGGTAAAATACAATGAATCGCTGCTCTAAAAATAACTAAAAATTTAATAACAGCAAAGCAAAAATAAAAAATACAACAAAACCAAAAATACGCTGCCACTGCTAATAAGCGTGTAATACGCCTTTCCTTAGAGCTACTTTTAAGATTATGATCTGCCTCGTATATGCCTGTGGTTATATGAGTACATTTTTTTTAGATAGTAAACATAGTAATAAAAAAATATTTTTATTTAGCTTTGACATTTGTAAATTATTACTTAATTTAAGTAAAATCGTGTACTTGTTAATATCTTTTGACTGAATCTGGATCACATTCCACACTCACAGCTCCATTGCTCGTGCTCAGTGAGTCTGGGTATGAAGTAGTAGTAGTCGTACAAAATTCCATTTGCATATCGACAAATATGTTTTCGAGTTTTGTTTTTTTGTCCAGCTGTAATTTTTGTTGATGTCAGTTTGTGTTACATATCTCTCTCTCTCTATTTCCTAGCTTGTGAGTTGCTGCTGCAGCAAGTTTAATTAATTATCTGATATGCTTTATTAACTGCTCTACACGGCCACATTATAACTTTATCACTCATTTGTTGGCCATAGGTGGAACATTGAATTTTTTTTACTATGGACAGTGTGTTGTTGTTTCGATCAATGAGAGACGGTGAGAGGGAGGGAGAGAGACAATGTACAGTGGTGTGATGGGATTGTGTAGTACAGAATTTTAATGGGTTTAAGTAAATGATCGTAGTTTCAGCATGAGGGGGCAACATGTCACACCTCCATCGACTCATTGAGTGTTGTTTTTTTGGGCGAAATTAGATATCCAAAAGAGTTGACAATACCTGGCCTACGAGCTGGCCAGACTTATCAACAAAGAACTTTGCTTTGAGGATACCTTTGGAGTAAAGTCTCTTGAGGGATTAAACACGGGACCGGCCGTGGCATGGTGGTAAGAACACGCGACTACCATGCAGGAGTTCCGTGGTTCGGTTCCCGGCTCCAGTCATCTACATTTTTCTTTCATTGCCGACCCCCTCGATGTTGTCGCCAGCAACTTCGCAGTATAGTTTTCGAGATAATCGGCATGTCTAGTAGAGCTTCTCAAACAGTGACGTTCGCATTCGTCAAAAAGGGAAATTGCTTTTTTTTATATAATATTCGGTGTGTGTTTTACATCTAGTATCATCTTGAGGGGTCCGATCAGATTGTGGACTCTAGCCCTCTGAATATACTGTATTGCCACTGTTACAACCAGCATTCTTTGTATTAATTAATTTATTAAGACACATACCTCACCAACAGAACTATTGCCTCGACTGCAAATACGAAAGGCATCAGGTATTTGTATCCCTATCCTACTAAGGCACTAACGCGTTACAATGTACCTACATTTTCGCGATATTAGGTACAGCCTTGTTATAGGTCCGGAGCTAATAATTATTTTTCGACCAAAAGGATGAGGGACAGATCGTATCAAGAGAAACGGGTCAAAATAACCACCTTGGGTTTTGGTTTTTACCACAATCATTACGTGACACCAACGAGTTTGTTCCTTGCTCAAATGGGCATTTTACTAAAGGCAAACTGCCTTGGGCAAACCTGATCTCCCGTAGCACTGTTTTATTCCCTGGTCGAAGCGCCCATACTGCCGCTTTTCGACACAGAAGGATGGCCAAGCGGTCCACCGTTGGTTCTCTCAGGTACGCATGAGCGGAAAGGACCGCTTAGGGGAATACAAAAGTACAGGGATATCCACATATTTACTGACTGTAATGCAACCATTAATACCCTGTAGAATGTATACACCATACCGAAAGTTGTCCAAATGTCTCTAGAGGAGACATTCAACAGTTATCCTCACGGGGATATAAAACTGCTGCTGATGCATTATTGAAGGACGCAAATTCTCAAAAGATCGAAAAATGAACCCACTTACTCAGCTACCAGGAATATCTGGCCTAGATCGGATTCCGAACGGACGAAATTTGTTGTAAACCTGTCCAGATTTCAGCTCAGAAACCTTATTGCAGTGATCACAGGTCACTTGTACTTGGGCATACATGTACAAAGACTGAGGCTTCTATACTAAGATATTTGCAGAAGACGATGAGAGTACTGAGCAGTTTCTCTGTCATTGTCCTGCTTTTGACGACTTAAGGCAGAACATATTTGCTTAATTTACAATTTTGAATAAAACCTGTCTTTCTAACGGTGATCTGGCAAAAATCCACACCTTGAGGATTAAGAAAATAGTAGCTTAACAGGGCTTCTCATAGACCAAAGTGAGTTTTGCTTTGGGCTGCTGCCAATTCAACCTAACCTAACCTTGGCGAGAAAATGCAGAAAATATCACAAAGCACATTTCAAACTGTCATTGAAAATTTCTTGTTTTTTTATCATTGTTAGAAAAGTTAAAATACGTTTGGTCCACCCTGTACTTTCAGAAGTAAATGCATAGCTTATTTCAGTATTAGACGATCGTACGCATACTACAATATGGTGTGCTGTCGCGCTCTCACGAATTGTACACTGTGAAAATGTTGTGCTCGCCAAACAATTGTACTCTCATGATCTCCCAACAATCGTTGAACATTGTTTTGCAGGCTGTACTTGTGTTTGTGTTGAATGCGATATAAGAGTGTGTAGTGTTGCTTTCATAACACTCAAGCAGAGAATGACAGCTTTAAATCAAACAAAACATTCGAGTACATATGAATTGCAGAACCGGGACTATTTGAACAAAAAAAACAATATTGCAGCTCTCGCGAGGCTATCAGTGTTAGACATAACCGAATGCACGCACACAACAATATGATTTGTTTGTGTACTGTCGCGCCAGAAGCGAGAGTGCTAGCGAACAGTGCACTCCGTAGATGTTGTGCACTCTCAATAATTGTACTGTCATGCTCTCCCAACAATCGTTTAACATTGTGTATCCGTTTGTACTTGTGCATATTTTTGTTTTGGTACTTGTATCTGGTTTGTGAAGCAAGTGTGTGTGGTGTTGCTTTTATAACAATCAAGCAGAGACTGACTGTTTTGAATCAAATTAAATTTCCGAGTAGATATTAATTACCAAACTTGACTGTGTGAAAAAAATATGATTGCCAGCCTCGCGAGGCTATGGTATGCCCATCACTGCCCTATATACATGATAATTTCAGTGTTCTCAACTATTCATGCCTCTGCATTTTTCTTCTTCTTAACCTCTCGTCATAACTACTGTTCGCCTGTTCTCGCCAATTCACTGTCAGTGTTACTGGCTGTAAAGTTGTTTCATAGTTTCCTCCTTCGTTTTGTTGTTGTTGTTGTTTCTGTTCCCACTGCACATGTATCTTACACATGCCAATATGCATTCAATGCTACCATTTATGATCATGATTACTGATTATTTCAAAAGCTCTGTTTTCCTGCTTTTAATTCAATACTTGTTTAACGAACACCACACGTTTTCTACTACGACGACTACTACTACGCACAAACTACTACCACTTCTTCATTTATTGCCCACCGCAACATACCACACCATACACAATCCTGCCTGACTTTCCCAATGGAATGACATGACAGATGAAGCCAACAACGCATGCGCACAGCCAGACACCACCAACCCAAACGAAAGCCGGATCAATAAAAAGCATAAAAAAGAGTTTCACAACCAAACCATCATTGTCTTCATCAATATCGAACCGAAGAGCTCCTTGTGTCTTTTAAGTTGTACGCATATGCATTACGCTTACGCATAATCTTCTGTAAATGGAGAACAAGCAGCCGGTAAGTGAGTGGGTACTTGTTGCTGCGCCATCGGTATCGGCCGACAGACAAACGAACGAATGAATGGCTGGCTGGCTGGTTGGCAGGTCGCAGGGACGCAGACACGGTTCCAGCACAGCTCAGCTAAACTCGTCGTACTTTTTTGTTGTTGTGTTGGTTGTCGTTGCTGTTCTTCAGAGGAATGCATTCTCTCATATCTCACTCTCTATGGTTGGCATTTCAATAATAATTTTTTCTGACAGGCAACTTGACTTCCAGATCAGTAACAATTTTAAATTGTTTATTTGTTTTGTTTGACTGGTTTGTTTGACTCATGACTCGGTTTTTTGAAGCCAACATCAACATTGAACGTTGCCAATGGCTAAAGCAACAACATATTTATTAATTCAATATTCTTGTTGCTGTTGTTGTTATTAATATTATTCGATGGCGTCTGTTTGGTTGATTTAGTGGAATATTGAAATATCAGTAGGATGACATCTTCTGATATGGGAGTAATGTAGTAATGACACTTTTTTTTCAGTTACAACGAGAATGAACAACAACAACAAAAATAAGAACAAGCATATAAAGGAAAATAAGTGACATCGTCCAGATGTTGTAGATGATAGTGAACAAAGTTTGTGGCGGGCTAAGGATGTGCTGGCATTGTTTTTTGTAGGCAGGGGAAAGTCTGATGTTAGTTCGGAATATTTTAGGAAAATGTATTACTTACTTATAGAACCAATTGTTAATATTATATTTTCGATCGTAAGAAAAATGTTTAAAATATCCAAATAGTTGTTAAACTATATTAGAATATGTGTTACCATTTGGTATGTAAATTTGATCTTGCAAAAGAAAAGAAATTTGGGAAATCGCTTTAAACCAGTGGAACGCACGCACACAACAATCTTGTGTGCGGTCGTACAAGAAGCGTCTTCGCTGTCGAATTGTACACGGTGTAAATGTTGTGCATACCCAAAAATCGTTGGACATTCTCTGTCAGTACTTGTTTCTGTTTTTGTGTTGAATGCGAAACAAACATGTGTGGTGTTAATTTCATAACACTCAAGCAAAGACTGAATATGCCAAACTGTTTTATACAATGTTTTGAATTATCCTTTAAAATTTTTTTTGTTGTGTAAGCGTTATTTTCAGTTATTTATTTATTTTTAAAGCAACATTTTTTGCAAGATATAGGAGACCTATTACGATGTTGCTCTTAGGGCGCATTTTAAAATATATTTCTTGGATTTATTAAAGAAAAGCGATATATCGCGGGATCAGCCTTTTACCTAGCGCATACAAGGCCTGTCTAGTGTGTTATGTGAAAAACTAAAGTCCATCTTAAAGAACCCGATTGGACCTTATCAGTGTTGGCTTTAGACCTGGTAAATCCACAACCGACTAGATATTAACACAACGACAAATCCTGAAGAAGACCCAGGAGATGCAGATCGACTACAAATTTTTAGATTCTATGACTGAGTGCGGTATCTCCGCGAAGCTGATACGACTTTGCGGGATGACACTGGCTGACACGAGTCTTAAGTGAAGAGATTCAAAAATCTGGCTAAGAAATGTTTTACCAGGCGGGGCTTTAGATAAGGAGATAGTCTGTCATGCGATCTCTTTAACATGGAATAAACAGGATTGGCACAATCTTTAACGGATCTGGTGATAAATGAGGACAAAACCAAGTTTTCTGTTTCAACGAGCAAAAAGTCTACTTGTTTGGGATGCTGCGTGAACTTTTACAACCATTACTTTGGAGTGGTACATGGATTTTGTCTACCTTGGCTGCGCCGTAAACAAAAATAGTAATTTCAGCATGTAAATTAAGAAACAAGTATTGTTTGCAAACCGTTGTTACTATGCGCTAAACAAACAATGTAATGGCAAAGCCCTCTTTCGAAGAACAAAGATCTAACTGTACCAAACACTGATCCTATCTGTCTTGCTCTATAGCGCAGAATCCTGGGTAATGACACAAGCGGATCAATCTATTCTAGGAGTCATTGTCGTTAACGGCGAGTACCGTCGTCGAATGAACCTTGAGCTGTATGAGCTGTACAACGCCATCGACGTATTCCAGCTTAAAATGTCTTGGCCAATAAATTCGATAGGCGGCGCAGGAGGCTGCGACAAAAACTTTATTTGATAGACCAGGTGAAAGAGCTATTCCCCCTTATTATGTATGTCGTAGTCACGTCGAATCTTTGTCGTTTTTTAAATATGACGTCGATGATGTCGTTTGTGAGTCTGAAATTCCATATGACCTTTCTCCTATCATGGTCTTCTTTATCAGATCAGGAAAAATTCTCAACACTAAACTGTTCTGTTATTACTTATTTCATTCAAATCATAAAAACACTCGAATGTTGTCGAAAATCGAATACGACTACGTATATACATTCTTTGTTATGGAACCACCGTAATTGTTTGAATTATGTTGATAGTTTTACTAAAAAAGTAATAAAAATAACTTAATTTCCCCATGAATGAGGAATGGGATAGCTTCTCTCGTTGTTTTGCATTCAGAACAAACGGCACCTACTTGTTTATTGACGAATGCAAACGTCTCTGTTTGAGAAGCTTTTACTTCACATGCCGATTGATTCGACACTATACTGCGAAGTTGCTGCCTACAAAATCGATGGGGCCGGCAAAGAATGAAATATGTAGATGACTGGAGCCGGTAATCAAACCACGGACCTGCCGCATGGTAGTAGAGTGAAAAACTAACCACGTAGCCCCAGAAAAACTAACAAAGTCACAATATTTGTATAAGAATAGGGTGTTTACCACAAAATAATAAAACACAGTACTACGATTCTCTCTTAAATATAAATGATTTTTTTTCAGGTCATTTTCTGGATATAACTGAATTGAATCTGTTCTTGGGTAGCAGCGATAAAACACTTCTCAGAAATTAGTTTATAAAAATCATCAACAAGGGACTTTTTGTGTTTCTTCTACATATGTTAATACCACAGTTATAAAATTCATATGTGAATTTCTAAAGGTCGAAACTCAGAGTTGATAGACAGTTCCGTAGCTCTAAAAAGAATAAGATTTTGTTCCTCAATGTTATCAATAAAATACTTCAAAAGTTTAATAAATTAGCCACACAACAAATAAAATGAGAAAACACATACTTAATATTATCTTTAGCACGACACTTATAAAAATACGAGTATATATTAAAAAAGGAAAGAAAGCTGTTTGAAATGAAAATGAAAGTATTTGCTAAATTCGGTATACATTCATTTGAGATAGAAACATAATACTTAAATAGTACTTATGCCCATTTTTTAGGGATTTTCCGCGTTTACTTATTTCTAAAGATATTTGAAGCGCCATCAATTATTCACAATTAGAAGAGGCAGTGGACATTTAGTATATTGATAGTAATACACTATAGAACATACAAGTGTTGAAACAATTCAATGATTTCCAATCTAATTAGGAAGAGTAAGCTAAAGATATCTCAAAATTGCAAAATGCTCGATAAAAATATTTTTTTCGTTCCAGAAAAAAATATTAACTCTAAAAGGTAAATCAATTATCCACGTCATCGAGGGGTCAGAATAGCAATATCCCAACTTTAAGCCTAGTTAAGGTCTTACAATAGATCTTATGACGATGACAGCGAGACACGACTAAGGCAAAAGACAAGCATTCATTGAGGTAGGATAGAAATCTAAAAAAATACGTACTGATAATGAACCGCTATTGTCGTAGAACCAGTCATTTACCTTTAGCAGTGGTAGGCATAACTGAACGTGTGTTTGTGTTTAGTGTGCTTGTGTCGCATAAGAAGCGTTAGCGCTGTGAAATTGCGCTCTCAAAATAATTGTGCTCATGATCTCCCATCAAATGTTAAACATTGTTGCTATGGCCATAATTCCGTATGTTTTTGGGTTGCATGTGAAATAAGCGTGTCTGGTGTCGCTTTCATAACACTCAAGCAAGGACTGACTGTTTTGAATATAAAAAAACATGTGATTTGCCGATCGTGTCTGTGTGAAAAAAACCGATTATTGACTACCTCGCGAGGCTATAGGATGCCTATAGCATACAATATAACTTTGAAATTAACCTAATAAGTATGCCTTTAGATCTTATAGATGTACAACAACTCAGATAGTTATACTATGCTAAATCGTAGGACTGAACTTGTAAATTTCGCTAAACTTCTGCCACCTTTTCTTACCCACAAAGGGGTCTCCGACAGCCTAAAACAACCATTATTTTAAACAGTTGCACAAGATTTTTCTACTGATCAATTACATAAAATGGCATCAGTGCACTAACATCGTATGCACTTTAAGCTGTTGCCACGCCTGCACTATCAGGACTAAATCACTGTGACGACTATATATTTCATACTGTGAAAAATGAAACGATGAAAATTCTACAAATGATAGAGGAATCAGGTTTTTAATTTGTCGAAAAAGTTCTCTTTTGAGTTATATTTTTCAGAGTTGTGGACAATTGCAAAATACACTGAATTTATTCTAAAAAATATATATGTATATATCCAATATTTTTTCTGTTTCCATTTCAGAATCCATGACGTTATTTTTGGAATTAAGGTATGTTATAGTATTTATTTATAGTACAATTGTATTAATGAAATTTTTTGGTTCGTTACATTACATTTTAAGCTAATCGAGAAATTTTAAAGACAGTTCAGTCTGATTACACTAACTTAATTGAAATATCATCGAACAATGGGTTCTGCTTCATATTAAAATTAATAATTTATTTAATTTTACTATTCTTTGCCTATTAAAAAAGTATCTAGAATATTAGTTCGGATTCGGAGAAATATAATTCGAGGACGCGAAATGAAAATTAATTGTGATAAAGTTAATTTAGCTGCATCGCAGCTAATGCCTAACTTTCTTTCCTTGTTAAATCCAAAAAAAAGTACGTCTGAATTCATAATGAAATAAGATTGCCCTTCAAAGTATTTTGGAATTATATACACGGATCTTTATAGCCCTGCTCTACTGTAGTTTGTAACTACGATACCTGAAACAGAATGAACAATTAATAGAACGTTTCGTTCGGTATCACTTCCTGTAGCTAATAAGTTTCACCATTTAATAAGTATTTAGTCGATAACTGAGGCCCATTATATACTAAACTAGTTAAAGTATTCATTTAATATTCTGTTTTGATTATTCAGGTAATCAAGAAATAGGTGTTAACGATTAGTTATTAACTATTTCCTTGATATACATACAACTTTATGCAATATCTGCTAATTAATAATAACACTAGACTTACACGTTTACAGTTAATCTTAATCTTGTTAGCATCACTGCTTTTCCAGTTATTCCGCAATTTAAATTATTAAGAGAAAAAAGTTATTGAACATAGGAAAATTTTATTTTTTACTTATTTTTGTGGTTAGTCAGTAAAAAATAAATTGCTATCTATTTCTATAATGGGTCAGAATGGATTGAGTTAACCAACTTTATTACGTAATTGTAATGCGCTGAATACTGAATATATACTGAAATAAGTACTTAAGATTACTCAGGCGCCACCTATCGCACATTTTTTGTGTTATGTTATAAACTGGGATCGAAAGGATTTGCATCCACCAAACCGCTAAAGGACAGAAATGGATGCTTGGTTACGGCGAAGACTGGCCAATCGGATATATGGACGGAACATTATACGAAATTGCTGAATCCCATCTCAACTGTCCTCAACACACAGAACGACATGATATTTTCATCGATAATCCCACGTAGAAGTAGAAAATGCGATCAAATGACTCAAAAATAAAAAAGGGCTTGACTTATATAATATATACCTTGAGCTACTGAAGCATATCCCGTCATAAGTGCCCAACTATACGCCCTATTATAGATGAGTTTTAGAGATGCAACAGTCTTAACGATGAATTGAAAGAGGGACTTATAATAAAAATTCCTAAGAAAGGCGACCTTACGGAAGGTAAAAACTGGAGGGGAATAACGTTGCTCAGAACGATAAACAAGGTCATAGCGAACATTCTGATAAAACGATTGGTTTTCGCCCCAGCAAATCCGGTGTTGATCATATCAGTAGTCTAAGAATAATAACGGAACAATCGGTAGAATGGCCATCACCCTTGTATATGATATTTGTAGACTTCGAAAAAGCTTTTAACACCCCACACCATTATGCCATATGAAACACTCTATGAAACACAGTTTTGCCGATCTTGCAGCAAATGAGCGATATGTACAGAACAGTATTTGGTCAGAGTCATCATTCAAAAGCATTAGCATTGACTGGTTTTCTACTTATCACAGATGAAAAACTAAGCGAACAAACATCAAGATAAGGAAAAAACCTAAAAGGTCACAACAAAAGGTGTGACCTAAAAACGCCAAAATATTTTAGGGGTTTTAACTATACTGACCTTGTACCTTCACCCTGACTTGGAATTTCTCACACCCCAGATTGGCTGTTGCACTGAGTTATAAAACCATAAATCCCAAATGTTGGAGCGATGTACGTATGATTAATATAAAATCCGCATAATATTAATTTTACTCATACGTTGTACATACATATTATGCGAGTACCATCAGCAAACTCGCTACATATGTACAGTACTGTATTGAGTCATCCAATGACATCAGCAATGACCAGTTTTCTACTTATAACAGATGAGACAGCCAAATTTGGAGTTAATGGGGACAATTTATGAAAAAACGAGATTAAAGAATTTTTTTTTTGCAGATTTCATTCAATAACTTGATTTTTAACAAAGAAATATTAATAGATTTATATATTTAAGCCTTAGCTACAACTTTGCTGAATAATGAAATGAGAAATCATCAATTGTTCTTGATTATAACTGAAAAACTAACCAAAAACATCAAGATAAGGAAAAGGTCACAATAAAAAGTTTGACCTGAGAATGCCAAACTCTTTGGGGGCATTTACTATACTGACCTAGTACATTCACCGTGGCGTGGAATTTCTTACATTATAGATTGAATGTTGAACCCTATAACCATAATATTGGAACGATGTACGTATGATTAATATAAAATCCGCGTAATATGATTATTACTCATACGCTGTACATTTGTATGTAGCGAGTATATGCAAACTCGCTACTTATGTACGGTTTTATTGAGTGATTTAATAACTTCAGCAATGACCAGTTTTCTACTTCTCACAGCTGAGAAAGCTTATATCGCAAATTTTTAAATTATCTTCAGGTTTCATAATAAACAAAGTCAACTATTTTTATAGTCATCTGACTAACTCTGCAGCAAGTTCTTCAAATCATAACTAAGCGTCTTTGGTTGCAGATATTTAAGTATCTTAATTCCATGGACCACAAATATCTATTTCTGTCAGTGCCCTTGAGCACTTTTATGCCTCCCAATTCAAACCAACACTTTGAACATGATTTTTGGAAGCAAAAAACGATTTTCGTCACAATTGTTACTAAGTATTTCTAAACTTACCCTGTGGCTTCGGCACATTTCTTTTCAATTGCATCCACTTGTAGGTGGGCAAATTGTTTGCCTGATTCGGAGATTTAGTCTGACCCGGATTACCCGTAGAACTATTCGATGCTGAGGTACTGGTAGCCGATGATGTTGACGACACCGTCGATGTTGTTGTGCCGCCCGGTGACACTACATGTTGGGAACGCGCATTTTGAGTTTGTCCACAGCCGCCACTGGTTGGCGAGGAGGGATGTTGCTGTTGCATTAAAGCCTGTTGTTGTTGGGCGCTAGCGCTGTGTGGTCCCAAATGTTGGGGCATATTATGTGCATGCAAATATGGATGCATATTATGTGAATCCAAGGGTAAACCACTGGCATCCAGGTGACTATAAGAGCCGGCCATATGCTGATGATGATGCCAGATATGTGGAGAGTGTTGCTGTTGTTGCGTCTGGGCATTTTGGGGATTGGCAGCGGCCAAATGCATTAGCGTATCATCTAAATTATATTGAGAATGCAAAACAGAGGCATATTTCTCTTCGGGAGCCATGTAGTTTGGTTGGTTAACTTGTTGGTGGGGTGAGTTTTGATTGTACAGGCAATCTAGATTGGTGTAGCTTAGACCATTCTCTGAACTGATGATGGGTGGATCAACGGGTACATTTTGCGCCGTGTGACCCGTAGCATTGGCGGCCGTTATGGGCGAGTTGGTGGTGGCCGGTGGCACAGTGGCTACCGCTGCGGTGGCATAGTAGGCAGCATGCACGGAGTCATTGTCATAGTAGACTCCTTCAGAGGGAGAATTACTTGCGTTGGGCGGATGTGTGGGAGTGGCGGCGGATAACGTATTGGACGTGGTAATGCCATATTCCGCGGCCGTTGGACTAAATAGGTGGGAATGCGAGTGGGAATATAAAGCTTGACTATGGCCACTTGAAGGCTGGCTAGGCGGTGGAGTCAACTGTTGAGGCTGTGGCAGGACCTGATGTTGTGTTTGCGACTGCTGGTGCTGATGGTGTTGTGTGGGGTGCTGCTGTTGCTGATAATAATTCGGAGAAGTTCCATCATAGGCGGTGTAGCCAGTGTTTAAATGATGAGCTTGCTGGTGATGCAAAGCACCGTGTGTCATGACAGTGGTGTTGGGAAAATAAGCATTTGGATAACCGTTGGCGGCAGCCATTTCGGGGCCCATAGCACCTGCTGCCGCATGATAAGTATTGGAATGATGAGGATGATGATTGCCGTACATGCTGCTAACGTCCATCATGTTTGCTAATAACTACGAGAAAAGAGTCCGGGTACTCGACCGGTTGGCAATAGGTTTTTTCTATCACTTTACTTGCTGGGTATGCCCGATAACGAATAAAAACACTTGGCAATAAATGCGTTTACTTATTGCTTTTTGATTATGCTCTGCATTATATGCTGTTACTATTTATTATTTGTTATTATTTGATTTGATTTACAACTGCACTATAATTCGCTTTTTTGTGTCGTTTTTTTTTTTTTTTTATTTTATGCTAACTGTTGTGGCTACAATTTGTCTTCACACTAACAATTTATTGGCACCTTTGTTTTACTTTTAATAATTTGCCTTTCATTTGTAACTAAAATATCCACAAGTTTTCAGTTACAAAATGTTAGAATATAGATAGGTATTTTTTTTCCTCTCTTAGAAAACCCGTCGCTAGTTTGTGTTTTGCGTGTATCGATCACAATACATTCACTATGGAAGAAATCCAAACAATCGCTCGGTTTGCTTCGTTCATTCACATTCACAATGATATATAGGTAGTAAGTAATATTTTGCTTCTAACTACGAACGAGTGTGTGCGCACAATATCGAATAGCGTTAGTCGTCCCGCGTGAGGGCAATTCACAACTGATTCATCATTCTGTGAAGTGGCCCGTATGACGAAGGCGACGGAAAAACAACACAATCGTTTGCTCGCTCTCGTGTTGGCTCACTTGCTCGCACTGGCAGCTCAGACAGCAGCAGCACCACCACCACCACCACCGCCAGTAGCAACAGCTCTAACAGTTGTTGGTGGTTAGTGAGTGGTATGATGGTGTCTTTGCATTCCCATTGCTGTTGCCGTTGTTTACGGCTACGGTTATCATGGACATTCGTTGGTGTTGCTCCGCCCTATGGCGACGTCCTACACTATGGCTGATTCATTTGCACTGTTGTTGTACCATTTGGCTGCGCGTATACGCTATCTCTTTTATTTGTTTAGCAATTCCTTCATTTTATCTTGCCAAATATTTTCACAAATTTGTGCGTTTTTTTTTTGCTTTCGGTATTACCTATATCAGGAATTAGTCACAATCACCATGTCTTTGTCGACATTTGTCGTAGTGTTCGTAGCTTTACGCGGAGAAGTTGGTTAGGTAATTTTGCAAGTATTGTTTATAAATGGAGCCGTCGAGTTTGCAGTTAACATCTTCGAGTAGGATTAGTAAATGATTAAATTTTATTCAAAATGTTGAGAATATTTTTTAATAAATGATACTTTGCACAGCGTACCGTCAACTATACATATCTTTGTACTACGACTTTCCATAGATATTTGTTCATATCCCAGAATAAAGTGTCAAAAAAAAAAAACACAATCAATGCTCAATCTATATCAGACCCGCCAGTTCGCTTTCAGCCCGTATGGGTAGTTCAAAAAACACCAGCCGTTGCGAGACGAATAAAACATGCACCGCATCGTTAATTTTATGTATTGCATTATTGTAATTATTCGCTCAAAGGGAAAACTAATGCATGTCACCTCGTTTAACGCAACCCGAAAAAATCAATACCTCGATTATTGCAAGTCGTAAACTGTCTGCATACACAGAACTAAGTAATTTCGTAAATACAATTAATTTTTTATTTGAAATTGAGACAACAAAGGCTTTTGCAATATCAACTACTGATATTGTAGCTGGAATGTAGAAAATGTTGTTTATGATAATCATAGGTGCCGGTTTGGAATTTATGTGAGAAATATTAATTTTTCAAAAAAAGGTAATTTTGATAAGGGTACCAAAAGGGATGAACCGATACAGTCCTTATTTATTTCTGACTCCAATTTTCATACGTACAACTTACGAAAAATTTGGCTGAATTCAGTGTTCTTACAAAAAAGATATGCATATATGACTAAAAAGGTGAATTTGGTCATTTGTATGGGAGGTTCCACAAGGGATGTCAAATAGTTATGTTTTTTGAGGTTTTGCCTCCTATTACAAGATAAATTAACCGACCGATTTTCTGTACCCTACAACTGTCCGTTTGGAAGTTATGGGTGAAATAGTAATTTTCCCAAAATACGTAGGTCATTTTGTATCGGAGGTACCACAAGGCGTGAACCGATATAGTCCACATTCATTCTTGAGTCCAATTTTTACCCAACATATTACTGAATTTAGTGTACTTACAAAAAAGATATGTATGTAAAACTATGAGGGTAAATTTGGTCATTTGTATGAGTGGTACCAGAAGGGGCGTGGCCAAAGTTTAGGGTTTGTCTACTTTTGCAAGATAAATAAACTGAAGAAATTCAAATATTCTCTGATGATCTGTTCGGAAGTTATGAAAGAAATGTTAATTATCCAAAATAGGTAATTTTCTATGGGAGATACCAGAAAGGGTGGGGCTATTATGCCCATTTACAATCCCATTAGTTCGTTTTGAAAAACATTAATACTGGTAAATTGTTATACCGATTCGTTAAGGTTTAATCGAGTTATCCTGCTGACCAGCCATCAAGCCAGCCAGACAGACGGACATAGCTCAATCGTCATAAAAGGCCTGAAACGAATTTAGTCTTAAGATATTTAGCGTTACACTTTTTTTCGTATCAAAAATTGTACCAAATACATGTACAAGTCATCTCTATATGGGTATTTCCTGGCGTTGCGGACGCACGTTTTTTTTTCTTATTTTGTAGTTTTCTCGAAAAGTTGCAATATTTTGAAGAGTATGTATATATTAACAAATGTAGATTTTGGACATTACTTTAATGTTAACTTTAATGATACTTTACTTAAAATGTTGTATTCAAAATTATGACTAATACAAAGTGAGTTACGGACACACACAATTTTCCACAGCAACTTGAAGTGTCTTCGAAAATTTGTGAAATTAAGCGAAATTTCTTATGTGGTATATTATATTCTTTTTTGTGAAATAAAGAAGACATATTAGGGTTATATAAACAACTTACTTCACATTGAAAATACTTTTACCTTTTATGCTACTTCAATCTAAATGCGCGTTGCGGACACAGGCATTTTTCTACAGAGCAACAAAAAAATCAATTCCTGGGAAATTATACTATTTTGCTAGTAGGTGCTGCTGAGCGCTACAAAAATCTGTTTTTCTAATTTCCTAAAACCTCCAACATCTTGAGTTACGGCTAAAAAATCGGTTCTTCGAACTTTTACGCACTTATAAGCTAGTAGCGCGGATAAACATGAACCGATTTTAAGTTTCTCAGCGGATTTGAAAAGAAGAGACTTTCCAACGATATATATAGTTCGTTTTGTTAAAGTTCAACAAATTCGTGATATGATTTTTACTATGAAATCGTCCGTCCTTCCACTGGAAATACCAATATGCTAAAAATAAACATCTTACCTTTAAAATAAGTTCTGGTTTAATGGTTCATATTTTATAGAATAATACCAAATACAATTAAGATTAATCGTGCAAAATTTTAGAACTCTATCCCTAAGAACAAAATAGTTACCGATTTTTGATCAGTTAAGGAATACAATTTTCCACTGTGCGACGATATATTCTAATGTTACTGCTGCCTAAAACTAGGTATAGCGTATGAAATTAGATTCAGACTTCTATGGGCGACTATCTTAATGATATCACTCCAAAAATTTCGTATGAATAAATTTATTTTGTTGTATGTTGAAGTTACTACTCTAAGAAGAAATTCATCCGTCTAAAGCGAATACAATATCGAAAATTTTGATATTATTCCAACATATTCCAATACAAAGGTTGCTATTTATATTTCGGGAATAGCAAATAATTACAAATAATCCTAAATGAAAATGGCTTTATTATTTTTCAAAATATTGACGATCAATACTAGTTTGCATTCGTTCAAACCAATTGTCTTAGCATTTCCATTTTTCTTGAGAAACTGCTTCGACGGTGCTCGTAAATCGTTGACCACGCAGTTTAGCTTTGATATTCGACAATAAGATGAAATCATTGGGTGCCAAATAAGAACATTACGGAGGATTAGTCATGAATTCGATGATTTGACTGCTCAAGATTTCACCTGTTTGACGAGATGTGTGAGAGCTCACGTTGTCATGATGGAGAATGATTCGTCTTTGGCGTTTGGTTTTACGAATTTTTCCGAAGACTTCCGGCAAACAAATGGTGGCGTACCACTAAGAATTGATCGAATTGACGTTGCTCCGGCGGATCAGTGGCTACATGTAGCATTCGGCCGAAGAAATATGCGACCATTTGCTTCTCTGTACTTCTTCACGAACAATTTTTGTTGGATTTGGTTCATCTTGAAATACTCACACTGTCGATTGCTGTTTGTTTTCGGACTCATACACAAACATACATATATCCATGATTCGTCACTTATCACGATTTTATACACGTCTTTCGGAGCACCACGGTCGATCTTTTTAATTATTCCTTTACACCAATCGAATCGAGCCTCTTTTTGATCGATTAATATGTATATGTAATGGGATATCCAGTGAGAGTAACTTTTTTTTAACTATGCTATCTTGCTCATGCAAGATCATGCAAAGATGCCCTTTTCTCACGATATGTCACATAACGATCTTGCATTATCAGTTTACACATTGCATCGGTGTTTTGTGGCACAACAAACGATTTTGGACGACCTTCACGGAATTCGTTGGCGACCGTACTAAGACTACAATTGAATACACTATACCAGCGATATACTTTGGTTTTTGATGGTGCTTTATCGCCATACAAAGAACTGAGTTCATCGACACATTCTTGTTAAGATAATCCATGTCGAAAGTTGTAATAATAAATCCAACTTCCCATTTTTTGGCCAAATTGTTTTTCTTAACTCACTGTAAACCAAACAAATAGCATTTATACATCAAACCGTTGTGAGTACATTTATGCTAGAAGATGTCAAACTTTATTATAGTGTTGCCAGATTTTAGCTATTGCCAGTTTTTTTAATTATAAATATTAACCCTAGTATTAAATCTCTGATTGCTTCTGATTCTATTAACATTTGTTATTACACATTTGTTATATTAACATTTGTTATATTAATGGGCCAAGAAAAATGGAATAGATACATTATGTTTCTTCAAAATCTACAAACACAAATTTGTATGCCTTCTTTGTATGCCTTTTCCTTCTTCGTAATGGGCAGAGGCAATAGAAATGCATCCATTAGTATTTGCACCTAGGAAAATATTCCAAGCGCTTCATCTTTTGCGCACCGTAGATAGTTCGTTATACCAAATATAGATAACAGATCATCCACCTGATCCATCCAACGAAGTTTTGGTCGCTCCCTCCTATCGAATTTATAGCAGCAGATTTTTCGAGCTGGAGCATTTTCAACCATTCGTACAACGTATCCAAGCCAGCGCATTCGGTCGATCCGAATACGTCAATGCCCTTATGCAGCTCATACAACTAAAGGTTCATGCAACGGCGGTACTCGCCCTTAATTAAGATAGAGCTGTATCATTGAATCGTTTGTTTAGCGCATACAAGCAGCGGTTTGCGATCAATACTCGTCTCTTAATTTCGGCTAACACTATTATTTTCGTTTGCGGTGGAGCCAAGATAGACAAAATCATCTATCACCTCAAAGTTATAGTTGTCAACATTCACGCAGTATCCCAAATGGTTTTGGTTTTGTTCCCATTTATTACCGGACACAATTCTTCCGAAAGGCCTCGGCCAATGATATCTATATTATCAGTACATTTAAGATGGTACCAGTCGTGTTTACTGCAGCCTTCCGCGTGATCATTTCCATTATGCTGTTAAATAGATCGCATGACAGATTATCGCCTTGTCTAAAGTCTCGTCTAATAGAAAATGTCTAAGACAGAGTTTTGCCTATTTTCACTAACGACTTCATGTCGATCAGTGTCATCCCGCAAAGTCGTACCATCTTCGCGGTGTTACTAAAAAGCTACACCGGCATTCCATTGGTTCCAGCTGATTTAATTAACACTTGCAATTACCGTGGTGATCACATTTTAAATCGGTGATGGGAAACCTATTCCTTCGTCGTTAATTGGCGGGATTTCGCACTTATGCTGCCTTCGAGAACGTGCAGAGAACGAAAGTGTCCCCACCTTATCTGCAGCTCGCTCTGCGTGCCCGGGGGCCGGCCGTGGCATGATGGTAAAAAAACGCGACTATCATATGGGAGATTCATGGTTCGATTTCTGTCTTCAGTCATCTTTATTTTCTTTCATCGTCAGCTCCCTTCCAATGTTGTCGACAGCAACTTCGCAGTATTAGTGTCGAGTCAATCGGCATGCCTAGTACCCAGCGGCGGAAATCATGAGAAGGAAGGCCTTCGTTCATGAGTTTGAAGGCCTTCTTTTGGAGCCGGTATGCCTTCCTTGGCCTTCTTTCTTCCTTTCTTTTTTTACATTGCGTGACATTGGAAAATAAGGCCTTCCGTCGCCGGTTTCCATAAGAAGGCCTTATGGATGCTTTCTATAAGAAGGCCTCATGGAAACTTTCTATAAAGGGGCCCTATGGAAGCTTTCTGTAAGAAGGCATTATGGAAGGCCTGCATACACATGACAAAATAATGACTTGCAAATACAACAAAAACTATACAGTGCACCCTCAAATTATTTTTTTTTTTTGAGAGCGCACCGGTTATTTTTAGATATTTCTCACTTATGTATATTTTTCTCTATACTTACATTTTTTTCCAACGACAGTAAACATTGCTGGAGTTTGAACCCACTACCTCGTGATTGTTAGTCAGCCATGCTACTGTCTAGCCTATGAAGATGCATTTGAATTGTGTGGTTGAAACTAATGATACACTGTTTAAAAAAACCCCTTCCACGGAAATTAACAATTTTTTCCATTTGGAAGACATCCAATACCCCTTATATTTGGAAGCGAGAGGGTATGTGTATGAAATCCCTCTGCCTTCTTTTCAAAGGCCTCTGGCAGGCCTTAATAAAATTTGAAAAAAAACGTATTAACAATTCTTTCCATTTAGAAGGCATGCAATACCCCTGCTATTTGGAAGCGAGAGGGGATGTGTATGAAATCCCTCTGCCTTCTTTTTACATGTCTTTGGCAGGTCAGTCCATAAAATGCCTAAATCTGATGAAAACTCATGCGTTCTGTATTCCTTATTTGAAATGTTATTCCCAAATAATGACTACTGCATGCATTATATGAGGAAGGCCTCTCAAATTTCGCCGCTGGGTAAGAGCATCTCAAACAGTCGATAAACAAGTAGGTTGTTGTTAGTTGTGAATCTAAAAATAGAAAGCGTGTTAATTCACAACATCGCGAGAAGCTACCCCATACCTCATTCATGGGGTGTAAAGGGCAATTAAGTAAATTAGTATCCTTAAATCGTGGCTCTTGTAACGTTTGCGGATGTCGTCAACATTTATGGAAGGAAGCGGGGGGTTCTTGTTTTTCCTTTTTTTAGTGTTTTCATAATAGTTTAATTATTTTAGGAGAGTGGCTTATTAGGCCACCGTGCCGGATCCTAGTTTCTTGGTGCTGCCCAAGCCACTAATAGAGCTTCAGTAACTTCTGTTATATACTACCTAAGAACCACCAGTGGTATTGACAGTGGATTGTCAACATTGCGCCTTCTTACATTTGTTACCACTGAATGGATATTCTGTGGCATTGCCCGCGGAACTCGTGGTCTTTTGGATGATGCGAGCTGCTTGGGGACCTCCATAGAGGTATTCTAGTTATACCCAAGTGAATACCGATCAGAAAATTCCCCATTTTAAGTAATTTTGAAATATGTAATATATACTGAATCCTTTCTCATTCGACCAAGAAGGGTAGGTAGGAAACTATCTGGGTACCCTGGCCGCCATTAATATCATCTTTAGACTCTTTAGCCGGAGGTCGCAAAGTAATACACCATTGCTACCAGTTTTTACCGCTCAGAGTGGGAAAGTGGACCACCGGTGGTTCTCTCGGGTACGCGAGGACTATACTCAACAAACGTCCTCCCGCAGAGGGATCCTCCTCCAAGGACCAAGGCTAAAAATGTTGTGGTATAACGATAATAAACACTACTTTGTGATCTTTTAATTTCCTTTTTCCAAATCAAAGGTGCATTGCCTCAATTTGCAAATAGATTCATTATCTATGACATAAATCCTATAGTTGATCATCTAATTACTTAACTTTCACAAACTGCTGTTAGACTTATGATTTTTGGTAATAAGAAACTAAAAAGACAATGACAAATATCCCTCAGAAATACGTAAAGTCACATAAGCTAAGGAAAGAACTCCTGAGCTCAGATCAGGCGCACCTGTGAACTCATATGAATACACAAGCAACTGATACATGTCCATACGTAGAATACCTGATTTATAAACGTACAATGTTTGTTTTCTTTGACTTTTCACAGGTTACGCCCACTTGTGTTTGTATGCAGCACCAACAAATCCTCTAGTGAATGGGTATACAAGTTGCAAATCTATGGCAATGTGCATAACCACAAGCCCACATATTAGCATGGAATGTATTTACTAAACTACCAGTAAGAGTGAGTAGCTGGCAAGCGAGCAGTTGCCTTTCCGTCCACAGTTTGTGGTCACGAATTCTTTTGAATCGATAATTCCCAGCGGATATTTGCAAACAAATACAATAGCAACGGGGAGACAGATAGATGGACGGTTCAGGTACACCTTTAACTACTATTCAACTATGCGAAGTTTGTTCTGTCTGGCATGCTGGTTACTCATGGGGCAGATATGCTGACGTACTCGATGGCAATGCATTGCACTAAGCATGTGTGTAGGAATACCTAGAAATAGACACAGTGGGTTGGCTACCAACTCTAAAGGTACTTTGCCATCATATCATGAGAGCAATGGAGACATTGTAAATTTGAAATGCAGCAGCAGTTGTGAGTAGGTGCAGTCTTCGCATAAAGATGTCATATAATTGACAGTTGGGTTTAAGCCACAATTAGACATTCATACATAGACATATCTTGAGACAATTCAACCAAGTTGCCATCTTTTGTATACAGACACTCATCGTGTAACTATTTCTTAATATCTTGTGAGAGATTTCTCATTTTTTCTCAAAAATTTCTTCTTTTAAAAAGGCTAACAAAAAAAAAACTGCACAACCTAGATTGACATGTTCGAAATACCATATTCTCTTTAGAATGTCATTCTTGTTTGGCATTTCCTCTTGCTTCAGTTTCCCTTGCTTCATCCCTTTCCGTTGCTGTATGTATGAGAACGAACACACACATCTTATTTATTCTTTCAGTACGAGTATTTTATTAGATTATTTCATTTCCATTAAATTGTACATTTTTGCTTTCAAGTCGTTTCTGTTGTGCGTTGTGTATTTTGTTGTTGCTCCTTTGGTGATCTATTACATTTTTGGACAGGACCAATTAATAGCGACACAATGTTGGATGTGTCCGTTGTTGCAGTTATTGTAGTTGTTGGTGGAGTTGAAAGGGTCCTTTTGTATAACAATCACATCACACATATGTGAGCATAGAAAAGCTGTACGTTGATGGAATTAAGGATATTGTATTGTAGCATCAGCTAGCTAGTACTGTGCAGGGGTTTGCTATATTAGTAGAGAATGCTACTAAAGGGCAGGCAGGAGTGTGTGATGTGGTGTGGTCAGTAAAATTCAAGTTGTGTAGTAATTTAGTTAGAATAGTACTACACACTAAATAAATTAACAATTTAGTTTAGTAGTTTGTTAAAATCGCAAAGATTTTTAGCCTCTTTATGAAAACTACTAAACTTATTTGTAAAATTTTGGGACGGGTTGTCTCATTTAAGTTTTGAAAAACTAAAGACAATTTAAATTTTTGGAAATTACATTCACGGAGTACTTGAAGTGACCATGATCCTCGAATACGACAGACAGATAAACGCTCCAAAAGTTAGTTTGTATGGGAGGTGTAAGTGGTTTTGTCCGATCTTGCTCATCTTAAAACAAAACCTCCGCATAGACGATAGAAGCTTACATATCAAATTTTAGCTCGATAGCTCTTAAATTGCTGCTGTAAATGCGGTGGACAGACAGACGGGCACCCCAAAAAATTGGAGTTTGTATGGGAAGTGGAAGGAGTTTTTGTCCGATCTAGCTTATCTAAGAACTTATCCTCCACATAGAGGATATAAATTGGCATATTAAATTTCAGCCCAATACCTCTTAACCAACAGCTGTAAAGGAAACCTCCAAAAAGTGAAAGTTTAACTGGGACGTGGGAGTAGTTTTTATCAGATCTCGCTCATCATCTTCAATTTGATATCTCATAAACTACTGGTGCAATCGCAGGGACAGACAGACAGACACACCAATAGAGAGAGTTTGTATGGGGGGGTGGGAGTAGGTTTTTTCGATCTTGCTCATCTTAGAATTTAATCTTTACATAGAGGATTGAAGCTTGCATATCAAATTTCAACTCAATAGATCATAAACTACGTCTGTAATCGCAGGGACAGACAGACGGATGCCCCCAAAAAAGGGAGTTTGAATAGGAGGTGGAAGTCGTTTTTGTCCAATCTTGTTTATCTGAGAACTTAACATTCGCATAGAGGATATCAAATTTCAGCTAAATAGCTCCTTAACCACGTCTGTTGTCTGGGGACAGACAGACGGACAAACCAAAAAGAGGGAGTATACATGGAAGTGGGAGTAGTTCTTGTCCTATCTTGCTCAATTAAGAACTTAACCTTTGCAAACCAAATTTCAGCTCGATAGCTCTTAAATCCCGGGGATGGATGGACATCTCAAAATCGACCTAGAATTTGACGCTGATCATATATATACTATCACATATATCTTAGTATACCTACCACGGCTCCTTATGGGCGTTACATATAGAAGAACATATAGAATATACCCTTCGTTACGTGAGTGCAAAATTTGAGAAGGCGAAATGTTGAAAAATGGCTTGATACCACCGATGCGTCTTAGAAAGTATGTAACAGAAGTTACTGAAACTCATACAGAAAATGAGATGTCCGGGACAGGGATGCACACGACGAAAGAACTGTGACAGCTGCCATGCAGAAACACACGAATTTGGATTCATAGTCGGCTAAAGTCTTCGACACCTAGTCTCGCAGTTTAACCCAGTTAGTGACCGAATAGATGGCCGGGACTGGGATGCACACGACGAAAGAACTGTGACATATTTGACAGCTGCCATGCAGAAAGACACGAATTGGGATTCATAGTCGGCAAAAGTCTTCGACACCTAGTCTCACGGTTTAACCCAGTAAGTGACCAAATAGCCACTATTCGCATCCACGCGAAGTATTTTCACATTACGTTGTATACACCCCCCGCTAAAAGACGATGACCATGACATTAAAGATGCATTCTATAAGCGCCTGGAGGAGATATATGACTGCTGCTCTGCGCATGACGTTAAAAGTTTTCTAGGAGGTTTTAATGCTAAAATAGAAAGGGAAGATGCCCTTGATTCAGCAGTCGAAAAAATTCAGCCTACACAACAACACCTCTGATAACGGATTCAGACTGGTTAGTTTCGCGTCGGCAAGAAACATGGTTGTGAGTGGAACCAGATTCCCACATTAATATAACCACAAGACAACGTAGATATCTTCCGGTCAAAATACAAGACATCAGATTGATCACGAGGTAATTGATGGAAGGCATGTATCAAACGATATGAACGTGCGTGTGATGCGTGGTCGAAATATTGACTCGGATCACAATCTAAGGTACGCACACGTTTAAGTAGTACTAAAACCGTTGGTACGAAATGCAAACGAAGCTAAACATCACAAAGCTACATGCCACAGAGATAGCCAATGCCTAGTCCAACCAACTCTCTTAATTACTTCGAACCAACCCCCCAAATTGTAATGTTCCCGACATCCTTTTTTTTCTCTTATTTCTCATTTTATTCACTGCCATTATACTGGTGGCGGGTGGCAAGCCCAGCCCACCAGGTTCTGCATTTTAGCATTTAAACATTTCAGCCGCTCTTTCTGAGGCAGACGCTGACCAGGAAGCCGCCCAATATGGAACAGACGCTATGGATTTTCTCAATTTAGTTTTCGGAAGATGCGGGTTGCTAACCCTCGCCTCCTAGATTGGTAGTACGGCTGCTATCTGCACGTCCAATCCCACGATGAAACCATGCTTCAGCGATTCAAGCCTACTTTCCTGAGACGTCTCTTTGACCATTCAGGATACATGGTTGTAATGCCTTCTAACTTTAGCTAACTTCTAAGCGGTTGCTTTGAAGTCATTGCCCGGGGAATACTTGGTCTAAGACCGGAAGTAGTTAGCTGCTTGGACAGTGCCACAAAGAAATTGATTCTGGTCACTCCCAAGTGAGTAACAATCAGTAACTTTCCACCTCTGAGCAAAGTCCCATTCCAAAGTTCCCGACATCCAATGCCAGCATATTCTGATTTCTATTACCACTGCCGAAACGACCATACTGGGTTATGACAAACTACGCCCAGACAAGTCCTGGTACGTATGGAATGTCGCGAAATGTCTGAAGAAAGGATGCTGCTTACAGGGCAAAACTGCAGGCAATGGCAACGCGTGCAGTGACGGAGCGTGATAATGAGAAGATGAGGGAGATGTAACGCCTCTTCAGGCGAAAAAAAACGTCTATGTAAAGAGAGAGCCAGGATATCGAAACTACAGGGACAGAGGTGAAGCCTGAAAGTTATACCAATAGTTTAAAAGCAGGAATTCCCACATATAAGAGAGGAAATCTGGTCATGGATACTTAGAGTGTGCTGCACTACTCGTACCCGAAGGCAGCATAAGTGACGACATCACGCCAGTCATCGTAGATTGTCCACCACCGAATCAAAACGAGATCAGCACGGCAATTATCCGGCTTAAAACAATAAAGCCACAGAAGGCGATGGACTGACGGCAGAGCTCTTTAAGGCCAGCGGCGATGATCTGGCAATGTGCATGCACCAGTTCATAAACACGGTTTAACTCAAGGAATGCATGCCCGATGAATGGAATCTGAGTGTTATATGTCCTGTGCTTAAGAAAGTCGATCCAAGTGTGTGTACCAACAATCGCGGGATTAGCCTTTTAGCCATCGTTTACAAGGTCCTGTCTAGCGTGTTATGTGAAAGACTAAAACCCATCCTAGCAAACCTGCTTGGACCTTATCGGTGTGACTTTAAACTTGGTAAATCCACGCCTGACCAGATATTTACACTACGGCAAATCTTGGAGAAGATCCAAGAAATGCATAACGACACTTACCATCTGTTTGTCGATTACAAAGGTGCATTCGACAGTCTGATACGACAGAAATCGTTATGGCTAGGTTTAGTATCCCCTTGATGCTGATACGACTTTGCGGGATGACACTGACTGAAACGAAGAGTTCGATGAAAATAGGCAAAAATGTGATTGAGCCATTTTCTATCCAGCGAGGCTTTAGACAAGGAAATAGTCTGTTATGCGATCTCTTTAACATCGTAATGGAGATGGTCATGCGGAAGGCTGCAGTAAGTAGGACTAGTATCATATTTAACAAAAGTCATATGCAGCTCGCGTATCATTGGCCTTGGATTGCGGGATGTTACTGCGGCCTCTTCGAACATTGAAAAGCAGTCGGTGGAAGTGGGTCTGGTGCTAAATGAATACAAAACCAAGTTATTTGTTTCAACCAACAAAGAGTCTACTCGTCTGAAACGCTGGGTGAACGTTGACAACTATAACTTTGAAGTGGTAGATGATTTTGTCTACCTCGGCTCCGACATAAACAAAAATAATACTACCAGCCTGGAAACTAAGAGACGAGTATTGATCGAAATCGCTTAATGACAAAACGTTCTCTCGAAAAACAAAGATCCAAATGTACCAGACACTGGTCCTATACCCATCTTGCTCTACAGCGCAGAATCAAGAGCAAAATACTTCGTAAAATATTTAGACCCATCACCGTTAACGGCTAGTATCATCGTCAAATGAACCACAAGCTGTATGAGCTGCATAACGGTATTATAATCGCAATATTTCTCGCATTCTATCGTACCTCTAGTTGTTGTTGTAGAACTGCAAACGATAACTTCGAGAACTATATAATATGGGGATAATATTCTTCCTTGGCGGACACACAAAAGATACTACTCAGTGTACCGAAATTTGGCGCCACTGTACAAAGAGTTGAGATGAGATTAATCATTTTTGTGTGACAGCCTTTACAAGCTGAATCGTTTCAAATCGCATGATAGCTTAGGTTGTCAAATGACATTCCGAAATCTATAAAGATCATGTATAGTGGTGATTGCCATTAGACAGACTCCTCGATAATTAATCGAAGACTATTTATATGGTCCCGTCAGGATTTGTCCGCTTGTTCCGGCCATGGATCAGGAATTGCAGCTTTCGAAATTCTTTTACATCTAATGTGTACAATAACCTTATCGGATGACCACAGTATAATTGTAATTATAATATTTTATTTTAGGTATATTAGATCTTAAAAAAAACTTAATTTCCCTTTGCACCCCATGAATGAGGTATGGGATAGCTTCTCGCGTTGTTGTGAATTAACACGCTTTCTATTTTTAGATTCACAACTAACGGCACCTACTTATTTATCGACGAATGCGAACGTCACTGTTTTGAGAAGCTCTTACTAGGCACGACGATTGAATCGACGCTTAATACTGCGAAGTTGCTGTCAACAACATTCGAGGGGAGCCGACAATGAAAGAAAATTTTATTTATTTTTTTTCTTTTAAGATGACTGGAGCCAGGTTTGAACCTGCGATCTCCCGCATGGTAGTCGCGTGTTCTAACTATGCCACTGCCGGTCCCGGTATATTAGATACTTTCCTTTAAATATCCCAACAGCACTAATGGCGCTTTGCAAGTCTTCTTGCAGTCCTACAAAAGCAGTCAGAAGCCCTACCTTACAAATGCCATAGGCAGGCAAGGCCTGCACATTTAATTTCTCATGGAAGATCTGCAAGAAGGACTGCAAAAAAGGTGCCTAGAATTCGTTGTCCTTCAGGCCTTGCATAGGAAGTCCAGCTGAAAGTCCTACAAACAATGGCCTTCTATGATGCGAATTATTTCCATTGGGTGAGGTTTTTATTCCAAACTGACCCGAAAAGATGCATTTCGTAAATAATACATCACTCGCTTTCGCGTGGTGCTAGGGCCAACATTTGGTTACGGCCCTATGGGACATGTTTCTACTCGCACGTTATATTTGTTCTACGTTGAATATCCAAGATGGGGATAAGGCATCCGCCTTACCTTCCCAGAAGAGGCCAGTCCACTGGCCTAATTCGAGAAGAAAAGTGTACACGGCTATGAGAATCAATTCTGCCTTATTTTTATTGGCCTATCAGTAGGCTGCTTGCTTAAGGAAAGAAAGTTTGCATGCCCTTTATGCAATTCAATTCTTCTGTTAAGAATGGAAAGAGACATAACTGCCGGATCTTTTCTCACCCCCAGTAAGAGGCCTCATTGCATGTCTCATTTTAGAAACGAGATGTCTATGTCTATGGAATTTTTTGTAAGGTACACAGAAGGGCTGCTTACCGGCCAGTTTTAAGAAGGGAAGAAAGCATAGGTAAGAAATTCCAAGTAAGCGTGAAAGTTAGGCATATAACTTTTTAAAATTTTTGCAAAAAGGAAAAATGCCATACCATAGTCGAATAGAGCATAGAAAAGTATGAACTCCCATTATTTATTTATTTTTGAAATTGCAAAAAAGTTTCCGCACCAAACGCAATTACTTTTTTCAGATCATATAGCCATTCAAGGTTTTCCTACGAAGGTTACGTCATCCCATCAGATATTTTTGACGTTTTGCTTTGTTGTTTTATTTCTTCAAAAATCTGTCAAAGTAATATCAATTACAGAGTTACCAACTCGCAGCAATACATAGATTTTGTTATGTATTTACTTAATAAACTTAATTTCCCTTTGCACCCCATGAATGAGGTATGGGATAGCTTCTTGCGTTGTTGTGAATTAACACGCATTCAATTTTTAGATTCACAACTAACGGCACCTACTTGTTTATCGACCAATGCGAACGTCACTGTTTGAGAAGCTTTTACTAGACACTCGACACTTAATACTGCGAAGTTGCTATCAACAACATTCGGGGGGAGCCGACAATGAAAGAACAATTTTTTTTTTAAGATGACTGGAGCCAGGTTTGAACCTGCGATCTCCCGCATGGTAGTCGCGTGTTCTAACCACTATGCCACGGCCGGTCCCTAGACATTGGGTCAAAAAACCATCTGATATTCATGAAGTTCAGCGGAGCAACACCTGCGCAGAGGGTGCAATAAAAATTATGCAAGACATTTTGTATATCATCACATACTTTAAACTTAAAATTTATTTCATACTAGCTTTCCCGGCTCGCGTTGCTTCACCCGTACTAACAATGAATCTTCTTTAGAATTGAATCAATACAGATAAAATGCAAACGCTTCATAAGACGAAAGGACTCACATTTTTGTGATTTAGCTTTATTCCATTGGTCTGAGTGATTTACTGTTTTAATCCCTTTTTATCCCCAAAAATTTGGATTTCAAAAGATACATTTGTATCGCACAACTAAAATGACCTGGTAACCCCCCTTATTCTATGCCCATATACGATTATAGCTTTAGCTGTTTGGTCTGAGTGATGATACCAGTTGTATCCCCTTTTGGGCTTTTTTACCCCTAAATGTTCGAATTTCTAAACATCCCATCTGGCGGCTGTCTATTTCTATAGGGAGCAATGCTAAATACATTTTCGTTAATCTACCTTTAGGCATTTGGTCTGGACGATAGTATCAGTTTTATCCCTTTTTCGGTATTTTTACACATAAAGAACTAATTTCGAAAAATTTCTTCATATTGAACAACTAAAAAATTCAAAATATTCACTGGTACATATTTTATCCCTTATTGGTCATTTTAACACCTAAAAGTACGAATTTCCCAAAATCCATTCTTAGCTGACGATTACACAAAAAGGGGAACAACTTTATGACCAACATACAAATTTTTTCAAATAGGGCATGTCACCGCCCATTTCGAAGCGAGAAGAGATCCCTTATGTACCATTACCGATGTAAATTTTGGTCTGCATAGGCGGTGCCACGCCCCATTGTCTAATTATTAGGTGTACAAATAAGTTTCCGCGGTTTTTTATAAAAAATTAGGAATTTATTGTGAAGGAACAGTACATTATGTTTTATTTAAAGTATTTTCCATCATTTGCCACTACTTTTCCCCATCTTTCTGGCAACATTCGGATACCCCGTCGAAAAAACTCTTCATCTTTTGACGCTATCCACAAATCTACCCAATTTTTGGTGTCTTCATATGATGTGAAGCGCTGCTCAGACAGACCATGTGCCATCGACCAAAACAGGTGATAATCAGAAGGTGCTAAGTCTGGTGAATACGGCAGGTGGGGTAAAACTTCCCAGTTGAGTGTTTCCAAGTATGTTTTACCGGCGCCGCAACATGTGGACGAGCATTATCGTGTAAAAGAATAATTTTTTCGTGTCTGGAGTAGTAATGGGCGCGTTTTTCCTTAAGTGCCCGACTTAATCTCATCAATTGTGTTCGGTAGAAAGCTCCAGTAATGGTTTCGCTTGGTTTGAGCAATTCATAATACACGACACCAAGCTGATCCCACCAAATACACAGCATGAGTTTTTTTTCCATGAATATTCGGCTTAGCTGTCGATGTTGATGGTTCGCCGGGCTTAACCCATGACTTTCTCTTCTTTGGATTATCGTAGTGAATCCATTTTTCGTCGCCAGTGACTATACGATGCAAAAAACTCTTTTTTTTATTCCTGGCAAGCAGCATTTCACTCATGCATAATCGGCGTTCAACGTCTCTCGGCTTTAGTTCATATGGAACCCAATTTCCTTGTTTTTGAATCATACCCAACGATTCTAACCGATGTGAAATTGCTTGTTGAGTCAATTGTAATGCAAGTGCAAGTTCTTTTTGCGTTTGGGACGAATCTTCCTCCAATAATACTTCTAATTCCATGTCTTCGTACACTTCCGGCCTTCCACTGCGTTCTTTGTCCTTCACGTCAAACTCACCGTTCTTAAACTTTCGAAACCAATCCTTGCAACTTCTCTCACTTAAAGCAGCTTCACCATATGCTTCTAGAAGCAATCGATGCGCCTCAGCTGCAGATTTTTTCAAATTAAAAAGTTAATCAAAAGTTCCCGCAAATGATGCTTATACGGCACAAAACTTGACATTTTTGCACGAAAAAAATTACGTGATGCTGATACGGAATCACTAGTACTTTAAGGTTATGGTGTTGCCGGATGACGAAACTTGGGATATTACGTTTTACATCTGGCAATTTCTCCATAACCTTCTGGTGGGGTCATCTTTTGACAAACCGCGGAAACTTATTTGTACACCCAATATGTTTTTATGTAGCCTATGATAGAGGCCCTACAGACAGTTCTACTCAGTAAAAATTTCATTGCAATCGGTTCATTTATTTCGCCCAGATAACGATTTTTTCAAAAGGGGCGTGGTACCGCCCATTTTCCAGCGAGACGTAATCCTCTGTATGTCAGTAACATATGTAGCAAATCTCATCTTCATACCTCTAATGGCTCTTGAGACAAGACCGATTGCAATTTCGGTATTATACCCCCCGTAGTCCGAAGTTCCAAAAATCCCTTCTTAGTGCGCGCCTACGTCATAAAAGGAACATACATACCAAATTTCAAGATTCCAGCTTTAGGCGTTTGGGCTGGGGAATGATCAGTCAGTCACCCAAGCCTTTTATATATATAGATAACAATTGAAAATATTAAAAACAATAATCTGGCTTTTTTTAGAAATCGCATTTGGTGCGGAACATTTTTGAACCCAAATCACCTAAAAAGGTAATATTAATTACTTGAACAATATGTGCCAACACGTAGTGATATGCCACATTTTTTGTCAAAATTAGTCATATGCCTAGTGAAGGTGTTAGGCCAGTATATTATAACTCAAGAACCATTGATGCTTTCTCATTTCATTCTTCAGCGGAATTGTAGAGTACGACAAATCCTTAGGGGTTTTACTATATGGACCTAGTACCTTCATCCTGCTCACCCTCCAGATTGGCTGTTGCACTCAATCAAATTGGCATTTCTTCTATTACTTTTAATGCGCCCATACAATTCAAATATATCTTGGGATAAAGAGTTATTTATTTAGTTTTAAATTTTACTATTGAAAACATAAACAAAATCAGTATTTTGTATTAATATTAAAGATATAATTGCACTCCCTATTCTATCACCTAACCGAGTTGTTTTGATCTCAAATAACGCCCTCTGTTGGTCTATTATATACGTATGTACTTGTACAAACATCACATATGTGTATATGTTGGTATGTATATGGTGTTTGTTCGTGCTACATTCGTTGGTAGTTGCAAAGCTGTTTCATTCATTTGGGGTAAGAATTATGGATTGTATTTTAATTAAATTATCATTTCCTATTATCATATATAATAAGGGTCACGCCACCACATAGAGAATGCACATATACGAACTGTTAGGAATAATAAAATTAGTGAAATGGTTTCACCGGAATAGAATTAAAATTCAGCGGAGTTTTAAAGGGAGGTAATAGCAAAATTTTAATACTGTAAATATTGTAGCCATTTTAATAGGGTCTTTGAATACTACAAATTAATTATACAGCAGAATACATTACAAGTTAACCAGCAAACATTGGTAACTTTAGTAATCCAGGTAAATAAAGACAATTACGCCTTTTAAATTAGACTGGGATGAGACGATGAACAAACGCCACAGAGAGGGTTCAAATTCTATTTTCATAACGTCCCCATCTTGAGATATAAAAAAAAAACTTTGAAATGTTCACTACGATTACAATAATGGCCTATTTTAATTGCACGTCAAAGCAAATTCTATCCTTTCCAACAAGTTTCTATAGTTTTTTTTTTGATTAAACTAAAATCTCGAACCAGATCATTCAAGCGTTGGTGGAAAATATATTATCCGTTACCCATTTGAACTACATAATTTCCGCTACTAATGTGGATTTCTTTTGCACTTAAACACATGTGCGACACATTTATCAAGATTTGCATACACTTAAAACAATAAACACACATAAATATGACTGACACCAGCTACCAGCCACCTACGTACATCTTAAGTACCTTCGCTGTTCTTATTGTCCCATTACACACGTATTACATAAACAAAAGGATATTACATATTAACAAACTAAAAATAAACCATACGAGTGTAATTAAGGCGTTCATTATCTATTGGAATAACCAACCGGAATTAGAAATATGTCTGCAATTCAATGCATTGCACATGTATGTAAGTATGTTTGGTGTTAATATGTAACCATGTCATACATATTGTAATATTCTGCTACTAACTACTTTTTAGATATATTATCAAGGCCCAGACACTTGTGTCTGGTAAAGTACATACGTATGTACGTATGTGTTTTAACAGCTACTGCTGCATTTTGGTCATGATGACAGGGAAACTTTTCACCCATGCTGATAAAATTCGAATCAATTGGCATGGGAATAGATCAATGCACACACAAACACACACCCCTTCAGCTGCAAGTACTTACTATTAGCACTTCTTTATTATTGGTCTTTTTCTTGCCCCGTGCTACTTGTCACCATCATCAAACCGCGGAACATTACTACGTTACCAGTGCCGCCATTAACATCATCAGAGCTACCGCCACCTCCAGACTATGGCCGTTTGTTGATGCACGGCTAAATGTCGCGGCTAATGGCGCGGCAATGTTGTAGAGATTACAATTGAGTCGCCTAATGGTTCTGGTATGACCATTTTTTTTTGTTCTGTTACAGATACTGGTGATTGACTAGCTGACTTGTATTTGTTGCCGTATCATTTGATACAGATATGACATAATAGTACAATTTTTGGTACTATTCGAACGTATTACTTATACTTAATTTAAATGATTGACAGTGTTATGTAGTAAAGGGCTGAAGGGTACTCAACTTAATTTCCCTTTACACCCCATGAATGAGGTATGGAATG
This sequence comes from Muscina levida, assembly GCA_964034835.1. Taxonomy (NCBI): domain Eukaryota; kingdom Metazoa; phylum Arthropoda; class Insecta; order Diptera; family Muscidae; genus Muscina; species Muscina levida. The sequence continues at coordinate 109,487,031 of OZ035880.1, forward strand.
CTTCTCGCGTTGTTGTGAATTAACACACTTCCCATTTTAGATTCACAACTAACGGCACCTACTTGTTTATCGACGAATGCGAACGTCACTGTTTGAGAAGCTTTTACTAGACATGCCGATTATCTCGACACTTATATTGTGAAGTTGCTGTCGACAACACCAAAGGGGTCGACAATGAAAGAAAAGTTAGATGACTGGAGCCGGGAATCGAACCCCGGATATCCCGCATGGTAGTCGCGTGTTCTTACAACTATGCCACGGCCGGTCCCGATGGTTACATTTGATTAAAATGTGAGAGTTATTGAAGAAATATTAATTTTACAAAAATATATCATGTCAAAGCCATAAGGGGCTTTGACACTTCGGATAAATTTTAATAAAAATCAGTTAAGGTTAACTCGAGTTATCTTGCACAGCAGCCATCCAGACGAACATGGCTCAATATTCTTAAAAAGTCATGAAACGAATTTGGTCTTAAGATGCATGGGGTCTAACAAGTGTCCTTTAAGGCGTTACACTATTTCTCGTAAGAAGAATATTAAAAATACAAAATTATGTTCTGAAAACTTTGAACAAATTTGGTTCACTACATTGGATGCAATAGTCTGATGAAATTTTAAGCCCCCTGGGCACTTGGTATGGAGGTACCAAAAAGAATGCTGCGTTTCTGATCAAACTAGAACACGCGACTACCATGCGGGAGATCCCAGGTTCAACTCCTGTCTCCAGTCATCTAAAAAATAAATTTTTCCTTCATTGCCGGCCCTATCGATGTTCGTCGACAGTAACTTCGCAGTATAAGTGAGTCAATCGGCATGTCTAGTAAAAAGCTTTTCAAACAGTGACGTTCGCATTCGTCTATAAACAAGTAGTGAATCTAAAAATAGAAAGCGTGTTAATTCACAACAACACGAGAAGCAATCCCATACCTTACTCATGTGGCTTAAACGGATTTTTTTTTTCTCTCGAAAACTCCCAGAATAGATTGATCCGCTAGCGTCATTACCCAGAATTCTGCGCTGTAGAGCAAGACTGGAAGGATCAGTGTCCGGTAGAATTGGATCTTCGTTCTCCGAGAGAAGGCTTTATCATTAAAACGCTTGCTCAGCGCCTAGTAGCAGCAATGTGCGATCAATACTCGCCTCTTGAATTCCAGGCTGTCATTATTATTTTTGTTTATGGCGGAGCCGTGGTAGACAAAATGATCCAACACTTCAAAGTTATAGTTGTCAACGTTCACGCGAGTTGAGTAGACTCTTTGTTCGTTGAAACAATTAACTTGGTTTTGTCCTCATTTATCACCAGACCCACTTCCGCCGACTGCTTTTCAATGCTCGAAAAAGCCGCAGTAACATCCCGCTATCCACGGCCAATGATATCTATATAATCGGCATACGCGAGCAACATGTGACTTTTGTTGAAGATGGTACCATTTCTGTTTACTGCAGCCTTCCGCTTGATTATCTCCATTACGATGTGAAAGAGATCGCATGACAGACTTTCGCTATGTCTGAAGCCTCGCTTGGTAGAAAATGGCTCTGTTATATTTGTGCCTATTTTCACTAAAGACTTCGTGTCACTCACTGTCTTCCCGCAAAGTCAAATTAGCTTCGCGGGGATACTAAACTCAGCCATATCATCTAATAGTTTCTGTCGTATCGGATTGTCGAATGCAGCTTTGTAATCGATATGCAGATGTCAAGTGTCGATCTGCATTCCTTGGATCTTCTTCAGGATTTGTCTTAGTGTAAATATCTGGTCGGTCGTGGATTTATCAGGTCTAAAGCCACACTGATAAGGTCCAATCAGGTTCGCCAGAATGGGCTTTAGTCTTTCACATAACACACTAGACAGGACCTTGTATGCGATGGGTAAAAGGCTGATCCCGCGATAATTAGTACACCCACTTGGGTCGCCTTTTTAAGGCACAAGACATTGAACACTCAGATTACAATCCTCGGGTATGCATTCCTTGAGCCAAATCGCGTTTATGATCCGGTGCAAGCATAGCTCATTGCCGCCGGCTTTAAAAAGCTCTGCCGGCAATCTATTTGCTTCCGTAGCTTTGTTATTTTTCAAACGTGCAATTGCCTTGCTGACCTCTTTTTGGTTCGGTGGATGACAGTCTACTTCATCGTCGATGATTGGCGTGATTTCGTCACTTATTCTACCTTCCGGTACGAGCAGAGAATGGAATATATGCAGCACACTCTAAGTATCCGTGACCAGATTTCCATCTCCTTCCTTACAGATAGGGTCCAGGGGCAAAACCTTTGCTTTTTACCTTTTGGTAGAACATTCGGGCTTCATATCTATACCTGTAATTTTCGATAGCCTGGCTCTCGCTTTGCTTCCATAGACGCGTTTGCCTCCTGAAGAGGCGTGTCATTTCCCTCCTCTTCTTATTATAACTCTCCATCACTGTTTTGAACTGTATGCGACATCCTTATCTTTAGACATTTCGCGACATTTCTCTTCGTACCAGGACTTGTATGAGCATGGTTTTTCATAACCCAGAACGGTCGTTGCGGCAATGGTCATAGAATTTGCAATATGCTGCCATTGCTTGTCGGGAACATTAGAATTAAGGAGAAGGGTTCGAAGTAATTGAGAGAGGTGGTTGGAGTAGGCATTGGCTATCTCGGTGGTATGTAGCTTTGTCATATCTAGCTTACTTTGCGTTTGGATACGAGCGCTTTTAGCACTACTTAAACGTGTGCGTACCTTGGCTGCAACTTGATGGTGATCCCAGTCGATATTTGCACCGCTCATCTCACGCACATTCATAACGCTTGAGATATGCCTTCCATCAATTACTACGTGATTCTTGTCTTTTGATCGGGGGATTTTCAAGTTGCCGTGTAAATATCTTCATGCGGAAATTTGGTTTCACTCACAATCATGTTTCTTGCCGACGCTTAGCTAACTATTCAGAATTCGTTATCGGAGGTGTTGTGGTGCAGACTAAATTTTTCTATTGAATCTTTCCTAATCTAGAACTTAAATATCCCATAACAATTGTAATGTCATGTGCATGGTAGTGGTCATATATTTCCTCATTTTTGTCTTCCGCCTGGGCGTGTACACAAATCAGCGTTATGTAAAAATATTTCGCCTTGATGCGAATAGTGGCTATTCGGTCACTTACAGGGTTAAACTGCGAGACCAGATGTCGAAGTCTCTTGCCGACTCTGAATCCACATCTAAATTCCTGGCTTTCTATGTTAGATGGCAACTATAAAAGATGACACAGTTCTTTCGACGTGTGCATCCCTGTCCCGTCCATCGCATTTCCTATATGGCGGTGATGTCAGCCTTATATTTCTCGGCGACATCCGACAGTTGGATAGAGGCACCTTCTCTCTAGAGAGTTAGGACATAGATACATAAAGCCTAGTACACACCTAAAATTTTATTCCAGGTTGCTTCATAATAAATTAAAAAATTCAAAAGTTTAGTTTTTTTATTAAAGCCTTTAATGGTATTGAAAACATCAATTTGGACAGAAGTGTCTTAAAGCTGAAGTCCGTATGCTTCCAATGAGATATAACACGATATATCATCTCTATGATTTGATGGCGGAATCATGGGGCAAAGAACGGTACTTCTAAAAAATCAAAAAAACGGAGATATAAAACAAAAAATCCTCTTATCTTAAAAAATGGATAAGTTAGGATTTTGATTCAAGTGGATTTTTAATGTACAATTGACCCCAACAAAACCCCATTAATCGTTTTTGTTGCTATGTTAGAAAATTTCTGGAAAAAATTAAAATTAAAGAATTTCAGTTTTTTCCCCGCAAAGCTTAATTTTGTACAGAAAACTTAAATTTGGTCAGAAGTGTCTGAAAGCTGAAGTCCGTACGTTTCCAATGAGATATAACACGATATAATATCTTTATGATTTGATGGCGGAATCATGGGGCAAAAAACGTCACTTCTAAAAAAAAGCGCAAAACGGAGTAAAAAAACGAAAAAGCCTTTTATCTTAAAAGAAAGGATCAACTGGGATTTTGATTCAAGTGGATTTTTAATCTACAATTGACCCCCAACAAAACCCCATTTACCGTTTTCGTTGTCTACCCATTCGTCATTCAGGCGAGGTGTGACCACAGTCACTACGTGCTTTCACCGAAGTGATTTCTTACCCATTTGAAGGGGAAGTGTAGGTGGAAAACTACGATGTCATGCAATAAAACTATAGGAAATAATGCCATATGGCCTTATTTCCTATTCGATTGGGAAATAACAATCTCGCTACTCTCTCTCTCTCCTTTCTTTCCCGGAAAGGACCCCCTGCAGCACTGGAATATAGGATGTAACTATGAACTGGTTCACAACACTTTCTTCTTCGACAAATATCGTCTCTCTTCCTTAATTTCATCACATAAACGATGCATTAAGGTGGTATTTTGATTGTTTTCCTATTTGGGGATAATCAATAAAAATTGACGCCATTACATCCTGTCTGCAGATTTAACTGTCTTCGCATTTTTTGGACAAGACTGTTTCTTTGTCAAAAGTGCGAAGTAGTTGGCACATGTCTCGTTCATGGTTACGAATCGCTACAGTCTTAACCACCTCACGTACTTTAATTAATTATTTTTTTAATTATTTTTTTGGAATAACTTTATTTTCTTGATAAAGGGTAATTTTTGTGACCTCTTTAATTTTTTGGGCTTACATCCCATGATTTTACAATTTAGCCTCTCTTTCGTACTTATTCTTCCCCATACCATACTTTACCATCTCCGATGCATTGACATGGGTCTCTGTTAGCTTGAAATTGAGAGGAGAGTTTACAAACAAGACATGTAACTAATGCGGAATTTGAATACCCCTCCACAACCAAAATGCAACACTATTTGGTCATGTTTTTGGGCAAATGATATTGAAATTTGGTGTGTCAACTTCTTCTAGGTATAGCCCCAAAACATCAAAATCCTAATTTGTATTGATTGACGTGTGGCTGTGGTCGGGACGAACGGACAGACGGGCGCTTTGCTAAAGAGATGGATGAGTGAATACCTTAACGAAAGTTTTCTACCGTAAGCCATCAGCCAGCAGACATTGACTACGGACGGCAGCTATCAGTCGACCGACGCGTTTTGTGTTACATTTTGATGACTTACAATGGTAATTTTTTTTTGTTTCGTTTCGAGTAGCTGCGTAATTGATGGATTTGAGTACGTGGCGCCTCGTGGTGTCAGCATTAAAATGTTATGGCTTTTCAGCCGCAATTCTAGTTGTACGTTCGCTGGTAACGTTTGTTGTTTTGTTTTCAGTTAGGTGGTCATTTTATTGATATAATTTTTTTTTGTAGCAAATTGATCATTGTCTATCAAATGTTGGTTTTTTTGTTGTTGTTCATATGCGTTGGTGACACTGTCATTCATATAGTACTTTTACTTTGACTGCAATACTATGACCGCTGCTAGCTTTCGTTTAATTGAACCAGTTAGAACATCGTCGTCGCCTTTCACCTTAACCACTTGATGGACTTGGCGTTACCATTCTTCCCAGCAATTGGGTTAATTGTACTAATGTTGTTATTGTGTTATGTCGATTTTTTTTTTGGGTCGTAGACAGGCGCCCTTTGGTGTCAAACGAAAATAGCAAAAAATTGTTTTTGGAATTTGTTCTGCACATTGAACATTTCACATTAATCATTTGCGGCAACTAGAAAGAGGTGCGATTTTTTTTTTATTTGGTTTTTGATGAATTCGATGAATTGTGTAAAATGATAATATTTGATGTATAAGGTTTTTGTTTTTGTTGCTTAATAGCGTGTTACGTAGTGATGACACGACCACCGACACCTGGCTGGATCGATGTCGATGTTTGTTCTCAAATAAAAATGTTTGAACAAAGTATCGATATCGTGAGTACACATTGCGCGATGTTTTGAATATTATAAATAAGTATAATTTTGTCAATTTCAGACAACTATTGTGAGATATTAGAGCGACGATAGCTTCTGTAGATTTCGAGACATAGGCGTTTTAATGCAGAAATATCGTAACATTGAACATTGCCATAATCATTCCCATACATATGCTATATAGTAGCGGTCATAGATTTGTGGGATTTTTTTGGTACTATTATACAAAAAGGTTAACCCGCTTTAGGAAAGGTATTGCCAATAAACATTCGGCATCGTATTGCATTGTATGGTCTATTTAAAAATTACTTAAATTTATATATAAAACCCATAGAAGAAGAACACATAAGATAGTCTGAACTTCCCAATTCATTCATAAAGTTCGAGAAGGCAGCAGTAACATATCACAATTATCTACTGTATTAGCTTCTTATTCAAATATCCTTTAGTTATGTAGGGGTCGTAAACCTAAATGAGCAACTTACCACCGATACGTTTTAGGAAGTAGGTAACAGATATAACTGAAGCCTAACACTTCGGCTTTCTAAGTGCCATGTTCCGGAATTTAAAGACAACATACCTATACTATATAGCAGCGGTCATAGATTTGTGGGATATTTCCTTACTATTATAAAAAGGATGGAAAAGAAATGCAAATAAACATTCACCACCGCTGCCGGTTTAAGCGGTGCATCAATTGCATTGGATGGTCTATTAATATATACATACTTAAATTTGATAGCATATAAATATAAAAAACCCATAGAGCATGAAGACTAAAAAAATCGTACTTTCCTGATTCTTTAATAATGTTCAAGAAGGCAGCAGAAACATATAACAATTTCGGCAAATTGGAACTTTATCATCTTATACAATATCATGTTGTGTTTGTAGGGCTCGTAAAACTACATGTGGAACATAAATGGCATGTTACAACCGATGCATGTAACAGTAACATAAGTTACTAGAATCGGGCGCGGTGGTCTAATAAGCCACTTTTCTTGAACAAAAACAATTACTATGAAAACACAAAAAAAGGAAGAACAAGAACTGCCCCAAATGTTGACGACCCCCGCAAACGTGCCTCTATCTAATTGGCGGATGTTCTCGACAAATACAAGGCTGGCATTACCACCATACAGGAAATGCGATGAACGAGACAGGGATGCACACGACAAAAGAACTGTTTAACCTATCACAGATCCAAAAACACACGAATTTGTATTCATAGTCGGCATGAGACTTCGACATCTGATCTCGCGACTAGCCACTATCCGCATTAAGGCGAAATATTTGTACACACACTCTGACGGAAGACAAAGACGAGGATGCATTCTATGGGTGCATGAAGGAAATATAAGAACGCTGGCCTGGCCATGTCTTTAAATTTGTTCTGAGAGATTTTAATGCTTCAAAATGCCAGTAACGGATTCGGACTGATTAGTTTCGCGTCGAAACATGGTTGTGAGTGGAACGAGATTTCCGCATTAAGGCGTGCACAAGGCAACCTGATCAAAAGATAAGAAACCAGATTTATCACGTGGTTATCGATCGTACTCGATCAGGCATAACAAAGCTGCATACCACCGAGATAGCAAATTAACTCTCTCTATTACTCCAAACAAAATCCCTAGTTCTGATGTTCCCGACACACAGTGGCAACATATTGCGAATTATATGACCACTGCCGCAACGACTGTACTGGGTAACGAAAAACCACGCTCAGACAAGCCGTGGTACGATGATGAATATCGCGAAAAGTGTGAGAAAATGGACGCTGCATATAAGGCAAAACTGCAGCCAATGGCAAGACGTGCGGTGACGGAGCGTTATAATGAGAAAAGGAGGGAGATGAAATGCCTGTTCGGGTGGAAAAAACGTCTGTGGAAGAAAAGAGAGAGCCAGGATATCGAAAACTACAGAAATAGAGATGAAGCCCGAAAGTTCTACCAAAGGGTTAAAAGCTAAAAAGAGGCGATCCAAGTGTACCAATTATTGCGAAATCAGCATTTTTCCCATCGCATACAAGGTCCTGTCTAAAGTACTATGTGAAAGACTAAACCCCTTTCCTAACGAACCTGATTGGATTCTATCAGTGTGCCTTTTGATCTGGTAAATCCATGACCGACCAAATATTCACGGTACGTCAAGTCCTGGAGAAGACCTAAAAAATGCAGAACGGCACTTACCATCTGTTAATTGACTACAAAGCTGCATTCGACATTCCGACACGTCAGATTATACCAAACGAGGCTTTAGACAAGACGATAGTCTGTCTTGCGATGTCTTTAACATCCTAATGAAGACGATCATGCTGAAGCCTACAATAAACACGACTGGTACAAAATCAAGTTATTTGTTTCAATGTCTGGGATTCTGTGTGAACGTTGACAACTTTAACTTTGAAGTGTTAGATGATTTTGTCTAAATTGGCTTCGCCATAAACTAAAATAATAATGTTAGCTTGGAAATCAAGAGACGAGTATTGTTTGCAAACCGCTGCTACTATGGGTTAAGCAAGCGATTTAATGACAAATCGCTCTCTCGAAGTTCGTTTCTGTTTTGCTCTACAGTGCAGAATCCTGGGTAATGACACGAGCGAATCAATCTATTCTGGGAGTGTTCAGAAGAACAATACTTCGCAAAATATTTGGACCCATCATCCTTAACGGCGGGTACCGTCATCGATTGAACAACGATGTGTATGAGCTGTACAACGTCATCGACGTAGTTAAGCGCTTTGAAACAAACCGAATGTGCTACCTTAGACACGTTGTACGAATTGATGAAAAGTTCTAGCTCGAAAAGTATATCTTGGTATATCATGAACAGCCATAGAAAAGAAGTTTAACTGTTGTGATAAAATTTTGTACTTGTGCGAATATTTCGAGTATGTATTATATTTACTATATATATTGTAAAATGACTACCAAAAATCATATATAATTTGTTATGTTCTAATTTGAAGAGTTACCGAAAATTTAAAAAAAAAAAAGTTTGGGCCTTAGATGTCTGTTGCATAACATGTGTAAAAAATGTAAATGATTGGAAAAAGGATAACGTCATATGTCATTTGATATATCCATGAGGACCGTGCGAGAAATGGGGTGTCAATTGTCTAAAATTAGCTTTTTTGAGATTGGTTTAAAGGTGTGTCCTTAACACTTTATAACCATCAGGTCTTGAAGTGTTAAAGAAGTTACAATTTGACTTTTAAAGTATTTAGAATACTCGGGATCCCTAATACATCCCCAATCAGTGAAAATAAGACACTATCTAAAATCGTTTAATTAAGGACTAGGGATACCTAACGGAAAATACCGAAACCCGAAATCCCGGGATTTTTCGGGATTATGTTGGGAATAAAATTCTTCAAGATTATGGGTTAAAACATTACACAGTACAAAATTTTTCAGCTTATTGTTTTGGAACTCAATTCTGAGAACTGCACGTGAAAGAAGCCCCTAGAAGAAGAAGTTCTGCATCATTCGTTTTGTCAAGTTATATACCATACTAATTTAATATCGATTTGAAGTTAGTAAGTATCGTATAGGGGAATTTGTCACGTTATAGGCTGTTTTAAGTACAGAAACAATTGAACCAAATCTAAACTGATATTTCAAGATTAGGTAAAGACACATCACAAAGTGTCAGTCTGAATCAATTGTCTCTTTAGCGGCTTATCCTACACAAACCCTACTGGTTCTCTACATGCCAAAATCTGGAACTACGGCAGGTTCATGCACTTACGGAACTGATCGTGTGACTGGTGCTGCTTGCCGAGCTTAACCTAGACATCGTGTTTCAGACTGTAATTTCTGTGTTACTTCAATAAAGCTAAATCCAAAGGCTACGCACATAATTGGATACCCTATGACAGTGCCAGGCAAAACGAAATCACGTAAAGATGTCACTTGTGTTTTACATCTAGTATCGTCTTGTCGACCTGACCAGATGGTGCGCTCAACCCCAATAGAACATAAATACTACACCGCTGTTAAAGCTCGGATTCAATTATGAAATGAAATGTTTAAACTGCACCAGCTTCTTGGGTAGGGGTACCCTATTGACTGACAAAAACAGGTTTCAGGCTTGCACTGCGTCCGATTTGGTCGCCACTGCTTTTATATGATATTTGCTGCTTATTTTGTGCTATTTAGCGATAAATCACCATGTTTTAGTCATATGAACAACAACAAAACTTTCTTTACCACCATCTTCTAGGAGCAAAGCTCCCCATCCGGCTAGCCTCATTCAGCACCTTCAGCAAGGTGATAAAGCATCCCATCCGAGTGACATCATGAAAATAGCCATTGGGGACAATAACACAAACATAAACTGAGTGTGATAATGTCGACTTGATTGGGAAAGCATCAAAATAGCATGTACAATAATGGTCTTTCGTATTATTAAGGAAAAATCCCCATGACAACGTAATAGTGTTCCTGCAGCCGCTGATACACCTTTGTTTTAGGTTCGGTGCTACCTATCCACCTTTAGCTTTGAGAATACAACGCCACATTCAACCAAGAGATACATTGATGTACAATGATATCCGACATTACATTACTCAACTAAAAAATTTATTTTTGTATTACAATAAAAATTGTCTATTGCAATCGATTTGTTTTGCAAGTTATCAACACATCCGTAGAACAGTGTAACAACAATATTCAAGGTACAACACATGTACACATATTTATTCACACATTCATAAATCGCAAGGGGAATTCTTTTTTTTCTTAACTCCGACATTTGTTAACAATTTGTTTTGGAGTTATTTGCAACCATCTAATCCCCTATGTTTCATTGGCTATGTGTGTGTGACTGTGTGAAACACTATGGAAATAATAACTGTTGACACATGTCATTTGGCAAATACAGGTAAATCTTTACCCAACACACCACCCATTAGAGAGAGTGAGAGCACTATATGAGTTGCAGTCATTGAAAATCAACCAATGGTAGCGCAGTAACAAATCTAAACATACAATTGGCCACAATTCTGTTGTTGTTGTGTTTTTCATGCGTTACAAAATAATTCGGCGCATTAAGAAGATATCACAAGGATTTGTGTGTACCCAGTATGCACAAGCACACACACACACGAGTATTAGGTGGATGGATGCCAGCATTGTGAAGGGTAGTTTGATATATACACACACACATAGATATTTTTTTGCAAATATTAACGGGTCTTAAGATGACTTAGTCGACGACTCCTTTGAACATCAGTTGTATTTTGATGCAGTTGAAATCTTTTACAAATAAAACTTGTAAAACGTGAGAGCAACGAAGCAACAAAAAAAAAAAACAAAATAAAGAACACAATGTTAAATAAAAACGATTGTAATTGTGCAAAGCTGGTCTAGGTGCGATAAGATTATAAATAAATAGTTTAAAGGTGTGCCGCCATGAAACGGTGCCATTTTCTTAGAACTTCGCGAGACATTAAATATAGGTACAAACCTACGTATGCGTATTTATTTGCGTATTTGTTTATTTGCACAATGGCCATGATATGTATTATAAAATTTAAACGTGACTTTAAACAGCATTTCTGCTGATTACAAATGTCTGCAGTAAAAGTGTTGTATTTGTAGATTACCAGTCCTTTACGTTGATATCAAGGGAACCATAATTTATCATGTGCTATCGGAAGCAACTACTTCAAATAATGATTTTCCTTTACATAAAGAAAGGATTATGTGAGAATATTAAAATTCAGCGTGTACGTTGTTTTCATGACCTAATCAAGGTTAAAGTTTAAACTAAAATGGAGTTTGAAATAGTTCCTATAAAATTATGTTTGTAAGAGTTTCATTAGATTTTCGATAAAAGATATCTTCAAGGAAACTAAACGAAGATTTTTTTATAGATAATATTAATTTACTATTTGGAATCCTTATATGTGTGTTATTTGGTAACATTCAGAAAAATTACTTAAGTTGGGAGTTATGAACATTTAAATGTTGTACAAAACAGTTGCTCTTGTAATTTTACTAAAAGTGTTCTAAGACCAAAAATCAACATCTTCAAGTTTTACTAGTCTTATGGTCTTATTTGAAATCTAAATATAAATATATTTTAAAATCTAAATAATAATACAAATACACAGCTTTGTTTTTCAGTTAAAGCAAACGCCGGTTTTAAACTAGATAACCATGTTTCTGAAACTGTCGTATCATACACATAATATAACAATAACAATTTGGAATTACAGAAAAACTAATTCCTTAAATATCTACATTAGGGCGGGTCGATTTATTTTTTGACAATTTCCCTATGATTTTCGTATTCTATGGGTTATTCCATGAAAAATTGCCCAAGGAACCATACCTCTATCATTAAAATCGAGTCCCCTACTTTTTTTTGGTAGATTTTTTCTTCCCAAATTGACGATTGTATGAAATATTACCTACACGTTCACATCCATAACTGAAAAACGGTTCAAAAGTTACGGGCATTTTTGCCCAAATTTTGGACCATTTTTCCATTTTTTTCATGATTTTGTCCAAGAATATTACTTTCATGGCCATTTTTTCTCTCAATGCCCATAACTTTTGAACCGTTGGACCAATGTTGGAGATTTTTTTAAATTTATCAAAATGAGCCCACCTTTCAAACGCGCCTACTGGCGATTAAATCCGATCGATAGTTTTTGAGTTATGGATGTGAACGTGTAGGTAATATTTCATACAAACGTCAATTTGGGAAGAAAAAATCTACCAACAAAAAGTAGGGGACTCGATTTTAATGATAGAGGTATGGTTCCTTGGGCAAATTTTCATGGAATAACCCATAGAATACGGAAACCATAGGGAAATTGGTGAATTTTTTCACTCCCTACAAATCGACCCGACCTAATCTACATGGATAACTAGTCGTTTTTTTTCTTTTATTATTTTCCATGGCATATTCTTAAATCAATAGGACATTTCTAAACTGACAATTCTATAACTCTTTTCATACAGTTCTTTGAAAAGGACAATATATATTAGCAAATATTGAAGTTGTTTTCTAACTTACTTACTTACATACCTGTCTAAGATATCGAACTATATTGGGATTATATGCCTCATGTAGAAAATAATGTATTATATGCGCTACAATCTCCTGCGTTTCTTCTCCAGTTCGTCACACCAAGTTCTGCCCTCATCTGCAACGTCTATCGAGTTCATTTTATTATTATTACTAGCCTTAAGAAGAATTCGCTTTGATCAGTCCTACCAAGCAGCGTCTGTGATTCCTTCACCTGGTCTTTCCAACGTAGTCGCGGTCTCCTTCTTTTGCGCAGTTCTTCGAGGTCTTGATAGAATACCTGTCGCGCTGGAGTTTTCTCATCTATCCTCACCACATGGCCTAGCCAGCGCAATTGTTGCACTTTGATTCGCTTGACCACATCAATGTCGTGGTATAACTCGTACAGCTAATGGTTCATCATCTCGCGTAGCCCAAAGAAACACCTGTTGGCGAGCACTATTATCCATTTTATTTCAAGGCTGACACTGTAGATTTTGTTCGTGGCGCATCCAAGGTAGATGAATTCATCCACTACCTCAAAGCAATAGTTCTTAACGTTCACACTGCGTACCCAACGGATGGACACTTGCTTCGATGATATCATTAACTTCATCTTGGCCTCATTCAGTACCAAACCCATTTTGGCTCACTCCCTTTCAACAGATGAGAAGACAGCATTTACCTCTCGCATCGTCCTACCGATAATGTCAAAATCATCGGCATAAGCGGGCAGCATATGGCTCTTATTTAATATGGTACCAGACATGTTCACCACTGCTTTTTTTAAACACCTTCTCCATTACTAAGTTGAACAGTATGCATGACAAACCATCACCCTCTCTAAGATACTGAACTCAGACATGACTCCGTACAGTCGGTGCCTGATGAGACTATCGAAGGCAGCTTTGTAATCGACAAAGAGGTGGTAAATGTGGATTTGCTTCTCATGGGTTTTCTCCAGAAATGATCCGTCGTGGATTTGCCTGGTCTAAAGCCGCACTGATAAAGTCCAATCAGGTTTCCCAGAATTGACTTTAGACGTTCACACAGTATGCTAGAGAGGACCTTATACGCAATCAGTAAGAAGCTAATTCCACGGTAGTTTTTACTCTCACTACATTCACCTTTTTTGTAAATAAGACAAAGCACACTGAGACATATCACACAATCCTGTGGCATGCTTTCCTGAAGCCAAACATTCTCTATGAGCTGTTACATGCTTAAAACAAGCTCATCTCCACCCACCTTAAACAACTCAGTTGGAAGACCATCAGCCCCAACGGCTTTGTTGTTCTCCAGCTCGAAAATTCTACGACAATGAACTCGTAGTCGTAAAATTTTCGAGCTGGAGCATTTTCATTCATGTGTACACATGACCTAGCCAACGAAACCGCTATACCTTAATGCGTCTGACCACGTCAATGTCGTTATATAGCTCATGACTCAACCGACATTGATAAAAATCGTCTACAATTTGCTCGGAAATTATAGTTGTTAACGTTCAAGCATCGTCAGAACGAGTAGATTCTTTGTTCGTTGAAACTAATAAGTTCGTTTTGTCCTGGTTCACCCTTAGACCCATTATTGCTGATTTCCCCGAAAAGGCTGCAGTCCTATTCCTCAGAGTTTACTGAAGCTTTCCTCATTATCATCTCCATCACTATGTTGAAGAGGTCACACGTTAGGCCGTCGCCTTGCTTTAGGTCTCGTCTGGTATAGAATGGCTTCGTAAGGTCCTTTGCCAATCTTCATTGAAAACTTCGTGTCAGTCAACGTCATTCCGCAAAGACGTATCAGCTTCGCTGGAATGCCAAACTCAATCATGGCTTCGAGTAGTTTCTGCGGAATCTGTATGTCAATGGTAGCTTTTCCAGGATATGCAGAAGTCTGAATATCTAATCAGTTCTTGATTTTCCAGGTTTAAAGCCACACTGAAAAGGCCCGATCAGGTTGGATAACACTGGCTTAAGTCTTTCACATAGCACACTCGACAGGACCTTATATGCATTGGGTAAAAGGCTTATTCCGCGGTAGTTGGAGCACACACTTGGATCACCTTCTTTTTTTAGCACAGGACAAAACACGCTTAGATTCTAATCATGGAGCATGTACTCGTTAAGCCAAACTGCGTGTAGGAGCTTCTGTATGCTCGTTATCAGCTCCTCGCCACCGGAATTGAAGAGCTCTGCCGGCAGACCGTTGGCACCGGCTGCTTTGTTGTTTTTCAGCCGCGATATTGCTCTTCTTACCTCGGCTTAACTTGGTGGTGGGCAATCTAAGCCGTCGTCGACAATTGGCGTGATAACTTCACGTGCGCTGCATTCTGGAACCAGCAGTTGCTGGAAGTGTTCTCTCTATATGTGCAGCACTCTCTGCGTATCTGTGACCAGATTCCATCCTTGTCCTTACAGGCGGGGAGGCCATTACCGTATCCATTTGCTCTTACTTTCTGCTAACATTTTTGGGCCTCACCTCGTTCCCTGTATCGCTCTATATCCTCGTTCTACCGTTCCTTCATCTGACGTTTTTTGTCGCCTAAATAGCTGTCTCGCCTGTTTAGCTTTCTTCTTGTGCCGTTCCCTAACAGTACGGGTTACAATTGGCTGTAGCGTTGCCCTATAAGCAGCATCCTGTTCCTCAGACGCTATGCGACATTCTTCATCGTACCAGGATTCGTCTGAGCGCCGTTTTTCATATCCTAGCACGGTTGTTGCGGCGGTTGCCATGGAATGCGCAATATGTTGACACTGTGTATCGGGAACGTCAGAAGTAGAGGCGTTGTGTCGTAAAAGTTGGGAGAGCTGGTTGGAGTAGGCAGTAGCTATCTCTGGGGTTTAGCGATGTCCAGCATTCTTTGTATTTGTTTACGTGCGTTTTTCGCTCTGATCAATCTTGTACGCACCTTAGCTGTAACCAGGTAATGGTCCTAGCCAATATTAGCACCACTGATCACGCGCACGTTCAAGACAGTATATGCATGCCTTACATCAATTATCCATGTTTTGATCGGGGGATAGCCAAGTTGCCTTGTGGATATATTTTTGTTGATATGTAACATTACTATGTTACATCGTCTTTATCTTCCGTCGGGAAATAAGCACAAATCAGCGTGATGTAGAAAAATTTTGCCTTGATCGATCACTTACAGGATTAAACCGCGAGACAAGACGTCTGAGTCTCTGGCCAGTTACAAATCCACATCCAAGATCGGGCTTCTCCGCATGGCAGCGGTAACAGATGTTCTCGCAGTATTTTTTGAGGACATCCGCCAGTAGAACAGTGGCACCGGACATTCCAGGTGCATATCCATAAATCATGGTCCTTATTACGTTTGCGGGCATCGTCAACATTTGGGGAGTTCCGTTTGTTACTTTTTCTTGTTCATGTTTTCATAGCCAGTAAAGGACATGAAGGCTGGTGGCTAGCCCAACCATCAGGGTTCGTCGCTCACAATCTGCCGCAATTCATGAAAAAAATATCACAAACAACGTTGCCCAGGTGCCACCACGTAGGAAGTTGTGAGTTGGCTTGATATGCAAGATTCACTTAATATCCCCAACAATATCACAAAAAATAAAAAATAAACAAACATTCACACTTATAATATAAATAGGGATAGGGGAAACAGGTGAAGACGAACCATACCAGCCCAAAACAGTGCCAGATCAAAATTTTTTAGCTGCTGAATACATTTTGGTGATACCTTTTTCTGAATGGCAAAAGTTCCCTGAACGTTTTTCTTTGACAGTTGAGTTTTATCCTATTGTTAGGTGGACAATATAAAAGGCAACTTATATGTGCTGATTTGATTACAAAGTTTTGTCACATAAGGCTAAGTTAACTAGAGCAACTGTCACCACTTTTTAGAAAACAAAAGGAAATATTAAAACTGAATCGGTTTCTTTCACAAAACCTAATCTAATTCCTAGTACACGGTGGAATAACTATTTTTAAATTCCTTTACAGAAAAAAACCCTTAGGTGGACACATTAAAATTATGGAGGAAAAGATATAGATAGGATATAAAAAAGTAAGACATAAGGGGGGTCTTACTTTTTTATATCCTAATGAAGTTGTTAGTTTAAACTAAAATAAAGTTTAAAAATAATCCTTAAAAGCTACTTGCCTTTTTGTTTTAGCGCATTTTTTGATAATAGATGTCTTCAATGAAATTTAGGGAGGATTTTTGTGGAACAGTACTTTTGTACTATTTGTTCGTTCAAACATACATTTCTTTAACGACCCACTTCTGCCGACTGCTTTACAGTGCATGAAAAGACCGCAGCAACATCCCGCAGTCCTCGGCCAATTATATCTACATCTCCCGATCCTAATTTCTTTGGGGTGCCAAAGGCACTAAGAGAGCCATTGTATTGAGTTTCAGTAACTTCTGTTACCTACTATCTGAGACGCATCGGTGGTAGCATGCCATCTGTGTTACCCAAAATTGCGCCTTTTCACATTTTCTACCACTAAACGGATATACCGTGGCATTGCTCGGCTTATAGGTGATCTCTCGGACACTGTGAGCTGCTTGGGGACCACTAAAGAAAAAATCTTATTATACCCAAGTGAATAAAGATCAGAAAACTCATATCAAAAAATCCCCCGTGGGATCGTATAACGATCGGTTTTAATAAAGATTCAATTGTACATAAAGACATTTGTACATTTTTTGTATTAAATTCGTTATTGTTTTCTTCATCTAACAAAGAAATTTATATTTAATACAGTGATTCGAGACAATGGATCGATCAAACGATCGATCTACCCCGTGTATTTGATACTTTTACCTTTCCGTCTCTACTCAATATTATTGTCTGGCAACCTTGCTTGCACACTTATCTGTTATACATTTACGACATAAACAAAACTAAACAAAACAAAAGCATACCTTTAGGCTAATGATGTACATATTAAATGTAGGTCGGCGCAATGTATGCAAAGCATTTGGGAGCAGTAAAATAACTACCACCAACAAGGCGCATCTCATTGAATGAACATCTCGCTTGGTAGCGATGTTGCACTACGAATGCTTCAGATTCTAATTGCGTTCACCTCAGGTAGTATCACGACGCAACATTGACAGTGAAAGGAACAGGTTCGAGATGGCGTTGAAAAAAAACCAAATGAAGAAGGCAAACATAAGCAGATGCCGGTGATGCTGTAGAAACAGATGCCTGGAAGAGAATACCACAAGTCTAAGATGAATGAATCGATTGGTGGTTTTAAGGTCAAGTATCTGTAATAATAATGACTTGTATGTCAGGGCGCTCATCCAAAGGCATTCATTCATTCAATGAGTTGAGAGTCCATCTTGACCTTGTCTTAAAATGCAGTAAGTACCTGTTCCTTGTGGGTATTGTTGTTTTTTTTGTTTGTTTTTGTTACTTGTGTTTTTGTTAAGTGCTTAGGGGGGCAGTGGGTCATTGGTTTATGGATTCTGTCGTCGGGACACTCTGTTAAGGCATAATTACAATACGAGCGTGTGTAATTCCTGTATCCGCGATGGCATCAACCAACGGTGGCTTGCAGCATCGACAGAAGTTGCAAAGTCATGAAATCATATAAAAATGATGCATTTCAGGAAAGAAGTCAACAGTTTACTTGCAACATTTGCATACTACGAACTATATTGAAAACAACACAAGACTCAAATTTATCCTATAAATATGACATCTAAAGTTATCATTTTCTTGGCTTGTGTGGCTTTGGCCTCTGCTGGTCTTCTGCCGGAGAAAAACTATTTAGAAAGTGTGGAAGAAAACGATCCTCATCCTAATTACGAATTTTCCTATAATGTTGCCGACTTGGAAACAGGAGACATTAAGTCACAAAGGGAAAGTCGAGATGGTGAGAGTGTTCACGGCCAATATACTTTGAATGATGCCGATGGTTACAAACGCATAGTTGACTATACGGTGAATGGTGAAAGTGGCTTCAATGCTGTAGTCAGGCGTGAACCATTGCAGTCCGAGAATTTGGTGGCAAAACCAGCTGCTACTACACCCAAGCCCTTAGCACCACCTCAGCCCATTGTGAAGAGTGTAGTGCGACCAACGGCTCTGTTACGCACCACTGTAGTACATCATCATCAACCCACTGTGTATCATGCAGCTCCAGCCGTTCACTTGACTCCAACTGCCCACATAGTGCACTCCGCCCCGGCAACAACTTTGCTTAAGTCATCTCCAACTGTCATCACTACCCATCACTCCCCCGCTGTGGTACATCATCATTCTCCTGCTGCGGCTGTGGTTCACCACTCGCCCGCTGTGGTACATCATGCTCCTGCCACGGCAGTGGTTCACCATCACACCCCCTCCCTTGCGTCAGCACATCATCATCAGGTTTCCTATGTCCACTATCATTAATCGCGATAAGATGTTTTAACAACTTGTTACTGTCCGAAATAAAGAAATTACAATCACTTAACTAAAACTGCGTGTGTGTCTTTTGAGTTTATAGCTGCACATCTGAAGGTTTTTTCTTCCGCAGAGTGCGAAATGCATATAAATTGCGGTAATTTATTGCTGTCGACTAATTTGGTTAACACGTTGGCACTACGCTTAACAGCTATTAAAGGTACAATGATGCAGCGCAAAAATTATTGCTGCTGAGTGCCATCATAATGATAAAGAGGCAGTTTTGGTATTTTGGCCGAAAATTAAATGTTTTTTTCAAGATGCAAACGAATTGAAGTTTTTTTTCAACAATTAATTGCAAGGTTTTGCGCAGTAGTACAAAATCTAAACATTTACACCGACGTATATAAACAGTCGTATCAAAGGAGTGATCTGAATTTGTTTTCGGTAATAATTTTTCCTTAACTTCTAAACGGAAAGTTGCAGCATATAATATTACATTTTTCTTTAACTGATTTCTATTTTATTAAGCAACCTTAGTATCATGTAACCTTACTTACTTAAGTGGCCCATTATAACTTACGAACGTGATTCATAAATTTGAGGACTGAAGTATTAAAGAATTCCACACTCTACGGTCTTCTGAGTGTGTTCTCCAGTTAGTCCTACCAGATGGTGACACGTCGCCTACCACTTGGTCCTTCCAACGGAGTTTCAGTCTCCCTGCTCTGCGCCGTCCTTCACGTTCGCCTTCAATACGTTTCTCGCTGTAGCATTTATATCCATCCTGGCAACATGTCCCAGCCATCCTAGTCGTTGCATTCTGACTCTTTTAGCTACGTCGGTTTATCCGGCGGCGAAACTCGCCGTCGACACAGATAGGTCCATATATTTTTCGGAGTACTTTTCTCTCGAATACTTCCAGGTTTTTTATGTCCGTCGCACAAGCACCCACGCAGCAGAACGGGTAGAATTAACACCTGATACAGCTGTTTCTTCGTATCTCGATATAAGGTGGTGTTACTAAAGTGCTGCCCAAGTCCGTAAAAACATCTATTGGCGAGCACTATTCTTCATTATTTTTCTTATTGACGGAAGATCTGAGGTAGGTAAATTCATCGTCTACATCAAAACAATAATTGTTAACGTTCACGGTGCGTCCCCATCGAGAGGACTCTTTCGCAGATTTCGGCCAATGATGTCTATATCATCTGCATAGGCTAGTGGCTCTTGTGGAATATGGTGCCCGAAATGTTGACACCAGCCTTTCTCATCACCATCTCCATAACTATGTTAAATAGTGTACAGGACAAGCTATCAACCTGCCTGAGATTTTTTCCGTGTTGAATGATTCAAACTGATCTCTACGAATCTTAACCAAGGATTTGGTGTTTTCCAAGGTACAAGGCAAACTCAGCCATTGCCTCATATAGCCTATTTCTTATCGGAGAGTCGAAGGCAGCTTTGTAGTCGACAAAGATGTGGTATGTGTCGATCTGCTTTTCATGAGTTCTTTCCAGGATTTGTCGTAAAGTGAATATTTGATCTGTCGTAGATTTACCAGGTCTAAAGCCGCACTGATAATGTCCAATTAGTTTTTCTACAATTTTTTTTAGACGTTCACACAATAAGCTCGAAAGGACCTTGACGCAAGTGGTAATAGGCTTATACCACGATAGTTCTTACACTCACTACGATCTCCTTTCTTGTATATGGGACATAACAGACTGAGACTCCCCGGGCATGCTCTCCTCTAGCAAGATGTTCTACATGAGCTGATGCATGCTCCTAATCAGCTCCTCCCCTCCTGCCTTAAAAAATTCAGCAGGGAGACAATCGGCTCCAGCCGTTTTATTGTTTCTAAGACTGGATATTGCCACAAGTATCTCGCTCTTGCTCGGAGGTGGACAGTTAATACCATCGACATGCGTTGGAGCGTAGTCTTCTGGAGTGGTGTTTGTATCCAGTAAATTTTTGAAATGATCTCTCCATATCTTCAGAACGTTATCCGGGTCCGCCACTAGCTGACCATCGCTGTCCTTGCAGGAGGGCAACCCTGTTCCACGCATTCTCACCTTAACTCTCTTGTAGAATTTTCGGGCTTTCCCTCTACTTCGGAGCAACTCTGTGCACTCATCCTGCCTCTTCTTCAGTTCCTTCTTTTTCCATCTAAGACGAATTGCCTCTCGTCTCTTCTCCCTGTGCCGTTCACGAACAGCTCGCGTTACCATTGGCTGCAGTTGTACGCAGCATCGGCCCCGTGGCATTGCGACATTCATCATCGTACCAGGCCTCATCTTAAGACGACTTTGGGTACCCAAGTACGCTTATCGCAGTCTGTTCTATGGAGTCTGCTTTATATTGCCACTTGGAGGTAATATTATCAGGAGTTGGAGCATTCCGTGGCAGTTGAGTTAGGTGGTGGAGTAGGCGTCCGCTACATCTTTGGTCCGCAGTTTACCGATGTCCAACTTTCGTTGTACCTGGTTACGTACGTTCTTCGCCATGCTTAGCCTTGTGCGCACCTTAACTGCGGTAAGGTAGGGATCTGAGTCAATGTTCGCATCCAGAACACTCGCTGAGTGCCTTTCATCGACTACCATGTGATCTATCTGATTCCTCGCCAATTGTTCTGGTGATAACCATGTTGCCTTATGAATATTTTATATGGTCAAATCTAGTGTTGCTAACTCAATCAGCCCGATGCCATTGTTCGACATTTCGGTGTACAGACTGAATTTTCCGATGGCAGGCTCAAATGCGTACTTCCTGCCTATTTTAGCTTTCAAATCGCCTAGTACAATTTTGAAGTCAAGAATCGGGATACAGTCCTACGTCTACGGTCTCGTAGAACTCCGCTTTGTCCTCATCGCTTTTCTCTTCTGCATGAGCATGGGCACATATGAGTGTTATGTGGAAAAGCGTTCTTTTGACTCTTACGGTTTCTATTCGTTCAAAAACCGGGTTGAACCATGAGACTAGGTGTTGCCATCTCTTGTCAACCACAAATCCACATGCGGATGGCGCACGTTTTCATGCGCGAGCACCCGTGTCCCGTTCACCGGATGGATGGAGGCACCTGGTCTACACACTGTTCTAACATTTCAGGTGCTTATCCTCAAATCATGATCCTTAATTCGTTGGAGGTGGTCGTCAACATTTTAGGGGGGTCCATTCTTATCTTTCCTTACTTCTTTTCATTGCAATAGTTTAAAAGTTTGTGAGGGTTGCAAGCCCAGCGCACCACATCGCAATTTTCTCCTCCTGGCAGGATTTCATTACAGACGCCCATTCTGGGTCACATACTGACCAGGGTATGAGCGGTACCCTCACTCTGAGCCGACGTGCCTGGGTTTTAGATATCGCCACTCTCAGTTAGTCGTGGTCTGACGGGTGACGTGCAATAAAGCCATAGGTAGTAAAGCCATTATGGCATTATTTCACCTTTGAAAATTTTTTGAAGAAAATGTATCCAATATGTTTGTTTTGCTCGCCCTAGTCTAGCTGCATAACCAGCCTCGCTACTCTCTCTATCTCTGTTTCTTTTCATAAGTCGATAAATAAAGAGGTGTACTAAAGAATACATTGCAGTGAGAGACGAATGCGGTTGGGGGCGCTCCACCCCACTTCATCAAGATTTTTCATGACTTTTAGACGAATTTTCAATGGTATGGCATTATTTCTACTTTGATCGAAAATTTAATATGGTGTTATTGCACAACCATGCTGTAATGAAACCATATGGCCATGTATTCCATCGCATTAGTGGGGAACCCATCATGAAATTTGCCTATCTTGTAAAGAATAGTATGCGCAATATTTACATTTATAATGAAGAAAATCAAAAGATAATTTTCCAGGATATTTAAGGACGAAGGACATTTTACAAATTTTAATGACTTTTACCAACAAGTACCATTAATTTGTTGGGGATTGGGTGAACAATTCCATTTGTAAACTTTTAAATTTTTTATTATCTGGATGTCTGTTTGCTTAGTATTTCAGAAGTAACTCAAAAATCATTGACGATTTCTCATTTCATTCTTTAACATAATTGTAGCTAAGGCTTCAATGAATATTTTTTGAATATATCGATATAAAAAATCCAAGTTGGTCTAATTTTATAGAATGAAATCTTCAAAAACTTGTCATATATCACCTTTTTCAATAAATTATCTCCAATAACTCAATGGGACTTTGCCCAGAGGCTGTAATTAATGATTGTCACTTATTTGGGAGTGACCAGAATCGATTCCTTTGCGGCACTGTCCAAGCAGCTAACTACTTCCGGTCTTAGACGAAGTATTCCCTGGGCAATGACTTTAAAGCAACCGCTTAGTAGTTAGCTAGAGTTAAAAGGCGAAACGTTTAGTAACCTAATCGGCATGCTACCACCGATGCGTCTTAGGAAGTAGGTAACAGAAGTTACTGAAGCTCAACACAGGCTCTCCTAGTGGCTTTGGCAGCCCCAAGAAACTAGGATCGGAAGCGGTGGCCTAATAAGCCACTCTCCTTAAACAAAATTTATTATGAAAACACGGAGAATAAATATAACAAGAACCCCACCAAATGTTGACGACCCCCGCAGACGATATAAGGACCATGATTTAAGGATATGCACCTGAAATGTCCGAACTCTTTACAGAGATGGTGCCTCTATCCAACTGGCGGATGTCCTCGACAAATACAAGGCTGACATCACCGCCATACAGGAAATGAGATGGACGGGACAGGGATGCACACGACGAAAGAACTGTGACATCTTTTACAGCTGTCATGCAAAAAGACACGAATTTGGATGTGGTTTCATAGTCGGCAAGAGACTTCGACACCTGGTCTCGCGGTTTAACCCTGTAAGTGACCGAATAGCCACCATTCGCATCCGGGCGAAATATTTTTACATCACGCTGATTTGTGTACACGCCTCGACGCAAGATAAAGACGAGCGCCTAGAGTAAACATACGACCGCTGCCCTGGCCACGACATTAAAATTGTTCCGGGAGACTTTAATGCAAAAATAGGAAGGGAAGATGTTCTTGGTCCATCGATCGCAGCAGAGCGAAAAACGCACGTAACCAACACAAAGAAAGCTTGACATCGCGAAGCTGCAAACCCCAGAGATAGCTACTGCCTACTCCAACCAGCTCTCCCAACTTTTACTACACAACGCCTCTACTTCTGACGTTCCCGATACACAGTGGCAGCATATTGCACATTCCATGGCAACCGCCGCAACAACCGTGCTAAGATATGAAAAGCGGCGCTCAGACGAATCCTGGTACGATGAAGAATGTCGCATAGCGTCTGAGGAACAGGATGCTGCTTATAGGGCAACGCTACAGCCAATTGTGACCCGTGATGTTAGGGAACGGCATAAGGAGAAAGCAAAACGGGCGAGACAGCTATTTAGGAGAAAAAACGTCAGATGAAGGAACGGGAGAACGAGGATATAGAGCGATACAGGGATAGAGGTGAGGCCCGAAAATTTTACCAGAAAGTAAGAGCAAATGGATATGGTAATGGCCTTCCCACCTGTAAGGACAGTGATTGAAATCTAGTCACGGATACACAGAGTGTGCTGCACATATGGAGAGACCACTTCCAGCAACTGCTGGTTCCAGAAGGCAGCGCACGTGAAGTTATCACGCCAATTGTCGACGATGGTTAAGATTGCCCACCACCAAGTCAAGCCGAGGTAAGAAGAGCAATATCGCGGCTGAAAAACAACAAAGCAGCCGGTGCCGTCGGACTGCCCGCAGAGCTCTTCAAGTCCGGTGGCGAGGAGCTGATAACGAGCATGCACCAGCTCCTGCGCACGGTTTGGCTTAAAGAGTGCATGCCCGACGATTGGAATGTAAGCGTATTATGTCCTGTGCTGAAAAAGGTGATCCAAGTGTGTGCTCCAATTACCGCGGGATCAGCCTTTTACCAATCGCATATAAGGTCCTGTCGAGTGTGCTATGTGAAAGACTAAAGCCAGTAAACACGAGTGGCTCTATATTCAACAAAAGGCACATGCTACTCGCGTACGCTGATGACGTAGACATCATCGGTGGAAACCTGCGGGATGTGACTGCAGCCTTCTCAGGTATTCGGAAGGAATCAGCGAAAATGGGCCTAACGGTGAACGAGGACAAAACGAAGTTATTAGTTTCAACGAACAAAGAATCTACTCGTTTGGGAAACTGCGTGAACGTTGACAACTATAATTTCGAGGTGGTAGATAATTTTGTCTACCTTGGCTCCGCCATCAACAAAGCAAATAATGTCAGCCTAGAAATCCGGAGAAGAACCCTGCTTGCAAATAAATGCTACTACGGACTAAGCAAGCGATTCAATGACAGAGCCCTCTCTCGACGAACAAAACTCCAGCTATACCAGATACTGGTTCTACCTGTCTTAATGTATGGCTCAGAATCCTGGGTTATAACACAAGCGGATGAATCGGTTCTGGCGGTATTCGAGAGAAAAATACTCCGTAAAATATATGGGCCCATCATCGTTAACGGAGAGTATCGGCGTCGTATGAATCATGAGCTGTACGAGCTGTACACTGACATTGACGTGGTGAAACGCATTAAGGTGCAACGGTTGCGTTGGCTAGGTCATGTTGTACGCATGGACGAATATGCTCCAGCTCGAAAAGTCTTCGACAATGAACTCGATGGACGGCGCAGAAGAGGGCGACCAAAACTCCGTTGGAAATACCAGGTTACTGAAAACCTTACAGAACTCGGTGTGACTAACTGGAGAAGGAGCGCAGAAGATCGAGGCGCTTATAATATTTTTCTACGTGCGGTAAGCTAAGTAAAGTAAGTAAGTAACTCAAAATTTCTGACCATATATATATATAATAATGTCTCATCTGTGATTAGTAGAAAACTGGTCATGGCTGCAGTTAGTTTGCAAATGGTACTCGCTACTTATGTATGCTACTTATGCACAACGTATGAGTAATATTGATTTTATGCGGATTTTATATTAATCATACGCACATCGTTTAATATATTGGATTTATAGTAAAACAACCAAAGTGTATGGCGATCTCTACAATTCTGCTGAAGATTATGAAATCATTCTGAATTACGAAATCATTAATGATTCTCCAGTTATAGCTGAAAGCGAACACACATCAAACTATAAAAGGTCTTCACAAAAATTTGCCCTGAGAACGCTAAATCCTTTTGTGAAAACGAAATAGTGTTTACGGTGTAAACAATACACTTGTAGTAATAGATGAAAAGAAATTAGTTAAATACAATATATGCTACGATTGTTATTAGGGTAGAAAAGACAATATGCATTAAATTTCCCTCTTCGGTACTACAAAAGAGACAATTCCTCATACTAAGTTACTTAAACATATTTTTAAATAATAACATATATTATGTTCTCTAAAATTCGATACGATTGTGATATGTCTAGCGCCAATTTATACAAACACTGAAACAGCAACAGCTATTGACCGATTATCATAATTGGCGTAACGAATATTTAGTTCAATGATTTTTGTCTTGGCAAGGTATTCTACGTAGTCACATTGGCATTCAGATATTTTACTGGCGACGTAAATCAGTCAACACACACACACACATAAACAAATACAAATTTACACATTGGCCATTGGCCACTGTTAACTAGCTGCCAACGACTAAGAATAGACCACAAAAAATTTAATACGAAATCCTCAAAGCTCTTTGCTTAGTACTTAGCAACTGTCATTATGGTTAATTTCTACAAAAAAAAAGGGAAATACTTGTCAATGATTATGCAGAAATCAGCAATGAAACATAATAGCTGGAAGTAATTTACACACACTCGGTAGCAATGAGCACTAACAACGAACATTTATCGTTGGACTTTTGTGGTTTATGCGCCGCATGCGCCGACGCCGTCTGTGGTGTGGTAATGCATTTGCGCATGCGCATTAGCATGAGCTGCATTTGTTAAAGTTTAACCACACATTGAGTGGGCTCCAGCACTGCTGACCATGGCTGTGCAAAGGTAGTCAGTGTGTGAATGCGCGTATTAACATAGATTGCGTGCTTTGACTACTGTACTGCCTGCCTGCCTTGCCTAGACAGATACTACCAATTGGTAGTCTATGGGTGGTTGATGAGGGAATACAAGAGACACTTGATTTGTTTTTGTGATTTGAGTTTGCATTTCGTATGTGACATACAGCACAAGCCTTGATACACATACCTTATATGTGTAAGAGAGTAATGTGTACATACTATGATTGTAATCGCATTGAATCACCGCTTGCTCCTATGGAATCGCCCCCTCTTGTCCTCATCCACACCTACACAGTCTTCCTTACAGTGGCACTTGTTTTAATCACAATGTGTGTAGAAGGGGAAACTGTACGACGATTCTGGTTGTTGTGTTGTTAGTGTTGTTACAGTTTGTTTATGACGCAAGTCGTCGATGATATTGGTAAATGCTTAGAGCATTAACGCAGCAATTTTGATGCGTTAAAATTCAATTAACGTTTAAAGTGTTTCTCTTTTTTTATACACTTTACTTTTATTTTGTCACAACGATTTTCGTATCAATTCTTGTATGTTTTGTGTGTTTTTAAGTTTTTCGTTCATTTTCATATAAAAAGCAAGTGATGGGCCCTAAAACAACACAGTTCAAATCCGCTTTTGGTATTTAGAGCAACTCAAACCAACCAACCCCAAACTTATCAACAATGGCTTTCAAAGTAAGGATAACTAACTAGTACAACAAGCAATTAATTTGCCGGATATACGAATACATGTACACCAACCAATGGATTATATTTAACCTTCTCTACTTTTCTTCAACTCTAGTTCATCACTTTGTTCGCTGCTTTCGTAGCTGTTGCCAGCGCCGGTGTTATCCCTGCTGCTCCTTTGGCCGCCGTTGCCAATGTTGAGGAATACGATCCCCATCCCCAATACTCCTATGGTTATGACGTTAAGGATGCCCTCTCCGGTGACTCCAAGAGCGCTGTTGAAACCCGTGATGGTCAATTTGTCCAAGGTCAATACTCCTTGAATGATGCTGATGGTTACAGACGCATTGTTGACTACACCTCCGACCCCATCAACGGTTTCAACGCTGTTGTCCGCCGTGAACCTTTGGTAGCTGCCGTCGCTGCTCCCGTTGTTGCCGCCCCTGCTCCCGTCGTCAAGGCTGCCGTAGCTGCTCCAGTTGTTGCTGCCCCCGCTGCCTACTCCCAATTGGCCTATGCTGCTGCCCCTGCTCCCTTTGTCAACCATGCCGCTCCATTGGTTGCTGGCCCAGCTGTCGTGAAGACTACTTTCGCATCTCCCCTTATCTCCTATGCCTATTAGATAAACCCGGATTGACTGCGCCTGTTAGTTGTTAAAGCTGAATAAAAGAAATGTGATGATTAATTTTTAAATGAACATTTTCAAAGAGCTTTTTTTATTATTACACAATTATAAAGGGATTTGGGAGTGGCAGTGAATCGAAGAGGGCATAACAAGCCATAACCGTAAGCCTCTGTAACATTTTCAGTAATTTGGAACACAAAATTCCTTTTGCAATGTTAAATTTGAGGCAAATCCTTTTCTCGACATTGTATTTCATTTCATAATTCAAACGAATAAAGTACCAATTATCTGACGATATGCACCTGAAGTATATCGTATAGACAAACTACGAAGGTCCTAAAAAATACCGCTATACAGGAAGTCCTTTGGTCGGGACAAGGGTGCTCTCTGCTCTCTCATGACAGGCTACGTCTACGATTGTGGTCATGCAGACATGCTTGTGTTTGGATACAGATTTATGGTTGACAAGATATTGTGAGGTCTAGTTTCATGGTTCAACACGTTGTATGAACGAATAGCCACCATAAGAGTTAAGACAAATATTTTCTTTAGTACAATTATATGTGGCCATGTTCCAACAGAAGAGAAAAACGATGAGGACATACACGAGTTCTACGAGAACCTAGAGAATGTGTATGACCGTAGCCCGAGCCATGACATCAAAGTTGTACTAAGGGATTTTAAGGCTTAAATAGGCAGGGAGACTGCATTTGAGCCTACTATCGGAAAGTTCAGTCTTTATGCGAAACGTCAAATAATGGAATCAGACTGATTGATCTTCTCTGCGGCAAGAAATATGGCAGTTCACAGCACTAGATTTGACCATAGACATATTCATAAGGCAATATGGTTATCTCCAATCAGATTGATAGTCGTGGTAGTCGATGGAAGGTACGCATTAAGTGTCCTGGATAAACGAGTGACCGAGTGATTGACGAATAAATAATCATGACGAAGAATGTACGTAACCAGGTACAACGATAGCTGGACATCGCTAAGCTGCAGATCACAGATTTAGCGGACGCCTAATCCAACCACCTAACACAACTGATGCGAATATTGACTCCGATCTCTACCTTACTACTGTTAAGGTACGCACAAAGCTAGTCATGAGAAAGAATGTACGTTACTATGTACAACGATAGCTAGACATCGCTAAGCTGCAGATCACAAAGGGTAGCTGACGCCTTCTTCAACCACCTAACTTAACTGCTACGGTATGCTCTAACCCCTGCAAATATCACCTCGCAGTGGCAATATATAGCCGACTCCTTCAAACGAACTGCGAGAAGTGAACTTGGTTACTTTAAGCCGTCCCAATACGATGCCTGGTACGATTATGAATTTTGCAACGCCATGAGAGAGACAGATGCTGCATACAGGGCAAAACTGTAACCAATGGCAAGGCGAGCTGTTCGTGAGCGGCACAAGAAGATGAGGTGAGAGGCAACTAGTATCTTCGTATGTTCTGAAGAAGAGGTTAATCCCGAAATTTTTACCAAAGAATTATGACGAGAGTGCGTGGAACAGGGCTTCCCTCGTGCAAGCACAGCGATGGTCAGCTAGTGACGGGCCCGGATAACGTACTGAAGATATAGAGATAACATTTCAGCAATCTACATGTTTCATACGCACACCAATCCAGAGGAAAACGCTGCAAGCCATGATGATCGTACTAACTGCCCATCTCCGAGTCAGAGCGAGAAAAGTGTGACAATATTCTGCCTGAACAAGTAAAAAATGTGATAGTAAATAATGGCAATATGATCTGTTCATGAGCGACTTAGGGAGAAGTGGTGGGAAACAACTCCGACGTAACAAAAGGAGCTCAAGAAGCGGCAGGATATTGCACAAAGTTTCTCCGAAGTCGAGCGGAATCCAGAAAATTTTGCCAGAGAGTAAAGAATGCGTGAATTTACTTAATTTCTAAAGTGGCCGGAATGGTTCATTTGTATGGGAGGTACTAGAAGGGACGTGGCTAGACTTCCAGTTTTTTTCTCCAAAATTTTATCCAGTTATAGCTTTACAAAACATAGAATTTGGGCACGCTCACGTTAAGTGTATTGGTATTTATACTCGATTTCTAAAGTGGGCGAAGAGGTACATTTGAATGGGAATCGAGGGGAATCCCGAATGTTTTACCAGAGAGTTAAGACGTGAATGCGTGTAACAGGGCTTCCCTCCTGCAAGGCCAGCGATGGTCAGCTAGTGACGGATTCGAATAACATATCTAAATATTCCATACGGACCCCAATCCAGAGGACAACGCTCCAATCCATGATGATCGTACTAACTGTCCACCTCCTGCCTTAACTTGTAAGAAAGTTTCAGTCGGGTAAACTGACTTACATGTACAGCCACCCTCAGTAAAAACATAAAAATTGCTTCACAAACTGCAGAATTTGGGCACGGTTGCGTTGGGTGTATTGATATTATTACTAGATTTCTAAAGTGGGCGGAATGGTACATTTGTGTGGGAGGGGCATGGCTAGACCTCCAGTTTTTTCTCAAAAACTTTATCCTGTTATAGTTTTACTACGCGTGGGGTGTATTGATATTATTACTCGATTTCTAAAGTGGGCGGGGCCATGTAGCCAATATACAATTCCGTATGTACTTTTGGGAAAATATTACTCGTAGGTTGAGGATATAAAAATAACAAAACTACTGGAGCCGATGGTCTCATGGTTGAATTATTTAAGGCAAGTGGGGAGGAGCAGGTTAGGAGCATGCATCAGCTCATGGAAAACATCTGGCTAGAGGAGAGCATGCCTGGGGATTGGTGTCTCAGTCTGTTATGTGTCTCCATTTTACAAATCGCATATAAGATACTTTCGGGCAAATTGTGTGAATGTCTAATGTCAATGCAGCTTTAGACATGGCAAATCTACGACGAAAAGCAGATTGACACCTACCACCTCTTCGTAGGCAACTTTGTAGCCTTCGACTCTCAGATAAGGAATAGGTTATAAGAGGTCATGTCTGAGTTTGGTATTCCTGCATAGCTGCATAGTAGCCGATGGACTGCCGGCAGAGCATTTTAAAGCCGGCGGCGATGACCTGGTAACATGCATGCACCAGCTCATAAACACGATTTGGCTCAGGGAGTGCATGCCCGATGATTGGAGTGTCCTATGTCCCGTGCTTAAGAAAGGCGATCCTAGTGTGTGTACCAACTATCGCGGGATTAGCCTTTTACCCATCGCTTACAAGGTCCTGTCTAGTGTGTTATGTGAAAGACTAAAGCCCCTTCTGGCGAACCTGATTGGACCTTATCAGTATGGCTTTAGACCTGGTAAATCCACCACCGACCAGATATTCACGCTACGACAAATCCTGGAGAAGACCCAAGAAATGCAGATCGATACCTACCATCTGTTCATCGATTACAAAGCTGCATTTGACAGTCCGATACGACAGAAATTGTTGGATGCTATTTCTTCAGTGAAAATTGGCAAAAATCTGTCAGAGCCATTTTCTACCAAGCGAGGCTTTAGACAAGGCGATAGTCTGTCCTGCGATCTCTTTAAAATCGTAATGGAAATGATCATGCTGAAAGCAGCAGTAAACAGGAATGGCACCATATTTAATAAAAGCCACATGTTGCTCGCGTATGCTGATGATATCGATATTATTGGACGTGGATTTCGAGATGTTACTGCGGCTTTTTCGAGCATTGAAAAGCAGTCGGCTGAAGTGGATCTGGTGATAAACGAGGACAAAACCAAGTTATTTGTTTCAACGAACAAAGAGTCCACTCGTCTGGGACGTTGCGTGAACGTTGACAACTATAATTTTGAAGTGGTGGATGATTTTGTCTACCTTGGCTCCGCCATAAACAAAAATAATAATGTCAGCCTCGAAATCAAAAGACGAGTATTGATCGCAAACCGCTGCTACTATGCGCTAAGCAAGCGATTTAACGACAAAGCGCTCTCTCGAAGAACAAAGATCCAGCTCTACCAGACTTTGATCTTACCTGTCTTGCTCTACAGCGCAGAATCGTGGGTAATGACACAAGCGGATCAATCTATTCTGGGAGCCTTCGAGAGAAAAATACTCCGCAAAATATTTGGACCCATCATCGTGAACGGCGAGTACCGTCGTCGAATGAATCATGAGCTGTATGAGCTGTACAACGACATCTACGTGGTCAAGCGCGTTCAAATAGACCGAATGCGCTGGCTTGGACACGTTGTACGAATGGACGAAAACGCTCCGGCTCGAAAAGTCTTCGGCAATAAACTCGATGGGCGGCGCAGGAGGGGGCGACCAAAACTCCGATGGATGGACCAGGTGACGGAAATGTTAAGTAAGCTTGGTATGACGAACTATCTACGGAGCGCAAAAGACCGAAGCGCTTGGAATGGTTTTCTACGTGCGGCTACTGATACAGTAAAGAAGAAGAAGAAGAATCTGTGTCCTGTGTTCCAGCTCGAAAGGTATTCGTCCATAAACTCGATGGGCGACGCAGGACAGGGTGACCAGAAATGCGTTAGATGGACCAGGTAAAGGAGCTGTTATCTACACTTGTTGTGATTAACTATCTACGGAGCGCAAAAGACCGAAGCGCTTGGCATTTTTTTCTACGTGCGGCTACTGATAGATGAACTTCTGTTGCTGCTGCCAATTAACAAGAATGTGTGTCGATGGAGAAATTCGCCGTCGGATGAACCATGAGCTGTATAAGCTTTATCATGGCAGCGACGTAGCTAAAAAAGTCAGAATTCACCGAGAAAGGTGTTTGAAGGCGAACCTGAAGAACGACGCAGAGTAGGGAGACCACAAATTCGTTGGAATGACCAAGTGGTAGGCGACATATCACTATCTGATAGGGCTAACTGAAGAACGCTTGCAGAAGGCCGAAGCGTGTGGAATTATTTAATAATTCAGGCCTCTAATTTATGAACTACGTTCGCAAGTTACAATGGGCCACTTAAGTAAATATAATTCTCGCACAATGATATTCCTATCTTATATGATAGGAATACATAAAATAATACCTAAAATTTCTATCGACTTGCGAATATCAATAAAGATGTCATCTTGCATTTACCCTTTACCTTTATCACTAGCACAAATCATTTCTAACAACTAAATTGCCCACAAATCTTTGTCATAATGAACAACAATGCAAATTCCATAAATCGAACTCTACATGACATAACATTTTCCCCATATCTTAATCTGTGGCTAACGCCCCTCTCAGTACATTGACAGTTACTTTAAGCGAGGCAACATAACAAACACAAACATACAATTACCATCAAATGCGTTAAATTCCAACTGAACGGAAGAATTAATGGATTGAATGAATATCACAATGGATAAGGTGAACACAACTCAAGCCCAACGCAATGTAACCGAATAAGCAACAACAACCATCAAATATTTAACAGGTGACTGACTGTTGTAAACACCAAAAAGAAGTCATTGAAAAAGTAAACGGATTAAGCTTGGCACAACGCACAAAGAAGTTTGTGGGCATGTACGCACATTTAGGCTCAGCACAAACATTCACAACATCTGATGCTGACTGTGAGCAACAGCCGACACAACCGACGATATTACCAAACAAATTCCTTAATTCTGATAACCTTAAGAAAAACATAAAGGGAATAATGATGATTTGTAAGCAGACTACGAGTGCTACTTATGGGCGGTTTAGATTGTTTCTCTTCTTGGTTTGCTGGCGGCGGGTTTGTTTCTTTTTTCTTCGTTTCTTTTGGCGCTGGTTGGGCATTTCCGAAAGAGCTTAGTAAAAGAATTAAATAAAGTGAATTAAAAACTATTACAAGCATATAATAAAACTCTCGTTAAACAATGTTGTACGAAATGAAGGTCATACGAACATTGTTGGTATGGGCCGTGCTGTGCTACTTATGGCGCAAGTACGGCCGGGAACGCTGTAGGCTATATTCATCGCGACTAATTGAAAACTATAAAGAATTAATGAACTGATTCTTGTTATGTTTTAAATTACACCCTGAGGAGTTTGAAAAGTGTGTTAAAATCTCATATGGTTGGTTGTGACAGCGTAGTACGTGAAATCTCTGATGAACTAGTGGGTAGTCTTTTAGTATGAATATACGTTAGGGTGCGTATTA
Organism: Muscina levida; assembly: GCA_964034835.1. Taxonomy (NCBI): domain Eukaryota; kingdom Metazoa; phylum Arthropoda; class Insecta; order Diptera; family Muscidae; genus Muscina; species Muscina levida. Next base: position 109,521,736 of record OZ035880.1, read on the forward strand.
ATTGCGAGAAGAAATTTACAAATGATTGAATTTACAAATACGTGGGATTTAATAGTTATACTAAAATGTTATTACTACGAACTTAACGAGCTGTAGCCCCAAAGAACTTGGTATTCTCTAAATAATAGCAAATATTTAAATGTGATGGACCTAATCTTATATATCTAAAATCAGGAACACAAGTCAATAATGAACTAGGGCCTAGTGGGGTTGAGGGATTTAATAATTTGAACTAACTGATCGTTATTTACTTAGGAATAACCAGAATCTCTTTTTGGAGGTCCTTGTTTCCTTGACAATGCCTCTGAACATCCGTTCAGTAGTAGCATATGTGAAAAGGCGCAATGTTGACCAACATAAATGGCAGGCTACCAACGATAATTCTTAGGAAGCAGGTTCCAGAAGTTACCGAAGCTCAACACAAAGGCTCTTTTAGTATCAGTTTCAGTTCACAATTTCAAGCATGAAAGTGGTTCAGCGGTTTACCCGGACCTCTCGGCCATCTTTGGCAAATGCTTTCATTTACCCAAGAAACTAGGATCGGGCGCGGTGGCCTAATAAGCAACTGTCCCTTAGTAAAAACTAATATGAAAACACAACGAATACAAGAAACAAGAACCCCACCAAATGTTGATGTTCTTCGCCAACGTTATCAGGATCTTGATTTAAGGATATCCACCTAGAATGTTCGAACTCATTACAGAGATGATGCCGCTATCTAATTGGCGGATGTCCTTGACAAATAAAAGGCTAACATTGCCGCAATACAGACAATAGGATGTACGAGACAAATATGCACATAACGAAAGAACTGTGGCATCTTGTATAGCTGCCAAGCAGAAAGACACGAATTTGGATGTGGATTCATAGTCGGCAAGAGAATTCGACATCTGATCTCACGGTTTAACCCTGTAAGTGACCAAATAGCCGCTACATATCCGCATCAAGAAGAAATATTTTTACATCACGCTGATTTGTGTACACTTTCGGTCGGAAGACAAAGTCCTCGTGACTTACAGATATATTCTATGAGCGCCTGGGGGAAATGGGACCGGCCGTGGCATAGTGGTTAGAACACGCGACTACCATGCGGGAGATCGCAGGTTCAAACCTGGCTCCAGTCATCTTAAAAGAAAAAAATAAAAAAAACAATAAAATTTTCTTTCATTGTCGGCTCCCCTCGAATGTTGTTTGACAGCAACTTCGCAGTATTAAGCGTCGATTCAATCGTCGTGTCTAATAAGAGCTTCTCAAAACAGTGACGTTCGCATTCGTCGATAAACAAGTAGGTGCCGTTAGTTGTGAATCTAAAAATAGAAAGTTAAGTTTAAGCCTGGAGGAAATGTTTGACCGCTGGCCTGACCACAACATTAAAACTGTTTAGGAAGGGGAGATGCTCTTGGTTCAGCTAAAGGAAAATCCAGTATACACAACAACAACACCGATAACACATTAAGAATTCTTAACTATTTTTCGGAAAGAAACAAGGAAGTAAGTGGAACATGATTTTGGTATAATGATAATGATTCCCTGAAACAAGAAACCAGATTTATCACGTGGTAATTGATGGAAAGCATGTCTTAAGCGTTATGGACGTTCGTGTGATGCGCGGTGCAAATATTGACTGGGATTACCACCTAGTTGCAACCAAGGTACGCACACGATTAAGTAGTGCTAAAAACTCTCGTAACCAAACGCAAAGGAAGCTAGACATCACAAAGCTGCATACCACCGATATAGCCAATGCCTACTGCAACCAACTCTCTCAATTACTTCAAACAAACCCCCCTACTTCTGATATTCCCGACACACAGTGGCATCATATTACGAATTCTATGACCATTGCCGCAACGACCGTACTGGGTTATGAATAACCACGCTCAGAAAAGCCCTGATACGATGATGAATGTCGCGAAATGTTTGAGGAAATGGATGCTGCCTACAAGGCAAAACGGCAACCAATGGCGACGCGTAAGGTGAAGGAGCGTAATAACAAGAAGAGGAGGGAGATGAAACGCCTGTTCAGGCGGAAAAAGCGTCTGTGGAAGAAACGAGAGTGCCACGAAGGAGCGTAATAATGAGAAGAGGAGGGAGATGAAACGCCTGTTCAGGCGGAAAAAGCGCCTGTGGAAGAAACGAGAGTGCCACGATATCAAAAACTACAGGGATAGAGGCGAAAACCTAAAGTTTTACGAAAAGGTTAAAAGCAAAGGTTTTAGAACAGCGATCCGCACCTGTAATGACATTGATCGAAATATGGTCAGGACACTCAGACTGTGCTGCAAATATGGAGGGAACACTTTCGATCTCTACTCGTTCCCGAAGGCAGCATAAGTGACGAAATCACGCAAATCAACGACCTTGGTGAAGATTGCCTACCACCGATCCAAAACGAGATTAGCACGGCAATTGCACGGCTTAAAAACAATAAGGCTGCGGGAGCCGATGAACTACCGGCAAGAACTTTTTAAATCCGGTGGCGATGATGATATGGCTCAGCAATGCATGCCCAATGACTGGAATCTGAGTGTTTTATGCTCTGTGCTTAAAAAAAGGCGATCCAAATGTGTGTACCAATTATCGCGGGATCAGCCATCGCATACAAGGACCTGTCTAGTGTTTTGTGTGAAAGACTAGATATTTACGTTGCGTCAAATCCAGGAGAAGATCCAAGAAATGCAAATCGACACCTACCATCTGTTCATCGACTACAAAGCTGAATTCGACAGTTCGATACGACAGACATTTTTAGATGCTTTGGTTGAGTTCGGCATCCCTGCGAAGCTAATACGACTTTGCGGGATGACACGAAGCCTTCAGAGAAAATTGGCAAAAATCTGACTGAGCCATTTTCTATTAAAAAGTGGCTTTAGACAAAGCGATAGTCTGTCTAGCGATCTCTTTGACATCGTAATGGAAATGATCATGTGAAAGGCTGCAGTAAATACGAATGGTTCTATCTACAACAAAACTCAGATGCTGCTCGCATAAGCCTTTGATATAAATATTATTGATCGAGGAATGCGGGATGTTACTGCGGCCTTTTCATGTCTAGAAATGCAGTCAGCAGTATAAATGAGGACAATACAAAGTATTTATTTCAATGAATAGAAAGTCTAATCGTTCGGGAAGCTGTTTAAAAGATGACAGCTATAAGTTTAAAATGGTAGATGATTTTGTGTACCTTGGCTCCGCCATAAACAAAAGTTATAATGTTAGCCAGGAAATCAAGCGACGAGTATTGATCGCAAACCGCTGCTACTATGAATTAAGCAAGCGATTTTATTACAAAACATTCTCCCGACGACTTGGGCCAGACACTGATTCGACTCATCTTGCTCTAAAACGCAGAACCCTGGAGGATGACACAAGTGGATCAATATGTTTTGGGAGTCCACAAGAGAAAAAAAATCAGCAAAATAATAATGACAGCCTTGATCAAGTGACGAATATTGACCGCTGCTACTATGCGCAAAACAATAGTTTTAATGACGGAGTTTTCCTTTCAGTTGTTTTTTTTTGGACGAACTCTTCCAGATCCTACTTGTTGTTGTTGTTGTAACAGTTGTTGACAAGTAACTGGGGTGATAATTCTTTATACCGATTTTCAATTTATTGGCACTCGATCGGGCATGTAATCCTATAATCATACGATCAATTGTTGGCAACTCTGTTTGTAGATAACAAGGTTTGTGTCAAGGATCGCTAGTTGTTGGTGTTTTTGAGTTTTAACCACAATTTTCCTGCAAGAGATGGCGCCAGCTAGTTTTTATTGATTTATTTTTAAGATGTTGATAAATCAGTTTCCTTTTGTCCTTGGTCCTTGCGCAATCTGGATTTTTTGTAGTGGAAGCATCTAGGATGAGTTTTGTTGGCTGAAGAATTAGAAAGTATTTGAAAAGTAATTTTTCATCGATGTTGATGCCAGTGCCCCGGGCGGGAATCGAACCCGGCACATTCGGGTTGTAAATCTACGCCGCTTCCACTGAGCTATCGAAGGCCACTAGATCCTACCTGTCGTGCTCTTCAGCGCAGAATCTTAAATACAAGTGGATCAATTTATTCTGGGGTCTTCGAGAGAAAAATACGTTGCAAAATATTTGGATCCATCATTATTACGGGAAGTGCCGTCGTCGTATGAACCATGAGCTGTATAACGACATCGACGCAGTTAAGCGCGTTCAAATAGACTGAGTGCGCTGACTGGAAATATAAGTTGTTTTTTTTTGGACGAACTCTTCCAGATCCTACCTGTTGTTGTTGTTGTTGTTGTTGTAACAGCTGGAAGAAGTAGCTGGGGTGATAATTCTTTATACCGATTTTCAATTTATTGGCACTCGATCGGGCATGTAATCCTATTATCATACGATCAATTATTGGCGACTCCGTTTCGTTCCATTGTAGATAACAAGGTTTGTGTCAAGGATTGCTAGTTGTTGTTGTTTTTGAGTTTTAACCACCATTTTCCTGCAAGAGATGGCGCCAGCTGGTTTTTATTGATTTATTTTTAAGATGTTGATAAATCAGTTTCCTTTTGTCCTTGGTCCTTGCGCAATCTGGATTTTTTGTAGCGGAAGCATCTAGGATGAGTTTTGTTGGCTGGAGAATTCGAAAGTATTTGAAAAGTAATGTGTCATCGATGTTGATGCCAGTGCCCTGGACGGGAATCGAACCTGGCACTTTCGGATTGCAAATCTACGCCGCTTCCACTGAGCTATCGAAGGCCACTAGATCCTTCCTGTCGTGCTCTTCAGCGCAGAATCTTAAATACAAGTGGATCAATTTATTCTGGGGTCTTTGAGGGAAAAATACGCTGCAAAATATTTGGATACATCATTATTACGGGAAGTGTTTGAACCATGAGCTGTATAACGACATCGACGCAGTTAAGCGCGTTCAAATAGACTGAGGGCGCTGACTCGAACATATTGCACGAACGAAAGAAAATGTTCCAGCTCAAAAAGTCCTCTGTAATAAACTCAGAACCCACGATGTGGTACAGGGAATGGGGATTACCAATTAATTAAAGACTCTTGCACTGCACCCATTTACAGTTGAATGCACAAAAGTAATTGTAGAAAATTGGTCATTCTGTATGGTAGATATCAAAGGGGGCGTTGCGATTTCTTAAATTTTGAACCCCAGATCATTTCGTGGAAAAATATTACCACTTATAAAATTAAATTTTACTCAGTGAAGATTTCTTCGTGTCATTTTATTGACCATCCAGCCATACGGAAAGACGTGACACAATCCTTTTAAAAACTTCCTCAAACAACTTTGTCTTCTTTTATCGTGTCAAATGATATTCCTTCCCTATAAATTCAAGTACAATTAGTGTGCCATCTGAAAACAATGTTTATAGATATTTTATTTTGGTTCTCTATCGCGAATTTAAACCGTAACATATTTTACATATTTATTTACTGTTAAACTTTGAAATTACATTTAAGTTAAAATTTAATATATTTTTCTTCTCTTTTCTTTTTAGTCATGGTGAGTAATACTTCCGACTATTCGTCCAGAGCTGTGGTAATATGACCGAATTCAAGTCAAGGCAAAGTATTATAAATATCAAAAAAGAATTTTTATTAATTTTAATTTAATTTTAAACTAAATGCAAAAAAAGGTCATAGGCCAAGTAATAATAATACTTTAAATTAAAATGCTTACTGTAATGGGTCTGCCAAACACAAGGTTGGCCTTATCCGTAGAATCATATTATGCATCATAATGTTGGGAGTTTTATTTTTGTTTTGTTTTCATTTTTAATAAGACTTATTGACAATCCGCCAAGAAAATGCCAAGAAACGACAACGACCGTAATGAAACTGAAAACTGAAAGACCAAAGACCTTAACGATGTAATAATCGAGAGTGAGTTGTTATGATTTTGTGCCACATTTATCGGATTACGTGAGTAAAATTCATGTAAGTGCTCGTTTAAAAACTACTGGGAGATATTTTTACTGTTTGTGGTTTGTGCGGTAGTTGTAATTACTTGACGTTGAATAAATTGTCAGTCAGTCAGTCAGTAAGTCAATGAGTTCAATTCATGTACATTCATTGTACAGAGTAAGGGAGAGGGAAGAGAGACACTGAATTTCTTTAATTATTGATCAGTTTTGTGGTCTGCGCATGTGCGCAATTGTGCGTACACGCATATTATTATTACTGACGTGCTAGGGTATACGATGTTGGAAAGTTTTTGTTTGGATTTGGAATACACAAAAACACAATTCAACGGTAATTACCAACACCAACAACAACAACAATAACATTAATATTGATATTATCCGCGAGTAGACAACACTAAACCTGACTTTGACCTTAACACTCGGTTGCCAAAACCAAAATACCAGAAAAAAGGAGAAAAAAAAACCGTCAACATTAACTAAAACAACACAGCGAGGCAACATGTTATAGTTGTTGTTGTTAATGTTAAAATTTTTGATTTCGTTACCAGAAAAAACGGGCATGGTTAAGACCAAACCCCTTATGCTGTCCGCTATGCATTGCAGCAGCAGGTTCGATAGCACGGACGGACGGACGGTCAGTGTCACGATCGTATCGAGTCGGACAACTAAAGTTCAATGCAAAACATTTACACAAAATATTTGGCAATCTTATCTCTCCACTTGGGTTCTGTTCAACGTCTGAAGCAGGCATTGCTTCTTTTTTATTTTGTTGGGTTTCCTTCTGTAATTTTGCTTCATTACGCGTATAAATATTTTTCTTGCAGATAATTTAAGGTGACAGCAACCTTAAAATTACATTGTCTACATGTTTTACATATGGATTATGTTGCTTTTTCTCGATTGCGATGTAGGGGGAAAGATGATATTAGTGGTTTTGCAAGGCGTTTGAGACTGTTGCACAAATGGGCAATGTGTATTATCTGGAAAACTCTAAATAGTTGCATTATAAGGTATAATACGATTTCTGAACGGCATCGGTGCATCCAATATATCTAGTTGCACGTTGGGGGGAATTAACGCCAATAATTTTCATATCGACTTAAGACTAATGCTTTCACTTAAGTTCAGGCAGATATTAAAGACAAAACGCTTTTTCTTAACGAATAATGCAAAAAACGAAACATCATCAGCTCATGGTTGGGTCCAAATATTTTGCGAAGTAGTTTTTCTCTCGAAGGCTCCCAGAATAGATTGATCCGCTTGTGTCATTACCCAGGATTCTGTGGTCAGTAGAACAAGATAGGTAGAGTTAGATCTTTGTTCGCCGACAGATGGCTTTGTTATTAAATCGATTGCTTAGCGCATAGTAGCAGCTGTTTGCGATCAATACTCGTCGGTTTGCGATCAATACTGATTTCCAAACTGACATTATTATTTTTCTATACGGTGAAGCCAAGGGAGACTAAATGAACTACCACTTCAAAGTTATAGTTGTCAATGTTCGCACAGTGTTCTAAAACAAATAACTTGGATTTGTCCGAATTTTTCCCCACTTCAGCCTACTGCTTCTCAATGTATGAGAAGATCGCAGTAACATCTCGCCAACATCGGCCTATGATTAAAGATGGTACCAATCGTGTGTACTGCAGCCTTCCGCTTGATCATGTCCATTACGTTTTTAAAGAGATCGCTTGACAGACTAGTGTCTTGTATAAAGCCTAGCTTGGTAGAAAATGGTTCATAAGATATATGCCTATTTTCAACGAAGACTTCGTGTCGGTCAGTGTTATGCCGCAAATTCGTATCAGCTTCGCGAGAATACCAAACTCAGGATTTACCAGGTCTACAGCCACTCTGATAAGCTTCAATCAGGTTCGCTAGAATGATTTAAAGTCTTTAATATAACACACTTGAATGGGCCTTGTATGCGATAATAAAAGGTTGATCGCGCGATAGTAGGTACACATGCTTGGAACGCTTTTCTTAAGCACAGGCATAGAACACTCTGAATTAAATCATAGGCATGTATTCCTAGAGCTATATCGTGTTTAGGAGCTAGTGCAAGGAAATTGGGGTCATCCGTGGCATAATAATCAGGACACGTAACTGTCATGCAGGAAATCCATGGTTCGATTCCTGTCTCCAGTTATCTACATTTTCTTTCATCGTCAGCCCCTTCGATGTGGTCGACAGTAAATAGTATAGGGTCGAGTCACTTGGTATGTCTACTAAAAGCTTCTCAAATATGCCGTTCGCATTCGTCTATAAACAAGTAGGTGCCGATATTGCAAGTCAAAAAATAGGAAGCGTTTAATTCACAATAACGCAAAATAAATTAAAGGGAAATTAAGTGTTTGAACATGTCAGTTCATCGCCGCCGGCTTTAAAAAGCTCTGCCTGTAGTTTATCGGTTCTCGAAGCTTTAATATTTGTAAGTCTCCAATTGCCGCGCTGACCTCGTTTTGGCTCGGTGGTAGACAATATAATATAATCGTCGATTACGTACGTTTATTCTTCACTTATGCTGTTTTCGGAAACGACCAGAGTACGAAAGTGTTACATCTAAAGTTGCAGCACAATCTGCTTGTCCGTGACCGAATTTCAAACTCTGTCCTTATACGAAGGGATCCATGTTTCAAAACCTTTGCTTTTGATCAATTGGTAAAACTCGGGCTTATTCACTAACCCTATATTTTATGATATCTTGGCTTTCTTTTCCACCCACCTGAAGAGGCGTCTCATCTCCTCCTTCTTCTCAATAAACCGTTCCGTCATAGCACACTTTATCAATGGCTGCAATTTGTTTTGTATGCAGCATCCTTTCCCTCAGGTATTGCGCAACATTCCTTATCGAATCACGGTTTATCTGAGTGTTGTTTTCCATAATCCAGTACGGCAGTTGCGGCAGTGGCTACAGAAATATCAGTATGCTGCTTCGGTGTGTCGGAATAGTTGAGAAAGTTGGTTCGAATAGGCACTGGCTATCTCGATGGTATACTGTTTTGTGATATCTAGATTAGGGGGATTTCTTTGAAGTAATTGAGAGAGTTGGTTGGAATAGGAATTGGCTATCTCAGCGGTATGTAGTTTTGTGATATCGAGCTTCCTTTGCAATGGGTTACGAGCGTTTTTAGCACTACTTAGCAACGTGCGTACCTTTGCTACAAGTAGGTGGTCATCGGAGCCAATATTTGCACCGCTCATCACACTCACGTCTAAAAAGCTTGTGACGTGCCTTCCATCGATTACCACGTGGTCAAAGTGGTTTCTTGTCTTTTGATCATAGAATATCCAGGTGGATATATTTATGCGGTACTCAGGTTACACTTACTACCATGTTTCTTGCAGACGCGAAGCTAAGCAGTCTGAAATTTTTTATCGGTGGTGTTGTTGTATAGACTGAATTTTTTGACTGCTGAACGGACAGAATCTTCCCTTCCTGTTTTAGTATTAAAGCTTCCAGAACAATTGTAATGCCATGGCCAGGACGGGTTTACATATTTCATCCAGGCGCTCATAGAAGGCATTCACAGATGCCACAGTTCGTTCGTCGTGCGCATCCCTGTCCCTTTTATCGCATTTCCTGTATGGCGGTGATGTTGACCTTGTATATGTCGAGGACATCCACCAATTGAATAGAGATACCATCTACAAAAAGAGTACGGACATATAAGGTGTATATCCCTACAGGGGTTCATGCGTTCTCTATTCTTTATGCCCTTAAATTTTTTTTTTAAAAAGGTCTGTTGTGTTAAGCTTCAATAACTTCTGTTACCTATTTCTTAAGATTCATCGGTGGTAGCATGCCATATGGGTTGCTCAACTTTGCGCCTTCTCATATTTGCTTCCCCTTGACAAATGTTGAGTAGCATTGCCTGGAAAACACGTGGTCTATCGGACGTTGTGAGCTGCTTGGGGACTACGATGCAAGATTCTGGTTATTTTCAAGTGAATAAGTTAGCTTAGGGTAATTCGGCAGCCGCCTTTAGCTTAGTTCACTTTTGTTGCAGTTACAGTGATCAAATATTTGAGTTTTTCAGTACCTTAAGCTTGAGTTTTTCAAATAGCTTAAGGTTTCATTCGATAAATGCCTTTCGTCAAAAAATTCGGTTTTCGAATATCTGGTTTAGTAAAAAACGGGATTTTGCCTATCTATCTATCGGATATTGTAAAATAAAACTTAATAAAAAAAAAAACTAAGTCGACTTTGTATATCCGCACTTACATTTTTTCATATGAATTTAACAGCCTTCAACCCATTTCAAGTTGAGTTATTTTAAGCTGAGATCCGAATTGTATCTTGGAGGTTTCCCAACATTATTATTTTTATTAGCCTTAAAAACAGCTTGACAACATATATATGTATATAAGTTGTCAAAAAAGTCTTGCGGTATTTCCGCAAGCTAGTCTTTGCAAGCGCGTAGTTCTTGTTGTATTCGTCGCATCGGTTCACGCTAGAGTTTTTTGGAAAGCTCTTTTCACGCGCTAACACGTGTTTGATTTATTGTTGTTTGTTTTTAGTCGTTCGTGTGTTATAGCGTCGCAAACATGGAGCAAAATAAAGAGAAAATACGGCATATTTTACAGTACTTCTACGATAAAGGCAAAAATGCATCTCATGCTGCCAATAAAATTTGTGCAGTTTATGGACCCGATACAGTTTCCATTTCCACCGCACAACGATAGTTTCAACGTTTTCGTTCTGGTGCAGAGGTGATCGAAGATGCGCCACGGTCTGGAAGGCCTGTCGTCGAAAATTGCGATAAAATCGCTGAATTGATCGAAAGAGGCCGGCATAGTAGCAGCCGTAGCATCTGCCAAGAGCTGGGCATGAGTCATCAAACCGTTATAAACCATTTGAAGAAGCTTGGATTCAAAAAGAAGCTCGATGTATGGATGCCACACGACTTGACGCAAAAAAACATTTTTGCCCGTATGGATGCATGCGAATCGCTTCTGAATCGCAACAAAATCGACCCGTTTTTGAAGCGGATGGTGACTGGTGATGAAAAGTGGGTCACTTACGACAACGTGAAGCGCAAACTGTCGGCCCAGATGGTGGCCAAGCCTGGATTGACGGCCAGGAAGGTTCTTCTGTGTGTTTGGTGGGATTGGTAGGGAATCATCCACTATGAGCTGCTCCCCTATGGCCAAACGCTCAATTCGGACCTGTACTGCCAACAACTGGACCGCTTGAATGTAGCACTCATGCAGAAGAGGCCATCTTTGATCAACAGATCAACGAATTGTCTTCCATCAGGACGACGCCAGGCCACACACATCTTTGGTGACGCGCCAGAAGCTCCGGGAGCTCGGATGGGAGGTTCTTTTGCATCCACCGTTTAGTCCGGATCTCGCACCAAGTGATTACCACCTATTTCTGTCCATGGCGAACGAGCTTGTTAGTCGGAAGTTGGCCACAAGAGAGTCCTGTGAAAATTGGCTCTCCGAGTTTTTTGACAATAGGGAAGCGAGCTTCTATAAGATGGGCATTATGTAGTTGGCATCTCGTTGGGAACTCGACATCGAACAAAACGGCGCATATTTGACTTAAATCGCATTATTATAACCAATTTTATGAACAATTGAAAATTCAACCTATATTTATATCTTAGTGTCTAAGTCAGACGCCGAAATGATTATAGATTTCCTTTCGCTTCGATCTTGTGCGCACCGTCTCCAGCCAGTCCTACCAAGCAGCGTCAGTGATTCCTCCACCTGGTCCTTTCATCGTAGTCGCGGTCTCCCTCTTATGCGCCGTCCTTCGAGGTCTTGATAGAATATAATTAACTTTGTATTGTTCTCATTCACTGCCAAACCCATTTTCGCTGACTACCTTTCAACAGATGAGAATACAACTGTTACCTCTCGCATCGTCTGACCGATAATGTCGATATCATCAGCATATGAGAGCAGCATGTGGCTCTTATTAACTATGGTGCCAGAAATGTTAACCGTTGCTTTCCTCAACACCTTCTCCATCACTATGTTGAACAGTATGACAAACCATCACCCTGTCTAAGACCTCTCGTCGTATCGAATGGCGCAGATAAATCCCTGCCAATCCGAACAGAGGATTTAGTATTCGTAAGGGTAAACCGGCAAAAACGAATAATCTTCGCAGGGATACCGAACTCAGACAAGGCTTTGTATAGTCGATGCCCGATGGGACTATCGAAGACAGCTCTATGAGCTTCTGCATGCTTAAAATAAGCTAACCTCCACCAGCCAGGTGGACCAGGCCCCAGCGGCCTTGTTGTTCTTTAGGTGGGATATGGCAGTTATTATCTCAGCTTGGCTCGGAGGGGTACCCTCTATGTTATCGTCTCGCATCAGTAGGCTGCAAAAGTGATATTTCCTTACTCTCAATACGATCTCGGAGTCAGTAACGAGCTGACCATCCTGGTCTTTACTGGAGGAAAGACCTGTTCCATGTACCCTACCATTTATTCAGCTCCCTCAGCTCTCGTTGTTTTCGCCTGAAGAGTCGAGTCGCCTTCCCAACATGGTGATCACGAATTAAGCAAATTTTTGCGATTTGTTACATAGTTTAGGAGATAACTGCACTTAAAAGTTTTCATAAGAATATCGGCACGCTTCCCACCCATTAGCGTTGAGTTCCCACCTTTTTTAAGATGACATTTCAACTATATATTGGTGATTTTCCAAATACTAGGTGGTGGTCATAAATTCAGCTTCTTTTTGTGATCGAACACTTAGTTTAGGATTTAACTGCACTACATATGAATATCAACGGATTTCCACTCATTTTTAAGGTGAGATCCCAACAAATTCGCTTATTACTCAAGGACATTTTAATGAAAGCATCCTTTGAGATCTGCCCAAAAATATCGTATAGGCACAAACAACCGTCTATATGCCTATTTGCTCAGAACTATCCCAACAATGTTCGGCGTAGGGAAGTTTTAACCTCTTAGCGTGCTTGTAACCCGGCAAATTACCGGTTATTACAGCTATGATGTTCCTCAGAAGGACTCCAGAGGGGTTCAGCGCAAATCGTGTCCTCTGCATACCCAAGAAAGGCCAAATCTGTTTGGTCGCTATGCAAGTGTGTTCTCATTATAACTCCGATTATAATGCTATCGAAATTGAACCCACTGATATCGTCACTTACTTCGTAATCAAGCATGTTATCAAGCTGACTTAAAACCCCGCTTATAATGTAATTGCAACTGGACTCTCGCTTACTTTAAAGAAGCAGCGCACCGATTTAACGGCCTATGACACTCCTATGCTAAATCTAAGGCGAAATATAAGCGATGGGACCGGCCGTGGCATAGTGGTTAGAACACGCGACTACCATGCGGGAGATCGCAGGTTCAAACCTGGCTCCAGTCATCTTAAAAAAAAGAAAAAAGAAAATAAAATTTTCTTTCATTGTCGGCTCCCCTCGAATGTTGTTTGACAGCAACTTCGCAGTATTAAGCGTCGATTCAATCGTCGTGTCTAGTAAGAGCTTCTCAAAACAGTGACGTTCGCATTCGTCGATAAATAAGTAGGTGCCGTTAGTTGTGAATCTAAAAATAGAAAGCGTGTTAATTCACAACAACGCGAGAAGCTATCCCATACCTCATTCATGGGGTGCAAAGGGAAATTAAGTTTTTTTTTTATAAGCGATAGAATTATCACTGATTGCTACTATATGTAGCTGACATCAATGATTACGAAGGGGGTATTTTTACCGCTGGAATATTTCACAGAAATGAAGCTGTATCGACTCAATTGAGTAGAAAAATCAGGGCAAAAGTTCTTGGAGACAGCTTCAACAATGAATCAAACACATTATGAGCGAAATATTCCTCTCTAGTAGAATACCCTTAACTTTCGGAAAATGTTTTTTACTTAGACAAAATTTTTAATTTAAGATAGCCATCATTCAATCTAACTATATAGCGTTGCCGTACTCTTCCAAAGTGTATATGTAATTTCATATAGCGCTTTAAGCAATCTGTTTATGCCGACAATCTACACTAGGTCCCTTTTCCTTTCGCTTAAACTGCATTTAATATATCCGTCCACTATACGCAAAAAACAACAACGATAATGCATTAATTTACATGACGTTATATGGCACCATCACAAGTTAACAGCAGCGGTAATAACAACATTGGCAACGAAAAAATTACGAAAACACCTGATTTGATATAGGATTGTACTGTTGTTGTTTTTGGTTTATGTTTCTTGGCGTTTTCATTGTTAATTTGTTTATCAGACCATTACAATCCAGTGCCAGTGTGAGTGTCCATGGATACATAGATATTCCTTTCATGCCAAATCTCCGAAAAGTGTGAATGCATCTGTTGAGTGTTGCAGTCATGGCCTTTACCAATGGCAAGAGACATTCGCTCGCATTGCCATAATTGAATCGCGAAAAGAGTTATCATTTTTGTATTGATTCGAATGTTTCACGATCCATTGGTTTATGTAGTGGAGGCACTTAGTAGTAGTTTGTATTCGTTTTTTGGAGGGGTTCATATGTTACCCCTCTAATTTAAATCAATTTGTGAAAATATAATTGATTTCTTTTCGCTTCATTACATCTGATGTCTGTAATTATTCTTGTAGTTATAATGTAGATTTAATTTTCGTTGTCATTTTGAGAATGGCGAATGGAAGAAGTTTAAGGGGATTTTAGGCAGTTGTGGAATATGAAGGTTATGTTGTTTATATATGGGTTATACATTTTGTAAGAAGATTAAAAAGTTATGATTTTTTAAAATGCTATTTATAATAATTGCACCTGAGCAACAAGAGCGAAAATCCATAAATTATGTTATATAACACAGTACAACATTTTTCAGCTCATTGATTTGGGACTCAATTCTGAGAACTACACGTGAAAGTAGCCCCAAATAGAAAAAGTTCTGCATCATTCGTGTTGTCAAGTTACATGCCATAATAATTTAATGTCGATTTGAAGTTAGTAAGTCTCGTATAGGGAAATTTGACACGTTTTAGACTCTTTTGTTTGACATAACATAAATACTTTATGGTGGCGTAGGATTATATGACCCCAAATATAAAAGATTCAGCACTTGGGATAGGTCATAAACTCAATAACACATTTCGTACTTAGGTTAGGTCAGAAAATCCAAGTACAAATTATTATTATAGACTGCGACCTGCCTCAACATTTATTTGCTTATTCTCAAACTAATAACGATTTAGGCTTATCAAAGACTTAAAGCACACATGACAGTATATTATGGTTATATTAAACATAAAACAACTTAAGTCATACTTGACACATTGAAATTATACGTTTGGGAAAACCCCTCAAATATGTTGTCACATTTTGACATAGGTAAACGCCAAAAACACACAAGTTCAATATCACTTAAATGTTACTATATGTTATATGTACTACTACTACGCTTAGTAACCAAATACCATTTCGCCCATATCCGGACATTTTCAAACCACCCATTAAAGAGACCCCCCCCCCATACAGCTAACACTAACAAAGTTAATCAATTGTCAGCTATTGAATTTTAATGAAGACGATTCAATGACAAAATATCAACTATAAATTGTCGCCCCTTAACAATGACAAGACATTCAGTGTTTACTGCACCAAGTGTAAAGAACAATTTTAAGTGTTTAAACAAACTAAATAAACCAAATAATACAACAATGGCCTACAAGGTGGGTTTAGAAAAACTCAAGAAACATTTTAATAATATTATTAAAACGTATATAAAAAGGATAATATCTACAGTTCATATGGAGAAAAAATATCATTTTGTGTTGACAATTTTATGTGCTTATTTTTACAGTTCGTGATTGCCCTCGCTTTGTTCGCGGTCGCCAATGCCGCTGTAGTGGTACCCGGTGCTCCCGTTTTGGCCAAGACTGTAGAACTCGAAGAATACGATCCTCATCCTCAATACAAATACGGTTATGATGTACAAGACGCTTTGTCTGGTGATTCCAAGGGTCATGTGGAGGAACGTGATGGTGATGTGGTCCGTGGCGAATACTCCTTGATCGATGCTGATGGCTTCAGACGTACAGTCTCTTATGTTGCTGATCCCATCAACGGCTTCAACGCCGTCGTCCGTCGTGAACCACTTGCCGTTGCCGCTCCAGTTGTTAAGGCTGCCCCCGTTGTTGCTGCTGCACCCGTTGTTGCTCCTGCCCCAGTTGTAAGAGCCGCCCCTCTTGTAGCTCCCGCTCCAATTGTTAGAGCTGCTCCTTTTGCCGCCCCAGCAACTTATGCCGCTACCGCCCCTCTTGTGAGGTCGGCTCCATTCATTGCTGGTCCCGGTTTTGTTCGTAGCTCTCCCTATGTTGCTGCCCCCTTCAACTATGTTGCCCCAGCTCCCTATGCCGTAAGAAACTTGTAAATGACTTGATCCTGATTGCTTATTCTGTGGCTGTCGTTGTTACCTCAATTGTTTTGTTTAAACCTAATAAATGTGATAAAAAAAAATGTTGAATGAAAACTTGAGAGAGTATTTTAAATAGAAACAAGGAAATGGGGATAATAACTGTTATACGAATAGGACGACTTGATCATTCGCCTGACCCTTAGGGTCATCATAGGATTATCATAGACGTCAGCCTATTGAGGATCATCATAGACGCAATCTATGTACCGACGGTTGTCATATCTAACAGCCCTGAGATCTTACCATTATTATCTTTCCACTTTGCCAGGAAATTCTTTGTCAGTACAGCGTTAGACAATAATATTGTCAGACATTTGAATGCCGCGTGAACAAATTACGTTGCCATTGTCAGATAAAAAAAACTTAAATTCCCTTTTACCCCCCATGAATGAGGTATGCGATAGCTTCTCGCGTTGTTGTGAATTAACACGCTTTCTTTTTTTTAAATTCACAATTAACGACACTTACTTGTTTATCGAGGAATGCGAACGTCACTGTTTAACCCATTAACGCCTAGCGATGCGAAAACGCATCGCATTTTCGCGGAAACTTCAAGAAAAAACGGCTAGGGCTATATCGATTACCAACATGTTTCCAAAAACTTCAGATTTTATACTACAATACTGCTAATAGGTGCCACTTTGTAACTCGAGTGTATCTTGGAAAAAATTTATGGGAAAATTTTGCCAATGCGATTTTTTTTTCGATTTCGTAAAATTTCTGCAACTTCTGGCAAAACGTAAATAAATCGTACATTTTTCGACATAAATAAAATATAATTTTTCTTGCTTTCATAATGTATTTCCTATTTTCTGTAATTATTTCAACTTTCCTTTCATTTCGATTCGTTTCACATCTCCCACCCACCCCCCCCCTTCTCTCCGATGCACCTGGAAGTTTAAGGTAATTTTTTTTTCTTAATTAGACCATGGGGACTTCAGGTATAATATCTATTTTTGTCTACCGAGCCTCTTAATATCGTCGGGTTTTAATGGGTTAAGAAGCTTTTACTACAAATGTCGATTTACACGACGCTAACATATATTGCGAAGTTGTTATCGACAATATCAAGGGGGCCGGTAATGAAGGAAAAATTTAGATAACGGGAGACAGGTATAGAACCATGGATCTCCCCCATGGTAGCCGCGTGTTTTAACCATCATGCCACGACCGGCCCTTGTCAGATAAGTGTAGGATAATTGCCTTTTTATTGTAAGATGTGCAAAGTTTATGTATCTGACGATGGTAGCATTGTCAGAGATATTTTTCTATTGGCAGCAGAGTTCATAAATATATGTCAACAAACATAACATCTGGTAGAAGCAACGGTTCTGACAACTTTTGCCGTACAACAATTCGACAACCGTGTGGACTTTTGTTGCAGATACATTCAGATGTCTGTCAATGAAATTGTAAGATTTTCTTACAATTGTCTGGGAATTTAAAATTTTCAAAAAAAATTCTTTGTGAGTCCATTGCCAGTACATTAGCAGATCTGACAACATTGTAAGTTCTGACAACCGGCAACTGCGATATGCATGAGCAATTGTAGTACTTAGCATGCTTAGGTGCAATATAAGTTGTCCTTGCTTGTAAACCAGTAGGAACATCTTTATACCCTCACCCTACGGATAGGATGGTATATACCATTTGATACGACCCAAAAGTGCAACACATAGAAGAAGTCTCTTTAGACCCTACGATTCTTTGAGCCAAATACGATTCATGATATTTTAAGTAGTTTGATCCATGTCCGTCTGTCCGGCTGGTATGCACGATAACTTTCAAATGACGTAACCAATTGTTTTAAAACTTTGCAGTTAATATTTTCTCAAAAATACTTTTGAGATTGCTTATGGGCCTTGTAGGCCACGCCCCTTCTGATACCTCCCTAAAAATTTTATACGTGCAAGTTTTATGTTTTCACTGAGGGTAAGGGTATATGTAAGTAGATTTACCCGTCGGAAACTTTCTTACTTGTTTTATAAAACTTAAATTACTCGACGAATTTTTGTGTGAAAATATTATTTTAGGACACATTTCCTTCATTTCTGTCCAGTAGATATGTTTGCGTATAAGCCCCAACACTAAATTTGTATATCCGTACCCTTAGGGATGAGGATATATACATCATGAGATACGAGCAAAAGCGTAACGCATTAAAGGCGACATGTTGGAACCTATCTTAAAACCAAATCTGTTTCAGGACTTTTTAAGACGATTAAGCCATGTCTGTCCGTCTGGCTGATAGGCGGTATAACTCGAGTCAACCTTAGCTGATCCTTATAAAAATTTACCAGTTTTAATATTTTCTAAAATGAAGTAATAAGTAATAATAATCTAAAATTGTAAATGGGCAGAAGGGCCCGCCCCCTCCCCCTTCTTGTTGCCATATACATAATTAAATATTTTTAAAAAATTTCTTCTTTCTTTTCCAAACGGACAATTGGACAACATTTACATTTTGTTAGTTTAATTACCTTGATATAAAAGACAGAACCTCATAAAACCAAACCTTTGCTACACCCACTCAGGTACCTCCCACACAAATGATCTAATTCGCCTCAATAGTCTTGCATACATATCTAACATGTTCTGGGCTGAAGTGCAGAAAATGGGGCGGGAGCCCGATTAAAAAAAAAAAATATGCCATTGTCTTGGCCCCCAAACATCGGAATGGTAGGTCAAAGTTGTCGCTCAGGACCATGGGGCCCCGGGGGGTCAAAAAAGGGGCCCCTTTCGGTTCTATGATGACCCCCCATGTGCGGGTACTCAAATTAAAGATATTTTCGAGACGAATCCAACGATGTTATTTTTAAGTTCCTACGGTTCTCCTGGACCCGCCTGCGGCGCTTATACTCCCAACATATCCATTTTCACTAAAAAAAATTAAGAAATATTTAAAAATATTACAATATTAAAAATATTTATATAAATTCTAAAACTTTTTATAAATTTAAACAAAAAATGAAACAATACAAGAAAAATCTGTAATGTCAAACATGACAATCAAAAAGCATTTATTATAAAAATTTTAAAAAAAATTCACATGTGTTCCAAGAAAAACGTTAAAAAAAACAATAAAATCATAAGTAATAAAGTAACAAAAGTATTAAAAACCAAAATAGTAAATTTAAGAAAAAAAACATTAAAAAACTAAAATTTTAAACATAAAAATCCAAACATAGTTATTATAAAAATTAAAAAGCAAAAAAAAATAAAAATGCTGATATTTTCCATTTAAAAACTTAAAAAACTGAAAAGTAATTAATGAAATAAATTGACAAAATATTTTTTTAACTAAAAAAAATATGAAACAATTTAAATTAAAATTGTAAAATTACAAAAATTCAAAAACATGAGAATCAGAACGTATTTATTATGAGAATTAAAAAAAATCAAATTGAGAATTGAAATATTATTTTTAAACTTGATAAATAATTATATTTAATAAATGTTAATGTTTGTTTAAAAAACAAAAATACTGTTATGCAAAAATTTACAATGCAAAAACTATTAGAAATTTAATAAAGCAATCCAATAATATTTAGAAAAGTTCAATTATAAAATTTGACATTAATGCAGCTAAAGAAAATATCATGTGCCATTGCTAACATTTAATTTCTTCCAGTAGTGCGAAAAATATGACAAATAAGTGTTTAGTTATACTAGTAAAACCAAAAAAAAACTTTTATCATAAAGTTCCGCAAGTGCTTACAAAAAACAATATATCAAAAAATATCGGACAGTTCTCAGAATTAAGTACCAAACCAATGAGCTGAAAATGTTGGTCTGTGTAATTATATGTGTTTCAGTATTCTACATAAATGTTATTCTATAATTTTATATACGAGATATTGACTTATTAACTTTTTGAAAATAAAAATTTTTTTTTTTAGACTGCGGATCGATTTTAGGTAGTTTTTGTAGAAAACCGAACCATAAACTCCATGAACTGTGACTTTTGCGGGGATACATAATATTTAAAAGAAAATGTTAATTTCATACGTCGGTTAAAGCATTCAAATAATTGAATTCTTCTTCTACAAAATGCGTCACTAATACTTTTTCAATAAATATGTATGTCATCTTCTTATTTAAGCATATGTTATGTCACGTTCTGAAAGTAACTAAAATGTATTTTTTTTTATACCACCACCCTTAGGGATGAGGGTATATATCATTTGATACGAAAAAAAGTGTAACGCATTAAAGGAGACGAGTTAGACCCCAAGTATCTTAAGACCAAATTTGTTTCAGGACTTTTTAAGACGATTCAGCTATGTCCGTCTGTCTGGCTGGTGGGCAGGATAACTCGAGTAAACCTTAACGGATCGGTGTGGAAATCTTACCAGTATTAATATTTATTAAAACAAACTTATGGGATAGTAAATTGGCAGAATAGCCCCACCTCTTCTGGTACCTCCAATATAATATTACCTATTTTTGGATTATTAATATTTCTTTCATAATTCCCAAACGCATAACCGGAGGATATTTAAATTTGTTAATTTTATTTACCTTGCAATAGTAGATAAACCCTAAGAAAGCCAAAAGCCTTACCAAACCCCTTCTGGTACCTCCCATACAAATGACCGAATTAACTCTCATCGTTTTACATGCAATTTTTTCCCCGGAATATACCAAAAAGAAAAATTTTGCCTGCGGCAATCTCAACCATTACAACTCTAACTTAAAAAACAAATGATAATTTAAAGAGATATATCAAAAAAAAAAAACATTAGGTTTTTTTTATTTTGTTTTCAAATTTTTCTTAATTTTTTCCACTTTTATCCTTTTTTTAATCAATTTTCTCTTTTCAAATATTTCTGACTTTTTCTTGAATTTTTTTAAATATTTCTTGAAATTGTCCATTTTTTTCCTTAATTTTTTTAAACATTTTTTCTCAATTTTCTTTTTTTAATTAAAAAAAACCTTAAAAATTCAAAAAAAAAAAAATCAAATTTTCACGCATTTTTGATGACATTAAATTTTTGTATGGAATTTTTCAATTCATTTCCTTAAATTATTCTAATTTTCCATGATTTTTTCACATTTTTTTGTAAGCTTTTACGGGTTTTTTTCAGAAAAAAATATTTTTTTTTAAATTGCTCGGTTTTTAGATTTTCTATTTTTTTTAGAATTTTTCAATTTATTTCCTTAAATTTTTCTATGATTTTTTTCCATTTTTACAATTTTTTTTGTATATCCCAGAAATTTAAATGGCTCTAACTCG
The DNA here is from genome assembly GCA_964034835.1 of Muscina levida. Lineage (NCBI taxonomy): Eukaryota > Metazoa > Arthropoda > Insecta > Diptera > Muscidae > Muscina > Muscina levida. Next base: position 109,543,301 of record OZ035880.1, read on the forward strand.
GCCCAGGAACTCAAAAATACCACCGTTGGATTCGTCTCGAAAGTATCTTTCATTTGAGTACCCACAAATGGGTCATTGTCATAGAACCCAAGGGGCCCCCGGGCCCTTTAGGGCGTATTTGGCGGAGTGGCATTTTTTTTGGGCTCCCGCCCAATATTCTGCACTTTTGCCCTACTCTGTACGTACACTAAATTCAGTCAAACTTTGCACAGGGATAACGCCTAACGAAATCTGACTTAGGAAAGATTACTGGCTATATTGGTCTACCATATCTGGTACCTCGCATACAAAATGACTAATTTTAAAAAATAATTGGAAATTGGCATTTCTCCCATAAAATCAAAACGGACAACAGGAGGATGTTTGAGATTTTTTAGTCTAATTATCTTATAATACTAGGCAAAAGCTTTAAAAATCGAAAAATTTTCCACACACCCTTAGGGCCCTTCCATACCAATGAACGAATTGTCCCTAATAGTTTTTCATACATATCTTTTTTGCAATTACACTGAATCCAGTCAAATATGTATTGCGTACGATGTACGCTTTTCACAGTTCAACTCACTGCTTTTGTACTTTGTACACATTATTTTTAGGGACTTGTTTCAAAAAATCAACTTAAAAGTAATCATTTACAAAATCATTTGTAATATGCAATTTCAAGCGAATAGTATTTGGTGATGCAATATCTTACAGAGAATTTCCATTAGATAAAGTATTCGAAATAAAAGATTTTGTTGAGAAAATGCTGTAAACCAAAAATATTGTAATGTCTAAAGATGTATGATTTCTAAGACACTTTACCCCCCTCTCATCTCATAAGTTGCATTCGTAAGAGTCTCTAGATTTTAGTTTAACAAATTTTTTTATCACATTTATTAGGTTTAAACAAAACAAACTGGGCAAACAAATGACAGCAATCGAGATCAACTCATTTACAAGTTTCTTACGGCATAAGGAGCTGGGGCAAAGTAGTTGACAGGGGCAGCAACATAGGGAGAGCTACGAACAAAACCAGGAGTGGCAACGAATGGAGCAGCTCTAACAACGGGAGCTGGAGCTACAACGGGAGCAGCAGCAACAACTGGGGCAGCCTTAACAACTGGAGCGGCAACGACAAGTGGTTCACGACGGACAACGGCGTTGAAGCCATTGATGGGATCAGCAACATAGGAGACAGTACGTCTGAAGCCATCAGCATCGTTCAAGGAGTATTCGCCACGGACCACATCACCATCACGTTCCTCCACATGACCCTTGGAATCACCAGACAAAGCGTCTTGTACATCATAACCGTATCTGTACTGGGGATGGGAATCGTATTCTTCAAGTTCGACAGTCTTGGCCAAAACGGGAGCACCGGGTACCACTACAGCGGCATTGGCTACAGCGAATAAAGCGAGAGCGATCACGAACTGTAAAAACAAGTACACAAGATTGTTGTTAATATGCAATATTCCTTATTAAATTAATTATTTTTTCTACTTTAAAATCATTTTATCAAATGTTTTTAAATTTTTTTTGTCGTATTTTTGCTAAACCCACCTTGCAGGCCATTGTTGATATATTTGGTTTATTTATGTTGTTTAAACAATTAAAATTGTTCTTTACACTTTGTGCAGTAAACACTGAATGTCTTTTCATTGTCTATGGGCTACAATTTATAGTTGATATTTTGTCATTGAATCGTCTTCATTGAAATTCAATGGGTACCTTCGATTAGCTGTGTTGGTATTTAACTGTAGTTTCTTTGAAGGGTGCTACAAAAATGACCGGATATGAGAGATGACACTTTTTGCCTAGTGATATAGTTTGCATATATTAAGTGTAAATTTTTACAGTGTCAATTGATGCATATACAGAAATTGTGTATTGATAATACAGTTTTCATATAAATAGGCGTTTTTTGGTAATGTTTATAGGTTAGAACGAATATTTCAATGCAAAAGTACTACAAATGTTTTGAAAAAATTTTGTTAATAGTTTATACAATGTTAATAAAGATATGACATTACTAGTAAGATTTTAATGTAAAAATATATATTTATAATTTTTTGTAGCGGCCGTATACTAGATTAATTATATAAGACATTTCTGTGAAAATGCCAATATATCTTATCTTACAAACCAAATTATCAAATTATATCTCTCTAACACAAATATAAACAATTTGATAGTGTTTTCAATCGGTGGATCGCGATAGAGATGAGTGTCTTCGTAGGTCTTTATAACGACGCTCAGTGGCTCATTTGACAAAAACTCGTGCCAAAAATCAAATTTCAAGTCATCTGAATGCCAAAAAGTTTTATATTTTTCAATTAAGAACTGATTGAAGTACCAAATTCTGAAATATCATCCATTTTGAGTGTATAGTTTAGTATGTACAGCTGGTCAAAGTTAGGCTATTTTGAAAAAGAATGAAAAATGCAAAAGAAATCAATATTTTTGCAGACCTAACTTGTGTTTGTGCAAAATCGGCATGCATTGTTTTTCTCTTGATTTTAGGAACAATTTGAAAGATATTAAAATAAAAAAATATATATTTTTTATAAAGGCCTAATTTTTAAAAAAAATTTTGAAAACCTTTATTTTTTGCTTAATTTTCAAACTTTGAGTTGAGTTTAAAAAAAAGGCCGGGAGTGCAAGACATATTGAAAATTTTGTATTATTGAGGAAACGTCTGTTAAACAATTAAAAAAAAACCATTGCCACAATCGTGCCCGATTGGAGATATTTGACTTTTTATGAGTCAACCCATGCCACATTTTAGGTTGAGTAGCACCATTGGACTAGAGTTATTACTTAATATCTTTGTTATTTGATATGATAACTTCCTGAAAATTGGCACATAACTGAATAACATGAAGTAATTTTGAATTTATATTCACAGACTGAGACACGTCCCCTAGAAGAGTACGCCCCCATACGGAAACACCAATTAAACACCAACACGTGTTGTTTGACGAAGTATAAAGTGGTACAAATTAATAGAATAAATAGTAGTGGTATAAAATAGTAGCTGTGTAGTAGAAAAAAGTAGTAGTATAAGACTAGAAACACAACCATGTCGCAAATCGGTACCAGATACATATTTACATATGACCTCTAGAGGAGTATTTAGTCAAATCGGGGAACATATATATGGGGACTATATGTAAATCTGAACCGATTTCTGTCAATTTTAAAACAGATTGTCTCTGACCCAAAGTACGAAGATGTGCCAAATTTCATGAGGATCGGAAGCATAATACGGCATTTATAGCTGTCAAAATGTAAATCGGTTGAATCATATATATAGAGACTATATATTAATCGAACCCGATAAGGCTGGCTTTTAACAAATTTACTTCTGGGCCAATTAGAATTTCATTTGCCACATTTCGTAAAGATCAGTCGAAAAATATGACCTCTAGAGGAGTATTTAGTCAAATCGGGGAACATATATATGGGGAATATATCTAAATCTGAACCGATTTCTCTCAATTTTAGTATAGATTGTCTCTGGCCCAAAAGACGAAGATGTGGCAAATTTCATTGAGATTGATTCAACATTTCGATCTGTACCTAGAGAACAAAAGTACAAATAACAAAAGTCTGTAAACTATCACTTTTCCCGACCTTTTCTTTTAGGCGTGGCACTCCCATTTTTACATCACATAGTCTTTGAAGTCTCAAGATTTATCAGTTAAAGTTTCAAACTGATATTTGCTGTAGTTCACAAGCTATGATTTTTGGAACATGTTTTCCCAAAATGAGCCACTGTAGAAAATTTGACTGAATTCAGTTTACTTGCAGAAAAAGGTATGCCTGTAAAATGGGCATCCCATAATTTCTCGAAGCCAGCCATTATTGTTTATTTCACACATATACATACTCGAATGTTTTGTTTTATTCAAAACAGTCAGTCTTTGCCTGAGTGTCACGAAAGCATCACCACACATGCTTGTTTTGCATTCAACACAAAAACAGACAGATAAACAATGTTCTACGATTTTTTGGAAAGCATAAAAGCACGATTGTTAGGAGAGCACAACATTTTACCGTGTACAATTCGACAGCGCTAACGCTTCGTGTGCAAACCACATTATTATATGCGTGCTTTCGGTTATGCCTTTGGTCATGTGTATGGAAGGTACCAAGAGAGGGTTGTCAAATGTTTTAGTTCTCTGAGGATATGTCTACTATTCCAAGATAATTACACTGACCAAATTGAAATATCGTTTAAATTTAAACTACATCGTTTAAATGTGCTGCAGATTCCCGTTTGAAATTTATAAGAGAAATTTAAGTTTTTCAAAAATTGGTTATTTTGTATAGGAGCTTACTGTAGGGATGGGGCTTTTCTGCCTATTTACATTCCCATAGCTTCATTTAGACAACTATTAACTCTGGTGAATTTCCATAAGGATCGGTGAAGGTTTACTTGTTTTATCGTTCCCACCTGACATTACTCTCTTCACTACTATCAATAACAGCAGGACCAGCAGGAGCAGCAGAGCTGCAACGGCTCTATACAGCTGTAAAAGGCAAACGGACCTAACGGGGGAATAACCCCAAAAATGTAAACGGTTATATGACTTTGCAGTTAAACCAGTATTATTTTACGGATTAGCGGTTTAGAGAAAGCCAACCAAAGACTGAAATTCAAACACATAATGAAAGTGGTGGCAATAACAGGATAACAGGGGCACTAACAACTACTCCAACCAAGACACTGTTCAGGATCCTAAATTGGTAACCCCTAAACATAAAGGTGAAGAAGGTAGCAACGAACAAAAACTATGGTCATCACAAATAGCTTGACCTGATAAATGTAAGGTGTCATGCGGATTACATTGTACCAGAACCCCTTTTCGATCCAGGTTTTATGAGAAAAATACCCCACACTTTGGGTAGATGTCATCTATATTTTTCACGGACAGATCAACATTAAGATCGAGCTGTGGAAAAGTTCCGAAAGATATGCATTAAAGGCCTGCAGCGTTCCATTCATTCTACTTGTACAACAAGTAAGAACCTGATATTATCAGTACAAATACAACAAAGGGTAGAACAAAACATGTGCTCATGCGTTTTGGATTAAGTAGATCGCGTATCATCTCTTTCTCTGGCTCTCATTGTAGTGGAAACTTTTTTTCTCTTTATCTGTTCCACTCAGTGAAGTAACTGTTGTTCCTCTTTTTTAAATGGATATATTCATTTAATATAGATATGATATAATATGATGATGTTTTCTTTCTTTTTTTATTCTTTTTACCAAAAGTATTGGTGTAAGTTTCATCTGTGGCAAATTTTAATAAAAAAGAAAACAAAATTTCGCTCTTTTTTTTTCATGCTTGCAGCGTCACGCTCTCCACATATTCCAAGCACAGATAACAAGAATACCGATATATCTGTTTGTTGTGTTTGTAATCATACAAGTATTTTTTATACTTTCACTCTCTCATACCTATTCTATCGTTATCCAAAAGAGAAATATTCCATACGCACTCAATCCAAAGAGAGCGAAACAGATACAAGCAGATATAAAAAAATTGAACTACATACAACAAGTGTGTTTGGATGGTTCTTTGCAGACCTATAATATAAATTTTCAACTGTCGATTATGTTATCGGATCACTGTAGCATAGTTCAAGCCAAAAGAGCGGTCACAAGAATAGCCGTGGAGCAAATTAAGTATCATTTTTGGCGGCAAGATTAATTTATGTAATGATAGTAAAGCGGCTATCAGATCTCTGGAGAAAGTCTAGACCAATTCAAGAAGTGCTCCAGAATGACCGTCCGGGAGGAGATAGCAAGACATTCGATAGTTACCTCACATGGCTTCCAACACAAGGGAACATATATGGTAATCAAAGAGCCGATGCTTTGGCAAAGACCGCCATCATTATGAATTCGGGCCAAGTTAATGGTCATAATGGTGTTCCTTTCACAAGGGGGGAAGCAGTAAATCGAGGGAAATTTGAATCTTATAGCTAAGGATAGATGGGCGAAAAAAAACCAAATCTGTTTGGTCGCTGTCCAACTTACACAGCGATCTACCTTATACAAAGGACACGACTTGCACTGAACTCATCTGGAGTTCATTTGAGGGACATCATAGCTATAATAACTGGACACTGGCCTGCTGCCAAATAGGCTAAGAGGTTAAAATATTCCTACAACGATTTTTGTAAAATCTGCAACGATGAGGAAGAAAAAGGGACCACAGAGCATTTTCTATATCACTGCTCTGTTCTGTGAAACTAATTCAATCTCTTTATCTCAAATGATATATGCCCTCCTCTCTAAGGAAGAGCTGTTTCGATTATCGTAATAAGTATCTGCAAAATCCGTGGGCTTGGTAAGGCACTTTTTATATATATGTATGTATGGGTATTTCCAGCGGAAAGACGGACGATTTTATAGTAAAAAATTACTATATTTCTAACTCATTGTATCATATAATAAATTTATTGAACTTTTACAAATCAAACTATTTATATATAGCTGAAAAGTCTGTTCTTTCCAAATCCTGTGAGAAACTTAAAATCGGTTCATATTAAACCGCGTAACTGGCTTATAAGTGCGTATAAAAACAAATACCGGTTTGTTACCCTAACTAAAGATTTTGGAGGTTTTGGGAAATTTTAAAGACAAATTCTTGTAGTGCTCAGCAGCACCTACCGGAAAAATAGTATACATTTCCAGGTATTGTTTTAATTTGTCGCACTGTGTTATCCATAGAACAATGCGAGTGTCCGCAATGTGTGTCCGGAACGTACATTTAGATTGAAGTAGCATAAAAGGTACAATTATTTTAAATGTGAAATGAGTTGTTTTTAAAACCCCAACAAGTCTTCTTTATTTTACAAAAAAAGAAAATATTGGTCATTTAAGAAATTTCGCAAAATTTCAAAAATCTTCTAGACACTTCATGTTGCTGTCGAAAATTGTGTGTGCCGTAACGCACTTTGTGTTAGTCATAATGAATGCATACAACATTTTGAGTAAAGTTTCATTCAAAGAACATTATAGTACTGTCCAAGATCTACATTTTTTAATATGAACATAATCTTCAAAATATTTAAGCTTTTCGAGAAAACTACAAAATAAGAAATAAAACGTGCGTCCGCAACGTCCAGGAAATACCCATATAAAGACTTCTAGTGAAATATTTTTCATATAGAATAGATATTGTCAGATAAGATTTCGCCAATTAATGTGCAATTACTGCATTTAGTACTGTTTTATTACCAGTACACTCTACACCCCCATTTTAAGAAATGTTTTTGAAAAAGCTCTCCAGATTTAAGTTTAACATTTTTTGGTATCACATTTATTGGGTTTAAACAAAACAAACTAGGCAACAATAACACCTACAACATCGGCAATCGAGATCAACTCATTTACAAGTTTCTTACAGCATAGGGAGCTGGGGCAACGTAGTTGACGGGGGCAGCAATATAGGGAGAGCTACGGACAAAACCGGGAGCGGCAACGAATGGAGCAGCTCTAACAACGGGAGCAGCAGCAACAACTGGGGCAGCCTTAACAACTGGAGCGGCGACGACAAGTGGTTCACGACGAACAACGGCGTTGAAGCCATTGATGGGATCAGCAACATAGGAGACGGTACGTCTGAAGCCATCAGCGTCGTTCAAGGAGTATTCGCCGCGGACCACATCACCATCACGTTCCTCCACATGACCCTTGGAATCACCAGACAAAGCGTCTTGTACATCATAACCGTATCTGTACTGGGGATGAGGATCGTATTCTTCAAGTTCGACAGTCTTGGCCAAAACGGGAGCACGGGGTACCACTACAGCGGCATTGGCGACAGCGAACAAAGCGAGGGCGATCACAAACTGTAAAAACAAGTACACAAGATTGATGTTAATTTGCAATATTCCTCATTTTTTCACATGGATTTTTATAGATTGTCTACATTTGAAATCATTTTAATTAAAGTTTTTTTTTAAAATATTTTTTTGTCTTATTTTTGCTAAACCCACCTTGCAGGCCATTGTTGATATATTTGGTTTATTTATTTTGTTTAAACAATTAAAATTGTTCTTTACACTTTGTGCAGTAAACACTGAATGTCTTGTCATTGTCTATGGGCTACAATTTATAGTTGATATTTTGTCATTGAATCGTCTTCATTGAAATTCAATGGGTACCTTCGATTAGTTGTGTTGGTATTTAACTGTAGTTTTGTGTGATGGGTGCTACAAATATGACCGGATATGAGGGATATGACACTTCTTGTCTAGTGATATAGTTTACGTATATTAAGTGTTGGTTGATACAATTTGCATATACAGAAATTGTTTGATGATACAGTTTTCATATAGATGAGCTTATGTTGGAAACTTTAATACATTAGGAAGAATATCCCATTTCATACTACTGTTGTTTAGTTAAAGATTTGTTTCTTTCTTCGATACGTTATCAAGGCCTTTAAAGGAAACCGCCGTCCCTGATATCAAGAAATACCTGGCAAATTTAAGTGAATAGATACAATTTGAAAATTATAAGTGGTATATGTGTGTTGGTCTTTAAAGTCGGTAATGCATCGAGTCCCCAGGTATGAAAAGATCGATTCATGTCCACATTTTCTATTTATTCCATCACTCTCACTGGAAAGGATATTTATCATTTGATGCGTGAAAAAGTGTAACGCATTAAAGGCGACAAGGAGGCTCCTAGTATCTTAAGACAGAATTCGTTTCAGGACTTTTTTAAACAATCAAGCCATGTCCGTCTGTCTAGCTGCCTGGCCGGTGGGCACGATAACCTTTACTTATGAAAGTTTACCAGTATTAATATTTAAAAAAATAAAGCATTGGTATTGCAAATAGGCAGAATAACCAACGTCTTCTGGTACCTCCCATACAAAATTACCGTTTTTAAAATTTCCTACGATATAAACTATTTTTTTCTTCAAATATGCAACAATTTATTTATTTTTATTAAACTATATACAAAAAATAACAACAGAAACAATCAGCTTTCAATCCAATGACATTCTAATGATGTTGATGATAAGCTACAGGAGCTGGGTATTGCTTGACAATCGTGTTGGTGGGATGAGCAGGAGCAACATAAGCCACTGGAGCGACTTGCTTAACAATAGTCTTACCCTGTTCCAATGGTATGCGATTGACGACAGCATTGAAACCACTGTGAGGATCAACGGTGTATGTGACCACACGTCTGAAACCATCAGCATCGAATAATGAGTATTCACCGCGAACAACATCACCATCACGTTCCTCCGAGTGTCTCTTAATATCACCTGTTTGCTCGTCATGGACCTCATAGGCATAATTGTATTGAGGATGATCATTGTAAGAAGCCTCATGTTTGGCTACAATAGGTTGACCATGAGCATAAGCGACGGGAGCAAAAGTAGCAGGAACAGGAGCAGGATGATAAACTTGGGGAACGGGCAAGACACCAGCACTGGCCATGGTGACGAAAGCGAGAATAGCTACAAACTGTAAATGATAGAAATACAAAAACGTTCAAAAGGATCAATGAGATATTAAATTATAAAAAAAGCTGTTCATACCTTGAATGCCATTGTGGAATTGTTTAAAGTTATTTCTTGAGAAATATTAATGTGGTGCTTTTACAAAGAAGCTGTAGTTGTGTATGATTGATATTCAAATTACTATGCATATTTATAGTCAAATATTGCTTATACACTCTACAGTTATGATTTTGCTACCAAAATGTATTATGTGTATCATAACACTTTTACTTTCTTGTCAGTGTTTTGTTGGGGAGTTTTTTTTTATTTGTTTTCTAATTGAAATAAAAAGTATTGTTGCGGATTTTTTTTGCTACATTTCAATGTCACTACTAGTCTAATTGATCTTATTGCAGTTGAATGCTTGCTTATAAAAATGTTTGCTTATGTGAAGATAATATGAAGTTGTAGAATTAAGTTATGGGTGGGTTAGTATAACAAAACGTTGTTGATGATCGATTTTAACTCTATTATTGTATTAAAGTTGGCATTGTCCGTCGGCATATCGATGATATCATGTTAGACCATGTATGTATTTATATATGTAGCTTAGGAAGAGCGTCGATTTATATGGGCAGAAACAAATCAATAAAGCGTATCGCAAAAAGGAAATCTATGGGAAATTCTAGAAAAAATTTTCTAAGGCACAATGAGTCATAAATCAATTCCTAATATTGGTATTGATTTTTAAACCTTTCACCACGCGCACCCACTGACCAAGGGTAACAAGTATATTCAATCTGTTATTCCATTTGAAACGCCCATAAAGAGGCGTGCCAATATTAAAATATATATGTATACTAGTGGGCCCGGGAATGCTTCGCTTATCATATATTATAGAGAATTTTCCTTCTGTCATAAGTGCTACATTTGTGCTTTAGAACGGTTCTTAAGCTCGACAATATTAATATTATTATGTTGGGTTTAGTTATTTATGTAACTTATCACACTCACGTCTACAGCGGCGATGGCTTCATAAGTACACAAGGTACGCGCTTGATTAAAATGAAAGTTATCTAAAACAGTAAATGTAACTAAATGTAATCGATCCATAGTATTGCGTATTAGTTGCTCAGATAGATGATGATGTGAACCGTAAACTTAACCAAGTGATCCATAAGTACAGCGAATAGAGCGCCGTTTGAAATAAATTTCCACGATTTGTAAACGTTGTTCTTGTGTAAGTATTTGCATGGTGATTTGGCAAGGTTTACCAAAAAAAAAGGACAGAACACTTCATTAGAAACACACATTCCTGTAAAGTAACTTTTTTACCAACTTCAACATACTGTAAAATTTTGAGAAAGATAAAACCATTACTATGTCAGTTCAAACGGTTTATTTTTAATGGGCACAGTCTACTTTCACACTGGGTGTAATTTATACTGTATCAAAAACATATATGTATAACAAATCTCATCTTGATACCTCTTATAGTTCATGAGATATAGCCTTTTTAACTTTCAATAGTATGGGCGGTTCCGCGCCCCTTTTTTTGCAATCACAATCAAGTAAAGCCAGAGACTACCAACAGGTCATCAGTACCACTTTGTAAAAATTTCGTATCAATTGGTCTTTTAGAAAATCCGTCAGAGCGATTTTTAAGAAGGGGCGTAGCACTACCCACTTCTGCCCTGACTGTATTTAATACTGCACCAGAACTATATATAGCAAATCTCATCTTCATACTTCTGATAGTTTATGAGATATAGCGTTTTTAATTTTCTAGTTGTATGGGTGGTGCCACTCCCCTTTATCCAATGATAACCAAGTATAGTCAGGGACTATCTACAGGCCACAACCAAGTTTACTGGTCAATATTGCTACTTTGTAAAGTTTTCGTATCAATCAGTCTATTAGAAAAGCCATCAGAGCAATTTTTGAAAAAGGGGCGTGGCACCGTCCGCTTACACCCAGCCTGTAATTATAAATGTACGAACAACATATATACCAAATATCATAGTTCATGTTCATGATATACATGAACGTTTCAAGATGTATGCCACGCCCACTGATCTGATCCCGCCCATTTTTTGTTGGATCATTAAATTTTCAGGACGCTTGGTGAAACATTTCTTCGTGGCCACACCGACTCGATATATCAAAAATTCAAGTTGCCTATTTTCACCACCGACCATACAGCTACATTCTGTGAAAATTTCTGAAAGGTCGGTCCAGCCGTCCTCAAGTCTGTACTAATCTAAATTATCAGCGTCGAATTCGGATATCGATTTCAAGATCCGTCGTGTCATTTAATGCGTCCGTCCGTCTGACTGTCTCCGTATTTACAGCCATAGTTGTATTTTCGAAAATTGGGTTCTATGGGCGAAGTCATGCCTACCATTTTCGGCTATTTTTTGCTGTGAAATGTATACACACCGAAAATATCAATCGCTCAGGGTAACTGTTTCTCCAGATATGACATTTTTATTAATAGTGTCGTATTGGGGTGGTCACACCCTTTGATTCAATCCCTCCAATTTTTCTTTAAAATACCGACCTTAATCTCAAATCAAATACATCCAAATTTCAAGGTAATTGGTTTTATAGTCCTCCAGAAATTGCGTTTAAAAAGATAATGGGGCATAGAGGGGCCTTGCCTACTAATGTAAACCGACTCATTTTCGGTCTGATGATGCAGATTGTAAATGCATCCATAAATAACTTCAAGTTACTCAGGGAATAACTACGCCAGATATTACGATTTTGTTTGGACAGGGCCACGCCTCATAATGCACTCCCGTCCATTGTTATACCATCACCCTTAGTGATAAGGGTATATATCATTTGATACAATAAAAAGTGTAACGCAATAAAAGAGACGTGTTAGACCCGAAGTATGTTAAGACCAAATTCGTTTCAGGACATTTTAGGCGTCTGGCTAGCTGGCTGGTGGGCAGAATAACTCGAGTAAACTTTAACAGATCATAATGAAAATTCACCAGCGCTAATATTTTCTAAAATACAGTTATGGGATTGTAATTGGGCAGAAGTGCCTCACCCATTTGGCATCTCCCATACATAATAACATATTTTTGGAAAAATAATAATAAAATAATATTTCTTACATAACTTCCAAACGGACACATGATGATATTTAAATTAATAAGAATAAATATATAGTACTATAAAAAAAAATGTTCGGATTTTAACAATGTAATAGTGTTATTCAATAATCGGTCAACAAATATAATTGTCAACATATTCGAATAATGTTTTAATTTACGTTTTCCTGCCCAGTCCTAAAATTTTGTTAATTGCACTTTGCTGCATATACAAAATATGAAATACCTTCAATAACTGAAAAAAACTGGATCACTTTCACAAGTAATATTTGCGTATGTTTACTATAAACGAACAACCCACACAACTTGGAACCACTCTGCCTCTCATTTCTTTGGCCGTTATGAAGCTCTAAATGTTATTAATTGTTGAACATAATGGTTACGCATTATTAAGGTATTTAAATGTTACTCCAGCTAATGTCAGTAGGTGGAAGGGGCAATTGGTCATATGACACTAATCTGCACAAACAAGTGCTGTTGCACAACTCTCTGGCGAATTCTACATCGATCGGGCCAACCTGTCGAGAGTCCACACAATGACTTTGCTGTAGTAACAGTTAAATGGCTGCGATTGAATTTATGCAAAATTATATCGAAAGTGAAAGCAATAATGCTATTATTATTATTTATATTTTGGAAGGTAAAGTTTGGCTTGAAAACAAGTAAGAGAAATATTTTGGATTAGGAGAACACACATTGAGCTTGGACATTTGCAAGTAATGTCAAATTATTTATGAGCTATATATAAGAAATCAATTTCGAATATTAAACATACAGCTTGTAGTTGCTCAAATAACAACATTCTAACAATCAAAAAATATACAAAATAAAATGGCATTCAAAGTAAGTTAAAAACGTATATAATTTTATTATATTTTTGATATTTAATAAAATTATTTTATTTTTTTCACCCTAATTTAGTTCGTTGCTATCCTTGCCTTCGTCACCATGGCTAGTGCTGGTGTCTTGCCCGTTCCCCAAGTTTATCATCCTGCTCCTGTTCCTGCTACTTTTGCTCCCGTCGCTTATGCTCATGGGCAACCTATTGTAGCCAAACATGAGGCTTCTTACAATGATCATCCTCAATACAATTATGCCTATGAGGTTCATGACGAGCAAACAGGTGATATCAAGAGACACTCAGAGGAACGTGATGGTGATGTTGTTCGCGGTGAATACTCATTGTTCGATGCTGATGGTTTCAGACGTGTTGTCACCTACACCGTTGATCCTCACAGTGGTTTCAATGCCGTCGTCAATCGTATCCCATTGGAACAGGGCAAGACTATTGTTAAGCAGGTCGCTCCCGTGGCTTATGTAGCTCCTGCTCATCCCACCAACACGATTGGCAAGCAATACCCAGCTCCTGTAGCTTATCATCAACATCATTAGAATGCCATTGGATTGGAAGCTGATTGTTTCTGTTGTTATTTTTTGTATAGTTTAATAAAAATAAATAAATTGTTAAATTTTTGAAAAAAGGGTTAAAATATTAATTATGTTTTTGCTAGCAAGGGGGTAGTTTTAAAATCTTGAATGAAATTAGTTTAGGTAACCTGACAGCAATTGTTAAAACGTCGCCCTCAACTTCTGAGGCAGGAAATAACTGCTGTGTGTACAATAAACAACAACCCCAAATATTATTGCCCTATTAAGTACATTTAATATTTCTAAACTATTATATTTGTGTGAAAGTGTCATTTAATGTGCATTATGGCTATTCAGCGCAACTTGCGATTACGGTTTTAATCAATTCCAAATTAACATTTATCTGCCTTTGCAGAATGTGAAGAAAATTTTTCGTTATATCAGTGGTCACATTCTATAACAGCCTAACTCGAATTAGGACAACTTTATGTGTACAGCAATCATTGTGCTCTAAAATCTGGTGCATTTTTTTTGGAGGCATAGAACTGGTATTTCGCCTTTACGACTGCGCCTTATCGGTCTTGACGCCAACACTGACGCCAATACAAAAAAGATGTATATGTAAAACTATGAGGGTGATTTCGGTCAATTGCATGTTAGGTACCAAAAGGAGAGTGGCAAATGTCTCGGTTTTTCGAGGTTTTGCCTAATTTTACAACATAATCAAACTGACAAAATTGAAATATCCCGCAGTTTTTCGTTCAGAAGTTATGGGAGAAATGTTAATTTTTTAGAAATGTATTTGCCAATATAGCAATATATATAAACGTGTTCGTGTTTTGGAAAAATGTTAATTTTTCAATAAATTTTTGTATTTTCCAGTTTTTCAGAAGGGATGGAGCTATTCTGACAACCTAGAACCTCAGTTCAGCATTTTCGAAAATATTATTACTGGTAATTTTCAGAAGCATCAGTTAAGGATTACCTGTCCACCAACCATCTAGCCAGATAAAAGGAATTGAGCTGTGTGGTATTTGATGTCTAACACCTCTCCTTTAGTGTGTTACACTTGTTCTTATAACAAATGGTATACATATGCACTCATCCCCAAGAATTAGGGTGAACAAATTGTATGGACCTTATTAATTTTATAAAAATTGTGGAGCTTTAAGGTCCTTGCCCTCTCTTTATGTCTTTAAAACTTTTGGTTATTATTCGACTAATTATACATATTAGTGACAAAGAAACTCATATAAATTTCTCACTGTTGTACTTTTCCTGATATCTGATATAAAAGATGTGTCTTATAAAGGAGATGCCACGTCTACCAGACCGATCCCGCCACTTACAAACATTAATGTATTCCACGGGAGTTTCAGTTTTCCGTGAAGGCCTTACCCATGGTGTGGTAAACACACTGGGCATATTTATTACAATCATGGAATAGTCCAAGGAAGCTTGTGCTATCTATAAATAGACGTCGACATTATTGGAAGCAAACTAACGAAATTGTTGGCTCTTTCTTCCAGCTGGAAGATACTAAATTGGATATGATAAAGTGGGACATACCCCACTTTAGCCATGTGTCCTATCTTACCACCTCTGCTACTTTATGAATCTGTAGCACAACTTCACATTTGAGCCCGAAGACTATACCAGCGATTTCGGTGTCAACCACAAACCGCTTGATGCTCCCACAAGGGGACCTACAACTCCGATCATGCGGAAACAAATCCCGGGGCTCCAGATCTTCACGATACCGGCCACACCCGACGATGGCAGTTTCGATGAGAAGTTGTTAACAATTTAAAATTTAATGAATCATACTTCACATGACTGGCCGCCTTTCGCGAAAATAGGTCATATTGAAACTTTTACATAATCGCGAGTACAAATGCTTTCACAACAATAACCAAAGCAGGGGAAACGGTACTATATTGCATGCTTGTAGTACCCTCACCCGAGGCGGGAAAATTTACAAAGCCCTTTTCTTGACGACGATGAACGGCAACCATGTATTTGGTAGGTTAGGCCCTTCTGAAATCACGTGAGATCAATAAGAAACAGATATGCGAGGGCATGCCCTAGAGACTTTGCACTACATCCAGTTTTAACACCATGATGTTCAGCGACTGGTGCCCTCGCAGCGGATAGTGGCAAACGACATTATGCATAAAAAGATTGCTGGATCGACCCGATCCAACAGGCTTGCAACCTCAGACACCCCGGAGGGACCTGCTTTGTCACTGTCGGCAGACCCAATTCTACAACTATCTTGAAATAGTTCTACGTCGAGCAAACAGTCTAGAGGCAAACTCCGTTGCTCTAACCAACGCTACTGGAGTAGAGAGCGTCTTACTCACATTCCACTGATTTCCTACATCTACCCAGCGGTAAAAATAACCATAAGGTAATCGCTTATGTCAGCTATATTTAGTAGCAATCAGTGATGATTCTCTCGCTTATATATAGGCGCTTTCAGTTGCAATTACTTTATAAGCGGAGTTTTAAACGATCTTGATAACAGGCTTTATTACTAAGTGATGTGCCAATAGGTGCCATTTCAATAGCATTTTAATCAGAGTTACTAGGTAAGTATTTAGCGGTAAATGAAACGAAGTACCTATTTAGTAATCCATGACATCAGTATGACATTGTTAGCGAGGATCTAAGTACTTAGAATGTAATGCGTGTGTAATGTATAAAATATCGTCCACTGATTATAACTACGATTAAAATGCCACCTACTGAAATCGTTACTTACTTTGTAATCAAGCTCTCATAAGACTTCGCTTATAATGTAATTGCAACCGAAATGGGACTTACTGACAACTTCTCTTACTTTGTAAACAAAAACGCGCCGATTAAACGGCTTATGACACTCCCGTGTAAATGTAAGGCAGGACATAAGCGAGAGAATCATTACTGATTGCTACTAAATATTGCTGACATCAGCGATTATGTAATGGGTATTGTTACCGCTGGGCAATCTCTCGCTTATATTTTTTCTTTAATTTGGCAAAAGAGTGTCATAGGCCGTTTTATCAGTGCTCTATCGCTTACAAAGTAAGCGACGATGTCAGGAAGTGTCATTTCAGTTGCAATTACGTTATAAGCGGAGTTTTAAGCGAGCTTTATAACTCGCTTTACTACGATGTAAGTGACAATGTCATTAGGTGCCATTTCAATCGCATTGTAATCGGTGTCATAATGAGTGGACGATGTTTTTTACATTACCCATGCATGACATTCTAATTACTTAGATCGCTCGCTTACAATGGCATGCTAATATCATGTATTACTTAATACATAATTCGTTTCATTTACCGCTGGGCTGCTACCAATTAGTGATTTATTAATTGGTTCACAGAATTGGTCGCCTTTCGCAAAAAAAAAGATCCGACTGAAACTTTTACATACTTACGAGTGCTAAATGTTTTATAACAACACCCCAACCAGATGGAACAGACGATACTAAATTGCAAGGTTGTAGTACCCTCGCCGTTGAGAGGCGGGGGTAGTTTGAAACCCCTTTCGCTCGGCGACGGTGAACGGCAACCATATATTTGTTAGGCTAAACACTCACTGGAGCTCTTTAACGTGTGTATCATATGCCACCCACGTTATAACCCCTTGTGGTTTAGCGACTGGTATCCTCGCAACGAACTCAGCACCAGTCTTTACGCAGATCAAGATTGTGGAATTGGACCGATTCAACAGCCTTGCAACCTCAGACATCCTGGAAAGACCTGCCGTGTCAAGGTCGGCGGACCTGCTTCTACAACAATCTCGAAATAGCTCTACGTCGTGCAAACAGTTTGTTAGCTAACTTCGTGCCTCTAGCCAACTCTACTGGAGTACAGAGCATCATACTCACATTAAACTCGTTTCCTACATCTAGTTATCGCTAATACCTAAAGATCCCTTATATTATCATGTAAGGGACAATCACATACTACGTGCAACCAGAATCC
Source organism: Muscina levida (assembly GCA_964034835.1). NCBI lineage: Eukaryota > Metazoa > Arthropoda > Insecta > Diptera > Muscidae > Muscina > Muscina levida. Next base: position 109,561,229 of record OZ035880.1, read on the forward strand.
AGAAGGTTCTCCAAAGGTGTACGAAGCGCGACAGATCTCTTATACAAAATCGCTTTAAGTGACTGTTGTCCTGCTAGCAGAAAACCAAGACAAAAGTGGAAGCCAAAGTGAGTGTTCTTCCCAACATAGTATCCGTTCTTAGTCTCATCCCAAAATATTGTAAATGATCAATATTTTATGCAAATTTTCTATATAGTTATGACCAGTAAATCTATAATGTTTCCTTGTTTCAATGCACATAATTTCAATATCGGATGCCGTTGAAGGGACACCCATATGCGAATGCGAATTATTCGCATCATTTTGTACATTCGCTTTCGCATTCGCATTCGTATAAATATATATTTCAATATTCGCATTCGCTTTCGCATTCGCAAAAAAATTTCTTTAATACAAGTAATAATGAGACTGAGGCCGACATGCAAGTGGTTACGTTTTCAGTCTCTTATGAAAAACAAATTGTTAGCTGAATACAATAAAGAAAAAAAAATATTTTAGAAGATCCTGTATTGTGGTGGAAACGATACAGCTCGAAATACCAAAAGTTAGTACTTTTGCCACGCCAGTTCTTAGCTACGCCTCCGGGAAGTGTCCCCAGCGAACAGTTGTTTAGTAGAGCCGGACTTATCTATGATCCACTAAGAACTAGATTGCATAGCGAAAAAGGAGCATAGCTTCTTTTTGTTTAATACAACTTGGCTCTACTAAACTTTGGGTACTGAATACGTCAAAGTTTTCGAAAGTAAATAAAATTATAGTTTAGTTACCTTAAAGACTGAATTTCTGAGAATTATATATATTTTTGTTTTTGTTTTACTTTGAAATAAATATTTTATGTTTAATTACTTAACTGGAAGACATATTTTTATTTGAAAAGACAGTAGGAATGAAACTAAATTATTCGTTTACGTAAACCATTTTTTGACATTCGCTAAACAATTTTGAAATATTCGCTTTCGCATTCGCATTCGCAAAAACCAAAAGTAAGTATTCGCATTCGCATTCGCTTTCGGCAAAAAAATATTACAATATTCGCTTTCGCATTCGCATTCGCAAAAGCACATTCGTTACATCCCTAATAATTAACTCCCAGCTAAAAAATCCCTTTATAAATAAAATGCCGATCAGATTTTCAATTAATATTTTCGTATCACATTTATTAAGTTTAAACAAAAAACGTTTCAACAATGACAGCTAGGTACAATCAGATCAATCCATTTACAAATTTCTCACAGCATAAGCAGCAGGAGCTACATATGGAGAGGCGACATAGGGAGAGGCGACATAAGGAGAAGCGACATATGGCGAGTATGCAGGAGCGGCTACGTAACGAGCAGCTTTCACAACTGGAGCAGCGGCATAGGTGACGGGAGCAGCAGCAGCAGCAACAACTGGAGCAGCTCTGACAAATGGAGCAGCATTGACAACGGGTGCAGCAGCTACTACAGGGGCAGCCTTGACGATGGGAGCAGCAGCAGCTACAACTGGAGCGGCATTGACGACGGGAGCGGCGGCGGCGACGATGGGATCACGGCGAACAACGGCGTTAAAACCGTTGACGGGATCAGCGGTATAGGAAACAGTGCGTTTGAAACCATCAGCATCGATCAAGGAGTATTCACCACGAACCACATCACCATCACGTTCCTCCACATGACCCTTGGAGTCACCGGACAAAGAGTCTTGTACATCGTAACCGTATTTGTACTGGGGATGAGGATCGTATTCTTCGAGTTCCACGGTCTTGGCCAAAACTGGAGCAGCGGGTACCACTACAGCGGCATTGGCGACAGCGAACAAAGCGAGGGCGATCACACACTGAACAATGAAACACAAAGAAATATTTTTGATTGGATTATTATTACATATATAATTTCACAATATTTTTTTATATTATTATTATTAGCAACAAATTTGCTATTGCTTATTTTCTATTTTGCAACACGTCCTTTTTTTAAATATCCACTTTTTAAGTTTGTTATGTCATTTTATGGTTTAGTTTTTTTTTGGTGTCTCTTATAATCCCACCTTATAGGCCATTGTATTTTTGTTGGTTTTTTTTTGTAGTTTGTTTAATCACTTAATTGTTCTTTACGCTTTGTGCGTTAAACACTGAATGTCTTTGCCACTATCTACGTACCACAATTTATAGTTAGAGTTTTGTCATTGGAACGTCCTCATTAAAATTCAATATTTGTCAGTTTTTACTATTTCGTCGATTGTTAATATTCTACATGCGTTTGTCTACAACAATATATGTACATTCAATGCTGCAGTCATACAATTTAATTCGTAAAAATGTTCTTTGCTTTTTGGGTTTCTTAAGTAATTGTGGTATTTTTTTCGAGCTTATCTTGCCAAATTAAAGGTAGATTGTATATACACCAACAATATCCGCTTAAGAATATCACTTTTTTTCGTTCGTCTGTGCGATGACACCATTTGAAATATATTATTGAGTTTTTGAAACAAAATGCATTCACCCATCTTCTGTCATTAGTGGAGGACACCATGCATATTTGTGCAAGTACGGACATGTATGGCATACAACGTTTTAAACTGGAACAGGTTTTGAAAATATTTGCACAAATGTTGTGGTAACAGAAAAAATTAGTAGTACATACGTGTACTATGTATGTGCGCTATTTAAATCTTTTATTAGCTAGAATGTTATTTTATGTCTAATAACATTTGAAGCAAAGAAGTGTTAAGTTAATTTCTAACAATTTATATGTTTTCAAAACTCCCTGGGCACCACTTGCGTTAGTTGGCATTAGTATTTGAAAGGGTCACGTTTTTTGTCTGGGGGCGATTTCTAGTGCAAACATGTTCCCCACTAAATTGTGATGTCACGCTTTATAATTTTGTGTTTCAATCGCATTCCAAAACATTTAATTTCCGCTGTTTTCGTAATATGTACATTTAAAATAGATAGGAGCAAAGAAGTACATACCCAATTAACAGTAACGTATGCAAAGATTAATTTAAGATACAACCGATTGTCATACTGATGAGCAAGGGTTAGAACCTCGACAAAACTATATAACAGGGTAATTGTTGGTAAAAGTCCTCGACCTACCATAGTAAAACACATTTTTCAAAATTAGTTTTTTTATTCAACATAATTTCCTTCTAGGGTGATACACTGTTTATCGCGACCCTCCAACTTTTCTATACCATTTTTGTAGTATGATTCGTCATTTGCTTCAAAATAGGACTCATTTTTGGCGATCACCTCTTTATTCGACGAAAATTTCTTCCCAGCGAGAATTCTTTTGAGATCTGAGAACAGGAAATAGTAGTTGAAGGCCTGCGGTGGATGCGGAAGCAATTCGAAGACCAATTCATGAATTTTTGTCATCGTTTTCACTGACTTGTGACACGGCGCAATGTCTTGATGAATCAGCACTTTCTTTTTCTTCAAATGCGGTCGTTTTTCGGAGATTTCGTCCTTTAACGACCCAAAAACGCTATGCAATAGTCGCTGTTGATGGTCCTTCCTTTTTCAAGGTAGTCAATGAAAATTATTCCCTAAATACAGACGTCATAACCTTGCCAGCCGACACACAGTGGTTGCCGTTTCATACAAAGAGTGCCAAAAATAGAAGGAGTAATCGTAGGTGAATAATATTTGGCACATCTCACAATCCCTTTAAACTACACCAATTTCTAAAATTTGGCTAAAATCTGTAAAAGAATTCAAGGACCTCTTTCAGATCCTGAAGATTTAAATTTCATAGTAGGCAAACCAAAGTCGGCATATCCATTGATTCCATCATTCTATGACTAAATCTAAAATTTGGTCAATGTCGGACAAAGGATTCAAGGACCTCTTTTAGATCCTGAAAATTTTAATTTCATAGTAGGCACACCAAGGTCGGCATATCCATTGACTCTATCAAACTATGACTAAATCTAAAATTTGGCCAATGTCGGACAAAGGATTCAAGGACCTCTTTTAGATCCTGAAAATTTAAATTTCATAGTAGGCACACTAAAGTCAGTACAGTGGGCTCTCGGTTAACGAACACAATTCGTTCCAGAAGCGTGGTCGTTATGCGAAACGAAAGCAAAACCATTATTTCCATATATATCAGTGCAAAATAAAATAATGCGTTCCAAGTCGGAAAAATTACACACTAACATATTTCAACATCAATATTTACTGAAAGTAATATAACATATATTTATGAACATTTTTAAGGAACTGAATATAGAACGAAATGAGACAATCTGCAATGGAAAAAACGAAAAAATAACAAAAAAAATAATTTTGTATGATACCTGGACGCATACCTAGTTCTTCTTTAACAAAAAACTGTCTATAGTTGTTTGTATTTGGCGACGCTTCAAAATTTGTTGAAAATGCGACACAGCATTATCATTGAATAAATCTGTTTAGCGTTTAGCCACTCTCTGATTGGGGAGATGCTTTTTAATGTATGATGCCACAGACTCCCATGCCTTAAGCATTTCTTTAATTGCACTAGACGGTTGTTGTTTTTCTGTAACCTCCTCGGTTGATAAATTCTCCTCCACATCTTCTTGCTATTAAGCACATTGCAAATCCATAAGCTCTTCGGTAGTCAGCTCCTCACTGTGCTCTGCCACAAGCTCATCGATATCATTGTTATCTACCTCTAGGCCCATCTGGTTAGCCAGAAATATAATTTCGTTGGTAACTGGCTCCGTGGACACTGCGTGGAGCCCCTCAGATGCGCATATGGAAAAGCGATTCGGTATTTCCCATTTTGCGTTGGTCGTTATACGAAACTTTATTCGTTAAGCGAAACATTTTATTTTTTTAAATGTGTTCTTTGTGCGAAACGTTCGTTAAGCGAGGCGTTCGTTAACCGAGGGTCGACTGTATATCCATTAATTTCATCAGTCTATAACTAAATCTACAATTTGTTCAATGTCGGACAAAGGATTCAAGGACCTCTCTTAGAGTACACAATCAAAAAAAGACACCGAAAACGGTGAGGACGCTTTGTTCTATTGAAGATAACTCAACACATCGTAAATTGACGCAGCTGAATTTACATCATATAATCTGTAAATATTGGTTAACATTTTACAACAAATTTGGTTGTCAACTTCGATTCGAGAGTTAGTACTGAAACAGGCACATACAATAAATTAATTTAATAAAATAGACACAACATGCTGAGAAGTTTTTAATTCTTTTCAATAATAGTAAGTACCTTTCTTTACAATAATTAGTTATTCCATTGTGTAAGCAATATATTTTAAAGAGGTTTTTACGTTTTATTTTGGACCTGAGTAACTGTCAAACTCACGCTACGAAACAACATTATTTTCATGGTCTGCGTTGGCAGCTATTTTTAAAGAGGACAGGTGGAATAAAGGAAAAATTTGAAAGAGCAAAATCTGATAGTGTTGCCGCAGTTTTACCCAGAATTTTGACTTAATTTTTTTATTTTTGGCCAATGGGGACGACCACTGTGCGACTGTTGCGTTTTTCCACGCTTTGGAGCGTGTTCATCGTGTGCAGTCCACTCGTATGACTGTCGATTGGAATTCGGAGTGAAATGAAGGAACCACGTTTCATCCATTGTGACATATCGACGCAAACACTCGGGTTTATTACGCTTGATCATCTCCAAACACTGCTCCGAATCATCAACTCGTCGTTGTATTTGATCAAAAGTGAGCTCGCGCGGCACCCACTTCGTTAGAAAGTGTTTATCAATTGTGCATTTGAAGATACACAAAAATTAGACCCAAAACAAAAAAAAAAAATTTTTAATGGGCCAAAGTAGGTAAATTTTGAATTAAAATTTAAAAATTTTTAGGTTTGAAAGGTTATTAAACTAATACTATTATGTAAAATGTTTTGATGTCTTCACAGAAAATGTGCGAAATATTATTACCTTTAAAACAAGTCTAATCGGATTAAAATCGGTCAAGCGTATCAAAACTTTTAATCATATAAGTAAATCAGTATTTTTGAAACATGCCTTTTTGCAGCCAAAAACCTTAAACGATTTTGCGCGACCCCTAAACGTCGATCAATTTTCAAGTTTTATATACCAAAATTTTTGTTTTTTTAAGTAGAATTAGAAAGTATATTATCCCAATGACTTTTAGAAAAAATTGGTAAAATGAAATGGTCTAATGTACACGTTTAGTTGATGTCTTTAGAGTGGCTGCTATTTTATGCAATTTCAATTTACGGTCATTCAAAATTATTTTGTTCATTTTTTTTAATGTTTTCGTCGGTAACAACTTTTTTTTGGGGCGACCATTGCGTTTACCTTCTTCGGTGCTCATTTCACCACGTCTAAACTTAGCATACCAATCCTTGAAGGTTGAATTTCATGGGGCAGTGTCCGGCCATATTTTTGCTTCAACTAAATTTTTTCCTTCTAAAAACTATTTTTTTATCAACACGCGAAATAACTTTTTATGTATTTTTTCACAATAACAAAAGTTGCTTCACTCAAAATGCTATAATTCACAAACTAATGAGTCAATTTATGCACGCGTCTTTTGAAGGTTAGGGCTTAATAAAAATCATATGGATTTAATTCTAGTACTGCCATCCATGTGTCAGGCCGGGGACTTTTAAATTGACCTGTTATCTCTACTTGAGTTTCCGGTGTTGCTGAAAGACCAGCAAGTGAAAAGATACAACCAATTAGTCTAACCCTCACAGTCTGCCGCATCTTCACCCACGGCAAAGAGATTAATGCGGTGCTAAAGTCGCTCAAAAACGAAGCTCGACCTCGATTATTTGAGAAGCTTGGAATACATACGTTTTTCCCACAGAATGGAAAAGAGGAAGCGCGGTTACAACCCCAAAAAGGGGGATATCACCTAATGCAAAAACTGGCGCGGGATAACGCTTTAAATAACATTAGTAAGGTAATGTCAAGTTTGCTCCTTCTACGTATTTCCCTAGTTGACGACTCCATTTTACGGAATGAAAAAGCTGGCTTCAATTCAGGACGATCTTCTCAGCTACAAATTTTCTGCAATTTGGAAGCAGTAGAAATATTGCTTCAATACTGTATGGTTGCTATTGGGGAATGGGAGATTTTCTATTATTTAGTATTTAGTATTTTCATTGTTACTCACCTAGAAATAACCAGAAACTCTCTTTGGAGGTCCCCAAGCAGCTCACAACGCCCGAAAGATCACGTATTTCCCGGGCAAAGTCATTGAACATCCGTTAAGTGGTAGCAAATGTGAAAAGGCGCAATGTTGGGGAACCTATGGCATTCTAACACCGATGCGTCTTAGGAAGTAGGTAACAGACGTTACTGAAGCTCATCAAAACGGCTCTCTTAGTGGCTTTGGCAGCCCCAAGAAACTGAGATAGGTTGCGGTGGCCTAATAAGCCACACTACTTAAAGAATTATTATGAAAACACGAAGAAAATAAAAAAACAAGAACACCCAAACGTTGACGAACCCGGCAAACGTTTAGGGACCATGATTTAAGGATATGCACTTGGAATGTCCGAATTCTCTATCCAACTGGCGGATGTCCTCAACAAATACAAGGCTGACATCACCGCCATACTGAAAATACGATGGACGGGACAGGGATGCAGACGTCGACGTTTGACGAACCCGGCAAACGTTTAAGGGCCATTATTTAAGGATATGCACCTCGAATGTCCGAATTCTCTATCCAACTGGCGGATGTCCTAAACAAATACAAGGCTGACATCACCGCCATACAGGAAATACGGTGGACGGGACAGGGATTCACACGTCGAAAGAACTATGACATCTTTTATAGCTGTCATGCAGAAAGATACGAATTCGGATGTGGATTCATAGTCGGCAAGAGACTTCGACATTTGGTCTCGCGGTTTAACGCTGTAAGTGACCAAAAAAACACTATTTGCATCAAGGCGAAATATTTTTACATTACGCTGATTTGTGCACATGCCCCGACAAAAGACGAAGATGATGACATTAAAGATGCATTCTATGAGCGCCTAAAGGAGATATATGACCGATGTCCTGCACATGACATTAAAATTGTTTTGGGAGATTTTAATGCTAAAATAGGAAGGAAAGATGCTCTTGGTTTAGCAGTCGGAAAATTCAGTCTAGACAACAAGACCTGCGATAACGGATTCAGACTAGTAAGCTTTGCGTCGGCAAGAAACATAGTGGTGATCCTGATCAAAATAAAAGATACCAGATTGATCGCGTGGTAACTGATAAAAGGCATGTATGAAGCGCTATGGAGTGCGTGTGATGCGCGGTTTACCACCTAGTTGCAGCCAAGGAACGCACACATTTAATTAGGGCTAAAAACACTCGTAACCAGACGCAAACGAAGCTAGACATCAGAATGCTGCATACCACCGAGATATCAAATGCCTACTTTTCCCAACTCTCTTAACTTGTTTACACAAACCCTCCCAATTCTGATGTTCCTGACACTCAGTTGCAGCATATTGCGAAATCTATGACCACTGCCGCAACAACCGTACTGGGTTTTGAAAACTTACACTCAGTCAAGCCCTGGTACAATGATAAAAGTCGCTAAATGTCTGAGGAAAAGGAGCGTGTTAATGAGAAGAGGAGGGTGTTTACACGGCTCTTCAGGCAGAAAAAAACATCTTTGGAATAAAATAGCGAGCCAGGATGCGGAAAAGTACAGAAAAAGTGGTAAAAAATTAAAGGTTTTGGAACAGGGATCCCCACCTGTAATGACAGAGATGGAAATTTGTTCACGCACAATCAGAGATGGGTGTAAATATGAAAGGAACACTTACGTACTCTGCTCGTTCCCGAAGGCAACTGAAGTGACGAAATCACACCAATAATCGGTAACGGATAATAAAGCTGCAGGAGCCGATGGACTACCAGCAGAGATTTTTAAAGCCGGCGGCAATGAGCTGGTAACATGCATGCATCAGCTCATAAACACGATTTGAATCAAGGAATATATGCCCGATGATTGGAATCTGAGTGTCCTATTTTCTGTGCTTAGGAAAGGCGATCCAAGTGTGCGTACCAACTATCGCTGGATTGGCCTTTTACCCATCGCACACAAGGTCCTGTCTAGTGTGTTATGTGAAAGACTAAATCCACCACCGACCAGATATTCACACTACGACAAATCCTGTAGAAGTGCCAAGAAATGCCGGTCGACACCTACGTTCCGATACGACTGGAATTGTTGGACACTACGGCTGAGTTTGGTATTCCCGCGAAGCTAATACGACTTCGCGGGATGACACTGACTGACACGAAAATTAGCAAAGTGAAAATAAGCAAAAATCTGACAGAGCCATTTACTACCAAGCGAGGCTTTAGACAAGGTGATAGTCTGTCCGGAGATCTCTTTAATATCATCATTGAGATGGTCATTCTGAAGGCAGCAGCAAACACGACTGTCACCTTCTTTAACAAAAGCCACATGCTGCTCGCTTGTGCCGATGATATAGATATCATTAGACGTGGATTGCGAGATGTTACTGCGGCTTTTTCGAGCATTGAAAAGCAGTCGGCTGAAGTGGGTCTGTTAATAAATGGGGACAAAACCAAGTTATTTGTTTCAACGAACAAAGAGTCCACTCGTCTGGGACGCTGCATGAAAGTTGACAACTATAACTTTTAAGTGGTAGATTATTTTGTCTACCTTGGCTCTGCCATAAACAAAATATTAATGTCAGCCTGGAAATCAAAAGACGAGTATTGATCCCAAACCGCTGATACTATTCTACCAGACTCTGGTCCTAACTGTCTTGCTCTACAGCGCAGAATCCTGGGTAATGACACAAGCGGATCAATATATTCTGGGAGTCTTCGAGAATAAAATTACTTCGCAAAATATTTGGCCCATCATCGTTAACGGCGAGTACCGTCGTCGAATGAATCATGAACTGCATGAGCTGTACAACGACATCGACGTGGTTAAGCGCGTATAAATAGACCGAAAGCGCTGGCTTGGACACGTACAAATAGATGTAAATTTTCCAGCTCGAAAGGTTTTCGTCAATATACTTGATGGGCGGCGCAGGAGAAGGCGACCAAAACTTCGTTGGGTAGACCAGGTGATAGAACTGTTATCTACACTTGGTGTGACTAACTATCTACGGAGCGCAAATACCGAAGCGCTTGGAATTCTTTTCTAAGTGCGGCTACTGATAGATGAATTTCTGTTGCTGCTGCCAATTAAGAAGAAGAAGAAGAGTTTAAGAGGCAATCCATCGTCGATTCTTATAAGAAGGGCCGCCAAATTAACACCACAGCGGCGGAATTTGAGAGGCCTTCATAACAACGCATGCAATAGTCCTATTGACAATGACCACGGTGAATGTCATTTCATGCTCCCTTCCCTTTTACAGGCCTGGAGAGTCTGCTATAACAAAATTTTAAAACAGATTTTTTTAATAAATGTATTTATTTACCTATAAACTAAAAAACAATCATCTCTAACATCATATCTCAAATCAGTCACAAAGTCTGGGTTCAAAATTGGCATTTAGTGGTGGGCAACATAGGTAGCAGGGGCGGAGTAGGTGGTGTAAGCTGGAGCCACAGACTTAACAACAGCGGGAGCAGAGTAAGTGGTGTAGGCAGGGGCAGCATAGTGAGCTGGGGCAGCATAGTGTGCTGGGGCAGCGTAGTGGGCAACGGGAGCAACGGTCTTGACCACAGCTGGGGCAGCATAGTGGGCGACGGGAGCAACAGTCTTGACAACGGTCTTAACACCCAAAGGTTCACGGTTGACGACGGCATTGAAACCATTGATGGGATCAGCGGTGTAGGACACAGTGCGTTTGTAGCCATCAGCATCGATCAAAGAGTATTCACCACGTACAACATCACCATCGCGCTCTTCCACCTGGCTCTTGGAGTCACCAGAGACAGCATCTTGGACATCATAACCGTATTTGTATTGGGGATGAGGATCGTATTCATCATCAGCCTTAGCCAAAATGGGGTGAGTTTTGACAACGGCAGCTGGAGCGGTATGATAGACCTGAGCAGCAGGAGCAGCATGATAGACCTGGGTAGCTGGAATGATGCCAGCACTGGCAACAGCGAGCAAAGCGAAAATAGCGACGAACTGTAAAGTGAAATATCTCAGATTATTCTGTGATTCATAAGTGTAAGGAGCGGAATTAATTCACATACCTTGAATGCCATTTTGATAAGATATAAAGAAAATGTGACTGGTGGTATGGTTGTCTTGTCGATGTGTTAACTCCAAAAAGTGGAACTGTTGTGTGTTGTCGAAAATTGATTTTGTCTTCGTTTTTATAGTTCACATTTTGTTACTACAAAATAATTTGGTAGTGTCAAAAACAATACCACTGACCTGAACTGGTTTTGGGATAATAACAACAAGTGTATCTAAGTACTGGTGGTTGGGTCTATTATTCATTTGTTGGAGTTTGTTAGGTTTATTGTACACGCTAACTAGATTTCGTTTGCACGCTAAAAGTGTGTGTGTGAAAGAGGGAGAGATCGCTTCACAGCTTTATAATTAAGAGGAACTATTAAACTGATGTAGTAAATGTATAATGTTCTGGTCGAATGTGTGTGCTTTAAGCCATAAAGGTGTTCTGTAATTACATGTGACCCAGGAATGTTGCATTACTATGGAATATTGTTTTAATACGAAATTGAAAGTGAAACAATGTGGTTTATTGTAATTCTCAGAAACTGTGAAATATTTTATAACCATCCTTTAAGCGGCGGATAAAATCTAAGATGAGCGAGATCGGACAAAAATTACTTCCTCCTTCCATAAAAACTCCAAATTTTTGGGGGTGTCCGTCTGTTTGTCCCCCGAATACAGCCGTAGTTTAAGAGCTATCGAGCTAAATTTTCGTAAGCGAGCTACTATCGTCATAGCGGAGGTTAATTTCTAAGATAAGCAAGATCGCACAAAACTTACTTCCTCCTCCCATACAAACTCTCAATTTTTAGGGGGTGTCCGTCTGTCTGTTCCTGCAATTTCAGCCGTAGTTTAAGTATGCAATCTTCTATCCTCTAAGGGGAGGTTAAGTTCTAATATGATCAAGATCGTACGAAAACTACTTCCTCCTCCCATATAATCTCCCCCTTTTTGGGGGTGTTCGTCCGCCTGTTCCTGCGATTATATCAGTTTTTTAAGAACTATAGAGCTCAACTTTGGTAAGCAAGCTTCTACCTTCTAAGTGAAAGTTAATTTCTAAGATGAGCAAGATCAGACGTAAACTACTTTCACCCCTATTCAAACTCCCAATTTTTGGGGGGTGTCGGTCTGTCTGTGACTGAGTTTACGCCCTAGTTTAAGAGGTATCGAGTTATGAAAAAAGGAATGGGACCGGCCGTGGCATAGTGGTTAGAACACGCGACTACCATGCGGGAGATCGCAGGTTCAAACCTGGCTCCAGTCATCTTAAAAGAAAAAAATAAAATAAATAAAATTTTCTTTCATTGTCGGCTTCCCTCGAATGTTGTTTGACAGAAACTTCGCAGTATTAAGCGTCGATTCAATCGTCGTGTCTAGTAAGAGCTTCTCAAAACAGTGACGTTCGCATTCGTCGATAAACAAGTAGGTGCCGTTAGTTGTGAATCTAAAAATAGAAAGCGTGTTTATTCACAACAACGCGAGAAGCTATCCCACACCTCATTCATGGGGTGCAAAGGGAAATTAAGTAAGTAATATGAAAAAAGAAATAGTTAACTGTCTGAGCATAACTTATCAGCTCGTGTCTTTGTCTTTGCCACTACACAATCTTTCCTGGTAAACATTTTGAACTAATTTTTGTCTATATCTATTCCAGCAAGTTATACGAATACGTTCCAATGTATTGCGAATTTTAGAGCTTGTATTTTATCTTGACCCAGTTAACCATGGAAGGCACCGCAAGGTCCTCTGTGTCACCTTGCTATAAGTATTTTAGTCTGCTACGGGCTAGAGCGAGACAGCTACAAAGAAAATGTACAATCGTTTCGGACTCCTTTTCGTCCTCTCAGACACGGCAGTAGTCCAGTATTAGTTGAAGATCCTCATTGTATACACCAGCTCCTGTGTCATGTTTATCCTCCGGTCAGTCAGTAAAGATAGAAATGGAGTCACCGTAAAGAGACCCAATCTATACGGGATTTATATGGGCACTTTACAGAAATCCACATATTTCGACAAAAAATCAGTTAGAGGTGGCAGATAAAAATAGTTGTCTATACCCAAAAAAAAACGGAAGGATATTTGCATTATCATGAGAGGACTGTTGCTAATCGCTAGCTTCACTCAGTCCGCCCAGAGGCGGAAGGGAATTACTGGAGGATAACTTTGGAAGTGTTGCAGATCCATAGTAATCCTCCAGTATTTCCCATTGCAGCTATATTTTGGACCTTGCCGAGCATTTGTAAGAAGTTACATCTATTTAGGCCCTCCTACCAAACCAGTCATCATATGTAGTTTCGCAGTGTACATCCAAATTGTGACCTTCGGGCGCCCAGCTTTTAACTGAAGTCCTAAAGTTTTTGACCCTATATATATATGAGTAAATTGAACCAATTCTGTATTCTGTAGGTTTTCCTCTAATCCAGAGGTCATAACCCATCGTCGCAATACTCCAGGGATAATTTGCACAATATCACAAAAAAAAATTAGTAAAAATTTTCCGCCTATCATGATGAGCAAGTCATCCGCATATGCCAGAATTTTCGTACCATTCTAATTAAATGATTTAAACACTCCGTTTATCACAAGAAGCCATAGAAGGGGTGAAGGACTCCAACCTGTGATTCACCTTTGAGGATATCCTTCTCATGAAGCTTCCTCCAAGTTTCGAGTTGATGACAGGGATTCCAGCATTTAATCCAGTTAAAACTCATTTTAAATAACATTTTAATTTTATAAGGGCTATAAATAAATGGTTATCAGACGCAAGTTGATTACCATTTATTTACTTTATAATATATGTCCATATAATGCAAAAGGTCACTCTATCGTCAACTAATGCAACATATTTACCTGGGATAGTCCAAGATTATAAACAAACGCCTCACAACTTTACAACAAATAGTCAATGACAAACTTTCTGCTTAGTTTTTAAAACATATGCGTATTGATTGTGTCAATGTAAAAATATCCAATCACTGTACTCTAGTTTTCACAAAAAAATAGACATAATTACCGTAAAATAGCACTTGACAACAGGGTCCGGTTTACCCACCCCCTGAATTAAAAGACACTAAAGACTACTGTGTAATTTTATCCGTATATACAGTTAAACACACATGCGCACACAATTGTTGGCTACACGTATACGCAGAAATTCACAGCAGACAATCTGCTGAAGTTGATCGCATAAAAGCCGTTGAAGTTCAAGCAAAAGATAACATACTCCAAATTTAAGTCAAACAAGCAACACATATACGCTTAACCCGGTCACAACATCATAAATCAAACAAAATGGCATTCAAAGTATGAAAACAATTAATCCTAAGTTACGTCACAAAGAATACGATAATATTTTTTTTTCTATATATTTTATATATTTCATTAGTTCGTCGCTATCTTTGCTTTGCTCGCTGTAGCCAATGCCGGTATTGTTCCAGCTGCTCAGGTCTATCATACTGCTCCAGCTGCCCAGGTCTATCATGCTGCCCCAGCTGCTCAGGTCTACCATGCCGCTCCAGCAGCCCAGGTCTATCATGCTGCTCCAGCTACCCAGGTCTATCATGCTGCCCCAGCTCCCCAAGTTTACCAAGCCGCTCCCGCTGCCGTCGTCAAAACTCATCCAGTTTTGGCTAAGGCTGATGATGAATACGATCCTCATCCCCAATACAAATACGGTTATGATGTCCAAGATGCCGTCTCTGGTGACTCCAAGAGCCAGGTAGAGGAACGCGATGGTGATGTTGTACGTGGTGAATACTCTTTGATCGATGCTGATGGTTACAAACGCACTGTGTCCTACACCGCTGATCCCATCAATGGTTTCAATGCCGTTGTCAACCGTGAACCTTTGGGTGTTAAGACCGTTGTAAAGACTGTTGCTCCCGTTGCCCACTACGCTGCTCCAGCTCACTATGCTGCCCCAGCTGTGGTTAAGACTGTTGCTCCCGCCTACACCACCTACTCGGCTCCAGCCACTTATGTCGCCCATCATTAAGTGTCAATTTTGTGAAATCATTATGTGACTGATACAATCATTTAAGATACTTATTAGGTACAATTGTTGTTTAGTTTATAGACGAAAAAATATATTTAAAAATTTTTGCAAAAAAAGAATTAATTTTTCTAGACACTCATATGGAAATTATGGGATTTTCGGGGCTTTCTTGGGACTTTTATATATAGGGTGTTTTTAGACTTATCTAACTTCCAATTAGGGTAACTATAAATCTAACTCATACTAATGAAGTGTGTAAGACTTTAGTATACCCTTGTATCAAATAAATTATTTAAAGGAGATATTTTAAAACAATTAAGATGTCCGTTTGTCTATCTGCTAGCTGGTTGATGGGCAGGATAACCCGAGTAGGCCTTACAAAATTACATATTTTTAAGGGTAACTTATATTTCATTCATAATTTCGAAACGGACAACTGGAAGGTATTTAAATATGGTCAGATTAATTATATTGAAATAATATTATTATATTATTTTTTTAAGTACACTGATTTAGTCGTATTTTGCGTAAAATGTAAGCTTACTAAAATTTAACTCTGGCATAAATATGGACTATATTGGTTGACCACTTCATATACCTCCCATTCAAAACATCCAAACGAACAACTGGTGAGAATTTGAATTTGGTCTGTTTAATTTGTTGTAATAGAAGGCCAGTACTTACAAAACCGAAACCTTTACCTTTACTTCTTCTGGTACTTTCAATATAAATGACCGAATTCACCTTCATTGTTTTACATACGTATCCTATTTATAAACACATAGAATTTAGAAATTTTTTGCGCAAGATATCGTTAATTGTTATTTGACTCGGAAATATATATGGACTATTCAGCCGACCCATTCTGGTACCTCCCATACAAAATAACATATTTTTGGAAATTTAATATTTCCCTGCAGGATATTTGAATTTGGCCGAATCTATTGTTGAACATCTCATACAAATGACCAAAATTAATCCTTAATTCTACATGTATATCTTTTTTGCAAGTACACTGGCCAGTAAAATTGTGCACAATGTAATAGTTTATTGTAAGTTGACTTACGAATTAAAATCTAACACGTTGTGCTGCCACTACTGGCAACAGAAATTTAAAAGCCGCGCGTACAAAAGAATTCCAAGCGCTTCGATCTTCTGCGCTCCGTAGATAGTTTGTCATAGATAGTTTGTGGCCGCCCACTCCTGTGCTGCCCGTTGAATTTATTGCCGAACACTGTTCGAGCAACGGTCTATTTGAACGCGCTTGGCAGCCAATACAACTCGTAGTTCATACGTCGGCGGTATTCGCCGTTAACGATGATGAGTCCAAATATATTGCCAAATATTTTTCTTTCGAAGACTTCCATAATAGATTGAACAGCTTGCGACATTACCCAGGATTCGGCGCTTTGTCTAAAGCCTCGTTTGGTAGAAACTGACTCTGCCAGATTTTTGCATATCAATACTGAAGACTTTATGTCGGTCAGTTTCAGTTTGGGATAACAAATAGAGTCATAGCAAACAGAGTCAATAGTTCCAGTCGTATCGGACTGTCGAATGTAGCTTTTTAGTCGATAAACATGCATTTCTTTTGTATTCTACAGGATTTGTCGCAGTGAGAATATCTGGTCAGTCGTTGATTTACCAGGTCTAAAGACACACTGATAAGATCCAATCAGGTTCACTAGTGTGGGCTTGAGTTCTTCACATAACACACTAGACTGGACCTTGTATTTGATGGGCGAAAGTCTGAGCCCGTGGTAGTTAGTGTACACACACACCTGCCTTTCTTAAGCACAGGACATATAACACAAACATTCTTTATGAGCTGATGCAAGCACTTTGCCAGTTGATCGGCGCCGACATGAAAAAGCTCAGCCGGCAGTCCATTGGCTCCCGCAGCTTTATTATTTTTAAGCCGTGCAATTGCCGTGCTGATCTCGTTTTGGCTCGGTGGTGGACAGTCTTCTCAGTCATCGATGATTTGCGTGATTTCGTCACTTTTGCTGCCTTCGGGAACGGGCAGAATACGAAAGGAAGTGTTCCCTCCATATTTACAGTACACTCTGCTTATCCGTGACCAGATTGCCAACTCGTTCATTACAGGTGGGGATCTCTGTTTCCCAACCTTTGCTGGTTTCGGTCTTCACCTCTATCCCTGTAACTACCTAAATACTGTCGCTATATTTTCTTAAATTTTTCGGCTTGAAGAGACGGTTTATATTCCTCCTCTTCTCATTATATGGCACCGCAGGCGTTGCCACTGGCTGCAGTTTTGCCCTGTATGAAGAATCCTTTTATTCAGACGTCAATCCTCACCGTACCAGCGCTTGCCTGAGCAGGGTTTTTTCATACCCCAGTGTTGTCGTTGCGGTGGGCTCTATGAAAAATGCCCCAAATGCAAAATGCCCCAAAAAAAAAACGAAAAATTACCCAAAATAAAATTGGGCGAAACAAAATGAAAAATTACCCAAAACTCAAGAACGAAATTTTCACCAAAAATTATGAAAAATACCCCAGAAAATTTATGAAAAATACCCCAAAAAAATATTCTTCTAAACAAATCTAGCATTATTAAAAGACGAATGCGGTGGGGGGCACGCCCCCCGCCGCATACGTCGTTATCAGTTTCAATACTCTCTCTATAGCATTATTAAAAGACGAATGCGGTGGGGGGCACGCCGCCCACCAGTAGGAAAGTTTCAGTCGGGCAACCCGTCTTACATATAACATCACCCTCAGTACAACAAAAAATTTTCTATTATACTAATATTATTACTAAAGTGGGCGGAGTGATACATTTGTATGAGAGGTACAAGGGGCGTGTCTAGACTTCCAAATTATTTCTCCAAAACTTTATCATGTTATACCTTTACTAAATACAGAATTTGGGCACGATGGCGTTGGGTGTATTGATATTGTTACTCCATATTGTATGGGAGGTACCTTAAGGGGCGTGTCTAAACTTCCTGATTTCTTCTCTAAAACTTTTTCCTTCTTGAACTTTACTAAATACAGAATTTGGGCACGATCGCGTTAGGTATATTAATAATATTAATCGATTTCTAAAGTGGGCGGTACCAGATGGGTATTGGAGGTACTAGATGGGGTGTGGCTAGACTTCCAATTTTTTTCTCAAAAAACTTTATCCTGTTATAGATTAAATAAATAAAGAATTTGGGTACTCTCACGTTGGATTTATTGATATTATTTCTCCATCTCTCTATAGTGAGCGGAAAGGTACATTTGTATGGGAGGTACCAGAAGGGGCGTGGCTAGACTTCCAATTTTTTTCCAAAACTTCATCCTGTTATAGCTTTATTAAATACAGAATTTGGGTACGATCCCGTTGGATGTATTGACATTATTACTCCATCTCTATAGCGTGCGAAAAGGTACATTTGTATGAGAGGTACCAGAAGGGGCGTGGCTAGACTTCCAATTTTTTTCCAAAACTTCATCCTGTTATAGCTTTATTAAATACAGAATTTGGGTACGATCCCGTTGGGTGTATTGATATGATTACTCTATTTCTAAAGTGAGCGGGATGATGCATTTGTATGGGAGGTACCAGAAGGGGTGGGGTCATGTAGCCCGTTTACAATACCGTAAGTAGTTTTGGAAAAATATTAACTCCTGCAAAACATTTGGTTGCGTTTTTCGAAAGTTATCGTGCACACCAGCCGGACAGCCAGACAGACAGACAGACAGACAGACGGACATGGCTCAAACGAATTAAAAAAGTCATGAATCGAATTTGGTTCAAAGATACCTAGGGTCTTAAGTGACTCCTTCTATGTGTTACATGTTTGGGTCGTATCAAATGATATATACCCTAATCCCTAAGGGTGATGGTATAAAAATGGCTTATAAGGCCAACGCGCCTGATCCTAGTTTCTTGGGGCAGGCAAAGCCACTAAGAGAGCCTTTGTGATGAGCTTCTGTAACTTCTGTTACTTACTCCCTAAGAAGCATCAGTGGTATCATGCCATTTAGGTTGCACAACATTGCACCTTCTCAAATTTGCTATAACTGATAGGATGTTCAGTGGAATGGCCAGGCGAACACGTGACCTATAGGTCGTTATGAACTGCTTGGGGACTTCCAAAACATACAGGTTATTCTCAAGTGAATAACGATCAGAAAACTCAAATTAGAAAATTCCCAATCCTACACTTAAATACTACCAGATACATTTTAGTGGCCCATATTTACCATTTTTCTCTTCAACTTATGGATACTCTGTTTGCCCCTTTCGGGGAAAGAGTTAAGAAACTATCCCTAAATCCGGGATATAAATGGTTAAAATGTACTAGAAAAAAGTCATACTAAAGGATAACCGTATCCACTCCATATGTTTGCACGTGGAATTTCGTTTTACCGCACCTTAAGTTTCTTTTATGTCGATCCCATAAATAATTACAATAGGATTCTTTTCCCCTTAGTTTTGTAGTAAAATTAAGCACCAATTAAGAATATGTACTGATTTTAAGTTTTAGCTTTTTTCTGGTCTTCAAGTAAAGTTTAGAGCTTTGGTGTATTTAGACACTTATTGTAGAATTCGATGGTAACTATTTCCGTAGAACATTTTATACCGTTATACCGATGTGTCATTTCTGTGCAACATGTTTATCCTCATGGGTCCTTAATATATGGAATTTTTTTCCCCTTTTGTGGAAAAGGTTAAAAATCACCACATATTCAGGAGCTAGAAAAATAAGAAGTTTTAAGTCTATATCTAAAATCAGCCTATAGCTAAAATCTAAGGATGACCTGGTTTTCCATGGCAATTTTTTATAAAAATGGGCAAAAGGGCAAACTCAAAAGCGAGCTTAATAGTTTCCCGCATTCCTCTCGACTCTCCCATTGTAGAAAAATAACTAAATAATTTGAAATATCTTATAATTTATTAATAACAACAGTAACGCAGTCAGTCAGTGACAAAAGTCACAATGAGTTATCGAACATGGCAATCATTTAGTGATGGGCAACATAAGTGGCAGGAGCGGCGTAGGTGGTGTAAGCGGGAGCAACCGACTTGACTACAGCAGGAGCAGAGTAAGTGGTGTAAGCGGGAGCGGCATAGTGAGCTTGGGCAGCATATTGAGTTGGGACAGCATAGTGAGCGGGGGCAGCATAGTGAGCCACAGGAGCAACAGTCTTTACAACAGCTGGGGCAGCATAGTGAGCAACAGTCTTCACAACAGCTGGGGCAACAACAGCCTTAACACCCAAAGGTTCACGGTTGACGACGGCATTGAAACCATTGATGGGGTCAGCGGTGTAAGACACGGTGCGTCTGTAGCCATCGGCATCGATCAAAGAGTATTCACCGCGTACAACATCACCATCACGTTCCTCCACCTGGCTCTTGGAGTCACCAGAGATGGCATCTTGGACATCATAACCGTATCTGTATTGGGGATGGGGATCGTATTCCTCAGCAGCTTTGGTCAAAATGGGTTGGGCAATAGTCTTGACGACGGCGGCAGGAGCAGCGTGGTACACCTGAGCGGCTGGGATGATGCCAGCATTGGCGACAGCGAGCAAAGCAAAGATAGCGACGAACTGAAAGGAGACAAAAGTTATACACGTCGTTAGCGTTATCCATTACAGAAGATTTATTAATCCTTTCACACGCAAGTGATAACCACTGAAGGCTGTTGCCTGCTAGTTTAATCCTGAATGCGAAGTTAAGTTGATGCGAGTTTATACCTTGAATGCCATTTCGATAAAATTGATTTAGTGACTTTGTCAAGTGGTTAAAATGTAACTGAAGCAAATGCTAAATTAGTTGTGATAACTATTTGGTTCCATCAACAGCTTTTTATACAAACTTAAAAAATACAATCCGCAAAGTAAATTGTGTGAAGACAGCTCTGTTTGTATTTACAATGCTGATCCATTCATTTGATCCAGATCAGTCAAAAACGAAGTATAGTGTGAAAAGTGTACAACAATTATTATGAATGAATTGCTGTGACGTATGCAAGCACATTTGTGAGTATGTATGTACTCGTACATGCAAGTATGTAAAATTAAGTTAAGAAACAGTGAGCGCATGTACACAAGTTTAAGCTGAGTTGTTGTTTGGTTTGTTTTTGGTTTTTTTTTTTGAAAGGGTTGACATTGGTCTCGTGTGGGACATTAAGAAAAGAAAATAAATTGTGTCGATTCATTTAAGTGTAACAGTCGTCGTACAATTACACCAACAACATGTTTGGACGTACATTTGTCTTTAGGACGTTTTGTTGTGCTCGCTATATCTCTGTCATCGCTAAAATAGCCGCTAGCTGTAGGTATGTAGATATCCAACAACAACATTGAAATACATTTGACATTCAGTAGCATTATACAATTTTATCTTAAGCTACCGGACATAGTTTGTATTTATTGCTGAAGCATTGTGGTATAAGAATTTATGACGTAAAGAACTTGTTTTTTAGGTCTAAATTGCCTTAATTTAATTTAACGTTGTTCGCATTTGTATTACAGTTTATTATTGTTTTTACATTTGTTATAGGTTTAGCTTGTATTTGTTAACTGTGGTCAACTAATTCTTCTGAGGAAATTTGTTATGTCCATTTTTATTGCATTTAGTATCAAAAATATCATAGAGAGGATGTAACGCGTATTTCACGTTGAACCGGATGACTTTCGTGTGAAATAGGCATAGAATAGTTTGGCGTATTTTATTTTTTTACTAGACTGCTTTACGAGGGCCTAGAGGAAACATATGACCCATGCGTTGGCCAAGACATTCAAATGGTCATGGTAGATTTTAATTCCAAAATAGGAAGGGTAGATGTTTGTGGTTCATTGATACTGCATACCTCCACGTTCGACAATGGGTTTAGGCTAGTTAGCCTCGCAGCGTCAAGGAACATGGTAGTGAGTGGCACAACTTGGCTATTCCCAGATCAAAACACCAACAATTAAAATAATCAAGTGGTTGGTACTCAATGGAAGGCATGCATCTAGTGTCACGGAAGTGCACGTTATACGTGGTGCTAACAATGGGTCAGAAAATTACCTGGTTGCATGAGCGAAAACTCAAGCAAACAGTCAAAAGGAAAGATGGACGTCACACAGCTGCAAACGCCAGAGATAGCCACTGCCTACTCTAATCAGCTCTCACAACTACTACGACATAACGCCTCTCCTTTTGAGGTTCCCGATACACATTGGCAGCATATTGCGCATTCCATGGCAACTACTGTGCTTGGATATGAAAACGGTGCTCAGGCGAATCCTGGTACGATGCGTAATGTCGCAAAGCGTATGAGCAATAGGATGCTGTTTACAGGGCAAACCTTCAGCCAATTGTAACCTGGGCTGTTAGGTATTAGCACAAGGAGAGAGTAAAACTAGTGAGGCAGCTATGTAAGCGAAGAAAAAACTTCAGATCAAGTAACGGGAGAATGATTATTGTAAGGGGGTTTTCTCGTCGACTGCGGTGAGTCCAGTCGTCGCCAGGGTCGCCATAAGAACCCACAAAACTTTATGGAATAAGAATTCAGTAGATTTTCTCTGACTAGGGCAAAATAACAGTATTGTTTATTGATGGTGTAATTCAAACTAATAATCTACTGGATGAAGTTTTTAGATACGAAAACAACTCAGATTCGGATTTAGTGACAGCTATGTTGTCCTGTCCGCTATTTTAGATGGTTGAATAATTTTAGTATACTCTCGGCGAGTATTGACGTGGCCTATGATTGCAATGACTGGTTTCGAGACTCTGGTCGATTGTAGATATTAGGGAACATTACAAATCGGTCGATTTAAGGTGATCGGGAACTTTATACTATACTTCCAAAACTCTTGAGGTAAGATAGCTCAGAATCGTTTCGGTACTTAGGAACGTGGTAATTCGGTTCCTTTACATAATTCAGGTACGTACCAGCAGCTAGGTCATTCGGGTTTTGTTGGGGTTTTAGGTTAATATCAGCAAGTGATGATTAATGTCTTGGGTTTGTCGTTGGTTAAGGTTTTTATCTAGAATACGTGGCCTTCTTGGTAATTTGGGTTTTTTCGGTTATTCAGGTTAATTTCCTCAATTCGGAAATATATCGGTGCTTTGGCATCGCGTTCTTCAGCAAATCGACTTTTGCAAATCGTGGTTGTACCAATGTTCGGCTTTCGTCTGATCGTGTTGATGACTCGCTTTCTTCAGAAAATCGACTTTAATACAATGCTACAGGAACGAAGAGTATCTTCGTGTACCAGACCGAAATCTGTGCAACCGACGAGTCGGTATAACTAACCGGAGTTGAATTCAACAGACCGAAGTCCGATTCAACAGACCGAAGGCCAATTTAACAGACCAAAGTTCGATTCTACAGACCAAAGTCCGATTCAACAGACAGAAGTCAAATTTAACAGACCGAAGTCCGATTCAACAGACCGTAGTCGAGTTAAACCAATGGAGTTTGGTTTAAACCAACAACAGTTAGTTCAACAGACCGAAGTCCGATTAAACAATACAATATTTCTTTCGATAAATTATAGCAGGGGAGATCGGGTACAGAGCAACTTCCAAAAAAAAAAAGCTCGATTATTTAAGTTAGTTCAGCTCTCGATGTAATGAGAATTGTATCGCATCAGACTGCATCGATTAACACTTTCCTTGTGATGCCGTTTCCTGAATGTGTTTGGCTGGGTGTTTGTCGCCGCTCTCATTCGCCGTTCGTGGCTATTGCCGAACGCGTCGTTTGCGGCGGTCTTGTCATCGATGGTAATGTTGTGAAGTAATTGAAACACTATATGCAGATTGGGTTGGTTGGTGATATTCAAGAGTAAATGAAAAGCGAGTACATTATTGTTGGTTAGAGGTTATAAGGTCATAATTGTGCAGTTAGCGCTAGAGCTTTTTTATGTAGGAGGCATATATGTACGGATGACTTTCGTCACGTTACAGTATAAAGAATGGTACAGACGGACTTTCGGCAGAGCTCTTCTTCATCAGCTCCTATACACGATTTGGCTTAACGAGTAAATGACCGACGATTGGAATCTTACCGTATTATGTCCTGGGCTGAAAAAAGTTGATCTAAGTGTGTGCTCCAACCTCTGCGGGATTAGCCTTTTACGCATCGTATATAAGGCCCTGCGATTGTGCTATGAGAAAGACTAAAGTCAGTGTTATCCAACCTGATCAAGACTTTATCAGTGTGGCTTTAGACCTGGTAAGTCGCCATCTGACCAGATATTCACACTGTGGCAAATCCTGGAAAACATCCAAAATAAACAGATCGACACGTACAATCTCTTCGTCGACTATAAGCTGCTATGGACAGCTTGATAAGCTAAAAATTGTTCAAAGCCATGGCTGAGTTTGGAAGTTCTGCAAAGCTTATGCGCCTTTGTGGAATGACGCTGACCGACACGAAGGCTTTAGTGAAGTTTGCAAGGATCTTACAGGGCCGTTCTATACCAGACTTGACCTTTGAAAGGGCAACAGCCGATCGTGTGACCTCTTCAACATAGTGATGGAGATGATATTAAGAAAAGCTGCAGTAAACAAGAGTGGCTCGATATTCAACGAATGCCAAATGATATTTGCGCATGCTGATGAAATTAGCAGCATCGGGCGGCAACTACGGTATGTGACTGCAGCCTTCTTAGGTGTACGGAAGGAAACAGCTAAGTTGGTCTAACGGTGACAAACGAAGACGCTGCGTGAACGTTGGCATCTGCAATTTCAAAGCGGTAGAAAATGTTATCTACCTTTACTCCGCCACCAATAAAACTTATATCGCCAGCCTTGAAATCCGGAGTAGAATCCTGCTTGCTAACTGATGCTATAACGGACATTTGAGGTACTTGAGGTGTTGCGGAAAAGATCACGGTTTTCCGAGCGTTTGTATACTATTACAAGATAATTAAACCGACCAAAATCAAATGTCCGCTTGAAAAATATAAAAAAAGTTAATCAAAATTTGTTGACAAATTAAATTTGTGACAAGTTTTATTTGTGACAATTTCAAATCTCGGCTTTGTCAGAACCCTCTCCTGACCATTTGAAGAACATTAAAAAAAGTTCATCAAAACATGTTAACAACACGCAGAGTTCTGCGATCAGGAAGTAGTCGCTGTATGGAGGCTTCCCTCCAAAAATTAAATTGCTCGTAAAAAACTTAAATGAGCTGATCTAGAAAAACTGGGAGATACGTATATTTTATTTTGAGCTATATTTTCAGAATCTGGTCAGTTTGATAATAGGTGAAAAATCGTGTCGTACAGTATAATAATTTCTGAGTCAGATTCCCATTAGCTTGTTTCTTTGGAAAATTTGACTGAATTCGGTGTACTTACAAAATAGATATGTATGTAAAACAATGTGGGTGTATTCGGTCATTTGTATTGGAGATACCAAACGGGTTGAGGCTTATATTTAGGTTTTCTGGGGGTTTTGTCTTCTTTTATAAGGTTACCAATCTGACAAAGATTCAATATCCTGCATTTCCCGTTTGAAAGTTATAAGGGAAATATTTTTTTTTTAAAAACAGATAGTTTTGAGTAATATATTCCCTCATTCCTAAGGCGGGTTTTTACTTCTATAGTATCGACATATAATCTGTTATTTCAAGTCTCTGTTGGCACCACAGGGCAAAGGGCTTCAATTGATCTCCATTTCTACACTTTTCTTATTGAGTAAAAAAGCAGCTTTTGATACCTTTACCATTTTTGATCTGATTAAAGTCAACTTTTTCATCCACTCTAATGTTCATGTCATAACCACCCTACTGTTGTTCACCGTCTGTATTATATTTTTTTATGAACATGTCGTATAAGAGTTGCCACTCCCACTGCCCAGATTTTTATGTGTTAAATAATATTTGCTTTGCCCGTTGTGCTACACCCACTGTTTCCGTCCAGTTTCGGCTTGACGATGCAGATTCATATCAGATGCCTCCAAATAAAGTTTCCTGACCTTCGCTTTTATTGTTTGCCAGACAATATTTATTTTGTATGAAAGGGGCCGACCGTGGAATAGTGGTTATATCACGCGACTACCATGTGGGAGATCGGTGGTTTGATTTCCGGCTCCAATTATCTACATATTTCTTCCATTGCTGGCCCCCTCGATATTGTCGGCAGCAACGTTGCAGTATAGTGTCGAGTCAGCCGGATGTCTATTAAAAGCTTCTCAAATATTGACGTTCGTATTCGGCGAAAAACAAGTAGGTGCCGTTTATTGCGAATCTAAAATAGAAAGAGTGTTAATTCAAAACAACGCGAAAAGCTATCCGTTTTTTCCGACCTCGGCCATTTTTATCACAAATTACACTTATTAGTAAAAAAGGAACTCTTACTATTATACTTATCCAGAAACCAGATTTAACACATTTATATGAATAAGAGGCGCCAAGTCTACCATGCCAATTTTTCTGTCAATTAAAAAATTAGTTAAAAGGAACGCAAATAACGTTTCAAAACTCTCTATGATAGTGCACCAGATACAAATCACTATACATCTTCAACGCCTATTTTAAATTAAAAAAAAAAACATATTTAAATACAGATGCTGTAAAATTTTCAGTAGGATGGGTTATAGTGGTTTAGTCCCCAATAATCGGCAGACAAACAAACAATGTGGCCGTTTTATATACTTAAAAACTTAATTTCCCTTTGCACCCCATGAATGAGGTATGGGATAGCTTCTCGCGTTGTTGTGAAATAACACGCTTTCTATTTTTAGATTTACAACTAACGGCACCTACTTGTTTATCGACGAATGCGAACGTCACTGTTTGAGAAGCCCTTCCTAGACACGACGATTGAATCGACGCTTAATACTGCGAAGTTGCTGTCAACAACATTCGAGGGGAGCCGACAATGAAAGAAAATTTTATTTATTTTTTTTTTCTTTTAAGATGACTGGAGCCAGGTTTGAACCTGCGATCTCCCGCATGGTAGTCGCGTGTTCTAACCACTATGCCACGGCCTTTTTATATAGATTCTTTGAATTCTAAATCTAACTAGTAATTCAGAAATAAATCAAGTGAATATGGAATTAAGTCGATTCATCGTCTCTGAAATGTCTTTAGGACAATATAGAGTGATACCTATTGAAATTTGAAACATAACGCCAAATTACTCATATTTTCCTTCAATTTACTTCAAACTGTAGACCCAATAATTTAACTACTTTCATAAATATTTGGTGGTCTATAAGATATTAACATTTATTTCTACAACAACAATTGCAAACAGTAATCATGACTAATTGGTCCAATTCGTAATGGCATTCAGTGATGGGCTACGTAGGTGGTGGGAACGGAAGCAACATGAGCAACAGTTGGAGCAGCATAGTGGGCCACGGGAGCAATAGTCTTAACTACAGCTGGTGCAACAACAGCCTTGACAGCCAAAGGTTCACGGTTGACAACGGCATTGAAACCATTGATGGGATCAGCGGTGTACGACACAGTGCGTTTGAAGCCATCAGCATCAATCAACGAGTATTCACCACGTACAACATCACCATCACGTTCTTCCACCTGGCTCTTGGAGTCACCGGAGATGGCATCCTGGACATCATAACCATATTTGTACTGAGGATGAGGATCATATTCGTCATCAACCTTAGCCAAAACTGGATGAGCAACAGCTACGGGAGCTACAGTTTTGACAATAGCAGCAGCAGGAGCCGCATGATACACTTGAGTGGCTGGGATGATGCCTGCATTGGCAACGGCGAGCAAAGCAAAGACAGCGATGAACTGCATGAAAAAGACATCAGAGTATTTTATATTATTGCAAATAAACAAAATCCTTTGCGAAATATTTCAGTTATTTGTAATCCTTGTACCTTGAATGCCATTTCGATTGAGTTTTAGTGTTGATAGTTGTTTAATTGATTTTGTCTAAATGTTGACTACAATCTCTTGCCACAGTTTTGGAGTTTTTATACCAATTACTCGATGGGTAATTGTCTTACAGTCTTTAGGTGACAACAAATGACAAAAACGGCAAATGAAATCATTGTCTTTAATTCTGCCTTGAATTTGAGGGCTTTGCTAGTTTTATTGTTGCTATAAAGACAACAAGTTTACGTTGGCACAAATCTCATTATTTACGCTTAATTAATTAAAAATAACTATAACAACAATGCTGACAGTTTTTATTAACGCATTTTTTTATTTTGTTTATACGAGTGGTACACTGGAATGCGTTACGCGGCATAAAGCTACTTACTAGTCATTTCGTTATCATGTGATATGTGTTTCGGGCATCTTAACGTTTGTTGGGCATAATTGAGGAGTGCAGATGATGACATTTAGCAAATGCTTTGCAAACTTAAATTAGAACAAAACTGCAGCCAATGAAAACGCGATGGCGGAACGATGCAATAAAAAAAGGAGGGAGATGAAACGCCCCTTCAAGCAGAAAAATTTTTTTTTGGGAGAAAAGAGAGAACTAGGATATCGAAAATTACAGAGATACAAGTGATGCCCGAAAGTTCTACCAAAAGTTAGAAAGCAAAAGTTTTGAAGTGGGGACACCTGTAAGGACAGGTATGGAAATCTGGACACATACACGCAGAGTGTGCTGCAAATATAAAGGGGATACTTCTTCTGATCTTGAGCCGAATTTGTTGTATCATTTGGATACACTTAACGTAAATTAATATAATGTACTGTAAGATCGACTAACAAAAAACTAATACACGGAATACTTTCTTACTATGTTCTTTCCAAAGACGGCATAAGTGCCGAAATCGCGAAAACTATCAATGATGAAGTAGATTCTCGATGATCGAGCCAAAACGAGATCAGCACGGCATGCACCGCACTAGGTCCTGACTAGGTCCAAGAAATGCAGACAAGAAGTCTTCAGTGAAAATATGCAAAAATTTGACAGAGCCAGTTTCTTCCAAGCGAGGCTTTAAGCAAGGCGACAGTCTGTCATGTGGTCTTTTTAAAATCATAAAAGAGAGATGATCATGTGAAAGGCTGCAGTAAACACGACTTTAACAAAAGTCACATGCTGCTTGCGTATGCCGATTATATAGATATTATTTTTCGAGGACTGCGGAATATTACTGCGACCTTTTCATTCATTGAAAAGCAGTCGCCAGAAGTGGGTCTGGCGATAAATGAGGACCAAACCATGTATTTGTATCAACGAACATAGAGTCTACTAGTTTGCGACGCTGCTTGAGCGAATCAATCTGTTTTGGGAATCTTTGAGGGAAAAATACTTGGCATCGTTAGCGGCGAATGCCGTGTACCTTGACGAAAGTCTCCAACATATGCAGTTCTAGCGGTAACTACACAATTATGACCACCAATAATTTACTCGCCCTTCATTTACTCTAGAATATCATCAACCAACCCAATCTGCATGCACTGTTTCAAATACTTCAAGAACAAACAACAATACCATCGATCACACGACAGCCGCAATAGATGCGTTCGGCAATGCACGCGACTGCCACCAATGACTTATTTGGCAATCGCCACGAACGGCGAATTAGCACGACGATTAACATTCAAGAAACGACATCACATTACATCGTGAGCTCCACTTACTTAAATGATTGAGCATTTAGCTTGGTAAAATCGGTCGGTTGCTCCCGCAGCGAAGTTTATTGCTAAGTTGCTCTGTACTCGATCTCCCCTGCCCTCCTCAGGGCAATAATTTATCGAAAAATTTGAACCAACTATTGTTGGTTTAATCCAAATTCCATTGGCTTAACTCGACTACGGTCGCTTGTATGGAACTTCGGTCTGTTAAATCGGACTTCGGTTTGTTGAATTGAACTTCGGTCTGTTAAATCGGACTTCGGTCTGTTGAATCAGACTTCGGTCTATTGAATCAGACTTCGGTCTGTTGATTCGGACTTCGGTCTGTTAAATCGAATTTCGGTTTGTTGAATCGAACTTCGGTCTGTTAAATCGCACTTCTGTCTGTTGATTCGGACTTCGGTCTGTAGAGTTGGATTTTGGTCAGTTAAACGGACTTCGGTCTGTTGAATCGGACTTCGGTCTGTTAAATCGGACTTCGGTCTATTGAAGCCAACTCAGGTTGGTTATACCAACTCGTCGGTGGCACAAAAGATACTCTCCGTTTATGTAGCATTGCATTAGAAATTAGAACCGAAGCATTGTGATACTAACACTCCGTCGGGTTTTTCGGCCGCGAATTCGGAATCAATACAACCATGAGTTGCAAAAGTCGATTTGCTGGAGAACTCGAGTCATCAACACGATCCTGAGTTGCGGCTCCCAAACTGATTTACCGACGAAAGCCGAGTCATGGATATTTGCGAATTGCTTAAATTAACCTGAATATCCGGCAAAACCCTAATCACCAAGACGACCACGTATTCCTGATATAAACCAAAATCACCGACAAAGCCGAGTCATCAATCATGTCTTGCTGATATTAACCTGAAACCCTGACAAAACCCGAATTACCAAACTGACAACGTACTGATATTAATCGTAACTACCAAACTCAAATCATCGGTGCGCTGCCGAGTTGCTGGTACGAACTTGAATTATCGAAAGTACCCAAATTACCACATTCCTCAGTAGCGAAACGATCCCGACCTATCTGACCTCTATTGTTTTGGAAGTATAGTATAAAGTTCCCGATCATCTCAAATCAAACGATTCGTAAAGTTACGGAATATCTTACATCGACCCGAGTCGCGAAATCTGTCACTACTAAGAGTTTTCGATCATCTCAAAACGCCCTGGGTATAAATTACCGGACAAGACAACATCGCTATTACTGAATCAGAATCTGAATTGTTTTCGTATCTAATCCATCAACAAACAATACTGTTATTGTGCCCTAGTCAGGGAAAATCTTCTGAGTTTTCATTAAATAAAGTTTTGTGGGTCTTTATGGCGACCTTGTCGGCGACTCGACTAACCTTAGCCGACGAGAAAACCACGTTACAACCGTCATCGTATGAACTATGAGTTTTATGAGCTGTACTACTACATCGACATTGTCAAGCGCTTTTAAATTTACCGATTGCGTTGGCTAAGACATGTTGAGCGAATGGATAGAAATGCTCAAGTTCGAAAAGTCTTCTCTAATAAATTTGATAGACGGCGCAGGAGGGGGTGACCAAAAATTCCTTGAATGGACCAGATTCGTTGTACGAATCGCAAAATACTGAAGCGCTTGGAATTCTTTCCTAAGTGCAACTACTGATAAATGAATTTCTGTAGCTGTTGCCAAATAATACGGAGAAGAATATGTGACTCTTCAATATTTTGGTTTTACTGCAACATAGAGCGGAAATGTTTAATGACGACTTGACAGGTGTTGCGGGAATATTCTCGAATATATTCCTTAAATTCCTCAAGTAACTTTGGGTTTTGTTTTTGAAAACTTTACTTTTAAGGTGTTCCCAATCTCTAATCTCAGAAATTAGGATGTGTGCATGTCCATTAAGAAGGAAGTACGCCACGTCTGAGAAAAAATGTTGGTAAAGCTGGTCGTCAGTAAAGTGAAACCTGTGAGCATGATTTCGATGCATTAATTCCTGTAGCTTTTGAGTTTTTTTTAAGGACATTAATGTAAATTTTTGTGAAGAATTCGGTTTACAGATTCTCTGGACACAGTTCAGAAGCATGACCGCTCTCGAGTGGAGAATCTGCAGGCTCTATGGATTTAGAAACTTATAAAATTTTAGATCGGCCGGATCGTGGTTGATTCATTGTTAAACTTGTCTCCTCGAACTTCTAGACTAATTTCCTAATTAAGTGAATTAATGGAGCTTCACATCTATGATGTTTGTCTTGACAAGATATTTGTCAAAGATTACAAATGCTTTACGACTTCCCCAGCGTCACTTGTGTGATCCATACAAAAAAACTGTTAAAACTTTATATGCAAAACTTTTATTTACCTATAAATGATACAAAACTTAACTTAAAACAAATGATTTTAACTACTTAACAAAAATGACAATTCTAGTGAAAAAGAAACAATAATGATCATGGGATGAACCGCAAAGGGGCCTATTCATAAATGTCCTTAATGATGATATTGCTCATGCGATTGATATTGCTCATGCGACTGATGTTGCTCATGGGATTCTTGTTCGGGAGCTTCGTAGGAGGAATAGTCTTGATGTTGAACCTGTTCTGGGTGAGCATGATGATTGACAGGAGTTTCATAGTTTTGTTGAGCGACATAAGCAGTGTGCTGCGACTTAACAGCTGGAGCAACATAGGCAGCTGGAGCGGCGGCAGCAGCATGATGATACTGAGGAGCTGAAGTATGGTACACGGCAGCGTTGTGAGTGCCATGTTCAGCAGCAGCAGCAGCACCCTTATGACCAACAATAGGTTCACGATGTACAACAGCATTGAAACCATTGATATCATCAGCGGTATATTTGACAGTACGACGGAAACCATCAGCATCGTCTAAAGAGTATTCACCATGAACTACATCACCATCACGGGTTTCAACTTGACTCTTTGAATCTCCCGAAATGGCATCTTGAACTTCATAGGCAAAGTTATATTTAGGATGAGGATCATCGGGATATTGTTCGTGAGCGGCGTGAGTTTTGTGTGTGTAGATAACATGTTGGGCCGGGTCAGAGGCATGTTCGTATGCAGCATGTTGGTGATGTTCCAAGCTGACGGGATGTTGATGTACAGACACTATGCCAGCATTGACGGCAGCTAAGAGAGCAAAGACAGCGACGAACTGTAGCGAAGTAAAGGAGAGAGGGAGAGAAAGATAAGATTAGAAACACTGACGGGTTAGAAATTTGAAAAAAGTAATTTTAAAAATTAAAAAAAAAATAAAGGTACGAAGACGATATATATGTTGATCGTACTAGAAAATTACTTTTCTGTAGAAAGAGGGCGATGCCACGCCTATATTTTAAAAATTGCTATATGGGGCAAATAAATGGAACGGTTGTAATAAAATTTTCTCTGTGTGCATAAAAACATAGTTAGACAATGGGGCGTGACACCGCCCACACAAACCGAAATTTCAATCGGTCATTTTTCACGAATTATTGGAGATATGAAGATGAGATTTGCTACATATGTTACTGGTACAAGGTGGATTACGTCGCGCTGGGAAACGGTCGCTTTAAAAAAATCCTTATACGGGACAAGTAAATGGAATGATTGCAATGAAATTTACTCTGCGTGGTACTGTCCGTAGAGCCTCATCATAGGCTACATGTAAACATAGTTAGACAATGGGTCGTCGTCCCACCCACACAAACCTAAATGCCAATCGGTAAATTCTCATGAACCGTTTGAGGTATGAAGAAAAGATTTGCTACATATGTTACTGGCATAAGGTAGGTTACGTCTAGCTGAGAAACGAAAAATCGTTATAATGGTAAAGTTGTAAACTCTGTGGGGCCTCTATCAAAGGCTACATGAAAAATAGTCACACAATGGGACGTGGTACCGCCCACACAAACCGAAATTTAATTCGGTAATTTTTCATGAACCATTGGAGGTATGAAGATGAGTTTGCTACTCACGTTAATAGTAGACGGAGGACTACGTTCGCTGGGAAATGGGCGCTGCCACGCCTCTTTTGAAAATAATCGTTATGTCGATCATATTAATGGACCGATTGTAAAAAAATGTTCATAATCTATATATATGAAATTACTTGGTGACTGAAAAACTGACTGGGTGAAACGGCCTTAGAAAGGATGATGAAATTTGGGATGGTTGTTCCCCTAATCGAGTAAATGTCTGATAAGAAGGAATTTTGGGAAATTCGTTATTTTAGGGGTGAAAATGTCCAAAATCGGTACCATCACCCAGACCAATCGACTAAAGCTATAAACGTGAAAATTTTCTACGGGCATACTCACTGTACGGGACATATTGAAGGTTTTTTCGAAATCCGAGCTTGCTGGGCTAAGGACCAAAACTGCATGTTCCCTATTCCCTATTGAATTAGAACGAAGCAAGAGATGTTTTTCAAGATTTATACCTTTTAGGTGTAAAATGACCGAAATGGGCCAGACCAAATGCCTGTATGGTAGTATCAAGAAATTTTATATACAATTGCTCCCTGTAAAATTAGTACCATCACCCAGACCAAACGACTAAATCTAAGGTAATCGTCTATGAACATGCTCCTTATAGAATTTGAAGGGGTACCATCTTAGTTGGGCGATAGGCACAGATCAATGAGAGGACGAGGAAATATAAATTTTCCAAAAATAGGTCATTTGGTATCGGAGTTACCAGAAGGGGACGGCCGATATGTTCCATTTTTATTCCTGAGCTAAATTCTCAAAAACGTATGTATGTATGTACAACCAAATTAGTTTCAGCTAAATTGGACTAGTGGTTCTCGAGTTATGTCAAACAAAAGAGCTTAAAACGTGACAAATTCTCCTATACGATACTTACTAACTTCAAATCTATAAAAAAAATTTATGGCATGTAACTTGACAAAATGAATGATGCAGAACTTCTTCTTTTTGGGGCTACTTTAACGTGCAGTTCTCAGAATTGGGTCCCAAAATTATGTGTTGTACTGTGTTATCATTAATTAAGAGGAACAAGTGAATCCAAAATGTTTCATTGTAGATTGGCTACAGATTTACGAAAATAGAAACAATATTGACATAATTCCTATGGCAGTTTGTATTTTTTCGGAAATTGCCACAAAATTACTTAGAAAGTGTCAGTCGGAAAACCCGACTTACATATACTCTCACCTTCAGTAAAACATAAAAATTTTCTGGTATATTGATATTAGTACTCGATTTCTAGAGTGGGCGGATTGGATTGGTACATTTGTATGGGAGGTACACAATCTTGTCGCTTTTTTTTGATATTCCTACTCTTATTGGAGATACCAGAAGGGGCGTGGCTAGACTTCCAATTCTTTCTCCAAAACTTTATCCTGTTATAGCTTTACTAAATGTGAGCACGATCGCGTTGGATGTTTTATTAATATTAATCGATTCCTAAAGTAGGCGGACTGGGCGGGTACGTTTGTATGGGTGAGTAGACTTCCGGATTTTTTTTTCCAAAACGTTATCCTGCTTTAGCTTTGCTAAATACAGAATTTGGGCACGATCGCAGCGTTGGCTGTATTGATATTATTACAACATCTATGAAGTGGGTGGAATGGTAAATTTGCATAGAAGGTACAAGAAAGGGAATGGCTAGACCAATTTTTTTCTCCAAAACTTTATCCTGTTATAGCATAACTAAATATGTATAAATTTGGGCACGATTGTCCAGTGTTTTGATATTCCTACTCGTATGGGAGGTACCAGAAGGGGCGAGGCTAGGTTTCCATTTTTTCTACAAAACTTGATCCTGATTTAGCTTTATTAAATACATTTTGGGCTTGAACGCGTTGGCTGTATTGATATTATTACTGGATTTCTTAAGTGGGCGGAGTGGTACATTTGTATGGGAGGTACCAGAAAGGGCGTGGCTAAACCATCAGATTTTTTCTCCACAACTTACTCCTGCTTAAGATTTACTAAAAACAGTGGAACGATCGAGTTTTGTCTATTAATAATATTAATTTATATCTAGAGTGGGCGGTACCAGATGGGGCGTGGCTACACTACCAGTTGTTTTACCTCTAAAACTTTATTCTGATATAACTTTACTAAATACAGAATAAGGAGACGATCGCGTTGGGTGTATTGATATTATTACTTAATTTCTAAAGTGGGCGGAGTGGTACATTTGTATGGGGGGTACCAGAAAGGGCGTGACCATATATCCCATTTGCAATACCGTTAGAAGTTTTGGGGAAATATTAGTTCGTTCAATGTTTCAAAGTTGCGTCTTTCGACTTATCGTGCGTACCAGCCAGACAGACAGAGAGACGGACATGCTTAAAAAGTCATGAATTGAATTTTGTTCAAAGAAGCCTAGGGTCAAAAGTGACTCCTTCTATGTGTTGCACTTTTGGGTAGCATCAAATGATATATACCCTCCTACCCATAGTGTGAGTGTATGAAAACCCGTTCCCGTTCAATTCAATTTAATAAAGCCTGATTAGAATTTATGTCAATAACGCTGATTTCCAAAATTTAAACTAACACATAAGCCATCAGCCAAGTACTTAATTTCTGCAATTGGCCCCCTAACATAACTGTAAAATCATATACATACATCACTTCGAGTTTCTTTAGACTACACCGGTACATTAACCATTTAAACTTACAAAAATATTTTATGCGCTTCATAAATGCTATCGCACAAACCTCTACATAAAAACCACTAAGGTTTCAAGCACAAAAGAAAACAAATTGCAATCAACGCCCACACAATATTGCATATTGATGAATGAGTTGCATTCTTGCCTGTTAACGAAATTAGGTCAATATCACATCAAGTCCAAACACCAAAGTTCATGGTTTACCACAGCTGTGCTGTGCTGTGTTACTATGTGCAAAAAGGAATATAGGTACTACATAAGACACAAATCCAAGTTATTTTTACGCCAAACAAACACAATGATTTTCAATTATTCACAACTTGAAGGCAAATCCATATAGAAATTCCGTAAATTGCAGACATCGACAACGACAACGACGTCGACGACGACTCGCACACTCACTCACCTTGAAGGCCATATTGTTGTATTATATTTGTTTTGGGTTTTAAATTTCGCACACAAAAAAAACACAAACTACGATTTGCTTGATCCGCACACACACACTTAAGCTGAGATAATGTTATTATTTACCGCGAGGAATAAATAACTTTAGCCGATAATTCAGTAAAGTCTTTGTCCTAACACTTTGAAGTACGTGATTTGAATAATAATTGAACTGCGAACTGCATTTGTTTTTATACCTCCCCAAAAACATAACTGACGGATGAAGCGTCGTTCGTTCGTTAAGTATGTACAGATGTGCCACAAACTATGTGAAGGTACTCTGGGATGGAACACCACATTGTGTATAATCGTTTATTAACTATTTTCGCCTTTTGTTTTGTTTTTTTTTGTCTGTGCTTGTACGTATACTTTGTTAGTGTAGTATTTGTGGCATTTCACTTTTGTTTTCGATTGATTTCGCTATATACGTTTATTATTAGATTACGATTTAAATATATATTATATACTTGTATTTATAAATTCACCGCAGGGAATTTTAATAGCCAAACGTATACATACATACATACATAGCGGTATATAAAGCCGATGGTACATATAATCCCCTGGACATAATGTGTATTAAGTATATATAGTTTATACACCCACAGGTCAGACACCGGTGTCAATGTCTTTACATTCATAATGGAATAGTAGGGACGGTTGGTTACAATACAAATGATATTATCGCATAACAACGGACAGTCAGTCAGTTAAACGTTGCAGTATGTATACACCAACACACACTCATGCATTTTTCTGGGGTAGAAATATGTAACTGTAGTGGCAATTGCCTAGACCCCAAGACCAACAAACAAAAGACTTAAGCGAGCAACGTGATAGTGATGGATTATGTACAGGCGACGGACGGACCAATGCACAATTGTTTGTACAATCAAGCGATCCATTGAAACGCGTCTACATTTTTAATCGATAGCTATTGTGCCTGAACATAAGTACTTGAAGTCGATATTGAGATAGCGTTTTGTTTGCCTAACTGTGGCATCAAGTACACTAATTATTACTTACCCACCAATGTGATTTATGTGCGTTAACTTGCATTAGTGTAGAATATTATTACAGATATGGTTTTCATTCTTTAAAGTTTACTTTACAAAGTAGTGCAGTTTCGAAATATATACTTTGATTTTTCTCAACAGTAAATATTAAAATATTAAAATTTATTTTGCAAAGAAATTTTAAATTTTTAGTAGTATTGCATATTCTTACGTCCGTGCCGATAAGTATTTTTATACCATCACCCTTAGGGATGAGGGTATATATCATTTGATACGACCCAAAAGTGTAACACATAGAAGGAGTGACTTTAGACCCTAGGTTTCTTTGAACCAAATTCGATTCATGACTTTTTAAGTCGTTTGAGCCATGTCCGTCTGTCTGGTGGCTGTCCGGCTGGTTCGCACGATAACTTTCAAAAGATGCAACCAAAGTTCTTGAAATTTTGCACGAGTTAATATTTCCCCAAAACTAATTACGGTATTGAAAATGGGCTACATGGCCACGCCCCTTCTGATACCTACCATACAAATGTACCATTCCGCCCACTTTCGAAACCGAGTAATAATATCAAAACACCCAACGGGATCGTACCCAAATTCTGTATTTGGTAAAGCTATAACAGGATAAAGTTTTGGAAAAAATTTTGAAAGCCTAGCCACGCCCTTCTGGTACCTCCCATACAAATCTACCTTTCCGCCCACTATAGAGATGGAGGAATAATATCAATAAATCAAACGTGATCGTACCCAAATTCTATTTTTGGTACAGCTATAACAGGATAAAGTTTTGAAGAACAAAATTGTAAGTCTATTCACGCCCCATCTGGTACCTCCCATACACATCTGGTCCCGCCCACTTTAGAAATCGATTAATATTATTAAAAGACCTAACGCGATCGTGCCCAAAGTCTGTATTTGGTAAAGTTCAAGCAAGATAAAGTTTTGGAGAAAAAATCTGGAAGTCTAGACACGCCCATTATGGTACCTCCCATACTTTAGAAATAGGGTAATAATATCAATACACTCGACACGATCGTGCCCCAATTCTGTAGTTTAATAAGTTATAACAGGATAAAGTTTTGGAGAAAAAATTGGAAGTCTACCGGCGCCCCTTATGGGATTTCCCATACAAATGTACCTTTCCGCCCACTTCAGAAATGGAGTAATAATATCAATACATACAACGCTATCGTGCCCAAACTCTGTATTTAGTAAAGCTATAACAGGATAAAGTTTTGGAGGATAAACCTAGAAGTCTAGACACGCCTCTTCTAGTACCTCCCATACAAATTTACCTCTCCACCCACTTTAGAAATCGAGTAATAATATCAATATAATAGCAATTTTTTTTATTTTACTGAGGGTGATGGTATATGTAAGTCGGGTCGCCCGACTGAAACTTTCTTACTGGTTTCTTATCTTATTTTGAGTTTCTCCGTTTATAATTGGAATAAAATTTACTCTATACAGTTGATGTAACTCAAAGAACAGCTGGCGGTAGTATATGAGATGTACTTTTAGTATACTGATTTGTTTTTGTTTTATTGTAAGCGTTATTTGCTGTAATAATTTTAAGTTCTTTTGAAAAAAAACAAATATCCTCGTAACAAATATCCTCAAAGAACAGCGTTGTTACATAATCTTGAAAATGGACATACAAGTAGTGCAACTTTGGTAAGATTTCATGGGGGATAGGGAATTTTTTACTTTGAATTTTTTTATCGTTACTCGTATTGAACTGGGAGTAACTAAAATCTCTGTGTATAGGTCCTGAAGTAGCTCACAACGTCCGAAATTTCCCCGGCAATGTCACTTTAAAAATTCAGCGGTAGCAAATGTGAAAAGGCTCAATGTTAAGCAACCTCAGTGACAAACCTACCACCGATGAGTCTTAGCAAAGAGGTAAAAAAGTTACTGAAGCTCAACTCAACCAAAAAAAAACTAGGTTCGGTCGCGGTGGCAGTCTTATAAGCATCTCTCGGCTAATCCGACCCCCACCCTCAGAAGAAACATACAATTTGCATCTTTACAAATTTTAGGTTATCAGGAAGGTATCAGAAGGGGCGTGGCTGGACTCCTAAATCTTTCTCCAAAACTTTATCCACATATAGCTTTACTAAACACAATATTTGGGCACGATCAATTTGGGTGTTTTGATATAATTATTAGACTGGCGGTGGGCGGGATGGTACATTTGTATGGATAGTACCAGAAGGGCGGTGGCTGGACTTTTCTTCTCTAAATATCAAACTAAAGCTTAACTTCGCGTTCTCGTTTGGTGTATTGATATTATTACCAGATTTCTAAAGCGGGCGGAATGGTACGTTTGTATGGGAGGAAGCAGAAGGGGCATAGGTAGACCTCCATTTTTTTTAACTTTATTTTGTTATATAGCTTTACTAAATACAGAAATTTTTTGGACCGGCCGTGGCATAGTGGTTAGAACACGCGACTACCTTGCGGGAGATCGCAGGTTCAAACCTGGCTCCAGTCATCTTAAAAGAAAAAAAAAAAAAAGAAAAATTTTCTTTCATTGTCGGCTCCCCTCGAATGTTGTTGACAGCAACTTCGCAGTATTAAGCGTCGATTCAATCGTCGTGTCTAGAAAGAGCTTCTCAAACAGTGACGTTCGCATTCGTCGATAAACAAGTAGGTGCCGTTAGTTGTGAATCTAAAAATAGAAAGCGTGTTAATTCACAACAACGCAAGAAGCTATCCCATACCTCATTTATGGGGTGCAAAGGGAAATTACGTTTTTTTAAGTTAAATACAGAATTTGGGCAGGATCACGTTGG
Source organism: Muscina levida (assembly GCA_964034835.1). Taxonomy (NCBI): domain Eukaryota; kingdom Metazoa; phylum Arthropoda; class Insecta; order Diptera; family Muscidae; genus Muscina; species Muscina levida. Next base: position 109,601,758 of record OZ035880.1, read on the forward strand.
CTGTTTTCATATTGTTACTCGATATTTAAAGTCGACGGAATGGTACATTTGTATGGGATGGACCAGAAGAGGCGTGTCATGTAGCCCATTTGCAATACCGTAAGTAGTTTTAAGAGATAAACGGAGATACAGACGGACATGGAACAAAAGAATTAAAAATAATCGTATTTAGTTCAAAGAAACTTAGGTTGTTTTATACTCCTACACGTAGGGTGAAGGTATAAAAAATATTATGAAAAGACGAAGGACAGAATCAAAAAGAACACACTCAAAAAATGTGATAGAGAGTGGAACCAGATTCCCACATAAAGATATGCACAAGGCAAACTGATATCTCCTAATCAAAAGACAATGTGCCCTCAGGCATAAAAAAAGTGCTATAAATGTTCATAACTAAAACCAAATGAATCTAGACATAGCTAAGTTGCATACCACCAATATAGCCAATGCCTACTACAACCAACTCTCTCAATTACTGCAAACAAATCAACTAACTCAGATGTTCCCGACGCACAGTGACAGAATATTGCGAATTCTGTTAACAGTGCCGCAATGAACCTTCTGGGTTATAAGAAACCCACGCTCAGACAAGCCCTAATGGCAGTGGCAATGGATGCTATATAGATCTCCGCAGAAGTTTTACGGCTTGAAAACAAAAAAATTGCAGAAGCTGATGGATTGCCGTGCATTTACCAGCATATTAACACGATTTGGCTAAAGGAATTTAAATCTGAGTGCCCGATAATTGAAATCTGGGTGGTCTACGACTTGTGCTTAAGAAAGGCGATGCAAGTGTGTGCACCAACTACTGTGAGATTAGCAGTTTATCAATTTCATTCTAGGTCATGTCTAGTGTGTTATGTAAAAGACTAAAGCCCATCAGTGCTGCCTTAGATCTTAGACCGAAACATCCTGGAAAAGACCCAAGAAATGCAGATTGACACCTACCTTTTGTTTATGGATTACAAAGCTGCATTCGATAGTCCGATACGACAGAAACCATTAAATAGAATGGCTGAGTTTGGTATCTCCGCGAAGCTGATACGGCTGACACGAAGTTCGGAAACAAAAAGCTCTAACTAAAATATAATGACATCTGGATGTCAATTAGGACAGTGGTGGCAAGAAAATTGAACTAAACAGAGATGATCTTGCGAAAGGCTGCAGTAAACACAAAAGCAGTCATGTTTCATAAAAATCACATACTGTTCTTGTATTCCGATAATGTAGATATCATTGGCCGAGGACTGCGGGGTGTTACTGCCGCCTTTACGTGCATTGAGAAACAGTCTGCAGAAATGGGTTTGGTGATTAAAGAGGCAAATAAGAGCAATAAAGGAGGGGGCGACCAAAACTTCTTGAGATGGACCAGGTGAAAGAGCTGTTATAGCAGTGAGATCAAATATAAATCAAATAATTATCTAAACTTGGTGTGACGATATATCATGGAGCTCGAAAGACCAAAGCATTTCAAATTATTTTCTATGTGTGGCTACTGAAGGATGAATTTCTGTTGCAGCTGCCAAATAAGAGAATTTCTTCTCGAATTGAAGGGAGTTCATCGAGGTTCAATCGGGGGTGTGTGTCTATCTAGGAATGTTTGTCTCATTACAGCAGTAGTTTAAGAGCTATAGAGCTGAAATTTGGTATGCAAGCATCTGTCCTCAAAGCGGAGGTTAAGTTCTAAGATGTTAGAGGTCGGTTAAAAACTACTCCCACCTCCCATCAAATTTGAATCGAATTGCTACATCTTTGCCATGATAAACACAATACAACAAACATTCATTATCAAACTAACATATTAAAGGCGCGTTTGGCTTTCTTTCTGCAAAGCTTTTAAATATTTGGAGTGTGAATCTTAATTAACTTATTAGGCTTAGTAGATGTTTATATAAATTATTACAAATACACATAACATTTTAACGATCTGTTAAAGATTGAAGTGTTAAAGATTGCAAAAATAAAAGCTACGCTATGTAAAATCAAATTAAGACAAATTGTTTAATAGTGTTGTGCAATATCGTCGTATATAAAAAAATTACTTTGAAATGATGTTGTAAATTTCCTTTCTATTTTAAAGTGATGATGTTTTGGATGATGCAAATTTACCATCATTAAAATAATAATTTGTAATATGACTTTCATATTGGTGGAGAAAATTTCAGATATTTATAGCCACAACCATAGAGATGAGGGTATAAAACATTTAGCACGGAAAGAAGTTTAACACTTTAATGGAGCAGAGTAAGAGTATAGGTATCTTAAGACGAAGATCGCTTCAATACGATCACACGATAAAATCTTTACCGATCGAATTATAAAATTAATCAGTGGCAATATTTACTCTGTCGCAATCTGGTATTAATACTATGCTTCATCTACTATCTCACATAAATTTTTGGCCTAGACTTTATTTGTCAAATCGAAGACACACAAATGTAAAGGAGAATTTATTACAATCCATAGCGTCTGTTCCATATTAGGCGGCTTCCTGGTCAGCGTCTGTCTCAGAAAGAACCGCGGAAAGACCATGATTTGAGATTATGCACGGATGTCCTCGAAGAGTATAATGCTGACGTTACTGCTATACAGGCAATCCGGTTGAAATCCACGCGGATAAACATGAGTTTGGCTGTGGATTTGTGGTCGGCAAGAGACTACGCCACCTGGTCTCTAGGTTTACTTTTGTCAGTGAACGAATCGCCACCATAAGAGTGGAGGCAACATTTTTCTACATCACGCTGATATGTGCTCATGCTCCGACGGAAGAGAAAAGTGACCAAGTCAAGACAAATTCTGTGCCCAACTAGCCCGCGCCATGATGTTAATGCATAAATAGGCCGGGAGAATGTCTTTAGCCCAACAATTAGCGGATCACATGATAATTAGCGGGTCACGTTTTGACCACAAAAACATTCACAAGAGAACGTGGATATCTCCCGAGAAACCAAATTGATCACGTGGTAATCGATGGAAGGCACGCGCCAAGTGATCAGGGGTGCAAACATCAACTCAGATCAGCCGTGCGAGCCGTTCATGAAAAGTACAGTGAGAAGAGGCTGGAGGCGACTCGACTCTTCAGGCGAATAAAAGAGAGAGTTGAAGAGAAAAATAATGTGTGTATTGAAGAATACAGGAACAGATGTGAAGCCCGAAAATTCTACCAGAAAATATAAGGTAGGGTACAAGGAAAAGGTCTTCCCTCCTGTGAAGACAAGGATGACCAGCTCGTTACTGACTCCGACAGCGTACTGAGAATATATAAAGATCACTTCTGCAGCCTATTGATGTCTGAAAACTCGGCTGCTGAAGATTGTGTACCAATCCGAGATGGTAACATCGATTGTACCCCTCCGAGCTAAGCTGAGATAACAACTGTAACATTCCGCCTAAAGAACAACACGGCCGCTGTTGCTGATGGTCTTCCAGCTGAGTTGTTTAAGGTGGGTGGAGATTAGCTTGTTTTAAGCATGCAACAGCTCATAGAGAATTGTTGGCTTCAGGAAAGCATGCCACAGGATTGGAATCGCAGAGTGCTATGTCCAATCTACAAAAAAGGTGACCGTAGTGAGTGTAAAAACTACCGTGTAATTAGGATCTTACCGATTGCGTATAAGGTCCTGTCTAGCATACTGTATGAACATCTAAAGCCAATTGTGGAAAACCTGATTGGACCTTATCAGTGCGGCTTTAGTCTAGGCCAATTCACGACGTTTCAGATATTTACACTACAGCAGATTCTGGAGAAACCCCATGAGAAGCAAATCGGCACTTACCACCTCTTTGTCGATTACAAAGCTGCCTTCGATAGTCCCATCATGCATCGACTATACGAAGCCATGTCTGAGTTCGGTATTCCTGCGAAGATTATTCGTCTCTGCCGATGTACACTTGCGAATACCAAATCCTGTGTTCGGATTGGCAAGGATTTATCAGCGCCATTCGATACGACGAGAGCTCTTACACAGGGTGATTTTTTGGATGGCACTTACCACCTCTTTGTCGATTACAAAGCTGCCTTCGATAGTCCCATCAGGCATCGACTATACGAAGCCATGCCTGAGTTCGGTATGCCTGTGAAGATTATTCGTCTCTGCCGGTGTACACTTGCGAATACCAAATCCTCTGTTCGGATTGGCAAGGATTTATCAGCGCCATTCGATACGACGAGAGCTCTTAGACAGGGTGATGGTTTGTCATGCATACCGTTCAACATAGTGATGGGGAAGGTTTTAAGGAAAGCAGCGGTTAACATGTCTGGCGCCATATTTAATAAGAGCTACATGCTGCTCGCATATGCCGATGATATCGACATTATCGGTCGAACGGTGCGAGAGGTTACAGCTGTTTTCTCATAAAGGGAGTCAGCGAAAATGGTTTTGGCAGTGAATGAGGACAAGACGAAGTTAATGGTATCATCGAACAAAGTGTCCACCCGTTGGGGACGCAGCGTGAACGTTGAAAACTATTGCTTTGAGGTAGTGGATAAATTTATTTACCTCGGATCCGCCATAAACAAAACAACAATGTCAGCCTTGAAATAATACGGAGAATAGTGCTTGCCAACAGATGTTTCTTTGGACTACGCGAGCACGTCATAAACACCACCCTATCTCTAACCACCAAAGTTCAACTGTACCAGACACTAATTTTACCGGTCCTGTTGTATGCCTCCGAATCTTTGGTGCTTACACAGGCAGATGCAGCTAATCTGGCGGTGTTTGAGAGAAAAATACTCCGCGAAATATATGGACCCATTTTCGTAAACGGCGAGTTTATGATTCGGATGAACCATGAGCTGTACTAGTTATACCACGACATTGATCTCAAGCGAATCAAAGTGCAACGATTACGGAGGCTAGGCCTTGTCGTGAGGATGGATGAGGAAACTCCAGCGCGAAAGGTTTCTATCAAGACCTCGAAGGACGGCACAAAAGAGGGAGACCGCGACTACGTTGGAAGGACCAGGTGGAGGAATCACGCTGACGCTGCTTGGTAGGACTGAATGGAGACGGTGCGCACAAGATCGAAGCGAATGGAAATCTCTAATCATTTCGGCCTCTGACTTAGACACTAAGATATAAATATATATGTTGCCATAGACTTTATTTTTTTATCGAAGACATACAAATGTTAAGGAGAATATATTAAAGTGATTTTTTTTATAAAAGTAGCTTCACATTTATTTTATCTTACGTTGCATTCGAATTTATATATTTTCTGATTTTGTTTGTATATATATTTAGGTGTTGTCTATAACAACTCTTCTATATATTAAGACAACTGTTCTTTACAGTAAGATATCAAATATTAATACGCATTTCGTGTCTCTTGCAGAAAAGTAGCGGATATTCAAAGATTGTCAAACTGATAATAGTTTGAATACTGCAACCACATGACCTGGGTAAGTGAGTATGTCAGTATGTATTATATACAACCAAATACCTTTTTTTAACCAACAAATGCATTATACTGTCGTTAGTCAAGTCATGAATGAATTAAATGAAACCGTACGAATAAGTACTTTCGTAGTACTACATGTAGCCATATACGCGTGCAATCGTATATCATTTTATTGTTTGTTTAACAGATTAAAAAAAACACACACATTTTTTGCTTATGTTATGTTGTATATGTATGTACGTACGAGTATACAAATACAATTGCATGTGTTTATTTAAGCATTGTTTAATTAACTGATTTTAGTGGTTGTCTATTGTTGTATCTTGTTGTGCTGAGTCACACTTATTGGGGATTGTACAAGCTTTTTTTATTATTTAAAATTCAGTGTCAGTTTGATGGATATTGATTTTGTGATTTGCGTGTGCGTTTATGTACGCGTACATACTTAACGGTATAAATGTTCACATAAGTATATAATTTTTGGTAATTTTTTAAATATTTATGATATTGTCTTGCTATAATTTATCAAAATTAAAAATAATTAAGTAAGGTTTAACTTTTCTTATCACGAAAGTGAAATCGAAATGAAAATGTTTCGATTAAATTGAAATTCCTAAACCAAAACGTTCTGCCGAATGATTGATCGCTTTCAAAGTTTAGTTTTGTTATACCCTAACAATGTCGCAAGCCTTACGACAACATCTATGTTGTTATGCTTTATGTAGAGATGTTTTGTTTAGCACAACAAGCAATCAACTGATTGACTTAGTTCTATTGCATATGTTACTGTTCTACTGCAGTTGGAAGAGTGCGTGTGTGTTTATTGAACACACTCACGCCTACATTGTACATTATAACTTAGTGGTTCAATATCATTTTTTCTTTTGGAAATAATTCTGTAACTGGTTAACTCTTTAACGATGTAAATTTTTTTCAAAATCATAAACCAAATGAAATCGCTGTGACCTTCACCTATAGTAATATAGGTTATCGTAATAAAAACACCTGTTCTCTTAAACTATTTTAGAGATTGATGAATAATATTTTTTACTTACCTATGCTGACAATATATTTTTCTGATATAACACAATTGTCTTACATTGAATGCTCATTACTTAGCTGCATAGAAGTAATAATGAATGGTACAATGCCTATCATGATATTAGATGTAAAAAATGTGCGTGTTGTGTGCGTATAGTAACACAACCAATTTTTTTTACAATAATTAATCATTGGCACACAAATTACATGACTGAGCTACGCGCAGAGATCAAAGTCAATTAATAAATTTAATTAACACGTACAAAAAAAGATAAGAAACAATTTTTAAGTTAGACCGTAGAACGTAGTTTTCAAAGAATGTTACATTTGATATACATGTGTGTGTTTGTAAAATAAAAGTTTCTAGTTATTGCTCAGTTACAAGGGTCACCTTCAAATTTAAAAATTTTAACCCCGGGGGTGTGTCGACACCTTAGTCAGTACTAATGGTATGTTAACGTATTCGGTTACTACAGAACATGACTTTACAGTCGACCTTTATGTATCATAAACTTTTGATGCTACATTCTTATTTAATTTAAGCTAAATGTGATTATTAAATATTTTATACAGCTCATTATGTTACATTTGGCGTTGAAATTTGATTTATATAGCCGTAAATCTATTAATAGTTTACTTAAGTGTTAATAAACAAGCGATTTTTTAGTTAATGATGAGTGAAATAGTTGTTACAGTCATCGATAATTATTTCCTCAAGTCATGGAGAGCGTTGCTAAATGAAATCTTGCGATTTGAGATGAACATGAGTGTTGCCTTAAGCTGGTATTAGACGATGTGTATTTTACATATGACATGTCAATTTTTACAGTGTAAAATTCATACATGTCGTTATACATCAAACATTTATTGTGTAAAACAAAGTGTTAGATAACATATGTATACATTTCATTTAGAACGTGCTCTATTTTGACATGTAATACATATCGGCAATCAGCTGTTTTTGAAAAACAACAAAGCGTTTGCTGACAAAAAGTGGAAAAGGATAAGTATTTTATTTCAAATCGTAAATAGAACAATTAATGAGTGTTTTTCAACATATTTTTAGTTAAATTTGGCTAATTAAGCAGTGTTTGGCGATGATAAGATATAGCAAAGTCAGCCAGATTCAGCTGTTAATGATAAAAACATGAATACATACACAAGCACGTTTGAACGTAAAAATTATAAACCAAATGTACACGCTCATTTTGGCAGACATGCAGAATTACATATCGGTTTTTGAAATGACAAGCCATGTGTAAAATACACGTCGTCTAATACCAGCTTTATAATGTAAGGGAATTGAAACTTTACGGAAGTGTATTGATTATGTTTGATAATTTATCTTTGTTCGGGGAATAGCGGATTTTCTAATTTGAGGTTTTTGATCGTTATTTACTTTGGAATAACCAAAATATTTCTTAGAAGATCCTCAATGAGCTCATAACGTCCGATGGATCACGTATTCCCCGGGAAATGACACTGAACATCGGTTCATTTGTAGCAAATGTGAGAAGATGCAATGTTAAGAAGCCTAAATGGCATGCTGCCTCCAATGCACCTTAGGAAGCAGGTAACACAAGTTACTGAAGCTCAGCACAACGGCTCACTTCGTGGCTTTGGCAGCCTGAAGAAACTAGGATCGGGTGAGGTGGCCTAAAAAGCCACTTTCCTAAATAAAGCAATTATTATAAAAAACACAAAGAATAGGAAAACACAAGATCTCCCCCAAATGTTGACGACCCCCGCAAACGTTATAAGACCATGACTTAAGTATATGCACCTGGAATGTCCGAACTAGCTTCATTTCATTCTGGAAATGCGATAAACGGGACTGGGATGCACACGACGAAGGAACTGTGACATGCAGAAAGACATGAATTTGGATGTGGATTCATAGTCGGCAAGAGACATCGACATCTGGTCTCGGGTTTTGGCTCTGTAAGTAACCGAATATCCACTATCCCCATCAACGAGAAATATTTGTACACCACGCATTAAAGATGCACTCTATGAGCTCCTGGAGCAAATATATGATCACTACTCTGTCTATAATATTTAATTTAAGGCTAAACTAGGAAGAGAAGAGTCGGAAAATTCAGTTTACACAACAACTCCTCCAAAAACAGATTCAGATTGGTTAGCTTTGTTTCGGCAAGAAACATGGTAGTGCGTGCAACCAGATTCCTACATTAAGATATCCACAAGACACCCTGGGTATTCACTGATCAAAAGGCAAGAAACCACCTCATCTCATAGTAAACTATAGCAGATATGTCTAAAGCGTTATGTACGAACGCGTGATCGGCGGGGCAAATATTGACTCGAATCACCAACAATTGATTAAGTAGTGCTAAAAACGGTAGTTACCTAACACATATGAACCTAGACATCGCAAAGCTGCATACCACCGAGATAGCCAATGCCTATTCCAACCTACTCTCTCTTATTTTTTTTTATTTTTTTATTTTTATTTTCTCTCAATTACTTCGAACAAATCCCCCTAATTTTGGTGTTCCCGACACACAGTGGCAGCATATTACGAGTTCTATGACCACTGTCGCAACGACCGTTCTAGGTTATGAAAAACCACGATCGGACAGCCCTGGTACGATGAGAAATGTCGCGCAATATCAGAGGAAAAGGGGGCAGAAAAGAGAGATCTCTGAAATCGAAAATTACAGTAAAAGGGGTGCAGCCCGAAAGTTCTACCATAGGGTAAAATGCAAAGGTTATGAAACAGGGATTCCCACCTGTAAAGACAGAGATGGAAATCTGATCATGGGCACGCAGAGTGTGGTGCAATTTTGGAGAGAACACTATCGTACTTTGTTTCTTCCCGAAGGCAGCATTAATGACGAAATCACGCCAATCATCGACGACGAATAAGGTTTTCCACCATTGAGCCAAAACAAGATCAGCACGGCAATTGCACTGCTTTAAAAGCAGTAATGCTGCGTGAGCCGATGGACTGCCTGCAGAGCTTTTCAAGGCTGGCTGCAATGAGCTGGTACTGTGCATTAGGCATATAACTTTTTAAAATTTTTGCAAATAGGAAAAATGGCACAGCATAGTCGAATAGAGCATAAAAAAGTATGAACTTCCATTATTTTATTTTTTTCGAAATTGCAAAAAAGTTTCCGCACCAAACGCCATTAATTTTGATTTCAATTTCAGGGTTGCCAACTCGCTGCAATACATGCATTTTCCACTAGAAATCTTAACTATATTAACTAATAGTAGGCAGATCAGAGGTGGCAGCCCAGTTCTTTTTAACGTTTGTCACGCTTGGAGCGACGTCTGGTTTTCTGATCATACTTTTAACAAAAATAATTTCGCCACCCGGCAAAAGTCATTGTCCGGCTTTACAATAGCAAATTAATGTTTTTTTTATTAAAAAACCATCAGATATTCAAGAAGTTCAGCAGAGCAACATTGGCGAAGACCGTGCAATTAAAATTATGCAAGACATTTTACCATTTTGTAAATCATCGCATACTTTAACCTTAAAATTTATTTCATATAGCAATTGAAAACATTTGTTTTTTAAAACAAAAATATGAAAAAAAATATCTGACTTATTTTAGAAATCGCGTTTGGTGCGGAACATTTTTGATCCCAAATCACCTAAAAAGGTGATATTCATTACTTCTACAATATTTGCCAACTAGTTATATGCCTACTGTGCATGCACCAGCTCATTTACCGTTGGCCTTAAGAATGCATGCCCGATGATTAATATCTGAGTGTTCTATGTCCTGTGCTAATTATCGCGTTATCGGAATATCATACAACGCATATAAATTCCTTTCTATGATGTTATGTGAAAGACTTAAGCCCATCCTAGCGAACCTAATTGGTTCTTATTAGTGTGGCTTTAGACATAGTAAATCGGCGACCGACCAGATATTCACTCTACGACAAATTCTGGAGAAGAGCCATGAAATGCGACTACAAAGCTGCATCCGACAGTCCGATACTAAGTAAAGAAACTGAGTATCCCCGCGATGGTGATACGACTTTGCAGGATGACACTGATCGACATGAAGTCTTAAGTGAAAATAAGCAAAAATCTGACAGATCCATTTTGTACCAACCGAGGTTTTTGTCAAGGCGATAGTCTGTCTTTAAGTTTACATTGTAGTGGAGATGACCATTCGGAAGACTGCAGTGGACACAAATGGTAACATCTTTAAAAAAAAGTGACATGCTATGTCGATGATATAGATATCATTGCCGAGGACTGTAAAATGTTACTGCGGCCATTTCAGACATTGAGAAGCGGAGGTAGGCCTGATGATAACTAACGGAGGTAGGCAAGCACTCACCTATACTAAAACATTTTTCTGTGTGTTAGTAAAATTCAGAAGAAGAAATGTTATTTGTTTGTTTCAAAACAAAATCGATTTCCCATGCTTTATCCAGCATTATAAATATTTCCAGTGTAAATCGTCGCCTTGACGACTATATCAATCCTCAACAAAAAAACACATTGTACCTTCATCGTGTCACTCGTTGGCCGATCGCGCAATTAGAGACAACAGTTCACGTATCCAAAAGCTTAACTACTGCGCACATGTGCACGCTTTTGGGCATGCCTGGTCTACTCGTTTGGAACGCTTAATGACAAAGCGCTTTCTCGAAGAACAAAGATCAAACTGTACAAGACACTGATCCTACCTGTCTTACTCTACAACGCAGAATCCTATGCAATAACACAAGCAGATCAATCTCTTCTGGGAGTCTTCGAAATAATAATACTTCGCACAATATTTGGACCCAATTAGCAGTATGAGCTGAATATCGACATCGACGTAGTCAAGAGCGTTCAAATAGACCAAATGCGCTGGTTTGGATAAGTTGAACGAATGAATGAAAATGCTCCAGCCCGAAAAATCCCCGTCAATAAACTCGAATCAAGAAAACTAAACTAAAACGTCTTTGGATGGACCTGGTGAAAGGACTTTTATCTTGACTTGGTGTGTAGAAGTATGTAATAACGGCTAAATACCGAAGCGCGGGGTAAATATGAATATATGGTAGAATGCCTTAATAAATGCGAAGCTATGCACTGAAATCGAGTGAGATATGAAGTGTCATTGCAAAAACCGATCCACTTGCTTTCTATTTTTAGATTTTTCAAGAATCGTTACATTCATTTAATGTTTTTGTATAGCTCTCTTTCTATTAAATCGTCTACAGTACACGTTCAAGGCATCTTTTTTCATTACTGTAGTCTTTAGTAAATCAAATTAGCAAGAAAATTACTAAAATAGAAAATTTTTACATACTTGTCAAAAATAACTATGCTCTTCATTCCTTTTTACGACTTTTCGAAGTCTTATGTATTTTATCGGGCTATATAATGTTCAAGCTATACTATTTGTTGTAAAGTCTTGAAAACTTTCATGTAGCTGTATAAAAACTTCATGATTTGAATGCGAATCTAAATATTTATTATAAACTATACATAGAATTACATTACATTAACTACATATCACATAAAAGCTCAAATATATTATACGAAATACTGAGGTGTACGACCTTTACAACAATACAATGAAGAGTCTTTAACAAATTCGTAATGCTGAATTTCACTCACATCATCCTTAATGGTGATAATAAGGATCGGGAGCATAATGAGCGACCTGAGGAGTATACTGAGCCACCTGAGGAGCATAATGAGCCTTAACAGCGACTGGAGCAGCATGAGCTACCTTGAACAATGGCTCACGGTGAACAACAGCATTGAAGCCATTGTGCGCATCAGCAGTGTATGTAACAGTGCGTTTGTAGCCATCAGCATCGATCAAAGAATATTCGCCACGAACTACATCACCATCACGTTCTTCCACCTGACTCTTGGAGTCTCCAGTAATTTTGTCATCGACACCATAGGAAAATTTATACTGAGGATGAGGATCATATGCTTCAACAGTTTTGGTCAAAACTTTATGAGCCACTGGTACAACATGCTGGACAGGAGCCGCATGATAAAGCTGAGGTTGTGCGTGATAAACTTGAGGAGCTGGAATAAATCCTGCACTAGCCAATGCTACGAATGACACGGCAATAATAAGCTGAAATTGTAGAAGTTAAATTAAATGTTATAGAAAAATGTTGAATTTAAACATGTTACTTACCTTAAAAGACATATTGTTAATAGATTTTATTATGGTTCTTTACAGGTGTATTAGCAAAGTTTGAGTGATACTGTTGAGAGCTAATTAATCAGTTTATATACAGAAAACAATTTACATTTCTGAGCTATTTTTCTAACATGCTATGGAATGTTGTGTAGTTCATATTTGATTGCTCCAAATTAAAGATTTGTGTTGGTATCCAAATTGAAATAAAGCCATGGTAATTAATTTACTCTAATTAAGTACAGTCGTCGTAAATCATTAATTAGCACAAAATATTTATGTACTTTTTGACAAGTTACTATGCTTGGACATTCTGGATATACTTTGGCCATGTTTATGGTAATTAAACACTAAAATTTATAACTTAATGTAGAGTAGGGAAATTGGGTTGCATGCATTAATAAGGCATTGTACATTTGAAATAAGAAATGAAACAGCTATATGCTTTAAATCAACGCCTATTAGTATATGAACGACAATAAGGCACATACAATATCGGAGTCTTAGTACAAGTTATCTTTATCTAGCGGTGTCTTAGAAATATTTGAATAAATTCTTCTTTCTTCTTATTTGGCAGCAGCAACAGAAACTCAGCCATTAGTAGCCGCATGTAAAAAAGAATTCCCAGCGTTTCGGTCTTTTGCACTTGTAGTTCGTCACATCTAGTTAAGATAACAGCTCTTTAATCTGTTCCACCCAACATAGTTTTGATCGCAGCTCCTGCGTTGCTCATAGAGTTTATTGCCGAAGACTTTTTAGCTGGAGCAATATCATCCATTAGTACACAGTGTCCAAGCCAGCGCATTCAGCCTATTTGAATGCGCTTGACCGCGTCAATGTTGCTATACAGTTCATGGTTCATTCGACGACGGTACTCGAAGGTAACAACGACATGTCCAAAATTTTTAGAAGTATTTGTCTCTCGAAGACTGCCAGAATTGTTTAATCCGTTTAAGTCATTACCCAGGATTCTACGATGTAGAGCAGGATCAGTGTCTGGTAGAGTTGGATCTTTGTTCGTCGAGAGAGGGCTTTCTCATTAAATCGCTTGCTTAGCGCGTAGTAGCAGCGGTTTTCAATACTCGTCACTTGTTTTCCAGGCTGACTAAGGTCATGGTAGACAAAATCATCTACCACTTCAAAGTTATAGTTTTCAACGTTCACGCTGTGTCGCAACGAGTAGACTCTTCGTTGATTGAAATAAATAACTTGATTGTGTTATCATTTATCGCCAGACCCTCTTCTGTCGACCGCTTCTCAAAGCATGAAAAGGCCGCAGTAACACCCCGATGTGCTCAACCAATGTCATCTATATCATCGGCATACGAAATTAGAATGTGTGTTTATTAAAGAAAGTGTTTACTAGCGCCGTCTGCATGATCATCTCCATTATGATGTTAAAGACACCGTACGATAGACCTTGTCTATAGCCTCGCTTGGGAGAAAATGGCTCTGTCAGATTTTTGCCTATTTTTACTGAAGACTTAGAGTCAGTCATTGTCATCCCGCAAAGTCGTATCAGCTTCGCGGGATTATCAAACTCAGCTATTGCATCTAACAGTTTCTGTCGAATTGGACTGTCAAAGGCAGCTTTGTAATCGATAAACAAATGCTGGGTGTCGATCTGCATTTCTTGGGTCTTTTCCATGATAGTATTGTGGATATTTGATATGTATTTGATTTGGGAGGCCTAAAGCCGCACTGGTAACCCAGCAAACCAAATTCACCGACATATCGTACAGAATTCTGTACGACTCATAGAAGTGAAGTTTCATTTATTTTGCAGCGTTTTCGGAACTCTTTGCCGGAGGAAATCACAAATTGTTATTGAAGAACAGCAAATTTCCCCTCAGATTTGCTTTCAGAAATCTTTTAGACATCGGTACGACACATCGTTCATCAGATTTCCCTCAGCTGCGTCTGTCAGCCATCGTGTACACCACTTCATACGTTTTTAGAAACGACTTCGGCCCAATTTCTGATCCGATATCGAAAGATATTTTCCTTAGGACTTCGGGCAGAAATTGGTTCGACGCGTCGGCAAGAGCATCCGAATAACTTTAGATATTTGGTAAAATATCGGTCCGAATTCGTAACGACGCTTCGAATCGCTCTTATTAAGCATAGAACATAGAACACTCATATTCCGATAATCGGGTATGCATCTCTTTAGCCATGTCATGGTTATAAGCTGGTAATTGTACCTTGTCAGCTTTGCTTTAAACCTTTTGGTAGAACTTTCGGTTTTCACCTCTATCCCTAATATTTTCGATATCGAGGCTCTTTCTTTTTTACATAGACACTTTTTTCACCTGAAGTGACGTTTCGTCTTTCTCCTCTTCTTATTATATCGTTCCATCACCGAACGCGTTGCTATAAGCTTCAGTTTTGCCTTACGCTGCATCCATTTCCTCAGACATTAAGCGATATTCCTCATCGTACGTGGGCTTGTCTGAGCATGGTTTTTCGTAACTCAGTACAGTTGTTGCGGTAGTGCTCATGGAATTCACAATATGCTTCCACTGGTTGTCGGGAATTAGGGGGTTGGTTGAAAGAAATTGCGAGAGTTGGTTGGAGTAGGCATTGGTATCTCGGTGGTATGCAGCTTTGCGATGTCTAGCTTTCATTGCATTTGGTTAGGAGGGTTTTTTAGCACAACTTAATCACGTGCGTAACTTAGTGAGGATCCGATTCAATATTTGCACCGCGCATAACGCGCATGTCTTTAACGCTAGAGACATGCTTTCCATTGATTACAACTTGATCAATCTGATTTCTTGTCTTTTGACAAGGAGTTATTCAAGTTGTCTTGTGAATATCTTTATGCGGGAATCTGATTTCACTCACTACCATGTTCCTTGTCAACGTGAAGTTAACCAGTCTGAAATCGTTATCGGAGATATTGTGCTGAAGACTAAATTTCCGACTGCTTAACCGAGAGTATCTTCCCTTCATATTTTATCAAATCTACCAGAGTAATCTTAATGTCATGGGAAGTGCAGCGGTCATATACTTTCTCCATGCGCTCATATAATGCATCTTCAAAGACCTCGTCTTTGTCATTTATCGGACAGTGGATATTTTCGGTCACTCATAGGGTTAAACCGCTAGACCAGATGTCGAAGTCTCTTGCCGGCTTAAAATCGACAACCAAATTCGTGTCTCTCGGCATGGCACCCGTAAAATATGTCACATTTCTTTCGCCGTGTGCATCCCTTTCCAGTCTATCACAGTTTTTGTATGACGATGATGTCAGCCTTGTATTTGTCGAGGACATCCGCCAATCGGATAGAGGAGCCATATCTGTAAAGAGTACGGACACTGCAGGTGCATATCCTTAAATCACGGTCCTTATTACGTTTGTGAGGATCGTCATTATGGGGGGTAGGTTATTGTTTTTTTTTCGTGTTTTTATAATAGTCATTGTCATTTAAGGAGTGCGACTTATTAGGCTACCGAGTTCGATCCTAGTTTCATGGGGCTGCCAAAGCCGCTAGCCAAAGAGTACCTTTGAGTTTAACTTTAGTAACTTCTTTTGGCTAAGACGCAGTGATGGCAGAATGCCAAATAGCTTGCTCAACATTACGCCTTCTCACATTTGCTACCCCTGAACGGAAGTGCAGTGGCATTTGCCGAGGAACACGTGATCTAACGAGAGATTCGAGTTAGTCCCAATTCAATAACGATCTGAGAACTCAAATTAGAAAACCTCCCCTCATCCTTCGTCAAGGTGCGTTCGGACAATTTGCTATGACTGTAACATAACAACAAATAGACCATTTATGTTTGTTTTGAACAAGAAGTGTTGAAGCATATGACGGCGGTAGGTTGGTCATTTGCGCGTTATGAATTTGTATAAAAATTTTGTTTATGATTCAATTGAATTTTATTAACCGTCACTTTCATTATTTTTTAAATCATAACTTTGGACAAGCCCGCAGTTTGGCTGCCGTGAGTCCAGTGCTAAATGATTTTCGACATTTTTTTTATTTCGTTATTCTTAACATTTGATTATACTGAACAGAGAAACAAATAACTGTCGACTTGTCAGTATTTTTGTGTAATTAATGCAAAACAAAAAGTAAATGACATATACATAAAGGCGATATAATATTGTGACCACCAAAATAAAAACAAAAAAGTGAATGTATTTATTGGTTCCTATGCTAATGTGTCTCTGTGACGCAGCACTAACATGCAGTATTTAACGCATTTCAATTAATTTGTTGCTTTTGGCTTTCATTGAGTTAATAGGACACCCTCTTAATCAAATAAGGAAGGGGCAATACTCTTGCATGATTAAAATGCAAAAACAATTTAGCACTTGCATATCTGTGGCTATATATTGGTAGTAAACGTTTTGGTTTTAACAGTTGATTAATTAATCAATATTACGTGAAAATTGGAAACAAGCTCCGATAATTATGTTGTGTGCTATTAAAACAAAAACGAAATGGTTTTAATAAATGATTATTATTATTTAAATCGCAAATAAACTGATTACCTAATACTTTTAGTAGGAATGAAGTAAACTCAAAATGCGGACATAACTTGTAGGGTAGAAAGAATTTTACTAAGCAGCTGCTACTGAGATCCGTCATACTATTACCATGATTTAAGGATATGAACCTGGAACGACCGGACTCTTTATAAAGAAGGAGCAACTATACGCCTGGCGGATGTCTTTACAAATATACAGGGCTGACATCACAGCAATCCAGGAGATGAGATAGGAAGGACGGGGATGCTCGCAACGTAAAAATTGTAATTTGTAAAAATTGTAATTGGCCCGAGGCTCAGAAATCTTGTCTCGCTGTTCAATCCTTTAGTGGGCCGCATCAAGGCAAAATACGTGTGTCTAAAAGAAACATGCGACCTCTGTCCTGGCCACAACATTAAAATTGCCCTGGAAGATTTGAATGCAAAAATAGGAAGGAATGATGTTCTTGGTACAACGATAGGTAAATTTAGCGTGTATGACGACACGCAAGATAACGGGATTAGGTTGATTAGCTTTTGCGGCGGCAGGGAACATGGTAGTGAGTGGAACCAGATTTCTGCATAAAGATATCCATAAGGCAACTTGGCTATCCCCCGATCAACACACCAAAAATCAAATTGATCATGTGATAATCGATGGAAGGCATGAACCAAGTGTCATGAACATGCGCGTGAACCTAGGTGCTTACATTGGCTAGCATCTTTAATTGGTTTTTAGCTAAGGTACAAACAATATTGAGTAGGCCGAAAAACGCACGTAACCAGTCACAGATAAAGCTGGACATTGTAAAGCTGCAAACCCCAGAGATAGCCACTGCCTATTCCAACCAACTCTCGCTTTTACTATGACACAACTCCTCTACTTCTGACGTTCGCTATACACAGTTCCAAAACATGGATCTAGGAAAAATGCACCAAAAAAAAATTTTCTTCAAATATTTCTTAAAATATTGGGGAAAACATTGTTGGTAGAGTTTCTCTCCCGGGATTTCCCGGGAATCCCGGTCATTTTTAATTCCCGGTTTCCCGGGAAATTCGTCCGGGATTCCCGGGAAAATTAAACACCTTTGACAGAGCAAATTTTAGAAGCGAATTGAAGAAAGAAGGGACAAGCGACTTTATTCTTTAGTGAAGTATCTTAAAGATCCAACAGTATTTGATAAGAATGCTAATAACATATTTCAAACTGCTTCTTATACTGCTTATTTATACTCGACGTTAGACGTTAGACAAAGATCTGGAATCGCACGAAATTCCTATTTGTGACATTAGTATCGAAAGACCATTTGACGATATTTTAACCGATGCCATCACAAATGCAAATGTTGCATCAAGTAAAAGACTACTTAATAACTCGATAAAAAGGATTTGCAATTTTACGAAGTAAGTTGAAAAGCAACGAAAATGTCACCATTTAATTGAATGCTCTTCTGACAATAAGCCCAACATCAGTTGAATTGTTCATTTAATCATACTCCATGTTATGTAAAAAAATTCATATTAATATCTTTCATACACACCGCATGAGAGCTTTTTATATTCCTCCATTTCGAACAAGTTGGGTGTAAAATGAAAACTTTGAACGCGTTTATCTCGAAATCGATTTTTTTTGAGTTATGACGATCTTGCACCAAATGAGCGATATGTACATACTGCAAAATTGAAAAAATTACCATAGTTTATCTTGTTTTTCTACTGCGCGAAATTTCCCGGGAATTCCCGGGAATCCCGGGAAAGGCAAAAATTTTTCCCGGTTTCCCGGGAAATGAAAAGTCCGGGAAAAAGAGAAACTCTAATTGTAGGGAATTTTTCGATTAATTCAGGTAAAATTTAATAGTTCATGTTTGGGTAATTTTGCAGAATATTTCAAACAATGAGCCTTAAAATGGGCCCCGGCACCAATATTTAAGTTCTGATGTCTATCTCCTTCGTGCCATTGAATGCCACGCTTCTCCAAAAACGTCTTATTTTTGGAGGGATGTTTCGTTGGCTGATTTTTGGGTAATTTTTAATTTTTTCGCCAAATTTGTTTTGGGCCTTTTTTTTGTGAAGTGGAGCGGTTTTTTTCCTACAGTCGCGGAATATAGCGCCGCAACAACAGTGCTGGGTTACGAAAAGCGGTGCTCAGACGTATCCCGGTAAAATGATGAATGTCGCATAGCATCAGAGAAACTGGAAAATTCTTATAAGACAAAACTACACACAATTGTAACCCGGACTGTTAGGGAACGCCACAAGGAGACAGTAAAACATGCGAGGCAGCTATATAAGCAAAAAAAGTTAGAAAACGGAACGGGAGAACGAGGATATAGAGAGGCACAGGGATAGAGGGGAAGCCCGAACATTTTACCATAATGTAAAAGTAATGGGCAACCCTCCTGTAAGGACAAGGATATGTGAAGAGAACACTTCCAACAATTGCTAGTTCTGGAGGCAGCGACTAAAAGGTATCACGCCAATTGTCGATGACGGCTTAGACTGTCAATTAAAAGTCCAGCCGAAGTAAAAAGAGCAATATCGCGGCTAAAAAATAATAAAGCTGCCGGTGCCGATGGTCTTCCAACAGAGCTATGCTAGTCTAGTGCCGATGACCGGGTAACGAACATGCACCAACTAGTATTATGTCCTTAGCTGAAAAAGGGTATCCAAGTGTGTGCTACAACTACCGCGGGATTTTCATTTTAGACATCGCACATAAGGTCCTGTAGAGTGTGATATGTGAAAGACCAAAGCCACTGTTATCCAACCTGATCGGACCTTATCAGTGTGGATGTAGACCTGGTATGTCAACAACTGACCAGATATTCACACTGCCGCAAATCCTGAAAAAGTCTCACGAAAAAAAGATCGACACGTACCATCTTTTCTTCGGCTATAAAGTTGCCTTCGACAGCCCTATATACAGAAATCACACGAAGCCATGGCTCAGTTAGGTTTTCCAGTGCAACTGATACGCCTTTGCGGAATGACACTGACCAACACGAAGTCTTCGGTGAATATTTGCAAGGACCTTACTGAGCCATTTTATACCAGACGAGGCTTAAGACAAGGCGACAGCCTATCGTGCGAACTCTTCAACATTGTGATGTAGATGATAATGAGGAAAAGTGCAGAAACTCGAGTGGCACGATATTCCACAAAAGCCTTATGCTATCTGAGCTTAGGCTGATGATATTGATATCTCGCCCGAAAACTGCGGTATGTTACTGCAGCCTTCACAGGTATACAGAAGGAATCAGCTAAAATGGGTCTAGAGGTGAAAGAGAAAAAAAGCTAAGTTATTAGTTTCAACGAACAAAGAATATTCTTGTTTTGGATGCTCCGTGAACGTTGACAACTAGAGCTTCGCAGCGGTAGATGATTTCATCTACCTGGGCTCTGGCATCAAAAAATCAAATAAAGTCAGCCTTAAAATCCGGAGTAGAATCCTGCTTGCGATAAGATGCTTTACGGACTTAACAAGCGATTTAATGACTGAGCCCTCTCTCGACGAACGAAAATCCAGCTATACCAGATACTGGTTTTTCATTTCTTGATGTATGGCACAGAATCCTATGTTATGACACTAGTGGACAAAACGGTTTTGGCTGTATTCGAAAGGAAAATACTCCGTATAATCTATGGCGCCATCATCGGCAACGGAGAGTATCGACGACGTATGAGTCATGAGCTGTATGAGCTCTAATCCAAAATTCACGCGGTCATACGCTTCAAAGTTCAACAATTTCATTGTCTAGGTCATGTTGTATGCAAGGATGAAAATGTTTCAGCTCTAAAAGTCTCCACTGCTCATCATTAAAGATGATAAAGTTTTCTGATTTAATATTTAATTGAAGTAATTAAATCACGTCCCTTTTTTGACCCATTACACAAATTAGTGAAATGGAAACTGCAAAGTTATAAAGTACTCCAGATAAACTATATGTAAGCAACCTCGGATGGGATGTGACACGCCTTTCAATAAAATTATGCCCATTTTTTAACGTATTTCACGAAATAGAAAGAAACTTAAAAGGCGACTTTTTTTCCGAAACATATCGTAGGTATACAGCAAAAAACTGACCAAATCTACTTTTTGGCGAAATAAATTTAATGATGCAAAAGTGTTTCAATAGGTTATGACTATGCCCTTTAAAAAAAATGTTATGTCTACTTAAAATAGTTTTGAAGTAACTGTATCAAAAGATAGGCGGCCATTATCTTTAAATTATCAATAACTCAAAAACACAAAAAGTTTACTTAAAAACTTTTTTGTAAAAGTGTCCTAAAAGGGGACCGGCCGTGGCATAGTGGTTAGAACACGCGACTACCATGCGGGAGATCCCGGGTTCGATTCCCGCCTTCAGTCTTCTACATGTTTCTTTCATTGCCGGCCCCCTCAATGTTGCCGACAGCAACGTCGCAGTATAAGTGTCGAGTCAATCGGCATGTCTAGTAAAAACTTCTCAAGTAGTGACATTCGCATTCGTCGATAAACAAGTAGATGCCTTAAGTTGTGAATCTAAAAATAGAAAGCGTGTTAATTCACAACTACGCGAGAAGCTATCCTATACCTCATTCATTGGGTGTAAAGGGAAATAAAGTTTTTTTAAAGTTAAGTCCCAAAAGTCATATTCTATGCCCTGTAGAAGTAGTTTTGTAGTTTTTGTATAAAAACACAAGCGGCAATAAATCATCAACAACTCAGAAACACAACTCAGACTTGGTCAGTTTTTCCGGTATACCGATGATCCCTGGCACCTTACTGTGTTCGTGCACTTTAATCTCTAAAACTGCTCAATGCAAAAATTTTTTTCTTCTAACGTCGAGGGCATCTCAAGTCAACTTCAAATACAAATTTTTTTTCCTCCCCCACCTCCGAAAAACTGCCAACATCGTTTTTTTATCGCTGCTTTTTTGTTTGTGGCTCAATCGTAACATACAAGACCTTGGTGAATAGGTCTCGACGAGTACAACATTTGCTCTATAGATGTCGCTGACGTACGACATCATTTTGAAATGATGACCACATTTAGATCGGTTTCTACTCCTAAAATTTAAAAATATTTTTTCGTAGGATTAAAACCCTTTCGACCGGCTGTGGCATAGTGGTTAGAACACGCGACTACGATGCGGGAGATCACAGGTTCAACCAGTCATTGTCGGCTCCCCTCAAATGTTGTCGACAGCAACTTCGCAGTATTAGTGTCGAGTAAATCGGCGTGACTAGTAAGAGCTCTCAAAGAGTAACGTTTGCATTCGTCGATAAACAAGAAGATGCCGTTAGTTGTGAATCTAAAAATAGAAAGCGTGCCTCATTCATGGGGTGTAAAGGGAAATTAAGTAAGTAAGTAGTAAAACCCTTTAAAATCCAAGAATATGACAAGATGTGTTTACAGCATTAACACAAATATTTTTTATCTTGTTTGCATTATTATCGCATTTGGAAATTTTTTTCCAAGACTCGGTCGTCTGCTCAACATATTTCAATGAAATTTTGTGAGTGTGTATGATAAGTTCCAGCTAGAAAGATAGCATATTTTGCCCCCGATAAGTGGCGCTGTTGTAGAGATTTGAAATGTTTATTATTGAGTTCGCGGGACAGTTGTCATGGGAAATACCTTGAAAAGCTGTGGTATAAGAATACAACACATTTTTTATCTTCTATGATACTAATATCTGTAAAATATTTAGATTAATTGCAATAAATATTTACAAGCAGGTTGAGACTAGAAAAGTTTCTACACATTCTTTGAGTTTACAAATGTTTAAAGTTAAAAATCAAAGTTACCATATTTTAAACAATTACTCAAGCTTATCAGTATATTAAAGCCAAATTACGAGTTAAGTAAAGAATTTCAGAAGACACAACTCATGCCCTCATACACACAACACACAATGCGCGTTGGTGTGCCGAGACTCGCGTACCTTCAATTACTTATTACATAGATTAATTGCTTTGATTAATCCACAACACGCACATAAATATACGTAACATTCATGAGCCCAAGTAAAGCAATTATTGCATTTTTTATACGAGCCAGCCACCACAGATGGTGATTTATGTTAATGGATAGACCCCTTAACTAAAGTCAAGGTTACCATCAATAAAATTGCCTTATTTCTCACCAGTTTGAATTGCGAGCAAATAACAAAATTTGCAATTACAAACGTTTATGATATTTGCTTTAAATAGGAATTTATGCGAATTTTATTTAACAACATTAGTTAATGATTTAATTAATAAAAAAAAAAGAGTTGTTGCACTGAATATTCCCACGATTAAAGGTAAACAAATTGTTAAAATTAAATAGAAAAAATAAAGTAAAAATGCTTTACTTTTAATGGTAAATACTAAAAAGGTATGTGAGTCAGATTGAATGTTTTGTTTTTTGTTTAATTAAAAATTAACAACGATTAACCTCAATTCGTGGAGTTCAAGTTTTTTTAAAAAGAAATGTTATTAAAAATCCCGTTAACAACAGATATTTTTATGTTATTCTACAGATTATAAGATTGCAGTACTAGTTAGAAATGATATAAGAATTATAATTGATCTGTACCCAAGTAATCTTATTAACTGAAATTGATATAATTAAAAAAAAACGGAACTAAGCATTCCACCTACGTAGCTATCGTCAAATAACTCCCTATCGCATATGTGCGGGTTTTCATTAGTTCTAAATACACCAGAGGAAAAAATGAGTTAAAATTAAATACATTACCTATGAAATATTGATAAAATTCAATTACCCCAAAATTGGAATGAATACAATTTTCAGGTGATAGTGTGAAATTTTTTTGATCAACGGCCCCTCAATGTTGTCGACCTCAAATTGTGAGTAACCGAGTCAATCGCCATTTCAAGTTAAAAGCTTTTTAAACAGCAAACGTTCGGATTCACTATTAAACTATAGGTTCCATCATGTGCGACTTAAAATAGAAGCGTGTTAACGTGTACAAATGTGAGAAGCTCTCATATATTTCATTCGTGGGATGGAAATCGAAAATAAGGTTTTGTATGTTTTTTATAATGCAAAAGTTTGTGTATGGAATTATTATGAAGTTTATAATTGCAACATATCAACAAATTCTTAAATAATTTTTTGTTGCTTCTTTGATTTACACACAAACTCCATTTAGTACAACTCATATTATTCATTGAGTGTAACTCCAATCTCCATAGAACAACTAGAAATCTCTCAATTACAATAGTCTGTCTTGTCTTGTCTTGAGCACACAACCACCACCTTCCACAAACAGCGACTTTTGACGTCATAATCCAGTTGTCAGTCGGTAGACATAAATAATCCTAAATTCGGCACCATTCTATTAGAACCGAAGAATTAAATATCCCACAGTATTTTGCGTGTCCGCTTGTGTGGGTTTTCTTTCCCGAATTATTATTATTATTGTTGAACTTGACAACACAACATGGATTCATAAGATATTCTGTTCATGTCCGCCAAAGATCACATTAGAGACGATAATAATTTCGTATACACTAATTTCATAAACCCCATACATGTTGCGAATGTTATTATTTTGCCTTATTTGAACGCATTACTAATGCTAAGCAAAGAATGGGACAAGAAAAGGTGAACATGAAAAATCTCCTCCATATGGCGGGCCTGGAAATTATGGCATTTGTGACGTAGCGTGAGGCTCACAACAACAGAAATTTATCTATCACTAGCCGCACGTAGAAAAGTATTCTAAGCGCTACGGTCTATGCACTCCCTAGATAGTTAGTCACACCAAGTGTATATAACAGCTCTTTTACCTGGTCCATCCATCGAAGTTTTGGTCGCCCCCTCATGCGCCGACCATCGAGTGTATTGACAAAAACCTTTCAAGCTGGAACAATCGTACAACGTGTCGAAGCCAGCGCATTCGTTCTATTTGAAAGCTCATGACTACGTCAACGTCGTTGTACAGCTCATGATTCATTTGACGATAGTACTCGCCGTTTACGAAGATGGGTCTAAATATTTTTCGAAGTATTTTTCTCTCGAAAACTCCAATAAGAGATTGATCCGCGTCATTTTCCAGGATTCTGCCCTGTGGAGCAAGACAGATAGGATCAGTGTCTTGTAGAGTTGGATCTTCGTTCGTAGAGAGAGGACTTTATCATTAAAACGCTTGCGCAGCGCATAGTAGCAGCAGGTTGCGATCAATACTTGTCTCTTGATTTCCAGGCTGACATTATTTATTTTGTATATGGCGGAGCCAAGGTGGACAAAATCATCTATCACTTCAAAGTTATAGATGTCAACGTTCACGTAGCGTCCCAGACGAGTGGACTCTTTGTTCGTTGAAACAAGTAATTTGGTTTTGTCCTTATTTCTCACCAGACCTACTTCTGCCGACTGCTTCTCAATGCTCGAAAAGGCCGTAGTAACATCCTGCAGTCCTTGGCCAACGATATTTATATCATCGGTATACGCGAGCAATATGTGGCTTTTGTTAATGATGGTGCCAGTCGTGTTTACTGCTGCCTTCCATATGATAACCTACGGTATGATGTTAAAGAGATCGCATGACAGACTATCGCCTTGTCTGAAGCCTCGCGTGGTAGAAAATGGCTCTGTTAGATTTGTGCCTATTTTCACTAAAGACTTCGTAGCAGTCAGTGACATACCGCAAAGTCGTATCAGCTACGCGGGAATACCAAACGCAGTCAAAGCATCTAATAACTTCTGTCATATCGGACTGTCGAATGCAGTTTTGTAATCGATAAACAGATGGATGGTGTCCGTCTGTTGTCGTAGTGTAAATCTGGTCGGTCGTGTATTTACCACACTGATATGTTCAATCAGGTTCGCTAGGTGGACTTGAGTCTTTCACATAACACACTAGACAGGACCTTGTATGCGTATGTCAAAGGCTGATTCCACGATAAATGGTACACAGACTTGGATCTCAAGCACAGGACATAAAAAACTCAGATTCCAATCATCGGAAATGCATTCCTTGAGCCAAATCGTGTTTATGAGCTGGTGCATGCATGGTGCCAGCACATCGCCACAGGCTTTACAATGCTTTTTCGGCAGTCCTTCGACTCCCGCAGCTTTGTTGTATTTAAACCATGCAATGCCGTGCTGATATCGTTTTGGTTAGGTGGTGGACAGACTACTCCATCGTCTATGATTGGTGTGATTTCGTCACTTAAGCTGCCTTCGGGAACGAATAGAGATCGAATGTGTTCCCTCCATATGTGCAGCACACTTTGAATGTCCGTGACCAAATTTCTGTCTCCGTCTTTTCAGGTGGGGATCATTTATGCTGCCTTCGGGAACGAATAGACATCGAAAGTGTTCACTCTATACTTGCAGCACACTCTGAATGTCAGGGAACAGATTTCTGTCCGGCCTTGCAGGTCCAAAAACTTTTCTTTTTACCTTTTTATAGAACTTTCGGGCTTTACCTCTATCCTTGTAATTTTCGATATTCTGACTCTCTCTTTCCTTCCATAGACGCTTTTTTCGCCTTAAGACGCGTGTCATCTCCCTCTCTTTCTCATTATAACGCTCCGTCACTGCACGCGTTGCCATTTGCTGCAGTTTTCACCTTTTGGTATAACCTTCGGGCTTCACCTCTATCCTTGTAATTTTCAATATTCTCGCTTTCTTTTTTCTTCCATAGACACTTCTCTTTATAACGCTCCATCACTGCACGCATTGCCATTGGTTGCAGTTTTGCTCTGTATGCAGCCTCATTAACCATCTTTTCTGAGCGTGGTTTTTCATAACCCAGCACGGTCGTTGCGGCAGTGGTCATAAAATTCGCAATACGCTGTCATTGGTTGTCGGGAACGTCAGTATTAAGGGGATTGGTTCAAAGAAATTGAGAGATTTGGTTGCAATAGGCATTGGCTGTCTCGGTGGTATGCAGCTTTGTGATGTCTAGCTTCCTGTGCGTTTGGTTACGAGCGTTTTTAGCACTGCTTAATCGCGTGCGTGCGTTGGCTACAACTAGGTGATGATCTGAGTCATTATTTGCACCGCGCATTACACGCACGTCCATTACTACGTGATCAGTCTAGTTTCATATATTTTGATCGGCGGATATCCAGGATGCCTTGTGGATATCTTTATTTGGGAATCTGGTTCCTCTCACTACCACGCTTCTTGACGACGCGAAGCTAACTAGTCTGAAACCGTTATCGGAGGTGTTGTTGTGCAGACTGAATTTCCCGACTCAGTGTGATGTAAAAATATATCGCCTGGATGCGGATAGTGGCTATTCGGTCCACAAATCTTTCTGCATGACAGCTGTAGGAGATGTCAGTGCTTTCGATGTGTGCATCCCCGTCCCGTCCATCGCATTTTCTGTATGGCGGTGATGTCATCGTAGTATTTGTCGAGGATATCCGCTAATTGTAAAGAGGCACCATGTCTGTAGAGACTTCGGACATTCCTTGTGCATATCCTTAAATCATGGTCAGTTTAACATTTGAGGGATTCGTGGGGGGAGGGGATTGTTTTTTTTATTTCGTCGTGTTTTTATAGTGGTGCTTTATTTAAGGACCGATCGTGGCATGATGGTCAGAACATGCGACTACCATGCGGGACATCAGATGTTCGATTCCTGTCTCCAATCATTTATGTCGGCCCCCTCGATGTTGTCGACAACAACTTCGCCGTATGTATCGTAGTAGTTGCCGTAAGTTATGAATCTACAAATAGAAAGAGTGTTAATTCACAAAAACACAAGGCACTAGGAGAGCCTTTATCCTGATCTTCAGTTATTTCTGTTACCTTCTCCCGAAGGCGCATCGGTGGCAACATGCCGTTTAGGCTGCTCAGCATTGCAGCGCCTTTTTTACATTTGCCACCACTAAACGGAAGTTAAGTGGCGTTGCCTGGTGAACACGACATCTATCGGACGTTGTGAGTGGCTGCGAGACTTCCAAAGATAGATTCTGGTAATTTTTAAGTGAAAAACGATCAGAAAACTCTAATTAGAAAATCATTCAACCTATATAGTACAGCCCCGTTTAAAATCAGTAGCCCACTTATGTAATATTTTCTTATTAGGGCAAAACCAGAGTAAAACTTTTCAAGGCATTGCGTAACATATATGTTTCGATTATTATGAAAATAAATGTGTAATTCATTTGGTTTGTTTTTTTAATGCCACAGAAAAGGCTCTAATTCTCTTGTTCGGATCATATTGTGCATACACAAATTTCTTTTTTTTCAAACAAATTTCAATTTATTTAATTAATAACTACATGAAATAAATAAATAAAACATGAACTAACTAACAAACATGTAAATCGAGTTTTCTATCGCATAAATCCTTAATGATGGTAGTTATAAGTTGGGGCTTCATAAGAGGTGTATTGGGCAGGAGCAGCATAAGTGGCAACGCTGGGGGCTGAATAGTGGGTGGCTGGAGCAGCATAATGGGTAGCTGGAGCGGCATAGTGAGCTACAGGTGCAGCGTAATGAGCTACGGGAGCGGCATAGTGTGCTACAGGAGCAGTATAGTGAGCCACAGGAGCTACAGTCTTAACAACAGCGGGAGCAGCGTAGTGAGCAACAGGAGCCACAGTCTTAACAACAGTAGGAGCAGCATAGTGAGCAACAGGAGCAACAGCAACAGATTTTACCAAAGGTTCACGGTGAACAACAGCATTGAAACCATTATGAGGATCAGCGGTATATTGAACGGTACGTTTGTAACCATCAGCATCAATCAAAGAGTATTCACCACGCACTACATCACCATCACGCTCTTCAACTTGGCTCTTGGAATCACCGGTAAGTTTATCATCAACACCATAAGAGAATTTGTACTGAGGATGAGGATCGTATTCCTCAGATTTAACTACGACCTTATGGGCTACAGCCACAGGGGCAGAATGGTGGACAGCAACAGGTGCAGCAGCATGATATGCCACTGGAACATAACCAGCACTGGCAACAGCTACGAAAGCAAGAGCAAAAACAAACTGCAAAGAAAAAACAAATTTTAAATAAAAAACAATTTCTCGTAATCTTTCTGGTGACGAATGTGTCTGTGCGTATTGTCCAATACTAACCTTGAAAGCCATGTTGTTACAGTTTGAAATGAGGTTGTGGAGTTGGGTTCTTTTAAGAAGTAAGCTTAAGAAGTGAATGATATATTTTTTGAATTGCGTTCAACTTTTATACTAAATAACGTGTGTTGTAATTTGCATTTGATAATGTTTGCTGCTTCAGGTGTGTGTGTTATTACTTTAAATATTTGGTGGTATGCAAGATCTGATTTCGAGGTAATTGATTTATGGCAGGTAACGAGATTGATATTGAAAGGGAAATGGTACAGGTACAAAAACTCATACATATATAGGTTTTTGTACCAGGAGAAATTCATACTAAAAACTAAAGGAATATTGTATGGATAAATGCGGTTGCCCATATCGGTGGGTGTTAAGGTTTTCAGGGAAAGTTATGTAGGTCAATAAAAAGTATACTTGTCCCAGCGTTATGCTGGGGCAGGCCTACTCAGCAAGGTATATTGTCTTGAAGTTAGCAAGTATGGTAAGGGGAAATTTTAATTTTGTGTGCCTCTGTCATGTATTTTGACCATCTTAAGTTCGAAAATCGCCAAGTGTTGTTCCGAAAAGTTGATAAGTTCAACGCCTTCTGCAATATATTCAATAGAGGAAAGCGGAATTTTTTTTTTCCTTAAGTAGGATACTGGAAAATCAGTTTTTCATAATACCTTTCGTGTGTTACACGGCCACTCAGAAAAACTCCCGAGGTTGGTGGATCAAACTAACCTTTTCTGTTTTCTTTTGATGCGCTGAATACGAATCAGATTGATCGCGTGGTATTCGATGGAAGAAGCGCATCGCATCGAGTGATTGGAGGTCCGAACATTGGCTCCGATCATTATTAAATCGCAGTTAAGGTACGCACAAGGCTAAGCATGGTGAACAACGTAACCAGGCACAGCGAAAACGAGATATCGGTAAACTGCGGACCACACAGGTAGAGGACGCCTACTCTAACCACCTAACTGAACTGCTGCGGAATGCTCCAACCCCTGATAATATTACTGCGCAGTTGCAATATATAGCCGACTCCATAGAACGGACTGCGAGAAGCTTACATGGGTACTTAAAGATGATACCTGGTACGACGACAAATGTCGCAATGCCACGAGAGAGACGGATGCTGCATATGGGGCGAAACTGCAGCCAATGGCAACGCGAGCTGATCGTGAACGGCACAGGGAGAAGAGACGAGAGGTAACTCGTCTCTTTAGAAGGAAAAAGAAATAGCTGAAAAAGAGACAGGATGAATGCACAGACTTGCCCCGAAGTAGAGGGGAAGCCCGAAAGTTCTACAAGAAAGTTAAGGCGGGAATGCGTGGAACAGGGTTGCCCTCCTACAAGAACAGCGAAGGCCAGCTAGTGAAGGACCCGGTAATGCATATTACCGCAGTTAAGATGCGCACAAGGCTAAGTATGGCGAAAAACGTACGTAATCAGGACCACAGAGGTAGCGGACGCCTACTTCAACCAACCTGGTAATATATAGCCGACTCCATGGAACGGACTGCGGCATACTTGGTACTCAAAGTCGTCTCAAGAAGATGCCTGGTACGATGATGAATGTCGCAATGCCACGAGGGAGACGGATGCTGCATACAGGGAGAAACTTCAGCCAATGGTAACGCGAGCTGTTCGTGAACGGCACAAGGATAAGAGACGAAAGAGAACTAGTCTCTTTAAACGAAAAAGAAAAAGCTGCAGAACAGACAGAATGAGAGAGTTGTTCCGAATTAGTGGAAAATCTCGAAAATTCTACCTGAGAGTTAAGGCGATAATGCGTGGAACAGGGTTGCCCTCCTGCAAGGACAGCGATGGCCAACTAGTGACGGACCCGCATAACATTCTGAAGATATGAAGAGAACATTTCAGCAATCTACTGTATACGGACACCACTCCAGAAGGCCCCGCTTCAATCCATGACGTTGGTATTAACTGTCCACCTCCGAAGCAGAGCGAGATACGTGTGGCAATACCTCGCCTTATAAATAACAAAGCTGCTGGAGCCGATGGTCTCCCTGCTGAATTGTTTAAGGCCGGTGGGGGGGAGCTGATTAGGAGCATGCATCAGCTCATGGAGAACATCTAGCTAGAGGAGAGCATGCCCGGGGCTTGGACTCTCAGTCTGTTATATCCCATATACAAGAAAGGAGATCGTAGTTAATGTAAGAACTACCTTGGAATAATCCTAGTACCAATTGCATACAAAGTCCTTACGAGCATATTGTGTGAACGTCTATAGCCAATTGTGGAAAAACTAATTGGGCCTTACCAGTGCGGCTTAGACCTGGTAAATCTACGACGGATCAAATATTAACCTAGCGACAAATCCTGGAAAAATCCCCTGAATAGCAGATCGACAACTACCACCTCTTTGTCGACTACAAAGCTGCCTTCGACTTTCCAATAAGGAATAACACAGTACAACATTTTTCAGCTCATTGGTTTGGGACTCAATTCTGAGAACTGCAAGGGAAATTAGCCGCAAAAAGAAGAAGTTCTGCATCATTCGCTTTGTCAAGTACATGCCATACTAATTTAATATTGATTTGAAGTTAGTAAGCATCGTATAGAGGAATTTGTCACGTTTTAGGCTCTTTGTTGTACTGTGTAAGTTATACGAAGCCATATCTGAGTTTGCTATTCCTGCAGAACTAATTTGACTTTGCATATGTACCTTGGAGACACCAAATCGTCGGTTAAGATTGGTTAGGAGTACTCTGAATCATTCAACACGGAAAGAGGTCTCAGGCAGGGTGATAGCTTGTCATGTACACTATTTAATATAGGGTTGGAGAAGGTGATGAGAAAGGCATAGTCCACAAGACCAAATGCCTCTATTGTTCAGAATCTGCGGGATGTTTCTGCAGTTTTTTCATCACTTGAAAAGGAGTCAGTAAAAATGAGTTTAGCGGTCAACGAGCTAATCAACAATAATGATTTCGACGAACAAAGAGTCCTCTTGATGGGGATGGGGAACGTTGACAATTATTGTTTGGAGGTAGTAGATGAGTTAACCTACCTCGGATTTTCCTCAACAAGAAAAATAATGTTAGCCAAAAAATCAAGCGGGGGATAGTGCTCGCCAATGTTTTTACGGATATCGGCTGCACTTTAGTAACCCCCCTTATCACGGTATGCTAAGAAACAGCTATACCAGGTGGTAATTTTACCTCTTCAGCTATATGCTGCCGAATTGTGGGTGCTTACGAAGGAAACCTGGGCATATTCGAGAGAAAAGTACTCCGAAAAATATATGAACCTATTTGTGACGACGGCAACTGTCGCCAAAGTATGAACCATGAGCTGTTTGAACTTTAACACGACATCGACGTTGTTTAAAGGGTCAGAATCCAACAACTTC
Organism: Muscina levida; assembly: GCA_964034835.1. Classification (NCBI taxonomy): domain Eukaryota; kingdom Metazoa; phylum Arthropoda; class Insecta; order Diptera; family Muscidae; genus Muscina; species Muscina levida. The sequence goes on from OZ035880.1 coordinate 109,634,237, forward strand.
GATGGTTGGGACTTGTGGCCAGGAAGGATGTAAATGCTCCAGCGAGAAAAGTATTTGAAGGCCAACCAGAAGGACGGTGCAGAGCAGGGAGACCCAAACTTCGTTGGCGACGTGTCATCCCGTTCGTAAGTTGTAATGGAAAACGAATCTGAAGTCAATTTTGTTCTGGCGCGCCAGAATATTTTCCTAACCACAACAAACGTCAAAATACGAAGTTAGGGGTTTTAAGGTTATGTCAAAAGACTACACAAACTTCAGATTGGGTTTCAGTGACCACAAAAACATTAAATAGTCATGATGTGCGCTTCCGATCTTTTTTGAGGCAAACAAACATGACATTTTATAAATTTACATAAATCTCCTTGAAACACATGATATGAAGCAATCTCCAATGATATAACCTTAAAAACCTTGATCAACATTAACTTTTTTTGCAATTGGTGTACAGCCTTAATATAGGCGAATTGATAAATAGTGCAAAATTTATACATGCGAGTACATATGTCCTCAGCTTGACGAATTGTACCTATGATCGAAACTAATTATAATTTCAATCAATATAACGTTAAAATTTAATAATAAAAATACACATTCCTAAGCAATACAAAAGACAATACATAACTTCACAGTGAATACAATTCACTTGTTGCTATGATTTCATTTGACAAAACTATTAAAACTGTAACAATTGAAATAGTTTTAAGCCATTTCATTGTGAACTAAATGTAAGAAAACCTTAAATTTAACGACAAATCAAATATTTTGTATAAAAGTTGTCGGGAATTTTAAAGTTATATCATTCACATCTTGTGTTTACTTCTTAAAAGAACCAAATCTTGCGCTACCACGTACTACATATTTGTAACATTATGGCTTTCAAGGTAAGTTGCTGAATCACGCTTAAAACGACTGTGTCATTACAAGAAAATTGTTTATGTATCTTTTTTTTCGTCTAACCATTTGTTTACAGTTTATTTTTGCACTTGCTTTCGTAGCTGTTGCTAGCGCTGGTTATGCTCCATTGGCTTATCATACTGCACCTGTTGCTGTTCACCATGCTGCCCCTTTGGCTGTAGCCCATAAGGTTGTAGTGAAATCTGAAGAATACGATCTTAATCCTCAATACAAATTCTCTTATGGTGTTGATGATAGCGTGACCGGTGATTCCAAGAGCCAAGTTGAGGAGCGTGATGGTGATGTGGTACGTGGTGAATACTCATTGATCGATTCAGATGGTTACAAACGTACAGTCCAATACACTGCCGATGATCATAATGGTTTCAATGCCGTTGTCCATCGTGAACCTTTGGTTAAGACTGTTGCTGCCCACTATGCTGCTCCCACTGTTGTAAAGACTGTTGCGCCCGTAGCTCACTATGCTGCTCCTGTTGCTCATTATGCTGCTCCCGTTGCCCATTATAGTGCTCCAGCTACCCATTATGATGTGTCTTCCGATGCCGCCCATAACGCCCCAACACACTACAGTTCATACGATGCTCCTCTTTATGGTTACCATCATTAAATGAGTTTTCATATAGTAGTCGATGTGCAAACTTGTATTGTATTGTTGTTAATTTGTGTTTTTATTTAAATACTTGTATTTATAGAAAAAAATAAAAATTGTTAAATTATATATGTATCAAATGTATTTAATAATATCTTAGAGAGGGTTACAGTTAGATTCCTTTCTCAGTCTTTTACGTTTCTTTCATCGCAGTAAAAGTCTAGTAAAGCTTTCTACACACCTGACTTTCGCATCTGTTTTATAAAACGTAGGTGCCTTAGTGTGAGTCCAAAAATATAAAGCGTGTTAATATTCATTGGATGAAAAGGGAAATTGAGATAATAAAAAACGTTTTTGTTTTAACTGTTTGAAGCAAAAATTTCCATTTTTAAAATAATACCTTTTGAAAGGATACCTTGGTATTCTTCTCAAGTTTTAGTTCTAATATGGCCAAGATCGGTCAAAAACAACTTCAACCTCCATACAAACTCCCCCTTTTTGGGGGTGTCTGCTGTGTTATCGAGCTGAAATTTTTTACATGATCGGGTAAAACTACTCCCATCTCTTATACAAACTCTCCCCTTTTTTGCAGGTTCTGTCCCTGTGATTACAGACGTATATAAAGAGCTATCGAGCTGCAAATTAATTTAATAAGCAAACTTATATCCTCTATGGGGAGGTTAAGTTCTAAGATTAGCAAAATCGGTAAAAAAAAAAACTACTCCGAGCCCTATACAAATTTCCTCTTTTTGGGGTCTGTCCTGACGATTGCTGCCGTAGTAAACGAGCTATAGATCTGAAAAGCTTCTACCGTTTAAGCTAAGGTTACCTTCTAAGATGAGCAAGATCGGTCAAAAATTACTGCCAGCTCCCATGCAAGTTTCCTCTTTTTGGAGGGTTTCTTCTGTTTGCCCCTGTAATTACAGCAATAGTGTAGGAAATTTGGAAATTGTCATTGAATCGCTTGCTCAGTCCGTAGTAGCACTTATTAGCTACCAGGATTCTTCACCCGATTTCGAGGATGACATTATTTGTTTTGAAGGTGGCGGAGCCTAGGTAGATAAATTTATCTACCACCTCGAAATTATTGTTGTCAACGTTCACGCAGTTTCCCAACGAGTAGATTCTTTGTTTGTTGAAACTAATACCTGAGAAGGCTGCAGTCACATCCTGCGGTTTTCGACCGATGATGTCTACATCAACAGCGTATGCAAGTAGCATGTGGCTCATTATCATCTCCATCAATATGTTGAAAAGGTCACACGATAGGCCGTCGCCTTGTATATAATGGTTCCGTAAAGTCCTTTCCAATCTTCACTGAAGACTTCGTGTCAGTCAGCGTCATTCCGCAAAGACGTATCAGCTTCGCTGAAATACCAAACTTAGACATGGCTTCGAGTAATTTCTGCCGTATCGGGCTGTCGAAGGCAGCTTTATAGAAGACGAAAAGATGGTACATGTCGAACTTTTTTTTGCATCTTTTCCAGGATTCGCCGAAGTGTGAATACCTGTTCAATTGTTGATTTACCAGGTCTAAAGCCACACAGATAAGGCCCGATCAGGTTGGATAACACTGGCATTAGTCTTTCACAAAGCACACTCGACATGATATTATATGCGATGGGTAAAAGGCTGATATCTCGGTAGTTAGAGCACACACTTGGATCACCTTTTTTCAACACAGGACATAATACGCGTAGATTCCAATCGTCAGGCATGCACTCTGGGAGCTGTTGCATGCTTGTTATCAGCTCCTCACCACCGGACTTAAAAAGCTCTGCCGGAAGTCTATCGGCACCGGCTGTTTTATTATTTTTCAGCCGCGATATTGCTCTTCTTATCTCGGCTTGACTTGGTGGTGGGCAATCTAAGCCGTCGTCGACAATTGAGGTGATACCTTTACGTGAACTGCCTTCTGGAACCAGCAGTTGCTAGAAGTGTTCTCCCCATATATGCAGCACACTCTGCGTATCTGTGACCAGATTTCCATCCTTGTTTTAACACGAGGAGAGCCCAATACGTTTTTTGACGTTTTTTTTCGCTTAAATAGCTGTCTCGCCTGTTTTACTGTCCCCTTGTGCCATTCCCTAACAACCCGGGTTACAATTAGCTGTAGCATTGCCTATCCTGTTTCTCAGACGCTATGCAACATTCTTCATCATACCAGGATTCGTCTGAGCGCCATTTTTCATATCCTAGCAGGGTTGTTGCGGCGGTTGCCTTGGAGTGCGCCACTGTGTTTCGGGAAAGTCTGAAGTAGAGGCATTGTTTCGTAGTAGTTGGGAGAGCAGGTTGGAGTATGCAGTAGCTATCGCTGTCAACTTTGCGATTATCAGCTTTTTTTGTGTTTAGTTAGCTGCGTTTTTCGCTCTGCCCAATCTTGTGCGCACCTTGGCTGCAATCAGGTAATGATCCGAGCCAATATTAGCACCACGGATCACACGCACGTCCATGGCACTAGATGCATGCCTGCCATCAATTACCACAAGACCAATTTGATTTTTGGGATTTTCATCGGAGAATAGCCAAGTTGCTTAGTGGATATCTTTGTGCTGGAATCTGGTTTTACTCACCACCATGTCCCTTGCTGTTGCGAAGCTAACCAGCCTAAAGCCGTTGTCTGACGTGTCGGCATGCATATTGAATTTACCGATCTTCCCTTCCCATTTTTGCATTAAAGTCTCCCAGAAGAATTTTAATGTCGTGGCCAGGGCAGCGGTCGTATGTTTCCTTTAGGCGCTCATGCCCCGACGGAAGATAAGCGCGGTATTAGCTACAACCTTGTTAAAGATTCAGAGCTGTCTAATCTCATTAATATTTGTTCAACAAAAAGGATTGATGCACATGAGAAATGCGAGACTGATCGTATCAAGAGAAACGGGTTACTTACAGGTCAACTTTTTATTTTAAGGAGCTGCTGTTTATGTATTTTATGCAAAGGGATTTTACCCTTTGGGGGTTTTACTATACTAATCTAGTGCCTTCACCCTGACTTCGAATTTCTCACCCCCAACAGATTGCACTTTTAAACCATAAATCCACAGTATTGGAACAACGTGCGTATGATTGATATAAAATCCGCATAAAATTAATATTACTCATACGTTGTACATACAGATGTAGCTAGTACCATATTATGCAAACTCGCTCCATTTATACAGTACAGTACTTGGGTCAGGGTCATCAATTAATAACATTAGTATTGAATAGCTTTCTACTTATCACAGAAGATAGAGCCTACATATGGCCAGAATTTTGGAGTTATTGAGGAAAATTTAAAAAAAAATCGATAAAAATGTTCCAACTTTATTTTTTACATAGGTTTATTAATAAGTATAAATCATTTATTTCAGCCTTTGCTACAATTCTACTGAAGAATGAAATGAGAAATCTTTAAAAGTTTTTAAGTTATAGCAGAAAAAACTAAGCGAAAAATATAAAATGTATGCTGGTCTAGTACCTTTATTCACCCTGAATTCTTTATCACCCAGAAATTGACCCCGAAAATGTTCCACAGTGTTATAAGTGAGAGTCAACTTACTAAATACATTGATGAGTTCGTCATGAATTGAAAGTGTGATCATTTAGACTCACTTTATCATGCTGAATTAAATATTCTATTTGCTTAAATATCCCCTACGTGTGAAAGTAGTCAAACACATATCATAACTATGACTTTATCATTTAATCAAGGTTACCGGCTATCCCTTTTTCGGTCATGCCATGGTAAAAAAAGCCTTTAATTAACCATTTAGGGCTGGGGAGGAAGATATATCAAAAGACGTTCTTAATTCGTATTTAACGCCACCAAAACCTACTGAAAGGCCTAAAAACTAAGGCAAAGTATGATACTACTGCAAAAGTTTGGGCCCTGACCATGAACCTATAAAATCGCAATATCGCCGCTTTACTAACCACCTCTCATGTGGACAGTGATTTCCACATTACCATTATGTTAATTATAAAATAAATTAAGAAGCTATTACATATAAATAAGAATTTTACAAATAATTACTGTAAAAATAACTTCAATTTGATTCCTCCAATGTTCAGAACTTAATCAAATCTAAATGTATTTGATTACAGCGTCTCAGTTTAATTTGTAAGTTAATTGTGTAAAATTGAATCAATTGAAAAACCCAGTGACTGACACTTAATTGTTATTTACTATGAATGCGATTAGATAAACATAAAGAAGTAATTATACAATAAATGTATTTTACGCACAGCTGTAAACAAATACAATTGTCCATGTACCACTCTATGTATAGTATAATCGGAGCCGAGTGTTAAGAAAACAAGAGCACTCTTAGCTATATGAAACTGAAATGACAATCAATTATTTCGTATAAAAGTTGACCGAAAATTCAAAATTGTATCATTCACTGCTTGTGTTTATTTGCAAAAAGAACGAAATCCCCTTTACCACAAATATTTGTATTAACAACATGGCTTTCAAGGTGAGTTGTCAATTTATTGATAAAAAAAAGACGAAAATCATTGGACAAGGCGTTTGCAGCAGCAACATTACCAGTGAAATTTTTTAATAACTTGTGATGTTTTTATTTTGTTTACAGTTTGTTTTCGCACTTGCCTTCGTGGCCGTCGCCAGCGCTGGTTATGCACCAGCAGCAGTTTATCATGCTGCACCTGCTGTTGCTGTCCACCATGCTGCCCCTTTGGCTGTAGCCCAAAAGGTCGTAGTCAAATCTGAGGAATATGATCATCATCCTCAGTACAAGTACAGTTATGGCGTTGATGATAAATTGACTGGTGATTCCAAGAGCCAAGTTGAAGAGCGTGATGGTGATGTAGTGCGTGGAGAATACTCATTGATTGATGCTGATGGTTACAAACGTACCGTTCAATATACCGCTGATCCTATTAATGGTTTCAATGCTGTTGTCCACCGTGAACCTTTGGTCAAGTCTGTTGCTGTTGCTCCCGTGGCCCACTATGCTGCACCAACTGTTGTAAAGACTGTAGCCCCAGTGGCTCACTATGCTGCTGCTCCTACTGTTGTTAAGACTGTTGCTCCCGTGGCTCACTATGCTGCTCCTGTTGCCCATTACGCTGCTCCCGCTGTGACCCACTATGCGGCTCCAGCTACCCATTACTCAGCCCCCACCGTTGCCCATTATGGTGCTCCTGCCCAACACACCTATTATCAAGCTCCAACTTATAACTACCATCATTAAGGATATGCGCGATAAGAAACTCGATTCTCATGTTTGTTAGTTCATTTTTTATTTATTTATTTCATGTAAATATTTATAAAATAAATTGTAATTTGTTTGAAAAAAAAAAAAACTTTTGGTAAACGGACCTTATTGACTAAATTTTAAGCGGATCATCAAGTCTGCCAACTTGACTATAATTTAAGAAGGGGAGGTACAAGAAGGGGTCGGCCGATATAGTCCATATTCATTTCTGAGTTAAACTCTCACAAGCGTATATCTTACGTAAAATATGTCTGAATTCAGTGTACTGACAATAAAGAGATGCATGTAAAACTATGATTGTCAATTCTGTCATTTAGATGGGAGGTACCAGAGAGTATTGTAAAGGTTTGAGGGTTTGTCTATACCAGAAGGGTGCGCATCTGCGCATTAACAATCACATTTCTTCACTTTGAAAAGTGGTAATACTGCTTAATTTTCATAAGGATAATTTAATGGTTAGTCGACTTAACTAGCCCACCAGCCAGATAAAGGGACATGGCACCATCGTCTTAAAAAGTCCTGAAACGAATTTGGTCTTAAAATAGTTGGGGGTCTAACACGTTTCCTTTAATGCATTAAACATTTTCTCGCATCAAATGATATACACCCTTAACTGTAGGGTAAGAGTTGTTTTTCAAGAGGATCATGCACCAAAGTGAACTTGAGTAATTTTTTGCAGCTCTGGGGCGCAAATAGTAAACATATTTGGAAAGGGTACGACATTAGCTTTCAACTTATAAAGGAGTTACTTGGAGACACGTAAAGGCAAAAGGTTTCTAATCTGCTGGAACTTACGAATTTTAAAACACTTAATATTTTCTTATCATATTTGAAAGCTACCGTAGATAACCCAGTTAAAGATGCTATCTGCATTACTTTTCAATTAAAGTTGGTTAGACTAACTAAAAGTTCCCGAGAATTTAACGAAGAACATCGACGTATTAACGCCCTGGCTTTTAACAATCTTCAGAGTCTGTCTGCAGTTGTCACACGTTCCAACGAGATGGATAACATACAAAATTGTATTTCTCCCAAAAGGGGTTAGGCATTCCATATTAAAGGAACAAAAGGCCAAGGATTTACGACCGATTAGCCTATCTTCGTTTCAAGTTAAAGCTTAGGAAAGAATAATTGACATATATATCAGATCATGTTTTAAGCCGGAAGCTTCATCTAATGCTCAGCATGCCTTTTTAAACTTACTTAATTTCCCTTATACCCCGGGAATGAGGTCTAAAGTATTACTTGTTTATCGCCGAATGCGAACGTCACTGTTTGAGAAGCTGTTAATAGACATGCCGATGAAATTGATACTATACTGTGAAGTCGCTGTCGACAACATCGGGGGGCCGGCAATGAAGGTAAATGTAGATGACTAGAGCTGGGAATCGAACCACGGATGTCCCGCATGGTAGTCGCGGCATGGCTATATGAAGGGTAAATTCATGAGAACTGCTTCACATTCGATAATCAGTCTTTTTGAGAGATTCTTAAACTACAAGGGATACACACTTAACGTAATTCTGAACTTCGAGGGAGCTCTTAACAGAGTCAAACTTAAATCTGTGGCTGACTCAGAAACCAACTGTTGGTAAACTGCTTAATCTAATATTTCGAAGGTAACCGTGGTATTCCACAAGTAGTTCTATCTCCACTACTATGGAATTTCAACATCAATACTCTTCTGAGGACGATTGACAAATTGTGCTGCACAACTGTCGCATATGAGGATGAGTTGCAAATCTGGAGCTGTAACTGACAATAAAATAAATGTAGACAAATTCAGCGGTCATCTGAATTGTTAGTAGACTCCTAAATTGTAGGCGCATTCTGGGTGTATCATATATTTCTTAGGTGGCAGTTCGTGCTGCTTCACAAGGAGGAGTACTCTATCCACTATACTCTTCTGACGACGATGGCAATAGTTATCGGCAATGATCCTAATTTACTATCTAAGATTTTGGAATCTGTGCCGAAACTTAAGCTAAAATAGTGTCATGACCAGGTAAAACGGAACTTGTGCTGTTCACCCGGAGATACAATATCTCTTAATTTGCCAAGCCCAGATTGCACTTTCTGATAACGCCTTGGACACTTTTTGGACAGTAAACTAAATTGGAATTTGAACACTCAGGCCAAGACAAGCAGATCCGGAATGGCTCTATGCATCAGCAAAAGGAATGGCTCCTCAACTAGGGAATTAACCCCAGAAGTGGAAACCAATTCTATGACTGATTTTACGGATTCGAAGTTTGGTGGCCAGAGCTGGAGAAGGCAACCCAAAGACTGAAATTCGAGTGCATGGTGAGACTGGTGCATTAAGAACTATTAATGGTCATGCCAAAATTCTGTACTTAATAAATTTAAGGTGTCGCACGGATTACACTGTACCAGAACTTCTTTTCGAGACGAGTTTTATGAGGAACATACCGGAAAGGTCCCACTATGATGATAATAATAATCCCTACACATTGGGGGAAGATGATATTCTATTTTTCACGGACGGACCGAAATAAAGAGAAGGAGTCTTTTCGGAGGAGTTGAATTTGCAACTGTCAATTAGGTTTCCGCATCACAGTAGCGCAGTTCAGGCCGTTGGCAATATTAATTTACTTACTAATAGTAAAGCGGCTATCAGATCCATGGGGAACGTGGACACCACTTCGAAAAATGTTCTAGAATGCCGGTCCGGAGGAAATAGCGAGACATTCGATTGTTACCCTTACATGGTTACCAGTACATAGGGACGTAGTTGGAAACGAAAGAGTCGATGCATTGGCAAAGGCCGCCATTATCATGAATTCGGGCGAAATTTACGGACAGCTAGTTGCGGCGAAACTGAACCTTATTGCTATTGGAAACAGGAATGAAAGAACCCACTAATACAGGAGCCAAACATATAAAGATTTTTGTGGAAGCTGCAACGATGAGGAAGAAGAGGAGACCACGGAGCATCTTGGATGTCACTGCCACGCTTTGGTGGCTTGATATCTGAGAAGATTGGTCATTGGAAACTTATATACAAAACCTGTTTATCATAGTACGATCAGCTTAACATTCACGTCTTTATCTTTATCTTTATCTTTATCTTTATCTTTATCTTTATCTTTATCTTTATCTTTATCTTTATCTTTATCTTTATCTTTATCTTTATCTTTATCTTTATCTTTATCTTTATCTTTATCTTTATCTTTATCTTTATCTTTATCTTTATCTTTATCTTTATCTTTATCTTTATCTTTATCTTTATCTTTATCTTTATCTTTATCTTTATCTTTATCTTTATCTTTATCTTTATCTTTATCTTTATCTTTATCTTTATCTTTATCTTTATCTTTATCTTTATCTTTATCTTTATCTTTATCTTTATCTTTATCTTTATCTTTATCTTTATCTTTATCTTTATCTTTATCTTTATCTTTATCTTTATCTTTATCTTTATCTTTATCTTTATCTTTATCTTTATCTTTATCTTTATCTTTATCTTTATCTTTATCTTTATCTTTATCTTTATCTTTATCTTTATCTTTATCTTTATCTTTATCTTTATCTTTATCTTTATCTTTATCTTTATCTTTATCTTTATCTTTATCTTTATCTTTATCTTTATCTTTATCTTTATCTTTATCTTTATCTTTATCTTTATCTTTATCTTTATCTTTATCTTTATCTTTATCTTTATCTTTATCTTTATCTTTATCTTTATCTTTATCTTTATCTTTATCTTTATCTTTATCTTTATCTTTATCTTTATCTTTATCTTTATCTTTATCTTTATCTTTATCTTTATCTTTTTCTTTATCTTTATCTTTATCTTTATCTTTATCTTTATCTTTATCTTTATCTTTATCTTTATCTTTATCTTTATCTTTATCTTTATCTTTATCTTTATCTTTATCTTTATCTTTATCTTTATCTTTATCTTTATCTTTATCTTTATCTTTATCTTTATCTTTATCTTTATCTTTATCTTTATCTTTATCTTTATCTTTATCTTTATCTTTATCTATGTCTATAGCGAATTTAGTTCAAAGAAACCTAGGGTCTAAAGTAACTCCAATATATCTACAGTTTATAATTGTGTCCCACTAGCTTGTGCTACGGATTGGATGTGATATTTTCGATCGCGTATACACCGAGATCCGATTTTTTTGCCGATTTTAAGAAATGGGTGATCCGTTTGAATCAGTTTCTAAGAATGACCGCAATAAAAAGTCGCGAGTGGAATTACTCAGCAGAAAATTGAGAACAGAGTATTGAAAATATTTTATAATATCAACTTCTTACGGTACTTAAATTCCCAATATTTGGATCGGAGTAGAGAATTCCACATGGAATTGTGTTGTTATTATTTTACGATGACTTCCCATTGTGTCGAAGCAGTAATCATGAAGATTTTACATATTTTATCATATTGCGATAATATGATAAATGGTATCCTCTCTCCATTATTTCACATTCCCAAAAAATCCCAAAGTAAAGTTTTGTATCAAATCTTAAATTTCCCAATCGTAATCTTAAAAAGTGTTGAAGTGTTTAAACCGGATTCTGGAGCATAACATCTGTGAACTGTATATGGCGTGATGACCAAGAATGCAAGTCACCATTAATTTGTTGCTCTGTATTATCAGCCAATTATTAAGTTTAATATTATTTAAACAAATCTTTAATGAATTTTGCAATTAATAATGTATTATAGAAATATTATATAACATTAATTACTCTATATAATGGCATGAAAGCAAATTGTGCAAAAACGCCCAGGTGAGATATGTATGTTGGCGATCACATAATATTCTAAACCGGAAACAAGACACAAGACGTAAGATTAAACCTTATATGGCTGTCCGGCTGCTGCTGCTGCAGAGTTGATATGTTTTCAAATAAATCCCCCCAAAAATGTTTTGTAAATAGATCACAAAGCAACAAACGATATGTAGTAGTAATTGAATTCCAAAACCACAACAGCAAAGAAAAAATAAACATAATTGCTATAAAAGTTGACGAATTTCGAGAAACTGTATCATTCACTTCTTGGTCTCATTTCTGCACAGAACCAACCGACCGTCAATCAACTAATCAAAATCCACAACATGGCTTTCAAGGTGAGACAGGGGAATAACAATTTAACTTAAACGCATAGCAGTGTTACAGGCAAATTGTATAAAGTGCTGTTATTGTTATTTTTGGTTTGCTTAAAAAATGGCTTGTAATCAATTTTAAAATACTTTCGGGTTATTCTTTCTCACCAGTTTGTTTTCGCTCTCGCATTTGTTGCTGCTGCCAGTGCTGGTTACGCACCAGTGGCTTATCATGCTGCTGCTCCTGCTACATATGCTGCTGCCGTCCATGCTGCTCCTTTGGTCAAAGCTGAAGAATACGATCCTCATCCTCAGTACAAATTCTCTTATGGTGTTGATGACAGTTTGACCGGTGATTCCAAGAGCCAAGTTGAAGAACGTGATGGTGATGTGGTACGTGGCGAATACTCTTTGATCGATGCTGATGGTTACAAACGCACTGTCCAATATACGGCCGATGATCATAATGGTTTCAATGCCGTTGTCCACCGTGAACCTTTGGTTAAGTCGGTTGCTGTTGCTCCTGTAGCCCATTATGCTGCCCCAACTGTTGTTAAGTCTGTTGCACCAGTTGCCCACTACACCGCTCCAGTGGCTCACTATGCTGCTCCCACCGTTGTAAAGTCCGTTGCTCCAGTTGCTCACTATACCGCTCCCGTGGCTCATTATGCTGCCCCAACAGTTGTCAAGACTGTTGCTCCCGTAGCTCATTATGCTGCCCCTACTGTGGTAAAGACCGTTTCTCCTGTAGCTCATTACACTGCTCCAGTTGCTCACTACGCCGCTCCAACTGTGTTGAAATCAGCTCCAGTCGCTTATGCCGCCCCTGCTGCTCATTACACTTCCTACGGCACCCCAGCTTATGCTTATCACCATTAAATCAGTTGAAGATATTTTGTTGAAATTATACGATTATTTATTAAACGAAAAAAAAAATATATATGAAAAGATGAAAATTTAAAAGAACATTTAAAGAAAGAAAATAATTGGTATGTTGATATGGATATCATGAAAAATTTCTTTAATGAAAGAAAGAGTATTATTAGTTTACAACAAAAATTGAACCACAGAATGGCAACAAAAAATTTACAAAACAATGCCTTAAGAATAGTAAATTCGAGAAAAATTATTTGGAAACCTAAAAATATTAAAAGTTGCAAAAAAACTTGACTTCCGAAAATTACCTTCATATTTGGGCTATGTAGAGACTAAAATTTTCATTCGAAATACCGAAACCAAAAGCATAATCCAAAAAAAAAAAAATCAATGAAAATTAAAATTTTCAGTTGAATTTAAATTTAGAAAACGCAATCATCAAAATATCTGACAAAAATATGCGTACAAACTTGTGCCTGTGAGTAAAAAGGTATTTATGGGTGACTTTGTCTTATTGTTTTCATATAACTTAACCTTCGTTTTGAGGGCAAAAGCTTACATACCAAACTTTAGCTCGATAGCTCTTAAACTACTTACAAAAAGGATACGTATGTGGAACTATTGGAGAAATTTCGGTCATTTGTGTGGGAGACACCAGAAGGGTTGTGTCCAATGATTTGGTATTCTGATGTATTGCCTACTATTAAAGAGGTAAATGAACTGACTAAATTTTAATATCCCTCAGTTGTCCGTTTGAAAGTTTTGGGAAAAATATATGTATGTAATACTATGAGGGTGAATTTGGTCATTTTTGTTGGAGGTACCAAAAAGGGGCGTGGCAAATGTTTCAGGTTTTTTAGAATTTGCCAAGTATTACAAAATAAATTAACTGCCTAAATTTAAATATATCTAGTTAACCGTTTGGAAGTTAAGGGAAACTTAAAAAAACTGACTATCCCTTTACATCCCATGAATCAGGTATGGGATAGCTTCTCTAGCTTTTTCTCCACTACCAGAAGTGGTTAGTCAAAAGTTTCGGCTCTCCGACAGTTTGTATACTATATAGGGTGTTCAAAACTGAAACGAAAACCGCCAAAACGGTTTTTTGTTTAGGCAATTTAACTGTGTTTTTGATGTCGGATAACCTGATTTTCAAAAAGCGGGAAAAATTACTATTTTATATGTTAATTGGAAAATATTTTCACAGAAAATTATCAGGTTAGTCCTGGCAAATTGGCATATAAAAAGATGTTTATGCTTGTATGATATTCTTTGTTAAAACAAGTAAGGCGGTTATCTTCGGCTATGCCGAAGCTCAGATACCCTTCACCATTTGTAAAAATGGTGATAAAACTGGTTATTTACACTACAACTATATTTTCAAATTATTATTAAACGTTGTACCACAAGGGGAGTTGTTGAGAAGTGGACGTTACTTTTAGCTTCACACATCCATTTTTTTTCAATAATTTTTATCGATTTTATTCGATTTACCGATAAGTTTATGAGTTGGTGAGTTGGAGAATATTTTTATGAAGTTTGTAACTCCCCAAAAATGGGAATTTGTTTGGTATGTGGGAGTAGTTTAAATCCGATGTTGCTTATCTTAGAACTTAACCTCTGCTTCTGGACATACCAAATTTTAAGCCCGAAAGCTCATAAACTACAGGGACATACAGACGGTCACCCCCAAAAAGGGCGAGTTTGTATGGAAGGTGGGAAATGTATTCGTCCGACATTGCTCATATTACAATGTAAGCTCCTATTATAGGAATAAAGCTTGCACATCAAATTTCAGCTCGCTATTTCCTAACCTACGCCTGAAATCGCAAGGTCAATAAGGCCGCCACCCCAAAAAAAGGTAGAGTTTGAATGGGAGGTGAAAGTAGTTTTTGACCGACATTGCTTATCTTAGAAAGTAGCCTCCGCTTAGAGATTGAATCTTGCGTACAAAATGTCAGCTATATACCTCTTAAAATACGGCTGCAATCGCAGGGACAGACCCCAAAAAGGGAGAGTTTGTATGGGAGGTGAGAGTAGCTTTTGACCGATCGGTCTTATCTTACAACTAAATATCCATTTAGGGCAAAAAAGCTTGCATTGCTCTTAAATTACTGCTGTAATCGCAGGGACTGACATACGGACACCCCCAAAAAGAGGAATTTTGTATGGGAGGTGGGAGTAGTTTTTTACCGATCGGTCTCATCTTACTACTCAACCTCCGATTAGTGTAGGGAAGCTTGCATACAATATTTTAGCTTGATTGCTCTATTATTTCTACTGTAATCGCGGAGACTGACATACGGACACCCCCAAAAGTGGAATTTTGTATAGGAGGTGGGAGCAGTTTTTTACCGATCGGTCTCATCTTACTACTCAACCTCCGCTTAGTATAGGGAAGCTCACATACAAAATTTCAGCTTGATTGCCCTTAAACTACGGCTGTAATCACAAGGACGGACCCGAAAAAGGGGGAGTTTGTATGGAAGGTGGGAGTAGTTTTTGACCGATCGGGCTCATCTTAGAACTTAACCTCTGCTTTGAGGATAAAAGCTTACATTCCAATTTTCAGCTCGATATCTCTTAAGCTGCGGCTGTAATCGCGGGGACAGACGGTCACCTTTAAATCGACTCAGATTTCGATGCTGATCATATATTTCCATACCTACCACGCCTCCTTATGGGCGTTACAAATGGAAGAACAAAATTAATCTAAATTAATCTACATGAGATTTATCGTGCCCTCTAGCTCTCCACCTATCCAGACAGACGGAAATGGCTCAATCGTTTTTGTAAGTCCTGAAACGTATTTGGTCTTAAGATGCATCTCCTTTAATGCGTTACACTTTTCAACTGATATTTATATTTATCCCTAAGGGTGACGGTATAAAAAAATTCCAACACGTTTCATTAGCATGACAGCTTTTTTTTAGTTATCACTATCGGATGTTCTATATGTCTAAAAAATATGACGCACTAAAAAAGCGAGTGGTACGTCAGTTGTCAACCGGTTGAGCTCATATTTTTGTAATTTGTTTTTAAGTCTAAGCCTTTACAAAGGCTGACATCACCGCCATCCAGGAGACGAGATGAACAGGACAAGGATGCTCGCGACGTAAAAATTGCGACATCTATTACAGCTGCCATGCCGAAAAGCACGAATTTGGATCTGGATTTGTAGTTGGCGAGAGACTCAGACATCTTGTCTCGCGATTCAATCCTGTTAGTGATCGAATAGCCGCAATCCGCATCAAGGCGAAATATTTCTACATCACGCTTTTTTATGCTCATGCCCCGACGGAAGATAAAGACGATGAGATTAAAGATGCATTTTACAGGCGCCTAGTGGAAACATACGACCGCTGCCACGACATTAAAATTGTTCTGGGAGACTTAAATGCAAAAATAGGAAGGGTAGATATTCTTGGTCCACCGATCGGTAAATTTAGCCTTCATACCGACACGTCAGACAACAGAGCGAAAAACGCACGTAACCAAACACAAAGATAGCTGGACATCGCGAAGCTGAAAACCCCAGAGATAGCAACTGCCTACTCCAACCAGCTCTCCCAATTACTACGACACAACGCCTCTTCTTCTAACGTTCCCGATACACAGTTGCTAGGATATGAAAAACGGCGCTCAGACGAATCCTGGTACGATGAAGAATGTTGCATAGCGTCTGAGTGTCGAATTACAGGGGTATTGCTAAACTCAACGCCATCCCCAAACTTTTTGAAAAATTTGTGACAGATATTATGTATATCTTACAGGATCTCTCCAATTCTTGATTGTTGGCAACTTGGTTTTCGCAAGGGCAGGTCTACTGTCACCAATCTGCTACAATTCTCGTCACACGTTATTGAAGGTTTTATATCCCTGCATAAGTTGATTAATATTGGTTTTGACAATAATATCATAAAGTGAATTTCTTCTTATCTAATGAACCGCGAACAAATGGTCATGTTCGGCAATTCCATCTCTAAGACTATTCATGTGACATCTGGCGTTCCCCAGGGAAGCCATTTGGGTCCAATTTTATTCTTGTTGTTTATTAATGATCTGCCTAAGGCAATAGTGGACGCTAATTGTCTAATGTATGCAGACGATGTCAAGATATATTTATCATATAATAATGCTTCCGATCATGTTCTTCTTCAGAATGATTTTGATCGCTTTAGTACTTGGTGCGACATTAACTTAATGGAGCTTAACTTGAAAAAGTGTAAAAATATGGTATTCTATAGATCACGCCATTCTATATCCCAATATAGGTTGGGAAGCAGAAAATTTACATTCAATAATCACATTGTAACAACAGTAAACAAGGCATATGGAGCTATTTCTTTTATAAAGCTTTGGGCTAAGGAATTTACTGACCCGTATATTACGAAGACCGTATATTATTGGACCGGTCGTGGCATAGTGGTTAGAACACGCGACTACCATGCGGGAGATCGCAGGTTCAAACCTGGCTCCAGTCATCTTAAAAGAAAAAAAAATAAATAAAATGTTCTTTCATTGTCGGCTCCCCTCGAATGTTGTTGACAGCAACTTCGCAGTATTAAGCGTCGATTCAATCGTCGTGTCTAGTAAGAGCTTCCCAAACAGTGACGTTCGCATTCGTCGATGAACAAGTAGGTGCTGTTAGTTGTGAATCTAAAAATAAAAAGCTTTTTAATTCACAACAACGCGAGAAGCTATCCCATACCTCATTCACCGATTCTGGAGTATGGATCGGTTGTATGGGATCCACAATATGATGTTTATATCAATATGTTAGAGTCGGTTCAAAAACAATTTCTATTATCCTGTCTCAGGGATCTTCGATGGGACCCAAACTCCAATCTTCCACCATACGCCAGCAGACTGTCTCTAATTAAATTGCCTACTCTATTTAGTAGGCGAAAAATGTTAAATTCTATTACGATTTATAAAATTCTCAGAGGTGATATAAGATCGGAATATATTCTCTCACGAGTTTACTTACCTTAATATCCCATTAAGGCTTTCTAGATATTTCAAACCCCTCTACATTTGTTTTAGACGCCATAATTATGCTGTATCTGAACCGCTGCGTAAAATGTGTTCAGACTTCAATGACATTTATCAATTTATCGACTTCTCCACATCCCCAGACTGTATTAAGTCTGTTATAATAACTTATCTCAATACTTAGTCTGTAAGAACTTCGTTGTAAATTATGGTTATCATTATTGTTGTATATGTATAGTTTGTTAAAATTTTGTTGGCTTTAATATTTTCTATGCTCTTTAGTATGTATGGTACATTTTGCATCGGCTGATGATAGTTAATCTGTAGCCGAATTTGAACATTCTATTTAGTTCGCTCTCCACCACGGACCGGACCGCAGTGTGTACTTTATCTCCACGTTATGGGGATGAGGCACCCTCGGCCGGTTGTTCAAGTCCAGTGGCGAGGAGCTGATAACGAGCATACACCAGTTCCTACGCACAGTTTGGCTCAACGAGTGCATGTCCTATGACTGGAATCTAAGCGTATTATGCCCTGTGCTAAAAAATGGTTACCCCAGTGTATGCTCCAACTGCCGTGGGATCAGCACTCATCGCATGTAAGGTCCTGTCGAATGTGCTATGTGCAAGACTAAAGCCAGTGTTATCCAATCCGATTGGGCCTTATCAGTGTGGCTTTAGATCAATCTCTGACTAAATATTCACACTTCAGCAAATCCGGTAAAAGGCCCAGAGAAACAGATTGCACGTACAATCTTTTCGTCGACTATAAAGATGCCTTCGACAGCCAGATACGGCAGAAATTACTCGAAGCCATGGCTGAGTTTGGCTTTCCAGCGAAGCTGATTCGCCGTTGCGTAATGACGCTGACTGACGCGAAGTCTTCAGTGAAGATTGACAAGGACCGTTCTATACCAGACGAGGCCTTAAACAAGGCGAAGGCATATCGTGTGACCTCTTCGACAACGTGATGGAGATGATAATGAGGAAAGCTGCAGTAAACACGCTTTGTGCGCACGCAAATAATGTAGACATCACAACAAATATTCGACTTTTCTGAAAACCGGTTTCGGTTTTATTCGAAATTTACATTATTTTAAAAACTCGGTTTTCGAATACTTAATTAAGAAAAAACTGTGTAAATCAGTTTTTTGTGGGTTTTTGTATAGTGTACTTTTAAGTTGTTACTGTAAATATTACCATTTGAACGGTTTTTGAGATATCGCCAAATTTTCATTTTTCATGTTTTGGAAAAAGGTAGGTCTACTAAAATGCCATTTACTCTGGTTTTAGTTGTTCGATTTTTGTGAACTATGGCGAAAATACAAGATTATAAAATTATTTTTTAAAAAACGACATTTGTTTAATATCCAAACATAAATGATGAAGTTATGATACCTCAAAGTTGGATATTTGTAAAATTTTTAATGATTTTTCAAGTGTTCGCTGACTTTCATTAATTTTTATACCATCACTAGAGTGTTCAAATACCTCCTTTTTTCAAAAACCCGGTTTCCGAGTTATTCGAAAAATTGTTTTTTTAGAAAACTCGGATTTCGAATACAGCATTTGAAAGAAAACCGGCTTAACCGGGTTTTTTCGGTTTTTTCCTAAAAAGGTAAAAATAAAAATAAAAAAAATTATTTGGTAAAAAAATGCATTTTTTACAAAAAATAAATAATGTGTTGTTGTATTTGGCTCTATGAAAAATGCCCCAAATGCAAAATGCCCAAAAAAAAAAAACGAAAAATTACCCAAAATAAAATTGGGCGAAAAAAAATGAAAAATGACCCAAAACTCAAGAACGAAATTTTCCCCAAAAATTATGAAAAATACCCCACAAAATTTATGAAAAATACCCCAAAAAATATTCTTCTAAACAAATCTAGCATTTTTAAAAGACGAATGCGGTGGGGGGCACGCCCCCCGCATACGTCGAAGTCAGTATCGTAACTGTCTCTCTGTCATATATCATAAGTCGAAAAATAAAGAGAGGGGGGGGGGGGGGCGTCCGCCCCCCCCCCATTTCTTTATCATCTGCACCATGCTTTTTTATTTTTATTTATATGGAAAAAATTGGGGTATTTTTCATATCTGCAAAATTGGGTCATTTTGCATATGAAAAATTACCCAAAATTAAAAAACGAAATTTTACCTAAAATAAATGAAAAGTTCCCCAAAATTTATGGGGGATTTTTCATATGAAAAATACCCCAATTTTGTATGGAAATTTTTTTTGGGTAATTTTTCGTTTTTTTTTTGGGGCATTTTTCATAGAGCCGTTGTATTTTGTGTTTTTACTTTTTAATAAATTTTTGGCATCTCTCATTTTATTTTTTAAAGTAGTATTTTTGGAAAGGAATACATTTTTGAAATATTTTTAATTTTTTTTTTAAATAGTATTTAAGAAATAGTATGCAATTTAGGTGTTGAATTTTGAGTCTAATCTTCTGTTTCGTTTTTATAAAGCTTGATACAGAAAACAAGCACTCATTAATTGTGGAAGTAGGATTTATTGACAAAAGCGCGTTGAAGGAAGTTGAACTTTTCTGTCCTTTTATTAAATCTATCGAAATAGTTGAAATCATCATATAGTCTTGTGTCGTTGTAATTAGTTTTCACTGCTGGATTTTGTATGTTATTTATTGTCATGTTTAAATCGTTACAAAGATTGCCATTAGGGGATTCCTTCATCTCACAATCTGAACTGTTACTAGACTCTGCCGTTGTTGGGAAAATTACAGAATAAAGTCTTTTAAAAAGTTCGTTCGCATATTCCATCGTTTGCGCCTTTTTAGAATACTTTACACAGGATGAGTTTGTAGGATCCCAGTAGGGAAAAATACTAGTTCGGAACTAGTATAATACTAGTTCCCCATAGGGCGGTGAACTAGTTCACCTTCCATACAAGCAACTGTCTCATTTAACACGTAGGTGTCCTAGGATTGAGGGGAATTGGTACTTTTGTACTAGAATAGAACTAGTCCAGAAATTCTAGTCGGGCGGTATTTAATTGTCTTCTTTGAACTAATATGGAACTACTTCAAGAAAGGTTAATAAGAACTAGTATTATTCTAGAAAAAAATTGAGCTAGTACTGTACTAGTATTTTGAATACGAAAAAAAACATATACGATGTTTAAAATCAATTTTAATGTGGGTGAAAAATACGATTTTGTAATAAAATGCATACAATTGAATTTTTTTTTCATTTAAAAAATTATTAAAAAATTCCCTTTTTCTTATTCATCAGATTATAACGTTTAACTAGTTCAAAATTCGATAGTTTAGGACAAGTTCATTTTGGAAGTAGTTCACAATTCCATACTTTTGACCTAGTACGTTTTTGAACTAGTTTGACGATTCCCTACTAGGATATTTTCCAAAGCTAAGATATATAATTATGCTATTCAACGTTTGTATTCTTCTTTCCTTAAATCTTGCTATAATTTTGTCTCGCAGCTCCCGAGCATATACGGAATCCATATTTTTGAGCTGTTACAATATAAACGCATATACCCCTTCATCGTCGATTAGAGTCGCTACATCATTTGATAATCCTTTATTTGCGAGCGCTAAAGGCTGAAGCGCTGAGCTTAAATCTCTCAAAACTGTTATTTCTTGTAAGCGCATGGTTGACTCATGAGTTAATTCTTGAAACTGTTCAATCATTGCAGAAAAGGATCACATCGACAATGAGCCTTAGTTGTTTATTGTACTCCTGGAAAACATAGCTCTGAAATTTTCTTTGTTTTTCGCTCGACTTGTTAAATGAATTAACATGCTTCCACAATTTAAGACACGTTTTTAATGAGCTCGTATGATTTTTAAACTTCCACTATTTCACCGCATTCATCATCGTCATTATCATCTTCGGCGAGATTCACTTCGACTTGTTGATCCACTTAAATAACGTGTAAAAAGATTTTTCTAAATTAATTTGAAATTGAATTTTAATATTTTACAAAGCTTCTAAAAACATTCTCGTTTATGAAACATAAAAAGTTTTTTCTAAATTAATTTGAAAATTTTACAAAACTTCTAAAAACATTCTCGTTTACAAAATATAAAAAGTTTTTTCTAAATTAATTTCAAATTCTATTTTAAAATTTTTACTTATTCAATAACTCCTTTTAAAGCAATTTAAAAAAAAAACCGAGTACCCGAAGGAAAAAATTCGGTTAAACCGGTTATTCGAAAATGGCACTTTTGCAAAAACCGGCATACGGTTTTGAATAAAAAAACCGGTTTACGGTTTTTCGGTTTCGGTTTTGAACACCCTAACCATCACCCTTAGGGATGAGGGTATATATCATTTGATACGAAAAAAAGTGTAACGCATTAAAGGAGACGAGTTAGACCCCAAGTATCTTAAGACCAAATTCGTTTCAGAACTTTTTAAGACGATTGAGCTATGTCCGTCTGTCTGGCTGGATGGCTGGTCAGCAGGATAACTTGAGTAAACCTTAACGGATCAGTATGAAAATTTACCAGTATTAATTTTTTAAAACGAACTTATGGGATTGAAAATGGGCAGAATAGCCCCACCCTTTCTGGTACCTCCCATACAAAATTACCTATTTTTGGATAATTTATATTTCTTTCATAACTTCCCAACGGACGATCGTAGGATATTTAAATTTAGTCATTTTATTTATCTTGCAAAAGTAGACAAACACTACGAAAACCGAAACCTTTGCCATACCCCTTCTGGTACCTCCCATTCAAATGACCTAACTGACCCTCATAGTTTTACATACATATCTTTTTTGCAACTAAACTGAATTCACTCAAATTTTGCATATGATGTTTGTATATGAAAACTGGACTCAGCAATGAATATGAACTATATCAGTTCACGCCTTCTGGTACCTCCCATACAAAATGACCTATTTTTGCAAATTTAATATTTCTCGCATAACTTCCAAACGGACACTTGGAGGATAATGACAAATGGTCGGTTAATTTATCTTGCGATAGGAAGCAAAACCTCAGAAAACCTTACTATTTGATGCACCCCTTCTGGTACCTCCCATACAAATTCCCGAATTCACCCTCATAGTCCTACATACATATCATTTTTTGTAAGTACAATTAATTCAGTCAAATTTGGCGTAACTTGTACAGTTATGAAAATTTGAATCAGGAATAAATATGGATTATATCGGATCACCCCTTCTGGTACCTCCCATACAAAATTACCTATTTTTGAAAAATTAACATTTATCCCATAATTTCCAAACGGACACTTGCGGGGTAAAGAAAATTGGTCAATTAATTTATCTTGTGATAGGAAGCAAAACCTTACAAAACATAACTATTTGACGCACCCCTTCTGGTACCTCCCATACAAAATACCGAACATACCCCCATAGTTTTAAATACATATATTTTTGTAAGTACAGTGAATACAGTCGAATTTTGCGTAAGTTGTACAGTTATGATAATTTGAATCAGGAATGAATATGGATCACCGGATCACCCTCTAGTACCTCCCATACAAAATGACCTTGTTTGGAAAATTAATATTTCTCCCATAATTTCTAAACTGTCACTTGCAGGATAATCAAATTTGGTAATTAATTATCTTGTAATAGGAATTATTATTGGGTGATTGTATTTATCAGTAAGTTTACCTGACTGAAATTTCTGTACTGGTTTTTTTGTCTTTCCGTGAAAATTTCTCCGGTTTCAGACAAGTAAATAATAGAATAATATCTTACAAAAATTATTTGCTCTTGGTCATCAAAATCGGATGAAAACTAAACGCTACATTCAGAATTAAGTAACCGGTTAAACCGATTACTCGAAAATCGATATTTTGTAAAATCCGTCTGACGGCAAAGAAGTGTCAGACAAGTAAGTAAGTAAATTCAAATATCCTGCAGTTTTCCGTTTGGAAGTTATGGGAGAAATATTAATATTAAAAAATAGGATATTTTATAAGGGAGGTATCAGAACGTGTTGGCCGGTATATTCGGTATATCTTCTACAGATTTTTCTAAGAATTTGCCATTACCAAAATTTTAATCACTTCAGTGTACCTACAAAAGGACTATCTTTGTGATTATGGGCAATTGTATGGAAAAGAGTGTTTCAAATTCTTCGGCTCGGAGGTCTAGGGTATAACCCGCACTTTTCCGTTGCTTCAATTCTTTAAAATATGTATATAAGTTTTAAGTCATGTTTGGCCGATCGTGTCACTGTTATCTATATTTCTTTGAGCAGCGGTCAGTTAAACATGTATTTCAAAGGAAAATACGTTTTTTAAAAGATTGTTGATATCAGTACACATTGTGTTTCTATTAAAGTTCTTACAAAGGACTATATAAATAGTGTTGGGAACAATTAAAGTCTAAGCTTTTCAAAACGATATCTTTAAAAATATCATAAGAAAACCATTTACTAGAGCATACATTAAAAATACCATTTGTAAGACCATACATTAAAAAACTTATTTTTATGACTGAACGTCTTCTGCGCTTATATTTTTATTTAACTCGAACAATACTGTCACCATTGACAAAAATTTAGTGGACGATTATTGTGCAAATACTAACAAGGCACTTACAATTAAATAATACGCAAATACAGACAAACAACACTAACTCCAAATTAAAGAAATCCGCTGAATTAACAGTCACCAAAACATTTAACTCATTTTAATATTGTTTGTATCAAACAAAAACGATTTGTAGCAATGGAAAATATTTTAGTGAAAGTAAAAAGGTTTACACCTAATATTTAATCCGCCAGCAGAGCAACAGCAATAAATTTGCAACAATTATTGGATATAAATATGCCAAAAAATTCAAATATCAATCATACAATTGTGCAACACATTTGAGTAAACATATTCATAAACAAAGACAATTTTTAAGACTATTAAAAATGGCATTCAAAGTATGTATTCCATATGTCATATAAGACTTAATATAATAATTATTTGCTATACCTCAATATGTCTTTATCTTTACAGTTCTTTACTATCCTTGGCTTTGTTGCAATTGCCAGCGCAGGAGTTTTACCTCAAATTTATCATCCTGCTCCGGTTCCTACTTATGCGCACAGTCAACATATTGTGGCTCAGCACGATACCGCTTCCTATCCTCCTGCCCAATACAATTTTGCCTATGAGGTGCATGACGAACAGACTGGTGACATTAAGAGACACTCAGAGGAACGTGATGGTGATGTTGTCCGCGGTGAATACTCCTTATTCGATGCTGATGGCTTCAGACGTGTCGTCCAATACACCGTTGATCGTCAAAGTGGTTTCAATGCTGTCGTCAATCGCATTCCATTGGAAGGTGCAAAGACAATTGTGAAACAGGTTGCTCCAGTGGCATATGTTGCTCCAGCTCATCACTCCACCAGTGTTTTAAAGCCATATCCAGCTCCTTTTACATACCAACAAAATCATTAGAGTGGGTGTAATATATATAATGAATTTTGATTGTTTTTGTTATTTTGTATTGTATTTAGTAATAAATTGCATTGGAAATAAATTGTTGCATATTTGAAAATGAAAATCTTTTTATTCTAAAAAAAAAATCTAAAATCAACCACACAACCCTTGAACTGCTCTACGACAATATAATGTAGCCAAAATTTCACTGACAACAATAATAACTTGATATAATCTTATCTTCAAAAGTTTTTCTAAACCAAAAATCTCAATAGTACAACGGATGTTTAGATAGCTAAGAATAAAAACTTCAGAAAGCCAAAATTTGGTCAATGAAATGTTTACATTGTTTAAATTAAATTTACGAAATTAACCCGAAATTCCCACCCTCTCTTCAATCAAAAACTCATTTTCTGGATATCTCATGCATTTAGCAACAGAACCGTCAATGCCCTCAAGCGTCAACGGCTGCCAAGCGAGAGAACAAAAACAACACCAACAGAGAAAGAAACTCAAGAGATTTTCCAGTTCACCATTCTGGTGGAGTGACTTTAGCCTTTTGTAGGTCCTTATCTTTGGCAGATCATCATTGTCAGGAAGAAATTTCTCATAATGACCCTCCGCTGTGCTCGCTGCGCATGCGCACGATGCGAACCAGAAGTAGTTCAAATTCTTGAATAACGTATTTTCTTCTGTTTCTTCCTTTCAAATCTTTTATTCAAATCCATTGCATTCTTGGCTATATAATGACAATAATAATAATAATGGTAAAACATGAAGTTTTTGAACCCCATCTTTTTACACTAAACAACAAAAACTGAGACAATGGCTCTATTGTTCGGTCATTGTTCGACAGTTCCTTAAGCTCAATTGAACCCTAGAAAACAACAATGTTTGCTTAGGTGAAAAAACGTGTTTCGTTTCTTTTGTAACCCCCGAAGGATTGCAAAGCTTTGGGAGAACAGTACAAAAACAACAACTAGAACTGACAATGAGCACAGGGTTCATAGACATTTGAATGCAATTGAAATCGGTGCTGACAATGGTTGCGTGGCTCTGCGGCGGTTGCTGTTAGTGCATCATAATAAATGAATGAATGAATCAACGAACGAACGAAATGAACGGTGATGATGATTTCAATGAATACTCAACTGATTATACGATGATGTGGCTGGCGGCAGTTGTGAAATGTTTGCATTTTACATTACTTGTGTTGTTGTTGCTCCTGTGTGTTTTGGCTGATGCATGTCTGCTGCTCAATCTTTATTATTAGATCGTATTATGAGTGTGATGTGTGTAATTTGTTTCAGAGATAAAAGAAGAACCGAACTTTTCGCTGCCCTTTTGTAGCATTGCCTAAGGATTTGAATTAAATAAAACAAACGTTTCGGAATACAAAACTCAAATCGAAGACAGAACTATCATCAATTCAATGTGTTTTATTATTTTCGTTTTGTTCGCAAAACTCACCGGGTGCATGTGAAGAAAATCTGTCTATTGTGGCACAGTGGAGTGCAAATCTGGTTTTTTAGATGACTGCGGATATCGATGATATATTACTGTCTGCTGTTTGTTGAAAACTTAACTTTTGCAAATATGTACTTTGTTTTTCTAAATGAACTTTCTTCTTCTTATTTGGCAGTAACAATCCAAATCCATCAGTCACCGCACGTAGAATAGAATTTCAAGCAATTCGGTCTCTTACGCTCCTTAGATATTAATATAGCTCATACAGCTTATGGTTTATACGAAGACGGTACTCGCCGTTAACAATGATGGGTCCAAAAATTTTGCGAAATATTTTTCTCTTGAAGACTCCTATAATATACTGATCCGCTTGTGTTATTACCCCGGATTCTGCACTGTGTAGCAAGATAGTTAGGATCAGATAGGTGGCATTATTTCACCTTTCACAATTTTTTGAATAAAATCTATCTAGTATGTTTGTTTTGCTCGCCCTAGTCTAGCTGCAATACCAGCCTCGCTACTCTCTATATCTCTGATTCTGTCCATAAGTCGATAAACAAAGTTATGTACTACAGAACACATTGCAGCGAGAGACGAATGCAGTGGGGGGCACGTCCTTATTGCGTACTTATTAGGTGTACAAATAAGTTTCCGCAGTTTTTTATAAAAAATTAGGAATTTATTGTGAAGGAACAGTACATTACGTTTCATTCAAAGTATTTTCCATCATTTGCCACTTCTTTTTCCCATCTTTCTGGCAACATTCGGATACCCCGTCGAAAAAACTCTTCATCTTTTGACGCTATCCACAAATCTACCCAATTTTTGGTGTCTTCATATGATGTGAAGCGCTGCTCAGACAGACCATGTGCCATCGACCGGAACAGGTGATAATCAGAAGGTGCTAAGTCTGGTGAATACGGCGGGTGGGGTAAAACTTCCCAGTTGAGTGTTTCCAAGCTAGTTTTTACCGGCGCCGCAACATGTGGATGAGCATTATCGTGTAAAAGAATAATTTTGTCGTGTCTGGAGTAGTAATGGACGCGTTTTTCCTTAAGTGCCCGACTCAATCTCATCAATGGTGTTCGGTAGAGAGCTCCAGTAATGGTTTCGCTTGGTTTGAGCAATTCATAATACACGACACCAAGCTGATCCCACCAAATACACAGCATGAGTTTCTTTCCATGAATATTCGGCTTAGCTGTCGATGTTGATGGTTCGCCGGGCTTAACCCATGACTTTCTCTTCTTTGGATTATCGTAGTGAATCCATTTTTCGTCACCAGTGACTATACAATGCAAAAAACTCTTTTTTTTATTCCTGGCAAGCAGCATTTCACTCATCTGCGTTCAACGTCTCTCGGCTTTAGTTCATATGGAACCCAATTTCCTTGTTTTTGAATCATTCCCAACAATTTTAAATGATGTGAAATTGCTTGTTGAGTCACTTGTAATGTAAGTGCAAGTTATTTTTGCGTTTGGGACGAATCTTCCTCCAATAATACTTCTAATTCCATGTCTTCGTACACTTTCGGCCTTCCACTGCGTTCTTTGTCCTTCACGTCAAACTCACCGTTCTTAAACTTTTGAAACCATTCCTGACAACTTCTCTTACTTAAAGCAGCTTCACCATATGCTTCTAGAAGCAATCGATGCGCCTCGGCTGCAGATTTTTTCAAATTAAAGAAGTAAATCAAAAGTTCTTGCAAATGATGCTTATTCGGCACAAAACTTGACATTTTTGCACGAAAAAAATTACGTGATGCTGATACGGAATCACTAGAACTTTAAGGTTATGGTGTTGCCGGATGACGAAACTTGGGATATTACGTTTTACATCTGGCAATTTCTCCATAACCTTCTGGTGGGGCCATCTTTTGACAAACCGCGGAAACTTATTTGTACACCTAATAGTATAGCCACTCTGTCTTTCTGCAGCACGAGACGAATGCGGTGGGGGCATAGTAGCGCATAGTAGCAACGGTTTGAGATTAAAACTCGTATCTTGATGTCATTATTATTTTTGTTTACGTTGAAGCCAAGGTAGACAAAATCATGTCTGTCACTTTCATGTTATAGATGTGCGTAGCGCCCCCAACGAGTTGAATCTGTATTCGTTGAAACTATTAACTTCGTTTTGTCTCTAAATATCACTAGACCAACATCTACCGACTGCTTCACAATGTTTGAAAAGGCGGAAGTAACATCCTACAGCCTTCGGCCAATGATATCTATATCACAGTCATAGGCGAGCAGCATATATGATCATATGACAGACTGTCGCCTTGTCTAAAGTCCCGCTTGGTAAAAAATGAATTTTTCAGATTTTCGGCTGTTTCTTCTTTGTGCCGGTCAGTATCATTCTGCGGGGATACCAAAATCAGCCATAGCATCTAATAGATTCTATCGTAGCGCATAGTAGCAACGGACGCATGCGGCTTTGTAATCGATAAACCGATGGTAGGTGTCGATCTGGCAATTAACTTGGTTTTGTCCTCATTTATCAACATATAACCCACTCGGTCTGTTTCTCAACGCTTGAGAAGGACGCAGTTACATCCCACAGTCCTTGGTCAATGACATCTATATCATGGGCATACGCGAGCAGCATGTGACGTTTATTAGAGGTGATATATGTCGTGTTTACTGCAGTATTATGCTTAATAATCTCCACTATTATGTTAAAGAGATCGCACGACAGACTATCGCCTTGTTTTTATCCTCGCTTGGTAGAAAAGTATAGCCTTTTACCTACTTTCACTGAAGAATTTGCGTCATTCAGTGTCAAAGTCGTATCAGCTTCTCAGGAATACCAAACTCAGCCATAGCATCTAATAGATTATGTTGTATCGGACTGTCAAATGCAGCTTTGTAATCGATAAACACATGGTAGGTGTCAAACTGCATTTATTGGGTCTTCTCCAGGATTTGTCGTAGCGTGAATATCTTGTCGGTCATGGTTTTACGTGGTCTCAAGTCCAACTGATAAGGTAAAATCAGGTACGCTGGAATGGGCTTTAGACTTTCACATAGCACACTAGACAGGACTTTGTATGCGATGGATAAAAGGCTGACCCCCCGGGGGAGTTGGAACGCACACTTGGAACGCCTTTCTTAAACACAGGATATAGAACACTGAGATTTCGAAAATCCGGCGTGTTTTCCTTTATTTAACCCATTAGTGACGACTGTTACCATATGGTAACGTCGACAGCGTTATATATTGCACGCAATAAAATAAACATAAGAATAAATGACAAGAATTTTCTTTTTTGATTTTATCAAAGCATACTTTGATCTTTCATTCTTGATTTACCGCTATGCGACCAGAAGTCAGTAGCGAGCGTGGGAGATCATTTAAAATAGGTATTTTTTACATATGCACAAAACAGCAATGTAGAGGGATATAAAAAGTCACTCCATATTAAGAATATTTTTTGGTTGCTTAAAGACTTTTAGTTTTTGTTATTTGAGAAGAATTTGAAATATCAAAAAACGTTTTGCATGCATAATTTTGTTCTTGGTTCTTTTTATTTACCTGTTTTAAAGCTGTTACCATATGGTCACAGTCGTCATAACGCTAGTAAAAATGGATATTTTTCTGAAATTTTTCGACTTACTTTTTTTATGTAAAATTCGTTTTTTAACTAATTTATATATAGTACTAACAAAATCTTTAAAAAATTCCCCTTATTTCGCTCTCGCCATTAAAGGGTTAAGCTCATTGCCGCCAGCTTTAAAAAGCTCTACCGGCATTCCTTCAGATGCCGCATCTTTGTTGCTGTTGTTGTTGTTGGAGATCTCGTTTTGGCTCTGTGGTGAACATTATACTCCGCCGTCGAGCGAAGTACGAAGGTGTTCCCTCCTTATATCTGGCACACACACTCCATCTCTGTCCTTACAGTTGGGGATCCCTATTCTAAAACGTTTGCTTTTGACATTTTGGTAGAACTTTCGGGCTTCACCTCAATCCTGAACTTTATACTAGCTTTGTCTTCTCTTTCATAGACGCTTTTCCGCCTAAAGAGCCGTTTCTTCTGCATCCTCTTCTCATTACATAGTTCCGTGACCGCAAGCGTTGCCATTTGCTGGAGTTTTGCTTTGTATGTAGCATTTTTTCTCAGATATTACGTGACATTCTTTATCACACAACCCAGTACGATCGTTGCGGCAATGGTTACAGAATTTGCCATATGCTGCCACTGTGTTACGGGAAAACCGAATTATTGGAAGGTCTATTTGAAGAAATTGAAAGAGCTGGTTGGAGTATGCACTTGCTTTCTCCGTAATATGCAGCTTTGGGGTGTCTAACTTCCTTTGCGTTTGGTTACAAGCGATTTGGGCACTACTTAATCGCTTGCGTACCTTGGCTGCAACTCGGTACTGATATTCCCACCATGACATGCATTTTATCAATTACTACGTTTTCAATTTGGGTTCTGGTCTTTTGATCAGGATATATATATGTTTCCTTGGGAACGGCGCTGACTAAATCCGATTTCACTCACTAACATGTTTTATGCTAACGTCAATCTAACCAATCTGAATATGTTCTCAGATGTGTTGCTGCGTAGATTGAATTTTCCGACTGCTGAACTAAGATCATCTTCCTTCGTGTCCACCTCATGACTAATATTAGTCGAGGACATCCGCCAAATGGATAAAGCCATCATCTCTGTAGAGAGTTTGGAATTTTCAGGTATATATCCTTAAACGACTTGCAAATCAAAAATTAGAATTTTAAAATATATCGTCAGCTTAAATGCAAGCGAACATAATTAAATTGTTATTTTGTTTATGGAAGAAACAAATTTAGCTTATAGTTTAGTCCCCTACTATAAGAAAATTTATAAAAATAATACAAAGAATACTTTATTATTCTCCTATGTTAAAACACGGATGGATGAAGCCAATCAATTTGGCAAGTTTGTTCCTAACTGTAAGATGACAGAATTGTGAATTAATACTCTTTTGGTAGATATTATAGAGAACAAATTCCTGATGCATTTTGTATCTGCAGTCGGTCAATAGTTCTGTTAGAGATACATATGTCTTAATAAACCTCTAATTATTCAAAAGCGAGGACAAGAAAGCGGGCCTCAACGGCGGCATTGTAGTATGTTCTAGTGGGGTTGGGTCCACCATCTGGTCAGACCGTCAAGAGGAAACTAGATGTAAAGCATACACAGAATTCTGCAAGGGGGTAAATAGTTCACAATTTTAAATTGTTGGATCTCATATACCGTTATAAGTATGAAATCGAGATATGTAACATATGAAAAATCGTTATATCGGTCAAATAAAAGGTCCAATTATTGAATTATTAGCTGTGCTGTACTGTCCGTAGGTCCTCTATCATAGTCTACGTGAAAACATAACTAGACACAGATGCGTGGTGCCGCTCGCACAAACCCAAATCGGTAATATCTCATGATCCATTAGAGTTATGAAGTTCAGGTTTACTACATATGCTACTGGTACATGGAAAGATTACATTTCGCTGTGCCAAATCCCTTGTAATATTTTAATTAATTTTAATTTATTTCTCACAATTTCTATCATACGTCTGACCGATCACTTACCAGGCCAAACAGCTAAAGCTCCTTCGTACCCTTAGTGGCAAACAGGGACAAAAAAGTACTGATCGCCTAGACCGGATGGCTAAAGTTTAAAATTTGGCATGTATTTTAATTTTATGACGTAAGCATTAATATTATAAATGTGAATGTCTGTCTGTTTGTTTGTTTGTATGTTTGTTGCTCAATCAAGCCTAAACGGCTGAACTGATTTCAGTAAAATTTGGAGGACAGTTAGTGTACTATGTGGAAATTGCCGTAGGCTATAATTTTTTTAATTTCTGACCCTATGGGCGGTGTGGGCGTGGCAAAACTTTTTTTCGAGCTAGGAAGATAAAATTTGATACACAGGTAGTACTCGACCACACGAATATGAATATGCAGACGAAATTTCAATTTTTGACCCAATGGGCGGAGTGGGCGTGGCTAAATTTTTTTTAAAGCTAGAGAGATAAAATTTGATACCCAGATAGTACTCGACAACACGAATATGAATATGCAGACGGAATTTTAGCTTTTGACCCAATGGACGGCGTGGGAGTGCCAAAACTTTTTGTTTTTGAGCTAGAGAGATAAAATTTGATACACAGATAGTACTCGGCAACACGAATATGAATATGCAGACGAGATTTTAATTTTTGACCCAATGGGCGCAGTGGGCGTGACAAAAGTTTTTTAGAGCTGGAGAGATAAAATTTAATACCCAGATAGTACTCGACAAGCCGAATATGAATATGCAGACGAAATTTTTATTTTAAATACAATGGGCATAGTGGTTGTGGCAAAACATTTTTAGAGCTAGGGAGATATAATTTGATACCCAGGTAGTACTTGACAACACGTATATGAATAGGCAGACGAAATTTCAACTGTTGACCCAATTGGCGGAGTGGCTGTGATACCCTGATAGTGCTCGACAACACGAATGAATTTGCAGACGAAACTTTAATTCTGGCCCAATTTGCGGAGTGGGCGTGGCAAAACATTTTTTTTACAGCTAGAGACATACAATTTAATACACAGTTAGTACTCGACAAAACAAATATGAATATGCAGACGAAATTTTAGTTTTGGACCCTATAGGCATATTGGTTATGGCAAAACTTTATGATGTATACAATATGATATGATATGACAACAGAAATATGAATATGCAAACAAAATTTTAATTTTCGATCAATGGCCGAATTTAACGTATCCAATTGGTATTTAGCACTAGAGGAAAATTTTCTGACCAAATTTTTGTTTTTAATCAGTGGGTGGAGGTCGTGGCAAAACTGTATTTAAGCCCTAAAAAGATAACTTGGCACTACAATTACAAATTTTATTTTAGCCCTCGAGAGATTTGGTACACAGCTAGTATTCGGCACTACAATTACAATATTGCAGTCGACGATTTTCATCCTAGAGACATGAAATTTGATGTACTGATAGTACTTGATCAGCGGGCAGATAGTCATAGTGAGATATAATATTAGACACAATCAAACGTTGTTGATTGAACTGGTTTGGGAGTTACTTGGGGTAACGTATTGCTTACCATGGGCATAAGATCAACACTTAAAATTATCTCATTAAGAAAGCAAGCCAAAAATATTAATATCGAATTAAGGAAACGTTGCCAAAGTATGTTTTAAAGTGATATTTATATGATATTTGTGTTAATTTTATAATATTAGTCAATTATGCAATGCTTCGCTGTTGCATATCCCGTTATTTTGGATGTCCCGTTATATTGGAATACAGAGAGTTATTTAAAGAATTTTTTTAAAGGTTTTCCCATGGACGTACGCAGGTATCTTAAAAGAGTACACAAACTTGTTTATCATCGATTGATAATATATTATTTTTAACTTCTTGTAAGCGCGGAATACCTTGTGTTATCGAATATTGCCATTTTCACCCCCTAAATGTAGAAAAATCCAAACAATGTGTAGCCTATGTTACTCGCGGGGTTATTCGGAAGATTCCCTGAAAATTTCATCAAAATCGGTCCAGCCGTTTTCGAGTCCATACGTTACATATATACACACATCCTGTTTTATATATATAGATAGATAGATCAGTATGAATAATGTCGAGGCTCACACTTATGTTTTTTATCTGTGTTAATGTGTAAATGTGTTATTAAAAACAAGTCTCTGACTCCCTGGGATATTAATCGTAAAATCGATTAATATCTGGTAGTAACAGAAAGAATATGATTTCTGCACAAAATTACCATTACAAGACTATGACGTGTGGGACCGAACGTTAAATTGCCTATCTGTAATTGGATATCTGGGAAACAATGACACTTAAGTATTTCTGTAGCACATAATAACAGTAATTCTTTAAAGATCGAATAATGTTTTTTGCCATTAATGTGAGATGTAAGATGACGAAAAATGGGCGTAAATAAATATATTGTCGTGGTATCTCCTACAACAAATAATGTCTAGAAATATGATTGAAATCCTCCGTAAGTAATTTTTTCTAAATTTATATCTGGAATAATATGACAGATATAAAGAGTGAAACATCAATATGAGGGCTTTGGTACAGAACATCCTCCTGTAAAGATAACGAAGGCAATCTGGTAACGGATACAGATAGTGTGCTTAGGATATGGAAAGAGCATTTTTCCCAACTGTTGGTATCCGGTAGCAGCGACGATGATAATACCTCAGAACCAATCCCCGACGACGGTATTGAGTGTATACCGGTCGAAATAGCAATAACCCCGCTGAGTTTTTTAAGTACGGGGGCGACATGCTGTTAAGGCGTATACATCAGCTTGTTTAAATAATTTGGCTAGAAGAACGTATGACTGATGATTGGATCCTCGTACTAAGTCCTGTGCACAAGAAAGGAGACAAGACAGTATGTACGAACTACAGAGGAATAAGTCTGCATCGCTTATAAAATCCTATCGAGCGTATTGTGTGAGAGATTAAAATCAAAAGTTTGCGAGATAATTGGGCCTTATCAGTGCGGCTTTAGACCTTGTAAATCCACCATCAACCAAATATTCACACTACGTCAAATTCTAGAAAAGACCCATGATGAGCAGATCGACACCTATTTGTCGATTTTAAGGCCGTTTTTGACAACCCCATACGTTCAAAAGTGTTTCAAGCCGTGTTCGGTATCCCTGCAAAACTAACTGGATTAACGGACACACGATCCTTCGAGCGATTCAGTACCAAACAAGATTTCAGACAGGGAGACAGACTATCGTGCGGTTATTTTAACATCTTGTTAGAAAAGGTCTTACGAGACGCAAAGGTAAACAGAACTGGCACAATATACACCAAACAACACAAGCTACTCGCTTATTCTGACGATATTGACATCATGTATCGGACATTACGAGCGGTAACTGCAACCTTTGATAAAATTGAGAAAGAATCTGAGAAAATGGGCCTGTCAGTAAACGCATATAAGACAAATTTGATGGTATCAACGCACAAGACGTCCAGAAGACTCTGGCAGACGGTGGAAGTTAACTACAACTAAATAATAACTTTGCAATAGAAGTTATCTTTGGAAAAAAATTTTATTTTTGGTTCAATAAATTTTACTTTTTGGCACAATAATGGTAAAAATTGGTACTAAAAAGGAAGCCTGTAATCTAGGGTCGAGGATATAGTACATTAATGCCGAACTTTAATACCAGCCCTATTATTTTGGTTATTATTTGGTCGAGACACAGAAAATGTACTTTATTTAGTTGCATTTCCACAAAATATTTAGCATATAATTTTCTGTGAGGTTTCTACTTGTTAGACAATAAACTAAACACAATAAAATACTAACTAATCTTTGAAGTGATAAAACCAAACTTGGAGGATCTACTTGTACGGTGTTATAGAATCAAATAAAATTTAATCGATGAAAGGTTATTCGCTTCACGGTATCAAAAATGTCTACTAATTATATAATCTAGTAAACATACAAATTTTTCAGGAATTTTAGTGATTTTTGTCTTTAATATTTAAGATCTAGAAGATTCAATTCAGTGAAACATATATACATTACAGTGATTTATGGCGGAATACACACAAATTTGTATACTCTGAATGAACATATTGAACATTTTTACTGATGCCTTAGCTGCACAAAATCACTGTGCACTCATTGACTGGCGAGTGCAATGACCAGAAAGTGATATTTTACTTCCTTAATTGTTATTGCAGTGCGCAATCGCATCGCCGTGTGGCTGTCTGTTAGTCTGTCTGTCTGCCTGAATGAATGGTCAACTTGTTTTGAAGGGGTTTTTTTTTTTTTTTGCATCAGCTTACTGTTGTTCGTCGTTTAACAAACAACAAAAGGTACTCGCTCGCTCACTCAAAGAGATGTGATGATTTCGATTGCGATGGAATTTCACAACGAGCTGCAATTTAGTTCTCAGTGCTAAATTAAATTCATCCCTCTGGTGAAATCTAAATATTCTTACATTAATCTTTAGAACTAACACAAAGATTAGAATGAAGTCGAAATAAAGATTCTGTTTACTGCCATGAGAATAGGGACGACACGACCCTTTTACGCTGTAATACAATGTAATCAGACCCCCCGAAACATCTGTTGCAACGAAATAAATTTATGCAACCGATGTCTTTGTTTACATCCTCAAGTTTTTGGATGTTCTACACAAGATGCTCCGTTTACATCGATCGGTCCACAAGTGTGCTCAAGGTCATTACATTGAAACTCAGACAATTTTGTTAAAACTCTTATGCATCGTGATGGCTGCAGTTCATTACTCTTTTCTAGTTGTTAAGTTACCCTAGTTGCATTTGAGAACTTCTCCCAGAGCTTTAGGTACAGAGTACACCTGGTGTCAGGCCATCCAGACTTACGGCTACTAGGTATTGTTGCTGATGTGCATCATTGGATTTGTTATTGGTATGCTGTGGCAACCAATATCTTCAGATTGCAGTTAATGTGAGTGTTTGGTCAGATTTAAACCAAGTGGTAGCAGCCTAAAGTTGCTGACCTTTTTGAGTGCATTCTGAAGACTATTGAAAGTGATGTGTTTGTGGAACAACACACAATGGCACTCCCTTGTTGTTTAAGATTTACTTAAAGGATCACACTGAATGCAGAACAATGAACGAACAATCTCAGCGCAAAAACAAACCCCTTTTTCCTGCAACGCAGTTTGTCTTCGCTGCTGTTGTTCTCCTCGCTTGTGTAGTGTAGAGAAGGGCAGGGAGGGGAAAGGAAAACTTGTACTATCAATTATCAACCACTATCCCCCGAAAGTTGCATCCATCTTCTTTGCATTCAGGAATATTTATAGTAAGAAGCAATGACAGTGGTGGCAAAGAAGATGGCATAAACATAGACAGAGAGATTTTACTCAATTCTTCGGCATTCGAGTGTTCCTTTAACTCCTTTGGCATTGACTATAAATATAAGTTGTCATCTCGTTATACATCATTCAGTGTTTTGTGTTGAGACTGTTCAGAGTTTTTATATGGTGTTCTTGATCAAATTCTACCGGACATTATTCCACTGTGGACTTCAATCTACATCATCAGTATCAGTATCACCAATAAAATGTTAAATTTGTGGATCATGGCCAGTCAGAGGAGTCACCCCTTGCGTTGCAATTGGACAACAGTATTAACAGATTATGGATTAAATCGAAAGCTGTCTTGTTAACTGTCTGTTTGCTGGCAAAAGGTATGCATCGAAAGTTTATCTCGATTACCATAAAAGAATCGCATGTGTGTTGTTGTATAGTATTGTGAAATCACAAAAGTGATGTGAACTAAAAAATAGACAACATATGAAAGTGTTGATTAGGAATTGTTACAAAGTACTAATAGTTATAAAATAGATGTGGTCTTTTTAAAGAATTACATTTTAAACACAGTGAAAATGTGATTTTTTTCTACTGTGTGCAAGATATCGCAATTTAATCTAAAACTTAATTTTTGTTGTACCATTAAATTCTGATTCAAGTCAAATAGTTTGCTGATGTGAAACGTTTAAGAAACTAATTATATAGCCATGTACCACTTCATTGGAATGTGAACACAAAATCAGTCAAATGATATGGGAAAGTAATTTCAAAGCTTAAACATACAACTTTTTTCAATTTTGTTTTTGATGTAGGAACAGAAAATATTTGAAATCGTAAAGGATAGTACATGGCCAAATATATTTTTTTTTGAATTTCTACACTTTAGAGCTTTGGCAATTGGCAAATTGTATTTTCAGTTAGTGCGACTTTATTTAAAATTGTTCGCTTCAAGTGGCTGTCAGCCAGTGTTTGCATAAACTAAAGATGTCTTGTCATGCCTTTCAATGGGTATACAAATGAGATCCGGTCCTCATGCACAGTAGCACATTTCCAACATCCGAGAGCTTATGATAGTAGAAGAAAAACCCTAGGTTTTGAATTATTAGCTGTTTTATTTTCATTTTTGAAGCTTTCCTCTGGGAGGAGGATTTTAGTAAATTTTTCAAAGAACATGTATTGATTCCTAAGTTTATATCTCCTGAACTATTCGAAATATTGCTTGTCTCTCTTTGGCAAATTTGTAGCTCTTAAACAGATCAAAACACTGATTTAGATTAAGAAAACCTTGGCTAATAATTCAAAACCCAACTAGGTTTTTTCTTCTCCCATCATAATTAAAGTTTAGGCTCCATAAAGGCAGGTATGTTTATAACTCTTAGAAAAATATCTATACGGTAATAAACCCATAGAATAGTCTACAGAGAAAAGTATTAAATGTACTCAAGTTGTTCTAGTATTTCACTCATTTAAAATTACTCAATTTGCTACCTAACAAGAAAGAAGGACGCGGAAACATCTGGTTAGAAACTTTCGTTCAAAAAAATCATGTGCCTATTTGGAAATTAGAAGTCCTCGATATTCTGCAGAAAGGTTTCAAGTCCACATTTTGTGTTTTTAAGTTATTGATGATTTAAAGTTTATGGCTGCTTGTGTTTTGATACAATAACTACAAAACTAATTTATAAAGACATGGATTTTTGTTACAGGACATAGACTATGACTTTTGGGACACGTTTGCAAAAATTTCATAAGTTTACTTTTTATATATCTGAGTTATTGATGATTTAGAGTTCATGGCCACCAATGTTTTGATACAAAACTACTTAAAATAACATGGAATTTTTTACAAAGTATAGACTTATTGGCTTATTGGGATACTTTTGCATCATTAAGACCATAAAAAGTGCAATTGAGACCTTTTTGCAGAATGCCGAAGAAATGTTTTATAAGTTGTGATAATAAGCACACATTTCAGTAGATGCTTCACTTGCCCATCAGGGCTGTAGGGCGGATGACCCATCAATTCACCATGATGATGCGTGGGAGCGCGCATTTTCATAATGCAAATTGGTGTGTCTTGTTGTTTTTCCTCATTTCTTCGAACACTGTTGGCAAACAAAATTGACCGTACTACTTTCCAC
Organism: Muscina levida; assembly: GCA_964034835.1. Classification (NCBI taxonomy): domain Eukaryota; kingdom Metazoa; phylum Arthropoda; class Insecta; order Diptera; family Muscidae; genus Muscina; species Muscina levida. The sequence goes on from OZ035880.1 coordinate 109,673,800, forward strand.
TTAAGACCACATGACCAGTTGATGTGTTTCTTCCACGAACAACTTTTGTTGGGTTGGCTCGTCTTGAAAACTCCAATCGGTCGATTGCTCTTTTTATTCGGGTTCATATCATAGAGCAATGTAATAGATACTGACACCAACTCGCTTGTGAAAATTAGGTTCCAGAGGCTGGGAAATGTTTAAAAAGAGGGACAATGTGGATCGTATGTTGCGTTTAGAAGAAAGAGATTTCAAAGGAAATATTGCGTTTTATGTTTTGTTGGGTGCACAAACCACAAGAAATTAACATATTTCATATTTTCGGCAGATTTTCAAAAAAATAAGTGATATATTCCCACTTCGAACATCAATTCGCTCGAGCCGTTTTCTCAAACTGACGTCTTATTTCAGTCGAGTGAGAGTTGGTAAGGCACTGGTTCATATGCATAGATCGGAATATTGATAAACCTAACTTGCTTATAGCCTCTCACATCCATTTGACGTCAATAACACAGTAGAATAAAATCAAATTTTTTCCAAAATTACAAGGTCCGACCCATAAATATTGATATCTGCGTTTTGAAAGTTTACATCTGGGTTCCATTTTAGGGGGAGGTAGTTTCCCCCAAATGCAAATTTTGTATTGTCAATCAGCATAGAAAATCGAGTAAAGCTTACATTTAAAGTAAATAGTATGTTCAGCAAAGTATGAAAATTTACCAGTATTAATATTTTTCAAAACGAACAAAAGGGATTGTAAATGGGCAGTATAGCCCCACCCCTCTGGTACCTCTCATGCAAAATACATGTTTTTTATAATAATAACTAGCTGACCCGGCAAACGTTGTTCTGCCCTAAGGTAACGCCTTTATATAATAGTAAAACACAGATAGTTCAAGTTTTAATCTGATTTACTTGAATTTAATAGAAATCTGTGAAGAGCGATCGATATACAATGTTTCCGGCGTAAAAACAAACAATGAAGACTGTTTGCCAACACGCAAACAAACAACGCACAGCTGACCGTGTGAAAAGCAGGGAAATTCGAGGTTGATTCCACAAATGATCATGATCGATCCCACCTTCAGATGCAAATTATGCACAACTGGCACATCTAGAGAGTTCAAAAACTCTGTCGAATAGTTAATCGCCTCATTCTCGTTAAATGACCACGAAAATTTTTCATCGTTCGGTCATATGCCTCCAATGCTCGTTTATGCGCCATCGTGCATTAATTTTAAATAATGATTAAGCATTCCCGCAACAATTTCGCTACACGTTGTGTTTTCAACCGTGAGAAGAAAGCGGAATGTGCAGTTCGATTGTGGAAGCAATACCAAAGGATGCAACAGCTAACTCAATTGCGATCTTGGCCGAATTGTTGCCAGAATCAAAGAAATTACGAATGTCTTGGCTGTCCAACCGGCATCATCGAGAAAGTAAATGCTTCCGTTCCATCGTCAACAACTTTCATCATTGAATCATACACGTTCGTTTGCTCGGCAGTTAAGAGCGCACATTTCTTCGGACTCTTTCAGTCAGCTCAACTCGATCAAAGTCTTGTTCTTGTTGCAATTCGCGATTGAATGCAACATGCATTGAACGATTTTGCGCTGGTATTCCCAATTTCGACAGTAGACTGCCACATATTAGCAAGCACATGTCTATGATCAGAAGATAATTTCAAGATCGAAATTGGAAGTTGTCGTGCGAACTCTGTGCAAATGTCGTCAGCCATCTCGTCCAAATTGTATACCATCCCGAAGCTTGAGAACAATATCGCGTTATTCCACATTCTCCGTAACAATTACCACTGCGTCTTCATTTATAGTGGGAGCATTGAATTGTCTTACATGGCATCCAGAGGGTCTCTTGTCTGCTCTGATAATGATTTTGTGGACGTCATTATGCATTGTATTCAATGTGGTTTTGAACAATCGGACCAATGCTTATGCAGAAGATTTTAAAATTGTTCTACCATTTTTTATTTAATATTTCAACATAATAAATTTCACAATATTCCTAAATTTTTCAAGCATCATAACGAATTTTTCAATGAAATGAAAAATTTCGTCGAAAAAATCAAAAATTGTCGATTTTGTTCCGGAATTTTCCGAGTTTTCCACCAAGAATTTTCTAATTTTCCATTCGAAAAATCATTTTTCACATTTACATCATTCAAAATTATCAAAACTTACAATAAAATGTAAAATTTCGTCGAACAAAAATTTAAATTTTTAGAATTTTTCCATAATTTTCATGCCAAAATTTTCTATTTTTCCATCCAAAAAGTCACAACGAAACAATTACACACAAAATGTAATACAAAAATTAAATTTGCGGTGCAAATTGTTTCCGAAAAAATCCAAATTTTTCGAGTTGTTCCTGAATTTTCCGAGTTAACCACCGAGAATTTTTCTATTTTCTCATTGGGAAAATCAATTATAATAATTATCGGAATAATTATCTGTTTCAAACATAACATATTATCACACGATAATATGCAAAATTTTGTAAAAAAAATTTAAATTTTTCGAATTTTTCCGGAATTTTCCGCATTTTTCAATAAAAATTTTCATTTTTCTATTGAAAAAGCCATTCTGTAACAATTGCACACAAAATTCCATACAAAAAGGCAATTTTTCATTTTTTCCAATTTTCCGACTTTTCCGGAAGATTTTCCTAAAATTTTCTTTCACATAAACCTTCTCCTGGCAATAACGAACAACTGAAAAAAAGTTTGAGCAAAATCGGCCCAGCCGTTCTCAATTGATGTATTACTATACATTTTTGCCACCATTTTTATATATATAGATTATTTCTTTCATAACTTTCAAAAGGACGACCGGAGGATATTTGAATTTGGTCAGTTTATTTAACTTGCAAAAGTAGAAAACCCCTAAGGAAACCGAAACCTTTGCCACACTCCTTTTGGTACCTCCAATACAAATGACCAAATTGAGCCTCATAGTTTTACATACACTGGAGAGCGAAAAATTCTTCGCTCCACTTTATTTCGGTGCAGATGTACTTAAGGGGTCATAATCCAAAAACCGAATTTGAAGAATGAAAGATATTTCAAAATTACACAATACATCCAACAACAACAAAATTGTATTTTGTTAAGTTTATCTTTTGTGTAATTCTTTACATTATGGGGTGATCATTATATTAATCGCAGTGATTTTTATTTACGAAATAAAATTTGTTCTTTGAACCAAACCCAAATTTAAAGTATAAATCTCTTTTTAACAAAGCGTATGACCTCCGTTATTTAGAATAAGTTAAAAAATGCCCTTCGGTCATACTATTTATCAAGGTTTTTCGGGGTTGGACTTCGTAAGGAGTCCGAAGCCGCTATTATTGCAGATTTTAGCTCTGCAACGTTTTTGTATTGCCTGTTGTTGAAGTACATTTTATGAATAAGTATACCCCACACATTTTTAATATGGTTCATGTCATGGAAACACGCTGGCCACCTAAGACTTCAATGTTCTTTTCTTTTGTTCTTTCTTTTATAATTATTTTTTTTAAATAAGTTTTCACTCAAATGTTTATATGCGCTAAGAATATTATTATGGATTGTTTAACCCCCAATTAGGACTAGTTTTGTATGGTCATCATGTAAGTTAACCTCCGCTTAGATGATAGAAATTTATTTACCAAATTTCAGCTCGATAGATCTTAAGCAATGGCTGTAATCTGGGAGACAGACATTCCTTCTCATTGTGCATCTACTACATTTTGTCACTTCTTTTCCTTTAAAAGTACGAAGTTTTAAAAATCACTTAGTAGCATTTCTACCTTCAGCAGTTTGGACTGAGTGATGGCACCAATATTGTCCCTTTTTCATTAAATGTACGAATTTCGAAAAATCCCTTCTTGGGCTTCTTTTTAGAACTTAAACTGTAAGTTTTGAAAAAATCCCTTTGTGCAGCTCTCTAATTAATCTCCATATTGGTATTTGCAAATACAGCTTCGGCAGTTTGATCTTAGTGATGGTACCAGTTTCATTCTTTTTTACCCATAAAAAAATCACTTCATGAAAATCACAAAAATGAAAAATCACTTAGTGTAGCTTTCTGGTACTTTAGGACGCATGCTTAAATAGATATGCTTGATCATAACTTAAGTCGTTTGGTCTGGGTGATTGTACCACTTTTATCCCTTTTTGAGCCTCGAAAACCTACTCTATAAGAGGAATGTGCACCCCAATTTTCATGATTATATGTAAAGCCTGGTTGTCTGGGCAGTCATCACTCATTTAATCACTTAGTAACGCAACAATTTTATATATACATATGTACTGAAAAGTTACGAACTCGGGGTTTTTCGTTCAAAATTGACTTTATTTATCAATATTATCTACATCAAGAGCTATACCTTTCTTGTAGAACGACTTATCTTTTGTCTCAAAATAGACCTCAGTATCACTAATAATCCCATCAATTCAATCTCAATATCTTACCGGCGAACATTTTTTGGATATCTGCGAATAGGCGCTGGGAGCCAAATTAGGATACGGAAGCAATTCGAACTTCAATTTATAGAGTTTTGCCATTGTTTTTGTTGACTTGTGATACGGCTTGTGGTCTTGATGAAACGCAAACGCGGCATTCACTTTGCAGAGTATCACATGTAAATGCTTTCGCTATATTTAGCCAACACGTCCTTATGTGGATGTTTTAAATATTTCCTAGCGTAACCGGACGTCCATTGCGTTCTACATCAACAGTGTCACTATGTTCGTTAGCATAATCCTTAAAAAAGTACTATTTTAAGATATTAACAATATGTGTTAATGAAGTTAAGTTACGTCAATTATTTATTTTGATCGTTAATTAGCATTGTACAATATTAAAATCATATATTCAAATCTTAAATATAAACATTACTTTCACGATTAAAAAATATTACGCTTTTGGTCTTAAATTAACTTATCTTACTAACATGTACCTCATACAAATTTCTATATTTTGCTCATTTAAAGGTGACCTGACTGAATCACACACTCACCTACCTACCTACCTAAACTTTTTGGATGCAAAATGTCTCATCATCATCACCATCATCTCCTACTCCTGTAAAGATGATCCGGAATGGCTCTAGATGAAACTCTCAATGGGAGCTCAGCACCAAAACATTGAATCACCCAACGATGCTGGGATACTTCAAACGATGTTTCGAAACTTATACAAAATTATAATTTGTTATTAATTTAGGTTAATCAATAAAAATTGCAATAGGCGAAAAAATGTTTGCTGGCCCAGCAGCAAAGTGTTTAGTGTTTTTTCTATAAATGAAATGTGAGATTCTACTGTGATATATCAAGATAGAGAGAGAGAGAGAGGTAGAAAATATGTGTGCAGTAATTAAGATTTGGTTGAATCGCTTACTACACAGTGGGGATGAGAAATTCCAAGTCAGTGTAAAAGAACAACATAGGTCAGTATAGTAAATCCCCCATAGGATAAGGCGTTCTTTACAACTCTGCTGAAGAACGATATGATAAAAATCAACGGTTCTTGAGTTATAGATGGAAAACTAAGAGAACAAACATCAAAATAAGTAAAAAATATACAAATTAATATTAAAAAGTTTGGCCTGAGAACCCCCAGTGCTATTTCAACATTTTACTAAGACGTAAGTTTATTAAAAAAAAAACCTTGAAGGCTTGTTTGTTGTACTTACAAAGAATTTGTGAAAAAAGACAAAACCGTAGTGTTTATGTATATATTTATTGTATGAGTAGAATTAAAGAACTTTCTGATTAAATGAAAGTTCAATGAAAGTTCTTGTAACACAATAAAAGTACCTGTGGTGCAATTACAAGTAAAATAAAACTACATGTTGGTGCAATAAAAAATTTTTTTGTACTTTCAAAGTACTGTTTGTTACAATTATGGTATCTTGTGACGCAAAAAATGTGTTTGATGGTACAATAAAAGTACTCATTGGTACAACAAAAACACATTACAGTACTTCTTCTTCTTATTTGGCAGTAACAATAGAACCATCCATCAGGTGTCGCACGTAGAAAGTTATTCCAAGCGCATCCGATTCTCTTGATTTTCAGGCTGTTTACGGAGAAGCCAATGCATACGAAATCCTCTGCCACGTCAAATTTATAGTTGTCAACGTTAACGCAGCTTTCTAGACGAGTGGACTTTCTGTTCGTTGAAACAAATAACTTATTTACCACCACGCCAACTTCTGTCGTCTGCTTCCCAGTGCTTGAGAAGGCCGCAGTAACATACCGCAGTCCTCGGCCAATGATATTGTATCATATGCATACGCAATCAGAATGTGACTCTTGTTAAAGATGGTACCATGATCATCATGATCATCTCAAGTACGATGTTGAAGAGATCGTATGACACACGGTCGCTTTGTCTAAAGCCTCGCTGGGTGAAAAATGACTGTCAGGTTTATGCCTTTTCGTTCTTGATTTTGTTTATTTGTTGGTCTGCGAGAGATTAGGGTTGTGGATAGTATTATGTGGCAGGGATGAAGGCGTATAAAGCTATTTTGACATTAACCAAAATGTCTCACCAGCGCTCATTGCTTCGACTTCTCCACTATTATCACAAACCTTAATGGAAGATAGTTACTCAATGCCTTTGAAGACTTCGTGTCTATCTGTGTCATCTCGCAAAGTCGTATCAGCTTCTCAGGGATATCAAACTCAGCAATCGCTTCTAATAGTTGTTGACTGTCGGATGCAACTTTATAATCGAAAAATAGATAGTAGGTGTCAAACTGCATTTCTTGGGTCTTCTCTAAGATTTGTCGTAGAGTGAATATCTGGTTGGTTGTGGATTTACCAACCAAACTGATAAAGTCTAATCAGGTTTGGTAGGATGTGCTTAGTCTTTCACTTATCACACTCGACAGGACCTTGTCTTTCTTAAACATAGAACACTTAGATTCCAATCATAGGGCATGCATAATCATGTTTATGAGTTGGTGCATGCACGTCGCCATCGGACCTTAAAAGCTCTGCCGGTAGTCCATCTGCACGCGCAGCTTTATTATTTTTAAGCCGTGCAATTGCCGTGTTGGGCTCGGTGGTGGACAATTTAATCCTTCGTCGAATATTGGAGTGATTTCGTCATTTATACTGCCTTCGGGAACGAGCAGAGTGTGGTTTTTCATAACCTAATACGGTCGTTGCGGCAGTGGTCGAAAAATAGGTAACTGCCACTCAGGGGCGTTTGTTGCAGTAGTTGAGAGAGTTGGTTGAAGTAGGCATTAGCTATCTCGGTGTTATGCAACTTTGTAATGTCTTTTGCTTTATTTGCATTTAGTTACGAGTGTTTTTTGCAGTGCTTAATGGCATGCGTGCCTTAGCTGCCAATACATACATGGGAGGAGAGAGAGGTTTGTCCGATCATGCTCATCTCAGAACTTAACCTCCTCTTAAAGTATTTGAAGTTTGCATACTAAACAGACTGACAGACAACAAAACCAGTAAGAAAGTTCAGTCGGACAACCCGACTTACATATACCCTTACCTCAGTAAAACAAAAAAATTTATATTATATTGATATTATTACTCGATTTCTAAAGTGGGCGGAGTAGTACATTTGTATGGGAGGTACCAGAAGGGGCGAGTCTAGCCTTGCAGATTTTTTTCTCCAAAACTTTATCCTGCTTGAGCTTTACTAAATACAGAATTTGGGTACGATCGCGTTGGGTGTATTGATATTATAACTTCATCTCTAAAGTGGGCGGAAAAGTACATTTGTATGGGTGGTACCATAAGTAGCGTCGCTAGACTTCAAATTTTTTTCCAAAACTTTATCCTGTTATAACTTAATAAAATACAGGATTAAGGCACGATCGTGTCGAGTGTATTGATATTATTACTTTATCTCCAAAGTGGGCGGAGTGATACATTTGTATGGGATGTACCAGAAGGGGCGAGTCTACAGTGTCTACTAGTGTTACACTTTTGGGTCGTATCAAATGATATATAACCTTACCCCTAAGGGTGATGGTATAAAAAGGGCAGTTTTTATATGAAGTGGGAGTAGTTTTCGTCTTATCATGATCATCTTAGAACTTCGCTTAGAGAACAGAAGCTTGCATACCAAATTTCAGCTCGCTAGTTCTTAATCTACGGCTGTAATCACGAGGACAGACAAAATGGTGATAAATCCAAAAATATGTACGAAAGCGCCCTCTGGCGGCAGTCGAAAATAAAAATAAATGCCAAAAATGTGTTCCTCGACCAAAAAGGTACTACATACATATTTTGTTTGAGGAAGTACAATTTTCTTTTGGAGTTTTATTCAAATATCAAACTCTATTCTCTTTTAGTTTGCTGAGATTGAGGTTTAGTCACGGTAGAAGTCTTAACGTAATTACTTGTCGCAGTAAAATTTTTCTTCGACATTCTTATCGCAAGTGGTATAATATAAATATTATAATTGAAGTGAAACCAATTCAAGGTATTAGTTATCGCAACTACAGTATTGTGCGTAGATCTGTTTCATATTAGTTACGTTCAATGGTTTCACTTTAACAGCCTTTAGCTTTTCCATTCTTATAATACTTTGGATTTTATTCGACAATTTTAGTGTAATGACCTTTTCTGGGAGAGGTCGTGTCCAAAAAATGTTTTCTGATAATTATATCTACGGGTTAATATTTAACCAAATACCAGCATTTTCCATTATCACTAACTCCTAGTGTGATTTCCTGGCAATTTGAGGAAGAGTGTTGAACATACGCTTCCGCATACCAGTTGGTGTGTTGCTTAAGAAATACATCACGAATATTGTATTTCTGTTTAATATAATTTATTGTGTTAAATTTATTGTACTCTAATTAAAAACATAAAACAGAACAACGCAAGACAAGTAAATGGTCGCAAAATAAACGGTATTAGAAACATCCATGTCTCACACCATTAGCCACGTAAATTTAATTAGATTTTGTATTAAACAACAACAACAAACAACAGTACTTTTGTTTCAACATTTTAGTTTTGACTTGTGACTGACTTACCAACAGCTAGACAACACCAGCTTGATGGTAACAGTACTAGATAGACCACCACCCCGCTAATATGTTGATTGTTGGGAATGACCTTGCTTGTGATCATTTGCGAGCAATCGTGCAGCTATTTGCGGTTAATAGAATAATGAAACACATACGATCAGGGCATTTTTGGCTGTGGCTGTTTGACCAGGTTAACACAATAGAAGAATGCCGTTTGTTTTTTGTCCACGTCTGGTATAAACTTTTCTCTTTTGTCTGTAAGATTTTTATGCAATAACAACAATAACATAAGAGCACAGTGAGGGAAAATGTGTATTTGTTAGGAATATTGCAATAAAATTTTATAACAAAACACTCTATGACTATAAGAAAAATAAGTTTAAAAATGACAAGACGTAATTTAAAATGTTTTTATGCAGCTCCCTAACAAATTTGCCATCCATGCACGGCTTTATCGCATACAAAAACCAGAGTTTATATTAGAAAAAAACAAGTTCACATTTTTGCTGCATTTTCTTTACAAGAAGCACTATACAATAGAATTAAAAAATTTCGACATCAGTATTTCCATTGTATTCTTTTGATGCACTATAATTTGTCCCCTCAGAGGGTGAAGAGTTAGTTTGGGAAAAATGTTAGGTGGGAAAAATGACTGGGGTCCCACATTTGAATCCTCCAGGAGCGATTCCGAAGCAGTTGCGGGACTTGGTGTGGATTTTTTGTTGTTTTGTGGTTTTTTATATAATTGAACTCTATAAAATATTTTAATTTCTTCATACTTTTGGAGTTTATTTTACTATGTCACACCCGTCGTAAAATGGGGTCACACCCGTCGTTTTTTTCTTAAATTTTTATTATTAATAAAAAGTATTTTGAATATGTTTTTCATTATTCGGTTTGAGATCTGTTTTCTATTATTGCTAATAGAATTTGATTTACAAGAGTTGTGTGAAATGTATTATGTTGACAGCTGGCAGGGCAGATAGCTATTTCGATGGTTGCCAAACCATAATCTTCAGTGCCGTTTGCTGTGACTTCTCCACTCATTATCACAACCTTAAGTGTTAAAAGCTTCAAGCCATCAATGTGAAGCTCACACACACCGGTGCGAAAAAGTATTTTTTTTTAACAGTAAGTACTTAACACAATCTGAAACAATATAAGCAATTACCTACATCATAATAATTGTGGTCTTTCTACGGAAAATTTTTCAGAATTTAACCTGAAATCATAGTTTTGTAAAATCTCAAATTCCTAAGGTCAAACCCGTCGTTGTCTTCTAATGGACATTCTGAGCAGAAATCAAGTTCTTTCAGTGTCTACCTGTTCCTTAACGTTTCAAAACATAACATTCTTTGTAATCACAGCATTTTGTTTTAATAATAAATTTTCTATTTATGAATTATAGCTAAAAGTGTGAGTAACATGGTCACACCCGTCCCAATGGAATTGCCCATTACTCAAAAACCATTTATCCTATTTTAAAAATACCAAAAGTTTCTAAATTTACTAACTTCGCAGTCTGTCTGACATTAGTTTTTAGCCTTATGAATAGTTTTGGAGTTTTAGAAAAAATTTTCTTAAATATTATATAATGCAGAAATATTTTTTTTTAAAATTTATAAAATATCCTGGGCTGTCAAAAGTTTTCAGTTCAGAACTTAGGTCGTGAAAACATATCCGTTGCAAATAGAATCAGTAATTTTCTACGAAAACAGAAAGACTTTATACTAATAACTTTTTTAACAAAAAGTCTACCATAGACCATATTATGCAAACGCAAAGAAAATGAAAGACAAGAACTCCGCTCGGGTTTCCCGAGAACGTTGTAATGAGCATGATTTAAGGTTATGCACCTGGAATATTTGAACTCTCTACAGAGATGGTGCCTCTATACAATTGGCGGATGTCCTCGACAAATACAAGGCCGATTTGTGTATCCGCCCGATGGAAGACTGAGTCTAGGATATTGAATATGCATTCTATAGGCGCCGGAAATAAATATATTACCGCTGCCCTGCCCATGAAATTAAAATTGTTCTGGAAGATTTTAATGCTATAAAAGAAAGGGAAGATGTACTTGGTATAAAACTAAACTTAATTTCCCTTTGCACCCTATAAATGAGGTATGGGATAGCTTTTCGCGTTGTTGTGAATTAACACGCTTTCTATTTTTAGATTCACAACTAACGACACCTACTTGTTTATCGACGAATGCGAACGTCACTGTCTGAGAAGCTCTTACTAGACACGCCGACTGACTCGACACTTAATACTGCGAAGTTGCTGTCAACAACATTCGAGGGGAGCCGACAATGAAAGAACAATTTTTTTTTAAGATGACTGGAGCCAAGTTTGAACCTACGATCTCCCGCATGGTAGTCGCGTGTTCTAACCACTATGCCCAGGCCGGATGTACTTGGTATAGCAGTCGGAAAATTCAGTCTGCACAACAAAGCCTCCCATAACAGATTCACAATAGTTAGCTTCGCGTCGGCAAGAAACATGGCAGTGAGTGGAACCAGATTTCTGCATTAAGATATCCACAAGGCAACCTGGTTATCTTCTGATTAAGTGAGACGAAACCAGAGTGATCACGTGGTAACCGATGGAAGGCTCATCTCAAGCATTACGGACGTGCGTGTGATGCGTGGTGCAGTTATTAATTAGGATCACCACCTTATTGCAGTAAAGATACGCCCGCAATTTATAATGCTTAAAACGTTCGTAACCAATCGTCAAGAAAGCTAGACATCGCAAAGCTGCATACCACCGATGTAGCCAATGCCTACTCCAACCAACTCTCAAATACTGCAAAAACAACGGCCCTTATACTGATTTTCCGGACTCGCAATGGCAGCATATTGAGAATTATATGACCACTGCCGCAATGGACTGTACTAGGTTATGAAAACCATGTTCAGACAAGCCCTAGTACGATGACGAATGTCGTGAAATGTCTGAGGAAATGGATGCAGCATATAAGGCAAATGATAACGCGTGCTGTGATTGGACGATAAAATGAGAAGAGGAGGAAGACAAAACACCTCTTTTGGCAGAAAAAGTATCTATGAAAGATATGATAGATCCTCAATATCGGAAATTAGGGCTACAGATAATGTCCGAATGTTCTAACATACTGTAAAAATCAAAGTTTTTGGTACAGGGATCCCCACCTGTAAAGACAGAGATGGAAATTGGATCGCGCAAACTCAGAGTATGCTGCAAATATGGTGGGAACATTTTCGTACTCTTCTCGTTCCCGAAGGTAGCATAAGTCACGAAATCATGACAATCCACCACCGAACCATAACGAGATCCTAGCTCAAAAACAATAAAGCTGCGGAAGCCGATGGACTCCCGGCATGCATGTACCAGCACATAAACATGATTTCTCTAAAGGAATACATGCCCGATAATTGGTATCTGAGTGTTTTATGTCCTGTGCTTAAGAAAGGCGGTTTGTACCACCTTCCGCGGGATAGGCCTTTAACCCATCGGTCCTGTCGAGTGTGTTATGTTAAAGACTAAAGCTCATCCTAGCGAACCTGATTGGACCTTATCAGTGTGTCTTTAATATTGATTTTTTAAGAGAAGCTAAAACTTGGCTTGTAGAAGTGTTAGTGTCCAAAAACTGCCCCAAAAAAAATCAACCATCAAGGACTGGTATGTTAAGTTTGGACGTGGTGAAATGAGCACCGAAGACGGTGAACGCAGTGGACGCCCAAAAGAGGTTGTTACCGACAAAAACATTAAAAAAATTCACAAAATTATTTTGAATGACTCATAATTTAAATTGGGCATGAGAAAGCTCTGTGCAAAGTGGGTGCCGCTCGAGCTCACTTTTGACCAAAAACAACGACCATTAACAGCGACTTTTACAAAGCGTTATTGGACCGTTATTGGAAGGACGAAATCGCCGAAAAACGAAAACATTTAAAGAAAAAGAAAGTGTTGCTTCACCAATACAAGTCAGTCACAATTCAGTAAATACGATGGAAAAATTCCATAAATTGGGCTTTGAATTTCTTCCGCATCCACCGTATTCGCCAGATCTGGCCCCAGCGACTATTTCCTGTTCTCAGATCTCAAAAGAAAGCTCGCTGGGAAGAAATTTTTGTCGAATGAAGAGGTGATCGCCGAAACTGAGGCCTATTTTGAAGCAAAGGACAAATCGTACTATAAAAATGGTTTCTAAAAGTTGGAGTCGCTATAATCAGTCGCTCTAGAAGGGATTTATGTTGAATACAAAAAAAAGGAACTTTGCCAAAAAAATGTGTATTACTATGGTAGGCCGGGGACTTTATAACTTCCGTTTTATACGTACGTAGCAAAGCTTATATGACTTTCAGGATGACATTGATTGACTTGAAGTCTTCAATGAAAATGGGCCATCTTCAACCAAGCGAGACATTAGACAAGCCGATAGTCTGTTATGCGATCTATTAAACGTCATAATGAAGATGATCATGCCGAAGGCTTCTGTAAACACGACTGGTACCATATTGAATGCAAGTCACATGCTGCTTGCGTGTGCCGATGATCTAAATATCATTGGCAAATGATTGCCTTTTCATGCATTGAGAAGCAGTCGACATAACTGAATTTCAGGCTTATTATAAAAATGGGAGTTCAAATCAAAATGCATATCATGCACTTCGTGATTTTTTCGGACAATTTAATCGTCCAAATGCGCGTACAATCGAAAAAATTTGAGCAACTCGGGTCTGCAGGAGATATTGGAAAATATTGCTGCTGTTCGCGATAGTGTGGCTGAAGAGCCGTCCACCTCAACTCGTCGTCGTGCCCAACAATTGCACCTTTTACGATCGTCGTTGATGAACATTATGCAAAAAAACTTGCATTTACAAGCTTACAAGGTGCAATTGACACAAGAACTAAAGCCTCTTGACCATTCCAAATGTCGTCAATGGCAGGAATGTTGGCAAGAAATGGTAACAGTGGATGATCAATTTTCGAAGAAAATCATCTTCAGTGATGAGGCACATTTTCACCTCAGTGGATTCAGAATTGTTGCATTTGGGCGAATGATAATCCAAGAGTGATTGTCGAAAAACCAATGCACCCACAAATAGTGACTGTTTGATGCGGTTAATGGGCTGGCGGCATCATCGAGCCGTATTTTTTCCAAAATTAGGTCGGTCAGGCAGTTACTGTGAATGGTGTTCGCTATCGTGAGATGATTACGAACTTTTTATTGCCCGAATTGGAAGATATGGATGTGGACGAAATGTGGTTTCAACAGGACGGTGCCACTTGCCACACAGCTGACGAGCCAAATTCAATGGCCGTGTTATCTCACGTGGTGGCGATGTCAATTGGGCGTAAAGATCATGTGATTTGACACCGTTGGACTTCTTTCTTTGGGGTTATTTGAAAGAAAAGGTGCACGTCGATAAGCCAGCAACAATTCAAGAGCTAAAGGATGAGATTTTTCCGCACATTAACGGCATAGAACCTAAATTAACATTATCATAATAAAAAGAAATGACAATAATTTCTGTTTTATTCAAAATCAACATTGGCCTTTAAAATGTAACTACCCTTTACATAAACTTTGTACTAGTGATCAAACGAATATACAATCTGAATTTTTGTTAAATGGACATATTCTGTATGAATCCACCTCATCGCCACCTACCGGGTCCATTTCTCGATATAAATAATCCCACCTTACTTACTTACTTAGCTGATACTTCTATGCAATCCCAGTGGATTATATACCGCACGTAGAATAATATTATAAGCGCCTCGATCTTCTGCGCTTCTTCTCCAATTACTCACACCGAGTTCTGTAAGGTTCTCAGTAACCTGGTCTTTCCAACGGAGTTTTGGTAGCCCGCTTTTGCGCCGTCCATCGAGTTCATTGTCGAAGACTTTTCGAGCTGGAGCATTTTCGTCCATGCGTACAACATAAACTAGCCAACGCAACCGTTGCACCTTAATGCGTTTGACCATGTCAGTGTACAGCTCGTACAGCTCATGATTCATACGACGCCGATACTCTCCGTTAACGATGATGGGCCCATATATTTTACGGAGTATTTTTCTCTCGAATACCGCCAGAACCGATTCATCCGCTTGTGTCATAACCCAGGATTCTGAGCCATACATTAAGACAGGTAGAACCAGTATCTGGTATAGCTGGAGTTTTGTTCGTCGAGAGAGGGCTCTGTCATTGAATCGCTTGCTTAGTCCGTAGTAGCATTTATTTGCAAGCAGGATTCTTCTCCGGATTTCTAGGCTGACATTATTTGCGTTGTTGATCGCGGAGCCTAGGTAGACAAAATTATCTACCACCTCGAAATTATAGTTGTCAACGTTCACGCAGTTTCCCAAACGAGTAAATTCTTTGTTCGTTGAAACTAATAACTTCGTTTTGTCCTCGTTCACCGTTAGGCCCATTTTCGCTGATTCCTTCTGAATACCTGAGAAGGCTGCAGTCACATCCCGCAGTTTTCGACCGATGATGTCTACGTCATCAGCGTACGCGAGTAGCATGTGGCTTTTGTTGAATATAGTGCCACTCGTGTTTACTGCAGCTTTTCTCATTATCATCTCCATCACAAAGTTGAAGAGATCGCACGATAGGCCGTCGCCTTGTTTTATGCCTCGTCTGGTATAGAATGACTCCGTAAGGTCCTTGCCAATCTTTACTGAAGACTTCGTGTCAGTCAGCGTCATTCCGCAAAGACGTATCAGCTTCGCTGGAATACCAAACTCAGCCATGGATTCAAGTAATTTCTGCCGTATCGGGCTGTCGAAGGCAGCTTTATAGTCGACAAAAAGATGGTACGTGTCGATCTGTTTCTCTTGGGTCTTTTCCAGGATTTGCCGAAGTGTGAAAATCTGGTCAGTTGTTGATTTTCCGGGTCTAAAGCCACACTGATAAGGCCCGATCAGGTTGGATAACACTGGCTTTAGTCTTTCACATAGCACACTCGACAGGACCTTATATGCGATGGGTAAAAGGCTGATCCCGCGGTAGTTGGAGCACACACTTGGATCACCTTTTTTCAGCAGAGGACATAATACGCTTACATTCCAATCATCGGGCATGCACTCTTTAAGCCAAACCATGCGCAGGAGCTGGTGCATGCTCGTTATCAACTCCTCGACACCGGACTTGAAGAGCTCTGCGGGCAGACTGTCGGCACCGGCTGCTTTGTTGTTTTTTAGCCGCGATATTGCTCTTCTTGCCTCGGCTTGACTTGGTGGTGGGCAATCTAAGCCGTCGTCGACAATTGGCGTGATAACTTCACGTGCGCTGCCTTCTAGAACCAGCAGTTGCTGGAAGTGTTCTCTACATATGTGCAGCACACTGTGCGTATCCGTGAACAGATTTCCATCACTGTCCTTACAGGTGGGGAGGCCATTACCGTATCTATTTGCTCTTACTATCTGGTAAAATTTTCGGGCCTCACCTCTATCCCTGTATCGCTCAATATCCTCGTTCTCCCGTTCCTTCATCTGACGTTTTTTTCGCCTAATATCTGTCTCGCCCGTTTTGCTTTCTCCTTATGCCGTTCCCTAATAGCACGGGTTACAATTGCCTGTAGCGTTGCCCTATAAGCAGCATCCTGTTCCTCAGACGCTATGCGACATTCTTCATCGTACCAGGATTCTTTTGAGCGCCGCTTTTCATATCCGGAGGTTGCGGAGGTTGCCATGGAATGAGCAATATGCTGCCACTGTGTATCGGGAACGTCAGAAGTAGAGGCGTTGTGTCGTAAAAGTTGGGAGAGCTGGTTGGAGTAGGCAGTAGCCATCTCTGGGGTTTGCAGCTTCGCGATGTCCAGCTATCTTTGTGTTTGGTTACGTGTGTTTTTCGCTCTGCTTAATCATGTGCGAACCTTGGGTGCAACCAGGTAATGATCCGAGCCAATATTAGCACCACGAATCACACGCACGTCCATGACACTAGATGCATGCCTGCCATCAATTACCACATGATCAATTTGATTTTTGGTGTTTTGATCGGGGGATAGCCAAGTTGCCATGTGGATATCTTTGTGCTGGAATCTGGTTCCACTCACTACCATGTTCCTTCCCGCTGCGAAGCTAACCAGCCTAAACCCGTTGTCTGACGTGTCGGTATGCAGGCTGAATTTACCGATCAGAACAATTTTAATGTCGTGGCCAGGGCAGCGGTCGTATGTTTCCTCTAGGCGCTCGTAAAATGCATCTTTAATCTCATCGTCTTTATCTTCCGTCCGGGCGTGAACACAAATCAGCGTGATGTAAAAATATTTCGCCCTGATGCGAATGGTGGCTATTAGGTCACTTACAGGGTTAAACCATCTAGTGGTATGAAAATACAATGGTACCTTTTCTCATACCTACCAACTAGACATACAAAATATCATAACGATTGATCAAGCCTATTCGGAGAATTGCTGCCGCAAACACCGTGACACGAGATTTTAATATATTAGATAAAAAAAAATTACTCCCACTGTGACGCATGACGTGTTCTCTTCAGCTTCGTGAATTAAGAAATCTGCGAGCAATCGCATTCCTCAAATGTTTAAATTGTATAGTACTTGCAGCTACATTCGTATGTACACCACAATACTGGCTGGCATTAAATGCGGAGCAAAAAATTGATGTGTGAATACGTTGTCGGAGCTTTTATTGCCGCGCAAAGAGTTTTTGATGTTGCTGCGATATACTCGATCAAATCCAAAATACTACAATAAAGTCAAACGTTTTTTGTTTTAACAAATCAATTTAATGGTATTACTTTTAAGCTAGAAACTCATATACGTTTTGGGCTAATTCATTTGGCGGCTGGCTACCGTCGTCGCTGGTATCACAAGAGAAGCAGCAGAAGAGTAAAAACTCAGCGGATAAGCAAAACTATATGGCCTTTCTGTTGTAGGTAGGCATTTATGGATTATGGATAATGTGAAAGGTTACCTACGAATGAATGGGGCTGCGGGGTTTTACCTTCATCATCATCATAAAAGCTCCAATTCGCCTAACTAGTGGATAAAAATGGGTTTACAATTTATAAACGTCTTTTTTGTTACAATTAAATGAATTTCACAAAAGAAATAATAATTAAGATATATATGAACTTGAATTCAAGGACAGGAAAGTTTCTTGGTTTTTTTTTTAGATCTCTCATTAAAGAAGAAATAATCACCACCATTGCATTCGATTCACTTATATACGAAATATTTCAATTATGTGCGCTTTGACACTTAAATGCCTATCACATAACTGTGGGATTTCTTAATTGGCCATATACAAATATGTATATTGGTACTCGTATGTAGTGTGTTGTAGTATTTATAAACAATTTGTTTAATGCTTACCGGTGTTGTGACTACCGGTTTCTTTAAACCTGCTGCTGTAGTATCAAGTATATGTTATGTTTATAGGCCATTAAGTGTTTATCATATTCAGTGTGGTTAATTCACCAACAGAAGTTGACAGATACTTGACGTTTTAGTACTCAAAGCTGACATGAATTAAATGGTCGTAATCGTAGGGACTGCCAAAATTCGTATTAAGAAGTGATCGTGTTAATCACGCTTGATATTCGATGGTCAACTCGAATTATAGTGTACCCTTTTACAGTTACAGTTCGTTGGAAGTTGCATTAAGGCAGGAAGAAGACTGTCAGGTCCGATTGTTATATATAAGAACTTTTAAAATAAGAATTTACTATGAAATTGTGATACATATATAAAATTCTGAAAAATCATTCGTATTCTGACGGTATCTTACTTAAGTGGCCCATTACACTTACGAATGTGGTTCATAAATTTGAGGCCTGAGGTATTAAAGAATTCCACATGCTTTGGTGTTCTGCGTGTGTTCTCCAGTTAGTCCTACCAGATGGTGGCCCGTTGCCTATCACTCGCCGTCGACACAGATAGGTCCATATATTTTTCGGAGTACTTTTCTCTCGAGTACTCCCAGGTAAGCACCCATGATTCGGCAGCATACAACAGAACGGGTAAGATTAGCACCCGGTATAGCTGTTTCTTAGTATCCCGAGTTAAGGTGGTGTTACTAAAGTGCTGCCGAAGTCCATTAAAACATTTATTGGCAAGCACTGTTCTCCGCTTGATTTCTTGTCTGAAATTATTTTTCTTATTGACGAAAGCTTAATTCATCTACTACCTCAAAACAATAATTGTCAACTCTTTGAGAGGACTCTTTGTTCGTCGAAATCATTGTTTTTGTTTTGTCCTCGTTGACCGCTAAACTTATTTTTGCTTACTCCTTTTCTAGTAAAGAGAAAACTGCAGTAAGATTCCGCAAATTTCGGGCAATGATGTCTATATCATCGGTATGTGACTCTTGTGGAATAATGTGCCAGACATGCTGACACCAGCCTTTCTCATCACCTACTCCATAATTATATTAAATAGTGTACAGGACAGCCTATCACCCTGCCTGAGACCTCTTTCCGTGTTGAATGGTTCAGACTGATCTTTCCCATCTAAACCGAGGATTTGGTGTTTTCCAAGGTACATCTGCAAAGTCGAATCAGCTTTGCAGGAAAACGAAACTCAGAGATGGCCTTTTATAGCCTATTCATTATCGGAGAGTCGAAGGCAGTTTTGCAGTCGACAAAGAGGTGGTAGGTGTCGATCTGCTTTTCATGAGTTTTTTTCAAGATTTGTTATTCTTTTCTTACTTCTTTTCATTGCAATAGTTACAACACGTTTCGCCATCGGATGAACCATGAGCTGTATGAGCTTTACCACGACATCGATGTAGCTAAAAGAGTCAGAATGCAACGACTACGATGGCTGGGACATGTTGCCAGAATGGATGTAAATGCTCCAGCGAGAAAGGTGTTTGTAGGTGAACCTGAAGGATGGCGCAGAGCAGGGAGACCCAAACTCCGCTGGAAGGACCAAGTGGTAGGCGACGTGCCACCATCTGGTAGGACTAACTGGAGAACACACGCAGAAGACCAAAGCTTGCGGAATTCTTTAGTACTTTAGGCCTCAAATTTATGAACTACGGTCGTAAGTTGTAATGGGTCACTTAAGTAAGTAAGTAAGTAGATTTACCATGTCTATAGCCGCTCTGATATGGTCCAATTACTTTTTCTACAATTTCTACACAATATGCTTGAATGGACCTTATACGCAATTGGTAATAGGCTTATTTCACGGTGACTGGTTAAATGGGACATAACAGCCTGAGACTCCAATGCCCGGGCATGCTCTACTTTAGCCAGATGTTCTCTATGTGATGATGCATGCTCCTAATCCGCTCATCCCCGCCTGCCTTAAACAATTCAGCAGGATGACCATCGGCTCCAGCAGCTTTGTTGTTTTTAAGGCGGGAGATTGTCACACGTATCTCGCTCTGGCTCGGAGGTGAACAGTTAATACTATCGTCATGGATTGGAACGGGGTATTCTGGAGTGGTGTCCGTATCCAGTAAATTTCTGAAATGATCTTTTCATATCTTCAGAATGTTATCCGGGTCCGTCACTAGTTAGGCATTGCTGTCCTTGCAGGAGGGCAATCCTGTTCCATGCATTCTCGCCTTAACTCTCTGGTAGAATTTTCGGGCTGCCCACTACTTCGGAGCAACTCTATGCACTCATCCTGCCTCTTCTTCAGCTCCTTCTCTTTCCGTCTTAAAAGACGACGAGTTGCCTCCCGTCTCTTCTCCCTGTGCTGTTCACGGACAGCTCGCGTTGCCATTGGCTGCAGTTTCTTCCTGTATGCAGCATCCGTCTCTCTCGCGGCATTTCGACATTCATTATCGTACCACGCATCTTCTTGAGACGGCTTTGAGTACCCAAGTACGCTTCTCGCAGGTCGTTCTATGGAGTCGGATATATAATTCCACTGCGCGGTTTTATTATCAGGTGGTTGGAGTAGGCGTCGGCTACCTCTGTGATCTGCAGATTACCGATGTTTAGTTTTCGTTGTGCCTGATTACGTACGTTTTTCGCCATGCTTAGCCTTGTGCGTACCTTAACTGCGGTAAGGAAGTGGCCGGAGTCAATGTTCGCACCCCTGATCGCTCGTACGTCCAGAACACTCGATGCGTGCCTTTCATCGACTACCACGAGATCTGGAGACAACCATGTTGCCATATTTCTTGCCGTAGATAAATCAATCAGTCTGATGCCATTTTTCGATGTTTCGGTGTCTGGACTGAATTTTCCGATGGTAGGCTCATGCGCGAGCACCCGTGACCCGTCCACAGGATTTCCTGTAAAGCGGTTATGTCAGCCTTGTATTCTTCAAGGACTTCCGCCAGTTGGATGAAGGCACCTGGTCTATATAGTGTTCTAACATTTAAGGGGCAAATCGTCAAATTATGGTCCTTAATACGTTTGCGGTTGTCGTCAACATTTTGGAGGATCTATTTTATTATTGCAAGCCCAGCGCACCACTTCATAGTTTTCTCCTCCTGCCAGGATTTCTTTACAGCCGCCTATTCTGGGTCAGACGCTGACCAGGGTACCGCTCACTCTGAGCAGACGTGCCTGGGTTTTAGGTTTCGCCCCTCACAGTTAGTCGTGCTCTGACGGGTGTCAAAGGCACGTTTTCAGGGGTTACCACTTAGAGGTACTCCTTTCCCAGTAGTACCACGAATACTGAGCTCTGTGAATAGACTTGAAGTGCAATTAACAAGGATCACTCTGGGTTTGGCAAGTTAAACCGATCAGAAGCTTTATCTTGCATCACACACCCGACGTATTCTGACGATAACTTCTATATGAAATTTTTTGAAATTTGTAATTATATTATTTCGTCCCTTTCTCTTTTACTGTTCCCCATACGCTAACTGTTTTCCTGTGGACTATTGAACCTTTTAGTTTTTGCATTATTTAACAGCCCACAAAATGAAATCGTAACATCAAACAATGAAAATTAAAAAAAATTAACAAATAACATAACAGTACATATATTTCTACATGCTAAGTAGAAAAGGAGACTACATCTATTATTATAATAGCCATATGGCTAAGGGCGACTGCAGTAGCAAATCTTTTATTTCGTGCATTTTTTTGAAGCAACGATCAATTTTAGCAACAGAGTTTTGACATGTTCAATTTCTTATAATTCAACATATTTTCCAGCTGTGTAGTTGCTTATTTTCTAAGATGTTTCAATTATTATATTCCAGTATTCTATACCTTCTTACACCTTCGTTATTACCTTAATTATATTACAAGGAATACTAAGAACATAACCTTAATTTCAATGTATTCCTTAAGAATCAAACAATAATTCACATGTTAATTATGCATATCCTTTCTTGAGTTACCTTAAAACTCCAACTCTCTTTTTGGAATGTCCCAAAGGATTTAATGGTTTTACTTTCAATTAACCAGAGGGGGGCGAATGTGTCAAGTCCCACAAAGTCTCTATGAGTACTTTCCAATGTTAGTGTCAACAACTGGCATCTATGTTCTATGTACCAATAGAGCCACAGGACAACATACGGGCTAAGGTGGCATTGCCAACATGCAATGGACAGCTGAGTGTCGAACGATGGTCCCATTCGCACACACACACGCACAGCAGGCACACATACAGCTTTGTTCACACTTGGTCCTTTTTGGATGGATAACAACAAACGGTAAACTGTGTTCAGGAATAGAATTTTTGACAGAAGCGGTGAAAATTTAAGATTGATCACTGCACAGAGGATACAACAGCAGCCGCATTACTATGGTAGATATGGGAAAATGGACAACGATAGTTGTAGAAACGTGTTAAAACCTAAATAATGTCAATTTTCTTTTCGGTTGTATGAGTATTGTTATGTTGGTGAAACCAATTTCATTTTAGTGAAGATGGGTGTGTATGTCCTGTGCGCTTTTTTTGGAATAGTAATCCCCAGGAGTATCACATGATGAAATTGGTAAAGAGTGTTGATAATTTTATTAATATTTTTTTTTGGTTGTGGTAAAATATCTTTTTTTTTTTGGTGCAGTAACAGGGATTTTGTATATGCAATATTATCTGCGTTTGGTAGAGTTATATACATAGGTATAATTACTAAAGATATGATCTGAATGGAAAACAGGACATCAAGCTTACCATGAAAATATATAAATGTAAGCTTAATTTAATGGCACTTGTAACAACTTTTTGGGGGCGGAAAAATTTAAAACCCGACAAAAAATAGATATTATTATTAAAGAAAAACTTTTAAAGTACAGATGCAGATTAGTAGGAGTGATTTTAAAGCACTACCGAACAAGTACTTTATAAGAACTTAAAAAAATGGGAAAAGAACCACCGTCTTGATGAACAGAGAATGTAGTATACTGTATTAATAGATTAAGATATCAGTAATAATAAAAATATGGAATTCTATCATATAATCATCTCCTACTGATCAGCTTGTACTTTAATAGTCTCTCTTTGAGAGTGACTTCTCTTTTTGTTTTGCTGGGTCACAAAAAATTTTAATTAAAAATTTGCTTAATTCACCAATTTAAAGTCACTTCTTTGTATCGAATTTGTATAACATTTCATCACTACTTCAGTGAAAGTATGTAAAAATTAACTACTTTCTTCCTATGACAAGCCAATGTTAAAATTATTGGTGATTCTTCCATATTCGAAGTAATCAGCTACTACATCTAAATAAGCTATTTATTGCTAAGTCGACTTAAATAGAGTTTTTGAATTTTTTCAATTTTGAATGTTAAATCTCATGCTGATCAGTCAATCCAAACTGAAGTTTTTTATGAGAAAATTTGAACATCGCATATAAGTGGAATTTACATACGGCCTTATTCCCGTAGACGTCGTCGACGCAAAACGACGTCGTCTTGTGACGACGCTGTAAAATCGGTATTCTCGTAGTCGTTTTCGATAACTATCGGTTACTTTTGACACAAATTTGGTATTCTGTAAGGAAATGTGACGACGACGTTGAATCGAAACGACTCTGAATCTGTCGTCACAGTTGTTAGTAACGACTTGAAACAATTTGAAAGAATAACTTTAGTTTTTGTAAATTTAAAAAAAGGTTTTGTTTAATGACGTCAAGAATAACAATGTCGAGTAACAAATAGGGGCTTAGAAACAAAATCCCTCATAGGTACAAGGATTTTGTCTAACTTTAAGGGGTACTTACATTTTACACTAAGCAAAGTTTTGATTTAATGTAAAATAAAGGTATTAAGGCATAGTTTGAAATAAGATCACAATCTTTTTACAATAAGACTCTTAGTTTAGGAGATAAAGGCGCTTAATACGCATATCACGCATATCAAATGTTTCTTACTCACTTGATGTTGATATCCTAACCTATTTCAAGATAAGATCCCAACTGTATCTTGGTGATTTCTCAACTATTGTGTAATGATCATAAATTAAGCGCCTTTTTGCGTTTGGACACTGAGTTTAGAAAATAACAGCACAAAGTTTTTCATATGAATAACGATAGTTTCCCGCCCATTTCAAAGTGAGATTCCAACTATATTGTAGTTTTTTTCACGATTAGTGTGAGGTGTTTTTGTGTTTGTATGCTAAGTTTTTCACATGAAAACCGAGGGTTTCCTACCCATTTTAAGGTAAAATGAAAAAGTCATCTAGCAGCATTTTGCGAACAAATTTTCGTATAACTTAGGAAATTTCAATGAAAGGTTCCGTTGAGATTTGCCTAAAGAATATCGTATATCGTATCCTGGCAATCTGAAACACATTCCAAGTAACTAAACCCATAAAAATAGAAGTGATTTTACTACTCCCTTTTTTAAAAATCCGATAAGGACAAACGATATAAGGACCATGATTTAAGGATATGCACCTGGAATGTCCGAACTCTTTACAGAGATGGTGCCTCTATCCAACTGGCGGATGTCCTCGATAAATACAAGGCTGACATCACCGCCATACAGGAAATGAGATGGACGGGACAAGGATGCACACAACGAAAGAACTGTGACATCTTTTACAGCTGCCATGCAGAAAGACACGAATTTGGATGTGGTTTCATAGTCGGCAAGACTATGAATAGCCACCATTCGCATCCGGGCGAAATATTTTTACATCACGCTGATTTGTGTACACGCCCCGACGGAAGATAAAGACGATGAGATTAAAGATGCATTTTACGAGCGCCTAGAGGAAACATACAACCGCTGCCCTGGCCACGACATTAAAATTGTTCTGGGAGACTTTAATGCAAAAATAGGAAGGGAAGATGTTCTTGGTCCATCGATCGGTAAATTCAGCCTGCATACCGACACGTCAGACAACGGGTTTAGGCTGGTTAGCTTCGCAGCGGGAAGGAACATGGTAGTTAGTGGAACCAGATTCCAGCACAAAGATATCCACAAGGCAACTTGGCTATCCCCCGATCAAAACACCAAAAATCAAATTGATCATGTGGTAATTGATGGCAGGCATGCATCTAGTGTCATGGACGTGCGTGTGATCCGTGGTGCTAATATTGGCTCGGATCATTACCTGGTTGCAGCCAAGGTTCGCACAAGATTGAGCAGAGCGAAAAACGCACGTAACCAAACACAAAGAAAGCTGGACATCGCGAAGCTGCAAAGCCCAGAGATAGCTACTGCCTACTCCGACCAACTCTCCCAACTTTTACGACACAACGCCTCTACTTCTGACGTTCCCGATACACACTGGCAGCATATTGCGCATTCCATGGCAACCGCCGCAACAACCGTGCTAGGATATGAAAAGCGGCGCTCAGACGAATCCTGGTACGATGAAGAATGTCGCATAGCGTCTGAGGAACAGGATGCTGCTTAAATGGCAACGCTACAGCCAATTGTAACCCGTGCTGTTAGGGAACGGCATAAGGAGAAAGTAAAACGGGCGAGACAGCTATTTAGGCGAAAAAAACGTCAGATGAAGGAACGGGAGAACGAGGATATAGAGCGATACAGGGATAGAGGTGAGGCCCGAAAATTTTACCAGAAAGTAAGAGCAAATGGATACGGTAATGGCCTCCCCACCTGTAAGGACAGTGATGGAAATCTGGTCACGGATACGCAGAGTGTGCTGCACGTATGGAGAGAACACTTCCAGCAACTGCTGGTCCCAGAAGGCAGCGCACGTGAAGTTATCACGCCAATTGTCGACGACGGCTTAGATTGCCCACCACCAAGTCAAGCCGAGGTAAGAAGAGCAATATCGCGGCTGAAAAACAACAAAGCAGCCGGTGCCGACGGTCTGCCCGCAGAGCTCTTCAAGTCCGGTGGCGAGGAGTTGATAACGAGCATGCACCAGCTCTTGCGCACGGTTTGGCTTAAAGAGTGCATGCCCGACGATTGGAATGTAAGCGTATTATGTTTGTGCTGAAAAAAGGTGATCCAAGTGTGTGCTCCAACTACCGCGGGATCAGCCTTTTACCCATCGCATATAAGGTCCTGTCGAGTGTGCTATGTGAAAGACTAAAGCCAGTGTTATCCAACCTGATCGGACCTTATCAGTGTGGCTTTAGACCTGGAAAATCAACAACAGACCAGATTTTCACACTTCGGCAAATCCTGGAAAAGACCCAAGAGAAACAGATCGACACGTACCATCTTTTTGTCGACTAGAAAGCTGCCTTCGACAGCCCGATACGGCAGAAATTACTTGAAGCCATGGCTGAGTTTGGTATTCCAGCGAAGCTGATACGTCTTTGCGGAATGACGCTGACTGACACGAAGTCTTCAGTGAAGATTGGCAAGGACCTTACGGAGCCATTCTATACCAGACGAGGCCTAAAACAAGGCGACGGCCTATCGTGCGAACTCTTCAACATTGTGATGGAGATGATAATGAGAAAAGCTGCAGTAAACACGAGTGGCACTATATTCAACAAAAGCCACATGCTACTCGCGTACGCTGATGACGTAGACATCATCGGTCGAAAACTGCGGGATGTGACTGCAGCCTTCTCAGGTATACAGAAGGAATCAGCGAAAATGGGCCTTACGGTGAACGAGGACAAAACGAAGTTATTAGTTTTAACGAACAAAGAATCTACTCGTTTGGGAAACTGCGTGAACGTTGACAACTATAATTTCGGGGTGGTAGATAATTTTGTCTACCTAGGCTCCGCCATCAACAAAGAAAATAATGTCAGCCTAGAAATCCGGAGAAGAATCCTGCTTGCAAATAAATGCTACTACGGACTAAGCAAGCGTTTCAATGACAGAGCCCTCTCTCGACGAACAAAACTCCAGCTTTACCAGATACTGGTTCTACCTGTCTTAATGTATGGCTCAGAATCCTGGGTTATGACACAAGCAGATGAATCGGTTCTGGCGGTATTCGAGAGAAAAATACTCCGTAAAATATATGGGCCCATCATCGTTAACGGAGAGTATCGGCGTCCTATGAATCATGAGCTGTACGAGCTGTACACTGACATTGACGTGGTCAAACGCATTAAGGTGCAACGGTTGCGTTGGCTAGGTCATGTTGTACGCATGGACGAAAATGCTCCAGCTCGAAAAGTCTTCGACAATGAACTCGATGGACGGCGCAGAAGAGGGCGACCAAAACTCCGTTGGAAAGACCAGGTTACTGAGAACCTTACAGAACTCGGTGTGACTAACTGGAGAAGAAGCGCAGAAGATCGAGGCGCTTATAATATTTTTTTACGTGCGGTATATAATCCACTGGGATTGCATAGAAGTACCAGTTAAGTAAGTAAGTATTTTTGGGAAGTTCACTGAATTCAGTTAAATTTTGCCCGAGGTAAACGCCTATGGAAATCTGATTTATGGATGAATAGAGCTAGATTGGCTACCACAAGTGGGAAGTTCGCCCTTGTTTAACATACATATCATTTCATTAAAAAATATACCTATTTTTATAAAATTGTTATTCTCCCATATTTTTCGAGCGGCATACTGCAGGATAATTGAATTTTTATCAGTTTAGCTTTATTGTACTAGCTGAACCGGTTTGCATTGTCACGACCACTTCTATATATATAAAAATGGTGGCAAAAATGTATAGTAATTCATCAATTGAGAACGGCTGGGCCGATTTTGCTCAAACTTTTTTTCAATTGTTCGTTGTTGCCGGGAGAAGAAAATTTTTGTCGAAAAATTACGGAAAAATTTCAACAAATTTAATTTTTTTTTACGAAATTTTGAATTTTATCGTATGATTGATTATTTTGGACGATGTTAATCTGTAATATTTCGAATAATAGAGAAATTCTTGGTGAAAAACTCGAAAAATGTAGATTTTTCGACGAAATTTTGCACTGTATCGCTTGATTTAATGATTTCTTTCGAGGTAAAGGTGGAAAATTCGTTATGATGCTTGGAAAATTTGGGATTACTATGTTAAAAGATTAAACATGAAATGATCGAACAATTTCAAAATCGTATGCATGAGAATAACGCAATGCATTCCGACGACCACAAAATCATTATCAGAGCAGACAAAAGACCCTCTGGTTGCCATGCAGGACAATTCGATACTCCCCCTATAAATGATGTCGCAGTGGTGACTGTTGGTAAGAATGTGGAATCATGCGATATTGTTCTCAAGCGTCGGGATGGTAGACAACTGAGGCATGACTCATCGGTCATATGACGCACTTCTATACCCGTTGATGTTCTGTCGTGGAGAGGATGGCTATTACATCAATTTAAAAATAGAACAAACGGTTTGTTTACAAGTCATCACTTCTTTTCCATTCTCCATTAAAGTTCGAATTTCGATCTTGAAATTAACTTTTGATCGAAGACATGTGTGTGCTCATGTGCGGCAGTCTACTGTCGAAATTGGAATACCAGGGTAAAATCGTTCGATGCATGATGCATTCAATCACGAATTGCAACGAGATCAAGCATTGGTCGAGATGAGCTGACTGTAAGAGCCCAAAAAAATGTGCCGCCATTAAATGTCGAGCAAACGAACGTGTACGATTCGCTGATGGAGGTTGTTGACGATGGAACGGGAGGCATTTACTTTCTCGATGCTCCCCCAGGCAAGACATTCGTCTTTTCTTTGATTCTGGCAAATTTTGGTGAAGATTGCAAATTCCGTTAGCTGTTGCATCCGCTGGTATTTCTGCCACATTGTTGAAACGCGGTCGACCTGCACTTTCCGCTTTGAAGCTGCTGATGAATCTTCTCACGGTTGACAAGCCAACGTGCTGCGAAATTGTTGCGAGAATACGAAATCATCATTTGGGATGAATGCGCGATGTTTAGAGGCAGTTGACCGAATGATTTGGTGTGGCTATGGTATTTTCGTCAAACGCTTCCCGTCATCCTAAAATCTACTGCTGCTTATGAAATTAACGCATGCCTGAAATCGTCATCTTTGTGTTACTGAATTTTCAATACAGTTACTGGCACTTGGTAACGGCCAAATTCCTGTTGATGTTTCAACTAGATTGATGACGTTCCCGGCAAATTTTCTCGAGTTTACGTCGTCAAAGGAGGAACTCATCACCAACGTTTTCCCCGGCATTGCAAAAAAATATAAAAACCTAAATTGGATAAGTGAACTTGCCTTACTAGCAGCGAATATTCAAAGTCGAATCGATGGAGAACTGCATTCATACAAATCCATTGGCAGCGTGACCAACGAGAATGAGGAGACCAACTATACGACAGAATTTTTGAATTTGTTAGTTGTGTCAGGAACTCCGCTGAATCTGAATCATCTTAAATTGTGCAACGGCACGCGTTTGTCGGTCAAGAAACTGATCATCAATGTGATTAAAGCGACGTTCATCAGGGGTAAATTCCAAGGAGAGGAAATCCTTAAGCCACGAATTCCTATTATTCTAGCCGATCTTTCCTTCCAAATTCAAGCAAATTTAACTCCCCATTCTATTGGCTTTTGCGTGAAATCAATAAATCGCAAAACCATTCAATGAAAGTTTGCGGGATCAATCTCAAATTTCCCTGCTTTTCGCAAGATCAGCCGTACGTTGTCTGTTGTTGTTTGTTTTTACGCTGGAAAACAAATAGAAAAACATTGTTAATCAGATCGTTCTTCACCGCTCTTTACTAATTTCGATTAAATTTAAATCAAACACATTAAAACTTGAACTAACTGTGTTTTACTATACCCCTGGAGCTTATATGAATTCGTTACCTTAGGAACGAGACGAAGTTTACTGGATCCGAAGTTGTATGGCAGAACAACGTTTGCCGGGTCAGCTAGTTTTTAATAGTTATTATGTCGGATATATTAAATATAAGCATTATTTTCTCGTAAGGAAACTTCCCGGACAGAAAGTAGATATGTCATGTGTAATTGATAGGTAAAATTTATCAAAAATGTTGGGAATAATTCCGCTAACAAATTCTAAGATAGGTATACCAAACAACTTACGTATTTAAATAATAAATGGTGAAAGTGCAAAGCATGTTTCAAACTTAGGGTATTGATAGATATATAGTGTTTCTCAAGATTGCCTCGCAATACGCTGGATGGTAAGCATCATCTTAATCCTCAGCTCATGATTACAGACCTATTTATTTTTTATTTTCCAATTAGCGTTCATTGTACCGAAAAGTACTTTTTATTATACCAGAAAGTACGCTTTTTCTGCCAGTTATATTTTTTAATTGTACCAGAAATTACTCCTTTTGTGCCAAAAAGTACTTTAAATTTACCAGAATGTACTTTTGATCTACCAAAAAGTTCTTTAATAGCGTCGATTATTATTTTTATTGCATCTAGAAGTACTTTTATTGTATCAAAATGTTATAATGCCAGTTCTTTCTCATCTCATCTCATGTCATCTACGTCACAGAAGAAACCTATATGGGTATTTCCATTGGAAGGACGGATGATTACAGTATAAAATTTCTATATTTTTCAAATTTTGTTTTTGAATTCAATTTGTTGAACTTCAACAAAACAAACTATATATATCGTTAGAATGTATCTTCTTTCCAAATCCTCTGAGAAAATAAAAATCGGTTCATATTTATTCGCATTACTGGCTTATAAGTGCGTAACCGGGTTTTTACCACTCAAGATTTTGTGAAATTTTAAAAACAGATTCTTGTTGTGCTCAGCAGCATCTACCCGAAAAATAGTATAATTTAACAGGTATTGTTTTCTGTGTCGCTCTGTCTTACCCATAGAACAATGCGTGTGTCCGCAATGCTCATTTAGATTGAAGTAGCATAGAACTGATCACATTAGAAATTTCGCTAAATTTTACAAATTTTTATAGACACTTCAAGTGGCTATGAAAAATTGTGTTTGTCCTTAACGCACTTTGTATTGGTCATAATTTTGAATACATTCTAAGTAAAGTTTCATAAGAAGAATATTGTAGTATTGGCCAAAATCTACTTTTTTTTTCAATATAAACATAATCTTAAAAAATACCCATATGCCAAATTACAAGGCTTTAGCTTTTGCCGTTTGGGCTGGGGAGTGATCAGTTTTTCATATGATAGGAATTGTTAAAATTTTGTTACAATCGGTCCATTAGTATGACAGATATAAATAATTTTTTTGTAAAGGGGCTAGGCACCTCCCATTTCCCGGCTAGACGTAATCTACCTTGTGCCAGTCCCATTAGTAGCAAATGTCTAACTATGTTTTCATGAAGTCTATGACAAAGGCCCTACGGACAGTGCCACACAGTGAAAATTTCATTGCAATAGGTCCATTTATTTGGCCCATGCAAAGAAAAATAAAATTAGATACAACTATTTATATGAGGGCGAACATTTTATTTTCGAATTGTGGACGGAGGGGATAATGTTTGATGCACACATATACTCGGCAATAAAGGCAAAATATTTTATTTCGATCAGGGGGCGGAAAGGTCGTGACAAAAGTGTTTTAGCGCTAGATCAATTGTATAAGCAATTCGAACAAAGGTAGTTCTCGGCACTACACGTGCGAAAACTGTCTTTTAGGGCTTTATAAGGTAATATTTATATGCAGATAATACTCGGCAGAATAGATGTTTGCTGACAGATTTTTTAATTTCGGTAGGTGAGCGGAGGGTGCATGAGAAAAGTAATCAAGCCCAACATATTGCTATAGATCTTCGGAAACGTTCCCAAAGTGTGTTTTAAAGTGTCAAATTTTACACAAGGTAAACATCTGTCTGTCTGTCTGTATAACAGGATAAAGTAAATAAAAATTAAAAGTCTAGCCACGCCCCTTCTGGTACCTGTCATACAAATGTACCACTCCGCCCACTTTAGAGATGGAGTTATAATATCAATACACTCGACACGATCGTGCCCAAATTATGTATTTTGTTAAGTTATAACAGGATAAAGTTTTGGAAAAAATATAGGAAGTCTAGCCACGCCCCTTCTGGTACCTCCAATACAAATGTACTTTTCCGCCCACTTTAAAGATGGAGTAGTTATATTAATAAATCCAAGGCGACCGTGCCGAAATTCTGTATTTAGTAAAGTTATAACAGGATAAAGTTTTGGAGAAAAAATCATGAAGTGACCCATCTGGTACCTCCCATACAAATATACCACTCCGCCACTTTAGAAATCGAATAATAACATCAATATAATAGACAATTTTTTGTTTTACTGAGGGTAAGAGTATATGTAAGTCGGGTCGCCCGGCTGAAACTTTCTTACTGGTTTATATAGATTTTATGTACACTACGATGAGAAAATATCCAAATTTCATACAATTTGTATGTGGGTACCCGGGTACCCCTGTCACTCTGGAGAAGGTGGTTTTTTGTCACTCACATAAAGGTTAATTATCAGCGCTCAAATTTGATTTTATATTTCTTTCTTTCTTTCATGTAGTTTTATTGATTTTATATTGGGGTACCCGGGTACCCCTGCCACTCTCTAAAAGGTGTAAAAATAATATCGATATGCCACGCTCTTCTAAAGGGTTGCAATAAAACCACTCAAATGAAAATATATAAACAATTAAAAGTTAAGAGTTGTCAAAATGTTTGAGCTTTGTAAACCATCTGCATCCATTAAATAAATTCAAGTGAATAGAAAATGAAAAGGGTGCCCGGGTACCCTGTCACTCACATAAGGGTTAACTTTTTACTTTTGTTGACTACTTTGAAACAAGGATGCATACGACCGAAAGACCTATTTTGTTTTAAAATCGGTTATTTTCAATCACTCATGAGTTAAACAATGTCATACAAAGGGTGAGGATATTTATCAGTCAGTTCACCCGACAGAGATTTCTGTACTAATTTTATCACCATTTGGCACTTGTGCCAAACCACAATTCTATGCAACTTTGTCCGATGGAAAAATGCGTAAACAAGAGCTTGTGTGGATTATGTTGACGTGTGGTCTTCGTTGATGCTATCTTCGCATCGGTGTGTTTAGCTTCTCAATTCTTTGATGTAACTTTTAACACTTAAGGTTTGTGATGATAGTGGAGAAGTCACAGCAAAGGGTGCTGATGATATAGCTTGGCAACTATCGAAGTAGCTATCCGCCCTTCCAGCTGCCAACATAATCTATTTCACACAAATCTTTAAAAAAAAATTCTATTACCAATAATAGTATAATGATCTTAAACCGAACGAAGAAAACATATTCATAATTTTGCACAGATCGGCAACCATAACAAGATAAAAAAAACTAGTTTGAAAAGTAAACATGACTTTGAATCAATAATATTTAAAGCAGTTGTCATCGTTGATTTTAATCGCAGCAATAACCGAATAAATTCAATAAAAAACACAGAATTTGTTGGATATGTATTTCCAAAATTGCAAGCAAAACACACTTTGTATAACTCTAGTAAAATTGGAATTTATGTGGAACTGCCCAAGTTTCATTACTAAATCTAACCTCATATGGATTTTTGTAATACAGTTTTTAAAATTTATATAAATGTTGATATTCACAAGCTGAATTATGAGTTTATAAGGAAATTTTATTTATTCTCCCTCATAACAATTGTATGTCCCAAGCTATACTGAAACAATTACATACTTTGCATTAGTTTTCGAAAATTCATCCTCTAAAGTCTCGTGCACACAAATTCCAGTTAAAAATAAATGTTCAACCTAAATCACACATAGCACACACAGTAAGTGACATTAGTTTGTGAGAAATGTGGGACGAACAAAAAAGCAAAACTGCGGGATGTCAAAGTGTTGACATCACATCGATCCATCTTCAAACTGTCAATAATTGTGTTTTCTTATACGTTTCGATGAATTGAGAACCGTATCTTATTAAAGAGTTTTGCTGGCATTTGAAATAAATTTGTTTGTCGAAAATGTTTAAATTGGATTTTCACATATTTTTATTGTTGGGTGATATTCAATTTAAGTTACAATTACAACTTAAATTTAAATTAGTTTATATTCTTACATACAATTACTTTAGTTATTGTTACATTCATTTTAGAATTTATTTTTTAGTTTATATATAATTTTTGTGATAAGTAATATTATAGGAAAAATTATAAAATACACTTTATGCTGTTGGTAAAGGATAAGGTTAGTGATAGTTTTTAATGTGAGATAGAATATTCAAAAGCGGAAATGTTTAAAAAATTAACGAAATAAAATTTAACATTTTATCAAATCATATTTAAAAATACTGAAAACTTAACCATACACTGATTAGTTGTGAAGTTAACTCAATACTTTTTTCAATGTTCCATCACACACCAAACTATGTAGCTGCTATTCTTTTAATGACTTCCAAACACATATTTCTGGTTTGCAATATATTTCAATATTACTTTTTCATTTACGTACATGTAGAACAGTGAGTTTTTTATTGTTTAGGGTTCTCTTTAATTATTTTGTAATCATAACTACAATTAAAAAAATATTTACTATATACAACAATATTTAGATAAGAAATTTCACTTGAATCTGAAGGGATCCAGAATGTGATGATTCATGTAGCTATTACTATATATGTAGTAAGTATATTGAATATCTTTATACCTAGTCATACTGTAGGTATTTATGGATACTATGGGTAATGGGACAGCAAAAATATGTGATGAAATCAGAAGCGATAGGAAATTGGATACATATGCGACTTGTTAAAATGCAGCAAAGTAAGGAGAATTTTACACATATCACTATGAAGTTATACTTTAATCTGAGCAAATTATTTGCATGATATCAGCTTAAAGGTCAAGAAATTTTTTTGTCTAAAGCAACCTCAACCTTTTGTATGATAAAGAACTGAAGTACTTGAAACTTTTGTAGTTTTCCGCTAACACCTCCGATTTCATCAACATTTTTGTTAACTTTTGCACACAATTTATTATTTTATTTGTTTTTACTATGGAAAAGTGAATTGATTTTTAAAATCAATTACAATAAATAACTTTATGTTTGATAATATCTTCTATATAGTTTTTGGGTCACATAACAAAAATACCAATAATAATTTTTACACAATATGAACAAACACAAACAAAATTTTTTTGTTTTTTTTTCATAATAATATTTTTAAAAAATTTTACTATTTACAATATTATGCAAATTATTTTATTCTTATCTATAATAGTTTAATCAAATATTTAATAAATTTACATTAACTAACTTAGTTGATAGTATTCGGGTACAAAATCATTTGCTAGATTACTTAGAAAATTAAAATCTGACGAACTATTGGAATTCTCTACCAAACCGGAGAGATTTGCCGCACCTGGTCCAGCACTTTGTGGATAGTTGGCATTATGCGGTGGCATCGATGGTGCTTGGACATTAGCGGGATTGACGAAACTGTTGGTTACCGCACCGGGGGGCAGTTGTATGTGTGGCGGTGGATCACTGTCCAAGAGGGCCTCTGCAGGCATAGGCGGTACCGTGTGATTATCTGGAAGAGAGAAGCAGAAAAGACAATTATTGTAAAATGATACGAATCTAGTAAGGGATATGGAAAATCGGCTATGCCGTAGCTCTGTAATTCTTCACCATTTGTAAAAATGGTGATAAAACTAGTTATATGCAATACAATTATATATTGTTAAATATTGTACCACAAAAAATGGTGTTTATTTGAGAGGTGGACGGTTCTTTCAGCCGATCGCATCCATTTTTTGTCAGTAATTTTGTATTAATGAGCTTGAGTTTTTTTATCCATAAATATAAAAAGGCTTGAATGACTTACTGTACACTCTCCTGCCCAAATGGCTAAAGCTAGAACTTTAAATTTTAAATTTAGCTTCCTATTATGACGTAGGCGCGCACTAAGTAGGGTTAGTGTAAATTCTGACTGCAAGGGGGTAAAAAGGGCATGGCACATCCCCATACAACTCGAAATTTACAGTGTCTGTATTTCATAAACCATTTTAGGTCCAAAATCCTGATTTGGTACATATGCTTTTCGTACAAAAACAAAAACTTTTTTGCGAAAGCGGGCGATGCACAGTGTGAGATTTAGTCAATCTAGCATTTCAACATTAATTTTTATATGAAGTTTTAGAGATATCAACTTGAAATTTGGCACGATCGTTAAGGAGATTATAAGCTTCAATATGGTGAAAGATAACTAGTTCCAACTAGTGTCAAAGGGGACTAGTTCCGAACTATCCTCAAAAACACTCGTTGGGGACAATTTTTTTTTACACATTTACATTCAATATTTCGTCTTTTTTTCTCTTCTAACTAAAACTTGTCGATATATTGATATAAGTACCCACATACAACCATTTCTATAAAATGCTTCACGTTTCGAACTCTAGTTTTCGATGATTCTTTGCAAATGAGAAAAATAAAAAGTTAACGTTGTTTCAATGTTAAATTTATATATATCATTATAAAGAGGAAAAACTAAAAAATTCAACGAAAGTTCTTAAAAGAATGGAAAATATTCAAAATAAGATATTAATCAAAAACCAAAATAAAGAAATAATACAAAAGTAAAAAAGCGAAAAGTAGAAATAAAAAAAAAAGAAATTTATACAAAAATAAAAATTCCAGAGAGCTGCAAGCAAAGTTTTTATGCTAAATCATCAAATTCATCATTTAGTTGGGTGTCAGACAAAAGTGCAATGACCTCAGAAGGTAAAGTAGAACGCTTGATTTTTGCGGGCAAACGTAAACTTGCAATCAAAGGGTCTGACGTGATAAGCAACCTATGCAATAAATCTATGTTGGTGTCAACTCGGGACGTTTTTCTTGTGAACAGTTCGCGATACTGCCTCGACTCTTTATTGCGTGCTTCTTACGCTTCTTCAGAAAAGTTTCCTATGGGAAGAATGCATGAAGATATTAACTCTTTGCATTTCCGTTTTTGTGTACTCGAAGCACTTTCAGCAAACTCTTTTTCTCGCTTTCGCGTTGCGGTATTTGTTTTGAAGTTGATGGTGCGTGATCAAGAGCAAAATCAACAGCAGAAATTTTTTAACTTAGCCAAATACCATTGTCATGCATAAATCTTGCTTTATCACGGTGAGATTTGCTCCATCGCGATTGAAATTGGAAGCAAAGCTTTTTTATACGATCTTTAATTTTAGTATCGTCAACATCTGGTCCAAAAATTGATATAACGTGCTTTTCGACCGCTTCTGTTTTTTCTATTTTCACCTTGCTCAACTAAATCCAAAATAGCTCCTCTCGCGATATTTCACTCATACTAAAAAAAGGCAAAAAATGGGCAGGATTTTATTTTTTAAATTTGTTTTGGGCACATTAACAAAGATTCTGCTGGCATTCCCATCACGGAACTCCGTGGGACTTGGAAGTTCTAGTCTATCAAAGATTTGAAAGCTTTAAAATTTGTCTTACCTTTTAGGTGGTTATAAAACAATTTTTTCAAAATACTTGAGTGCAAAAAAAAATATTGAATAAAACAAAAATTTTAAGTATAAGTAATAACCTTCAATACAAAACAAATTTTAGGCAAAAAAAAAACACTCACAACTTCGACCTGATCACTCAAACTTTTGTAATCAATGCAAGCTTGAAAATCAATTGTTGCATGCTATGAAATTGCTCGTGTTTGATAGCTGTTATCACGCCAATAACATTTTTATATTTTTTTTGTGTTTGTTTTCGTAACAATTGGGGTCTCTTCTCACGTAAAAAAAAATATGAGCGAGTTACGAAAACATTTTTTTTTTAATTTCGAGATGCCAGATTGATTAAAACTCACAATGTGCGATGCACCCAACTTATTAAAAAATCGTTATATGGGCCAGATAAATGAACCGATTGCAACAAAATTGTTACTGTGTGATAATGTTCGTAGGGCTCTATCATAGCTTCATGAAAACATAGTTAGAAAATGAAGCGTGGTACCGTCCACGCAAACCGAAATATCAATCGATCATTTCTCACGAACCATTAGAAGTATAGAGATGAGATTTTCTACATCTGTTACTGGTACAGGGAGGATTACGTCTCGCTATAAAATGGGCGGTGCCACGCCCCTTCGTAAATTTTCTGTATCGGTCATATTAATGGGTTGCAATGAAATTTTCACTGTGTTTTACTGCCCGTAATGCTTCTATCATAGGCTACATGGAAACAAAAACAAAAAGGCTCACACAAATCTAAATTTCAATCGGTCATACTATATCACGAGCCATTAAAAAAATAGACTTGCTACATATGTTAATAGTACAAGGAGGATTACGTCTCGCTGGGAAATGGACGCCTCTTTTGAAAATAGCGTTTTGTCGGTCACATTAACAAATCAATTGTGAACATTTGAAATTGCATGGTGACCTACTGGGTAGAACGGTAAAACTGGTACCATGACCCGGCCCAAACGACTAAAGCAGTAATCGTAGTAGGACATGCTCCCTATAGAATTCGAGGGAGTACAAGTCCATCTTTGTTGTGCAATACGAAAAACAAGCTAAATTAATAATGTTTGCACTTTACCAGTATTGCTTAATCTCTTAAGAAGACTTATTTTTAGTACGGGTGGAGCACGCGAGCCGGGTAAGCTAGTATGACATATATATTTTTATGAATTTTGTAACCTCCAAAAAGGTTGGAGTTAGTATGGGAGGTGAGAGTAGTTTCTGACCGATATTGCTCATCTGAAACTTAGCCTCGGCTTAGAGGATAGGAGCTTTCATACCAAATTTCAGCTCAATATCTCTTTAACTACGGCTATAATCGGGGGCAGACGGACGGACACCTCCAAAAAGAGGGAAGGCGGAAGTAGTTTTTGTCCGATCCAATTTATCTAAGAACTTTACCTCCGTTTAGTGGAGGTTGCATACCAAATTTCGGCTCGCTATCTCTAGGACTGTAAAAGCGAGGACGGACACCCCCGAAACGGGGGGTTTGTATGAGAATTGGGAGTAGTTTTCGTCCGATCTTACTCATCCTAGAATTTAACCTTCGCTTAGAGGATAGAAGCTTTCATATCAAATCACAGCTCGATAGCTTTAAAACTACGTCTGTAATCGCGGGAAGAGACCTTCAAAAGGGGCAGCTATAGGTTTCGACCGATCTTACTCATCTTAGAACTCAGCCTCCGCTTAGAGGATAAAAGCTCTATAGCTCTTAAAATACGGCTGTAATAGCAAGGACAGATCCCCAAAAAAGGAGAAGTTTGAATAGGAGGAGGAAGTTGGTCAATCTTGCTCCCCTTAGAAGAGCAAGATTGATCACTCCCATGGCAGTGAGAGACGGAAGTACGGACATCTTAAAATCGACTCAGAATTCAAAACGCTGATCATTTATAAAGGGTGGTCGTTGGACATTTTTCTTTGGGGATATGTAAAAGTTAAAGTGTACTACAATAAGCCAAAAACATTTCAAGAACTAAAGGATGAGATAATTTGGCACATTAACAACATTGAACCTCAATTATGTCTCAGAGTCATTGAAAATATACATAGACCATCAGATAGAGATATACCACCGAAGCAGTGGTCAGCATTTGGCCGTGATTTTGTTTCACAGATAATTGTCATAGATCCTTCTATCACAAATTTTCAAATTTTGGTTAGACCACCCTAAACAATTCAAGAACTAAAGAATGAGATAATTTGGCACATTGACAACATTAAACCTCAATTATGTCTCAGAGTCATTGAAAATATAGACCATCCGATAGAGATATGCCACCGAAGCAGTGGTCAGCATTTGGCCGATATTTTGTTGCACAGATAATTGTCTTAGATCCTTATACCACAAATTTCAATTGGACCACCCTTTTATAGGGGGCAGCGAAATGTTTGGACGATTTTTTTTGGGAAAATTTTAAAATGCTTCAAAGATGTCAAAGGTCAGGTTCTTAGTAAATCCTACATTTTTTACCAATGTTGGATTAAGGAACTGTATTTTTTTCTTGCAAATATATAATAGTCAAATATTAACGTATGTGGGCGTCGCCCCGTTCCTTATTGCTAACTTGGTTCCAAAGAGCGGAAGCCATATATGTTATATCTTTACTATACTGTAAAAATTCAGAACGATTTAACTAGTATTATTATGGCTGTTATAACGGTTTCTTTTAAATGGGGCGTGGCACAGCCTTCTTCCACCTGGCTGTTATTCATACTGTACCAACAACACATATCTAATAGTCCATAAGATGCAGTCTTTTAAAATTTAAAATTTTATACCTCTTCTACAAACTTTGCTGTCAAATGCATCCACACAAATTTTCAAGGCGATTGGAGAAATAGTCCTCCAGATTTTGCGGCTTCGAAAATAGGGTCCAATGGGCGGGGCCACTCTTACATCATAAATCTAAAATTAACGCACCCTACTTTCACCACCAAACACACAGCTACATTCTGGGAAAGTTTCAATAAGATTGGACAAGACGTTCTTGAGTCTATACGGTACATAAAAAATGCAAACAAACAAAGACAAACTCATTTTCATATACTTATATATAGGTTAGACATTTGACCTCTTAAAAAAAAATTATACCGGACTAGTCTGCAAAAATGTTTTCCATCACAAAGACATTTGCCCCATTTGATGCCCTTGAGAATGTGCACATAATTTTTAGTAAAATAGCTAAAGAAACATAAAATTTCCCCGCACATCAAAAACAATTTTAAACTAAAAATGTAAAAATGGTAACCCTTTTCTTCATAAATTCCGATTTTTTTCTTAACTATGAAATTTCGCCAATCTTGTTACAAACATTTCTCAATAAATCATTTAAATGTCTAACTACACTATTTGACTATAACAAGAACCTTGCTCCTTATTTAATTCACCATAATTTCTACATCCCATTCTTTTTCCGATTTATGTAAATTGAATCTTATAGAAGAACACCCTATAATCACCTCTTCTCTTAACTTACCACTCAATGGTTGTTGATGTTGCTGATGGTGACTAAAGTGCTGCCCATGGTGATTATAGCCATGTGGATTGTATTGTTGTTCCACACCATGTTGTGGTTGCTGCTGCTGATGTTGTTGGTGATGATGGTGGTGATGATGATGATGATGATTATTGTAGAACTGTTGTTGCAACTGATTATGTTGACCGGCGGGCAAAGGTGGTGGCGGTGGTGCACCTTCCATGTGAATACCCAAAGCCGAAGCTGTGGCAGAATTGATATGAGCCATATGATGTTGGTGGTGGTGATTAAAGTCACCTGGCTGTTGTGGGAAGTTCATTTGGTCGTAGTACACACCGCCTGTAGAGTTGGCAGCGCCACTGTTGCCATTACCCATACTAGCAGCAACACTGACAGCACCACCACCACTAGCAATGGCAGCACCATTTACGCCCTGTACTTTTGGATCATAGTAATTTCCAGAACCATCGAAATCATTTGGTAACTGTTGGTGATTTTGTGTTGGCCCATAGTTGCCACCCTGGTGCGGATGGTGATTGTAGGCATGAGTACCACTTTGGAATTGCATTGGTTCCCCGGTATGGTGATTATAGAATGGTTGTTGTACATGCTGCGCATGTTGTTGTTGTGGTGGATTATGGAATACACCCGAGCCTTGGTGAAGTTTTGCTGCTACCTCGGGGCCGGCTTTTAGCGAATGCGGTGAACTTTGTGCGCTGGCCATAAAATCCGGTTTGGGACTTAGATATTCACCATTGGGTACATGAAGTGCAGCGGCAGTTTGTAACTGCTGCTGCTGCTGCTGCTGTAGTCTATGTGCCAAATGTTGCGGCGAGCCAGCGGCGGCGAATTCAATATCATATTTGCCGTAATAGTCTTGAGATGGCGGTGGTTGTGGCTGTTGCTGCTGGTGTTGTTGTTGCTGGGCTTGCAGCTGTTGCTGTGGTGATTGTAATTGCTGTTTGCCATAGTACGCTGGATAGAATGGCGCATTACCATCGCCCGCCATATTAGCGGCGGCATTTGCCGTAACGTTAGAATTGTGATAACGTCTTTTGCCGCCGGCACCACTACTGCTATTTGCCGTCGCCTGACTGTGTTGTGATGATGTATCCGAATCGCGACGGTAACCGGAACCAATGCCAATGGATATAGGTGTTTCGTAACCGGAGTACTGTGAGATCTTGGTAGAGGTGGAAACCAACGATTCCTTTTTAATATGTTGATCATCTTTTTTCTTCACCTTTATGGGAGTCTCTTCGATGTCATCGTCCAAACTGCCGCTAGAGGCTACACTTGAATCGGCACTGACCATATTGGAACCGGAAACGGTGGTGCTGCCCAAGAGATTGGAAGATATGCCCGATTCAAGGGTAGAATTTGGAGTCACTGAAAAACAAGACAACAAAATATTATGTTATTGTTCAATATAAAGTATAAAGTTTCCGGGCAATATGTACATTTTTGGGAAGATTTAAAATTAAATATTCATAAAATTTAATCGATAAGTTGAAATTTATGTCAAAAACGCAAATTGGGATATTTAGAATGTATTCCAAAGTACTTAGTCATTTGTTGATCAATTACAAATT
Organism: Muscina levida; assembly: GCA_964034835.1. NCBI lineage: Eukaryota > Metazoa > Arthropoda > Insecta > Diptera > Muscidae > Muscina > Muscina levida. Next base: position 109,716,535 of record OZ035880.1, read on the forward strand.
GTAAAATATCGGTGGACATACATAAGTATCTTGAGAACAACGCCATAATATTTTTGGAAAAATCCTAGATTATCCCGCGAGAACTGTTTTAAAATGTCCGAGTGTGAACTTTTACTTACTTACTACAAAAAATTTTCAAATATTTCATGTTTGTGGTGAACGTAAAATTTTTTTTTGTCAAGGACCTTGCCTATTTTTAAAAGAATGACTATAATTGCCGTATATGACATATTGACAACTCACGCGAGATTTACCAGAAAGTTATGCATCCAAAAGTTACTATTTGGTGCAAATTGATCCATTTTATTCTGAAAACGGCGTTGGTGCGACTATCACACACTTCAATGCGATTGCCCCCGCCCAATTTTTTGGGTGAAATTTAAAAACCCTTTCGCTCGACAGCTGTCTGTACCCACATGAGATCTTAATGATAAGGTTTAAAAATTTTAGTATGTGTGGCGGCAGCGACCTCACTGTTGTCATATTCTTCTTTGGCATATTTTTGTTTGTGCTTTTTTGATGCCGCACCATACCATCGCAGAAAAAAGCACAAGAGAGTCAAAGAAGAGTTTTACTTCATAAGTTTTCTATTGAAATTTCAAATACTAGTTTTGCGGTGTCTTTGCGATGTACTACATAAAGTAGTTTCGATGCAGAGGTGTGTGTCTCTGGTCCACTGCTATTGGCATACATGATGCCATGTTAGGTTAGCTTGGCAGTCTGATAATTAGATTTACTTAGACTATAAAGTATATAGTGATACCACGAAACCTAGGCTAGATATATATGTTTCCCTATTAAACCATCCTGAGCGCTTCAAAACGTTTCTGTTTCGGAAAATATTAATATTAAAGTATTGAACACTGACTGTTCGCTGGAATCTGTAAGGTAGTCCAGACTCTTGTATACGGTACTTATTGTCGTACTGTGGATCATTCAGAGTGCAGTCAACGATATCATGTAAGGGTTTACACGGTGACCATAACCAGTGTTCGATCATTGCGATAGTTTTCTAGGACTTACTGTCGTAGCAGGAAAAGTCTATATACGAGTACTTATTATGTCTAGGGAGAACAACTGCAAGATTACATTAAGTGCACCGGTCAGGGTGGTGCGTAGCGAAACAGTTATGAACAGACTAGCCATTCGTTGAACCTTGTTTAGTATACCACAGTTAGTGGACTTCTAAAGAGTCTTCCGCTAGACGGTAATTCCTTTTGGCATTACCCATATTACTACTGCAGTATACAAACAGTAAATAATTATTCTTCTTATTTGGCAGCAGCAATATAAAATCATCCATCAGTAGCCGCACTTGAACATTCCAAGCTTTATTTCGGTCCGTAGATAGTTCATCACACCAAGTTTATATATAAGCTCTTTATATAACAGCTTGAGCATATTCATCTCTTCGTACAATGTGTCCAAGCCAGCGCTTTCGGTCTACTTAAACGCGCTTGACTACATCGATGTTGTTATACATCATGGTTTATGTGCCGACGGTACCTGTCGGTAACGATGATGGATCCAAATATTTTGCGAAGTATTTTTCTCTCAAAGACTCCCGAAAAAGATTGATCTCAGGATTCTGCACTGTAGAGTGAGACAAGCGATAGAGTTGGATCTTTGTTCGTCGAGAGAGGGCTTTGTCATTAAATCGATTGTTTAGGGCATTGTAGCAGCAGTTATCGATCAATACTCGTCTCTTGAATATAGGCTGTCGTAGTCAAGGTAGACAAAATGTTCTCCCACTTCAAAGTATGACAGCTTCTGCCGTCTGCTTCTCAATGCTTGAAAACTTCGCAGTAACATCCCGCAATCCTGGGGCAATGATATCCACATCATCGGAATACGCCAGCAGCATATGGCTTTTATTAAAGTCGTGCAGTCGTGTTTACTGCAGCTTTCCGCATGATCATCTCAATAATGATGTTAAAGAAATCACATGTCAGACTATCGCTGGCTTGGTAGAAAATGGCTCTGTCCGATTTATGCCTATTTTCAATGAAGACTTCGTGTCAGTCAGTGTCACTCCGCAAAGTCGAATCAGCTTCGCGCGGGAATACCAAACTCAGCCATAGCATCTAATACTTTCTGCCGTATCGGACTATCGAATGCAGCTTTATAATCGATTAACAGATGGTAGGTATCGATCTGCATTTCTTGGGTCCTCTCCAGGATTTGTCAAAGTGTGAATATCTGGTCGATCCTGGAATTACCAGGTCTTAAGTCACACTGATAAGGCCCAATCAGTTTCGCTAGGATTGGATTTAGTCTTTCACATAACACACTAGACAGAAGCTCTTAAGGGTAGGTAAAAGGCTGATCCCGCAATAGTTGGTAGTCACACTTGGATCGCCTTTATTCAGCTCAGAATGTAGAAGAATCAAATTCAATTCATTGGGCATACTTTTCTTAAGCAAAATCATATTTATGAATTCCTGCATGCAAGTAGCCAGCTTCTCGCTTCCGGCCTTAAAAATCTCTGCCAGCAGTCCATCGGCTTTTGCAGCTTTATTGTTTTTTAAGTGGTGCATTTGCCGTGCTGATTTCGCCACTTGTGCTTACTTCGAGAACGATCAGAGTACGAAAGTGTTCCCTCTAGATTTGCGGAACACTCTGCGTGTCAATGACCAGATGTGGGTCAGTGTCCTTACAGGTGGGGATCCACTTTAGGGATTCACCTCTATTTTCGTAATCTTCGAAATCCTTGCTCTCTCTGTTTATCCATAGACACTTTTTCCGCCCAAAGAGGCATTGCATTACCCCCCTCTTTTCATTATATCGTTTTTGGAAATTGTTTAATTTTGTCGCTTTTGTGTTATACCTTATGGGGTTTTTTCGCAGCGCCAATAAGCAATATGTTTCCACTGAACCTCTGTGAGAAATTCATCACTACAAAATTTGGTATAAGAGTTACCTATATTTTTGTCAGACTGTTTATTTGAATTCAATAATCCATAAGGAGCTAGTTTAAACTTAACAATTTCGAAATTCCCTTTTGCATTGCATTATCCAGTTCAACAACATGATTTTGGTACTCAATTCTGACAAATTCCTCTATACGAAACTTACTAACTTCAAATCGATATTAAATTATTATGGCATGTAACTTGACAAAACGAATGATGTAGAACTTCTTCTTTTTGGGCCTACTTTCACATGCAATTCTCAGAATTGAGTCCCAAATCAATGAGCTGAAAAATGTTGAACAGTGTTAGTTTCCCTTAGATCCTATACTTACGGCTTCCTGCACTGGCATTATTGTTGGTAGCACTTGGTGTGTTGTTGTTGTGACCTCTAGAATTGGATGTAGAATCTGGTATATCATCGGAGGGAAGTTCACAGCCTTGACATGATTTCTTTGAATTTGAATCTAAAGCAGAGGAAAAAAACGGAAAATACATAAATAAAACAACAAACAAATTAATAATACTGCTAACATTCTTGTTCTTAACGAATGAATATGAAAAATATGACCCTGTTAAATGATTTGTAGTGTTTTTTTTTTTTGGTTTGCAACAAATTGTGTGAATTTGTGTCTTTGAGCTAACAAAACACTTCAGCAAAAAAAAGGGTATCATTGGAGTTGTACGATTTCCGTTTAAAAATAATGCAAAAAAAAAAAGAACTTCAAAGATATACGCTCTTTTCCTCTGACAATGATTGATTCGTTTCAATATCGCTGATTTTTTTTGTTTTGCGTTTGTCTGGCTGTCGGTTACTGTGTCTCACTGTGGTTGCTGTTACTTTACTTTTTTTTTTTTTTCAAATTTTGTTAATTTTAGGGTGGTGTTATACTTGAGTTTTTTTTGAATGCCTTCCTTTAGGTAGTATTAGTTTGTTGTGGCTAAGCGTTGAGGTACTGCAATGTGCGCCATGTACTATATTCTTGCGACCATGTACTACATATTTTTCAATTAATTTAGTTCATACGATCTTGGATGGGAGTGTTAACTATTAAAACGTAAATTTTTCCTTAAAATAATAACATTTTAACAACAACTCAATTTGTATTATTAGCATTCCAATAATACCCTCTATAATGTTAATTTATAATGCAAATTTAATTTAGCTAAATAAAGCAAATATATTTTGCTGCACTTACTACTATCGGAGTGATCATCATCACCTTTAAGACTGTCTTTGTTATCTTCATCGTCCGTTTTCGACAGCGTTTGGCGTTTGTGTTTCATGCGACGATTTTGAAACCAAACTTTTACCTGTAAAACAAAAGAAAAAGAGGAAAAACCAACTTCCATTAACTCCGTCTCCAATTAGAGGCTACTAGCCAAGCACAGAGGGTGCAACCACACACAGTTGTTTCCTTCTTCTTCACCTTGATGAAGTCACTCTTAATGATACTTGTGCAAAATGTACTCACCTGCCGTTCGGTTAAATCTAAACTGGCCGCAATTTCAATTCTCCTTGGACGACATAAATATTTATTGAAATGAAATTCCTTCTCCAGTTCCAACAGTTGAGTGTTTGTGTAAGCGGTGCGTAAACGTCGTGGCAGACCATTCTCTGGAACGAATTCAGCTGCAATTGAAAATTGCATTTTTTTGCTTGATATTGGAATAAATGAGATTTTGAACATAACACCGTACCAAATAAATTTTGCAGCCGGGCGTTTTGCTATTACCATGGCGAGCATTCGGCCTCCTAGTTTCCATTTGATTACACAGAACATGCAACAACATGCCACATTTTATAGCAACCAAAAGCAACTTGTTAAGATAGAGCTGCAGTTGGCGGCCTATAAAATGCCGCCATAGTTTGCTATCGTATCGTGTTTAAAGACAGAGGTAGGTAGGTGGCTTCGTAGAATGGCATAGCAAAGCTGCTGCGGCTTGTCTGGTCTTGTTGGTGGTAGGGTGTTGCTAAGAAATATTGCATTCATTTTGTTGTTGTTGTTGCTGTTGTGTTTTCTGCCATTCTTTTTCACTTGCATAGTTCAACCAAAAGGCGGTTTTAAATTTACATTAAATACATATATTTGCAGAAAATAAGACACAAATTTACATAATTTAATTGAAACATGCAATGCAATTTTTTGTTTGTTTTGTTTTTGTATAGGTAACTTTAAATTTGTTGTAATGTCTTTACTAGCGTAAAGGGAAATCTTAGCAGTTGTTAAGGGTATGTGCACCGTCAAAGTTTGTCTTTCGTTTCAGGTAATCCATCAGTGCGATGTCACTGTGCATTACAAATTGGAAATGAGGGATTCGTAGTTGTGCGTTCTACAGATACAACTCCCATATCTAATGAATTGGAAATTACTTGTAGCTAGTGATAGGTGGGATCGAAGTGGCGTGATGTGTTTTTTTTTTAAATTTATGTGAGGTATATGGCATATGGAAAACATATCGTATAAACTACCAACATAGTCATGTGTTTTTCATTTATTTTTCAGGAGATCCTAAACAACTGGTTTAATTTCTAACACTTCTCATACATTCACACATTACCGATATTGATAACTTCCAAACCAATCAAGATATCTCGAAAGGGATTTAATGGTCTATGAACGACCACAAGAAAAAAAACTTACTGACATAAATGATTTGGTCGGCGCAGCGACGATATGATTTAAAACACACTAGATTTCATCGTATCCGTGTAGAACTATGAGTGTAGGTTCAACCCTTTCATGCCCAGTGTTGCCCTTAGGCAAAACAATGTACAGAAAAGGGATTACCAGTCTATGGAAAAGAGGAAGTGGAAATACTTTTGATATTTCCTGTATACCGATTACTAAACATCGATGGTACCCACCATTTTAAATCTCCGTGAACCGATAGTGTTATTCCCGCGAATAATTTCATGGATATTCAGAGCCTGTCTATAGATGTCCCACAATGCTACAAGATGGACAACCTACAAAATCATATAAGGTTGTCAAAAAAGCCTTGCGGTATTTCCGCAAGCTTGTCTTTGCAAGCGCGTAGTTCTAGTTGTATTCGTCGCATCGGTTCACGCTAGAGCTTTTTAGAAAGCTCTAACATGTGTTTGATTTATTGTTGTTTGTTTTTAGTCGTTCGTGTGTTATAGCGTCGCAAACATGGAGCAAAATAAAGAGAAAATACGGCATATTTTACAGTACTACTACGATAAAGGCAAAAATGCATCTCATGCTGCCAATAAAATTTGTGCAGTTTATGGACCCGATACAGTTTACATTTCCACCGCACCACGATGGTGTCAACGTTTTCGTTCTGGTGCAGAGGTGATCGAAGATGCGCCAAGGTCCGGAAGGCCTGTCGTCGAAAATTGCGATAAAATCGCTCAATTGATCGAAAGAGACCGGCATAGTAGCAGCCGTAGCATCGGCCAAGAGCTGGGCATGAGTCATCAAACCGTTATAAACCATTTGAAGAAGCTTGGATTCAAAAAGAAGCTCGATGTATGGGTGCCACACGACTTGATGCAAAAAACCATTTTTTCCCGTATGGATGCATGCGAATCGCTTCTGAATCGCAACAAAATCGACCCATTTTTGAAGCGGATGGTGACTGGCGATGAAAAGTGGGTCACTTACGACAACGTGAAGCGCAAACGGTCGTGGTCGAAAAGCGGTGAAGCTGCCCAGACGGTGGCCAAGCCTGAATTGACGGCCAGGAAGGTTCTTCTGTGTGTTTGGTGGGATTGGCAGGCAATCATCCACTATGAGCTGCTCCCCTATGGCCAAACGCTCAATTCGGACCTGTACTGCCAACAACTGGACCGCTTGAATGCAGCACTCATGCAGAAGAGGCCATCTTTGATCAACAGAGGCCGAATTGTCTTCCATCAGGACAACGCCAGGCCACACACATCTTTGGTGACGCGCCAGAAGCTCCGGGAGCTCGGATAGGAGGTTCTTTTGCATCCACCGTATAGTCCGGATCTCGCACCAAGTGATTACCACCTATTTCTGTCCATGGCGAACGAGCTTGGTAGTCGGAAGTTGGCAACAAAAGAGTCCTGTGAAAATTGGCTCTCCCAGTTTTTTGACAATAGGGAAGCGAACTTCTATAAGAGGGGCCTTATGAAGTTTGTATCTCGTTGGGAACTCGTCTTCGAACAAAACGGCGCATATTTGACTTAAATCGCATTATTATAACCAATTTTATGAACAATTGAAAATTCAATAAAAATACCGCAAGACTTTTTTGGCAACCTTATATTTATCCCAAAGCGGTAAGGCATCCCATTCTTTTTGACTGATTGGCCTATCTTCCCCCTGCTTTAAACATTGGCGCGAATTATTAATGTATATTATGGTTGATAAATTGTCCGAGTTTTCGAATTCGATATGAATCACACACTAATTTTGTATGGTCGGGAAGAAACGCAACTGCAACCCAACATTTGGGGAAGGTTGCTCCTCAAATTCAAACAAAAACATTATAACTTATTATAAGGTAATATATTTCACTCTTCTAGGTGCGCACTACCCCTTTGGGCGGGAGAAAATTTTATAACATTTTAATGATGGTATTGGAGCCCCTTATGAAATAAAGGTAGGGGGTAGGTATATTCGGAAAAATGTTAGGATATACAAATTAGTGGGGTCGGTCACACTGATAACTCCTCTAAGATACATTATCATAAAAAAAACATAAAAAATAAAACAAAATTGTTTGGGGACCACATTATGGTTTGAAGATAGAGGGTAGATATGTTTTATCAAATAGTTGGGGTGCAAAAATATTGGGGGGTCATTCAAACATTTGGCTCATCTAGGAGGGAAATGTTACTGGGGTTCGGTCATACATTTTATGCCTTTGGGAAGCACAACGGGAGTGACCGGAGCAGATTTCTTAAAAAATATAATAATAAAATAAAAGAAATTATATGGGGACCAGCTTAAAGTTTGAAGATGGAAGTTGGAAATGTCTAAGATACTATTGGAGTTGTAAAAAATTGGGGGTCGATCAAACATTTCACTCCGTTAGGGGCACCTTTGGGGAAGTTAGAGTGGTGGGAGAAAATTTTCCAATTATTTTAAATGGGGTTTAAGGTTTTGTTGCAGGGGTCAAATGCTACCGTTTGATATTAGTTTGATTCACTCCCAAAAAAGTTTGTTGCACTTTTTGGTCAAAAATAGACTTCTCAACATTTCATTAACATTCCACTTTGATTTTATTTTAAAACCTTTGATTCGTTGAGGTTATATGGGCCTAAAATATCCCATATTGGTGGCAGGTAGAGTGTTTAAAATGTTCTGAGGAAATATTTCCTGGAAAATTTTAATATACACGAACTATCCCAAATGTTTTTTTTCACATGGTTTTTCATGTTCTTTGATTTGAATTTTGACCAAAAATATTTTTGACGTAGTACAGCTAAATGGGGTTTAAGGTTTTGTTACTGAGGTCAAAAGCTATCGTTTAATATTGGTTTCATCCATCCCCGAGACAATGACCCTCAAATTGTGTCATAGTCTAATTAGTCCTATAGAGTGTTCGCTGAACTACAAGGAATACACACTTGCCTAGACTTTGAGAGAGCTTTCAACAATGTGACACCTGATACTGTTATTGACTAAATGGAACAACTGAAGTTTAATTCAGCTATGATCTCACTAGTTGATAAACTCCTAAATTTTACGCGCATTGTATCTAGTCTGGGCGTATTAAACATTTCTAACGTGGCCGTTTGTGCAGCTCTACAAGAAGGAGTACTTTCTCCACTAATATGGAATCTCAATATCAATACTCTTCTAAAGACGATAGACAATACGTGCTACACAACTGTCGCATAAGCGGATGGCGTAGCACTGATAGTAACCGACAAGGATCTTATCTCAGAGATTTTGGAAACTTCTACTCAAATGGAGTCATAACTGTGGACTAGGTACCAGCCCGTGTAAAACGGAACTTGGAACTGACGATTAGAGTACCGAATCACTGTCACATAGTTCAGGCCGAATACTTACTGATAGTAAAGCGGCTATCAGACCCTGTGAAATGTGTACACTTCGAGAAATGTTCAAGAATTCCGGTATGCCGATCGTCTGTGGAGAAGATAGCGAGGCATTCGACGGTTACTTCAACATGTGTTCAAGGACATGATAACCAAAGAGCCGATGCATGGGCAAAGGCCGCTACCATCGTCAATGCGGGCGAAGTTTACAGTCACATTAGTGTTTCTCATACAAGGAGGTAACAGCTAATTGCGGTGAGAGTGAACAATATTGGTTAGGAAAGATGGGCAAAAGAACCCACTTGAACAGCGACCAAACAGATTTGGCCTACCATGGATATACATAGGACACGATTTGCACTGAACCTGTCTAAAGTCCATCTTAGGCACATCGTAGCTCTAATAATCTGTTACTGCAATTTTAAAAGAAGCTGCAACGATTAGAAAGACGGACAGACCACAGACATCTTCTTTTTCACTTTTCTGCTTAAGGTGACCTGAAATATGAAAAGATTGGTCATCGGACACTAATGAACAATACATGTGTATCAGCAGGCGGTACGCATAACATACACGCCTTTATCAATGTAACGAAATGGATTGAAAGCGAAGTTGACCAAACAGTGTAGATAAAATTGGTGGCAGTATTTTAAAATGGTATCACAACGAAACCTATACTAGGATCCAAGTAACTTATGACAGCGCGAACTATTTGATATTCATTACAAAAATTTTATTGATTTTTTTACTCCATAGTTGTAGATTAGGACTTATTTTATAAACCCTTATTTAACCTATTTGTTAACTTTTTTATTTTCAGATCAAAAAAGGTAAAATTTTATAATGGAGCTTCATCCATATTTTCGGTGCCGGTGAGTTTACCTGTTTTATTTTTTTTTAATATCAAGCACCATTACGTTTTTATATTCCATCATTCCAAAGACATTCCCTTTATCAATTCATCCACCCATGCGGAAATAACGCACAAAATTTCTATCAGCTGATGACTGTCTAATGAAATCGTTCAAGTTTTGTATCCGTTCCCCTTAGTTGCTTTATATAATTTAGTTCTATATATTTTTTACTAACTTCCCCTTAATTTTGGTGTCTGAATTTGTTGGCGGCTTGATAAGTAAGATGTTTAAACGTTAAGTAATTAACAAACGCAAAAAAACACAAGAACAAAGAAAAATTCAAATCAATCAATCAAGTTTTGTTTCAAAATACAAGCGTGTATGTGTCGTGTTTATTTTGCAGCACGTTTTGTTATTGAAGTTGTTGCGTTGCGCAATTGCAATAATTTGGAAGCAACTACTACGATTGAAAATATCGCTTTCAATTGGTACTAGGGTGAAAAGCATCAAGTAATTTTAATCTATATAAACAAAATTCAGATGGACTTAACAGGAAATTTTTATTTAAAATTTGTTCAGGGTTTCTAAGAACTATCCAGAGGCGGAAGGCTCATGGGTAGGAAGGCCTTCTTTCATGAGTTCGAAGGGCTTCTTATGGATTCGATTTGCCTTTCTAGATATTTTTTCCTGCTTTACATTGTGTGAGGGAGGCAAGGCCTTTCATTGTTGCTTTCTATAAGAAGGCCTTATGGAAGGATTACATGCACTTGGAAAAAGAAGGACTTGCGAATAAAACAAAAAACTATACAGTGCACCCTCAAATAATTTCATTGTAATCAGAACGCACTGGTTATTTTTAGTTATTTCTCACTTCTGTATATTACTCTCCAACGACAGTAAACTTTGCTGGATTTTGAAACCACTAACAGCCATGCTGCTATCTAGCCTATTAAGATGAATTCGAATTGTGTGGTTGAATCTGTAATCATACACTGTTTAAAGAAAAATACACCAACACCTTCCTTTTGCTTTCTCTTTTTTGGCAAAAAGAAGGGAGCTTGACTGATCAATGAATACATACACAAACACTTTTGCCTTTGTGTGTGCCTTCTATTTTACATACCTACTACAGACCTGTAAAAGTCCAAGCGTTATATGAGAAAGGCCTCTCAAATTCTACCGCTGGGAACGTCTTCCGACAGGGCTGTCCATGGAATGCCTGAATCAGATGAAAAATATCATCTCTCCAACGACAGTGAACCTTGCTAGAAGGCATGCTACCTCCTAGCCTATGAAGTTGCATTCGAATTGTGAGGTTGAATCTATAATAATACACTGTTTTAAGAGAAATACACCTTCCTCTTGCCTTCTCTTTTTGTCAAAAAGAAGGTAGCGTGAATAATCAATAACTACATACACAAACACCTTCCTATTGCGAATACCTTCTAAAGGCCTGTAAAAGGAAGGGAGCATGGAATGCGTCATATGGGGAGGCCTCTCAAATACCGCCACTGGGAACGTCTTCTACCATGCCTGGCCATGGAATGCCTGAATCTGTTGAAAAAATCATGCATTCAGCATTTCTTATTTGGAAAAGCATTGCCAAATAAGTACAACTGTAAGCGTTATACGGGGAAGGCCTCCCAAATTTTTGACGGTGGGCACATGGCAATCATTGAATAGTCGTGATCAGCTTACGTCCTCGGATGAATCTATGTTTAACTCAGTACTTCCGTAATAAATTTGAAGTCTTTCAGCCGCTAGGAACGTCTTCTCTCAGACCTATCCATGGAATGCCTGAATCTGATGCAAAAATCATGTATTTAGCATTCCTTATTTGGAAAAAACCAGATAAGGACTACTGCATGCGTTATATGATGAAGTCCTATCAAATTCCGTTGTTGGGTACAGGGCAATCATTGAATAGTCGTGATAAACTTACCTCCTGTGACGAAGCTATGTGTAACTCATTGGAATGGAATGCCTGAATCTGATCAAAAAATCATGCATTTCTCATTCCTTATTTAAAAATCATTGTCAGAAAAGGACTACTGCATGCGTTAAATTGGGATGGCCTCTTAAATTCCTTAGCTGGGTACATGGCAATCATTGATTAGATGTGATAAGCTTACAACCTCTGACGAACCTATGTTTAACTCAGTGCTTCCGTAACAAATTTCCGCAGTTGGAAACGTCTTCTCTCAGGCCTATCCATGGAACGCCTGAATCTGATGAAAAAATCATGCATTCAACATTCCTTATTTCGAAAATCATTGCCAGATAAGGACTACTGCATGCGTTATATGAGGAAGGCCTTTCAAATTCCGTTGATGAGTACATTGCAATCATTGAATAGTCGTGATAAGCTTACCTACTGTGACGAAGCTATGTGTAACTCATTGGAAGGGAATGCCTGAATCTGAATGCCTGAAATAGGGACAACTGCAAGCGTTATATGAGGAAGGCCTCTCAAATACCGCCTCTGGGTACATGGTATGCATTGAACTGTCATGATAAGCTTTTCTCACTTAACGAACCTGTGTTTAACTCATTGCTTCCGAATAAAATTTGTAGTCCTTTTCTATTCCACCATTTAGTTATTTTATTATAATTAACACGCTTCTTCTCACTGGATATTAATTAAGTATGGTCGCATAATATCTATAGCATTTTTCTTGACTTCAAACTTTAAAAGATCACTACAATTCCAAGTTTATGTAATCGACTCCACCAACTCTCGCTGCCAAATGTGTTCATCCTTTATGCAACGGATATTGAGTGTTGCACTGTACTAAAGTGAATCTAAGCCAAAGTTTGGCATTTGCCAAAAGTTATATAACATCTATCGAACCGGTGACAAAGCATCATGAATTCTTTTAGGATTGTTACATTGAAGTGGAAAATATGATTTCCTTTTGGCAAACCAACCAAACAAACTATGTCGGTTTACCTTCGATAATGATGGTAAAAGCAAATCGTATTGAACACAAAAGGAAATTCTATTCAAACTCAACATATGTAGAGAAGTTCAGTTTAGTTTTATCAGTAGCCGGAGTAAAGTGCCAAACATTTGCTATGTACACTTACTTACAGCCAAAGGAGTTGAAACTGCATTTGTAGTTGTTGCTATGACAGAATACAACACAAGCTTCCTTTTGGACTTTTAAGGAAACCTAACACATATGTGTGATGTCAATAGAAAATGCATGAGATACTAATGCAGAAGCTAAGCATTGCTATCATGAAAAATATATAGTACGCTACGAGGGTTCCAAGGAAAATTTGTGTAATGACAACTAAAGGCAAAATGGTTAACATAAGATTGAGTCGACTAACATGCTGGTGACCTGGGTTTAATTCCTGTCACCGCCATCTACATTTCTTAGATCGGCGGTCACCACGATGTTGTCGACAGAAAATTCTGAGTAGTCGAGTCGGAATCGGCATGTCTAGTAAAAGTTTTTCAAGCAACTGACGTCTTTAAACTGTATGTCCTGTTGTATGCGTCTAAATATCACACAAAAGCAAGAAGCTCCCCGATGTCTCATTTAAGGTAAAATAAGCAAACAAGCTTATCCAAAGTCAACTGAGTAACTCCGATTTCTTTTACTTTATATAACATTTCTTTCTATAACATTTTTGATCCTTGAAAAAAGAGGAAGCATAGGTTCCCATATATTTAATAATTCTCTCACAGTATTTTGCTGTAGCCCTCGCACATTCACATGTGTCATATAAACATTTTCACACTTGCTTCATTTCTGTTTGTCGTCGTCATCATCATGGCAACAATAGCAAATGGTGATAGTTCAATGGTAATGCCATCGTTAGCTTCACCACTAACCTAACCTCAACATCAATGCCATCGACGCAACGACGAACCAGCACATCAGCAGAGCAAACTTCATAGTCATCATTGTCATTGAAGAAATACCGGAAAATCCGAAGTCACCACCACAAACTTATCTAAACTTTCGAATGTTCTTCGAGTATGACGATGGTACTCCAACATCTTTCTGCATTCATATTTTTGGCCGTTCTTAGTATTTTGCATTTCTAAAACTACATACAGCTACTCATTGATTTGTCAATGGTGTTTTTGGGTGGTTGTGGCTGCAGCCACAACTACGTCGTAGTAGTCATGGTCTTATGTTGTATTCTAGCTATTGACTTTTGTTTGTTGTTGTGTCCTGATTTGCCCAATTCGATTTCCAGTGGAAGTGATTGTTGAAAGAACTTTTCAAATTGTGTGTGTTTTTCGTTGTGATATACGATTGCAAGAGAAGTGTTTGTGGTGTAAAGTGTTCCCAAAAACGAATTGCAATCTAATGGTCTTACATTTCCGTTAGTCTTTCAGGAAAATTGATTTAAAGTTTTAAGGTTATGTCTATTACGTTGATAATTTATGTGTTTCTTTTTTGCACGATGTCTATGCATGAACTTACTACCTAATGCCTACTTTTGTTAAAGTGAATGAGGGCATGAGTCTGGTTGCATGAATGAAGACCCTGGACGCATTGTAGTTAACATTATAATTTACTTGTTAACACTTAAAAGCACTTGTGTCCAGCTTTATTCGGAGATCGGGCTATGTGTGTGTTGTGCCCGTGGCGAAGACCTTTTTGTCTCTGACCACCAAGAGGAACTTATGGGCTCCTTGTCGTGTACACCAACGGTTGAGTTATGGATCTCTTTATGGAAATGTACCTTAAATGGTGAATGTTACGTTTTCCCTGTACTCGACTGCCTTGGTTAAAGAATTTATAAAATTGGGGAAAAACTAGAAAAGTGCAAATTTTTGCAACAATTGCAAAATATTTGTATGTAAAGTGTGTTTCCTTTTTTGTTTGCCTTTGCGGTTTTAACGTTAATCAGATATGAGTGTTAAGTAGGCATCAGGGATGACGGTTGAAGGAACAGATATGGAACAGTGGTTACCAAAAATATCATGTTAGTACCAAGGGTAACGTTAAATTGCACTATAATTGAAGGAAAACATGGATGGCAACTATCATTTCAACTCATTTTTTGCTCATTTCAAATCAAGCCAACATTTTACTGCTGGATTTGCAAACTATCACTATATGGCAATGCGTATTTTTAATTGAGAAAGCAACCACCTACAAAATTTGAAAGAAAACTATCTAATTATATGTCCTGAAACGAAATCCAAGCGAAAAAATGAGTGATTAGTTTTGTTAGATTATTTCAAGACATTTTTTTTTTTCATTTGCATCACATGAACGAGATATGGTAGAGCATCTCGCGATTGTGTGAATTGACACGCTTCTATATTTAGACACACACGAAGGGACCTACGATTTAACTGCGAATCCAAATGTCAGCTGTTAGTAAAGCTTTTACTAGACTTGCCCATCGACTTGAATACTCAAAAGTTATTGCCAACTACATTGACGGGACCGTCTAACAAAGTAATGCAAATGGCTGTGACTGTGCTCGAACCCAGGTCACCTGCATCAAATGCACGTGTTTTGAACATCAACTGGCGGATTTCTTCAAAGATTATCAGATTGACATTACTGGCGTACAGGAATTCCAGTGGACGGATGCTCACTGATGATGAAGTGCGATGTACACTACAGTTGCAGCATGAGTTTGGATGCGGATTTGTGGTCGGCAAGAGACAACGACACCTGGTCTCAGGGTTCACTCCTGTCCGTGAACGAACTTTAAAACCACAAGAATGAAGGCAAAAATTTTTCATATCATGGTGATATGTGCTGATGCTCCGACGAAGGAGAAAAGTGACGAGGTCAATGATACATTTTACACCCGATTTGAAGAACAATATGATCGTAACCCGGGCCATAACGTTAAACTCGTGCAGATTTTAGTGCAAAAATTAGCCGGGAGAATACTTTAGTCTGCAAGGCAAGACAAGGACCATTGTCGTTAGCAGCACACGAGAAATCCAATAGATCACGCGGTAATTGATGGACAAGCGTCTTAGACGTACGAGTGATCCGGGGTAAGAACATCAACTTGGATCACCAGCTCACTGCAGTGAAGTGGTATACTAGGCTTAGCATGCGAAAAAACCCTGCGTTACCAGGCACCAAAAAGCTGAACATCGCTAATCTGCAGGACACGTAGATAGCAAAAATACTAGCGCTCAGTCTCAATATATTGCCCACTCGATGGAAAGGACAGGGCGGACCGTTCTTAGCTATGTAAAGCCATCATATGATAATACCTGGTACGATTGCTGCAATGCCACCTGAAAACAAGATGCTGCATGAACATCAACTCGAATCACCACCTATTTACTGCAGTGAAGGTGCGTACTAGGCTTAGCATGACGAAAAAACCTGCATATCCAAACATAAAGAAAGCTGGACATCGCTAAACTGTAGACCACGGAAATAGCCAAGGCCTATTCCAAACAACCTACTAAAAACCTTCGAAATGCTCCAATTCCCAAAAATACTAGCGCACAGTGGCAATATATTGCCCAGCCGACGGAAAGTACTGCGTAGGCCAAACTTGGATATGGAAAGTCCTAAGATACCTTCCACCTTGTACGATGAGGGTTGCCGCAAAGCCGCTCGAGAACAAGATGCTGCATACTGGGCCAAACTGCAGCCAATGCCAAAGAGAGCAGTCCAAAATAAGTACAGGGAGAGGAGGCGGAAGGAAACTCGACTCTTCAGACGGTAAAAACAACAGCTTAAGAGCCGTAATGGTGTGTGCATAGAAACAGAAATGGAGGTGAACGTTGTAAATGTTAACAGAATATAATTGGAAAGGTACATGGAACAGGTTTTCCCTCCAGCAAAAAGGAGGATGGTCATCATCTTGTTACTGACTCTCAGAGGGTATTGAGGATATAAAAAGATCACCTCTGTAGCTTGGTGATGTCCGAAAACTCGATTACAAAAGACTCTGCAACAAACCGGGACGATAACAACACCTTTCCACCACCGAGCCAAGCTCAGATTAAATCTGTGATACCCTGCCTAAAAAACAACAAAGCCGCTGGGACTGATGATCTTTCGGTTGAGTTGTTTAAGTTAGGTGGAGATGAGACAGTTTTGAGCATGCAACTACTCAAAGAAAATATTTGGCTTCAGGGGACTATCCCCAAGGATTGAAATCGCAGTGTGATGTGCCCTGTCTACAAACAAGGTGACCGTAGTGAGTGATAAAACTACAGATTGCGTATAAGGTCCTCTCTAGCATATTGTGTGAACGTCTAAAGCCAATTCTGGATAACCTGATTGGACCATATCAGTATGGCTTTAGTTCAGGCAAATCCATTACGAACCGGATATTTGCACTGCAGCATATACTGGAGAAAACCCATGAGACACTTACCACATCTTTTTCGATTACAAAGCTGCCTTCGATAGCCCCATCTCATATTGAGTAAACGAGGCCATATCTGAGTTTAATATATCTGCAAAGTTAATCCGTCTCTACCGGTATACCCTTACGAATACTAAATCCTCTGTTGAGATTGCCAAGGATGTATCTGCACCATTCAAAGATGGTAGGTAGGGTGATGGTTTGTCATGCATACTTTTGAACTTAGCGATATGGAGAAAGTGTTGAAGAAAGTAGCGGTAAACAAGTCTGGCACCATAGTTAATAAGACCACATGCTGCTCTCAAATGCTGATGATATTGACATTATCGGTCAGACGATGCTAACGGTAACAGCTTTTTTTTATCTGTGGAAAGAGAGTCAGTGAAAATGGGTGTGACAGTAAATGAGTACAATACGAAGTTAATGGTCTCATCGAACAAAGTGTTGAAGAACCATAAGCTGTACGAGTTATAACACGGCATTGATGTGGTCAAGCGAATCAAAGAACGAGTACAACGATTACGATGGCTAGACCATGTCGTCAGGACATGGTGGAAAAGAGGGAAGGACCAAAAGCGAATGTAAATCTCTTATTATTAAAGCTAATAATAATAGCAAGGTTTCAAAGAAGTTGAGTAAAGACTCCTTTGCCCTAACAAACAAACCAAGAGGAGATTTTGTGACGTATCTCCTGGAGAGAATTTCTCTTATAAACCCCTCAGTAAGTGCCAATTTTATTGCACTAGGGCTCGCTTGATATCAAGAAATGTCCCCATTGTGGCATTGATTTCTATATGAAGACCACAAGGACATCGAAGTGCTGTTTTTGTGGATCATCCTTTGCAATATGATTGTTGTGCATCGGAACTTAGTTTCAAATCGATACTCGGATTACCACTTTCAAGTAATCAACTGTAAGATTTTTCAAAGTATGCTACAGGAATTATGACTGGCTTATAGGTCCTAAGTCTTTATGAGTTGAATCTGATGCCTTTAACATTAAGTTATGGATATCCGCTTTTTTTGTCATCCAGTGCCCGGAAGTGTCCTTTATATATCCTATGGATGTGTCACTTGAAGCCAATATTTTCTGAGTCTTGATGTTTCGGATGTACATTTAACAGATCTACAGAAACGCAACCATGGCTCAACTTTGTCTTGTACATATGCCATTTCTACTTTGCTCTGGATGGATTGGCTCTAGACCTATCTTAGGCAAAACGAACGCATGCACAAACAAATACTTTGTGTATGTTAATGCGAAAAAAGTTTTCACGTTGCTCAAGCAGAGACTGGCCATAGACTGACTGATTTGAATCAAATATGGCTTCGCATCTGTGTGAATTGCTGATCGTGTGGAAAATACGATTATTGTAGACCTCGCGAGGCTATGGGCTGCCTGACACTGAATCCTTTTGAAACATTATGTTTTATTGCATTCTTTGTATTCCACCAAAATTTCTTTCTCTGCTGTATTTAAATTCTTAACCACACTGTTACTTTGAACAAGAGTTTAGAATTTTTGAAAAAAAAAGTTTCTCATTTTTGCCATTACCATATCCTAGACCATTTTCGTGTAACCCTCCGTGTCCAGGGCAGGACAGCAGTTAGATTTTTCATACACATTTTAAGCAAAAGTTAAAAAAAAAGAAAAACTTAAAATTTATGGCCACACAATAAAAGTGTTGAAACTATGTGAAAACACCCACCGCTACACATGCAAACGATGTAAGGACGACACTTGAAGGCAACCTCACGACACATTAAGAACATGTGTGTATGTACGAGTGGGTGGGTTTGTTAAATTTGTTGACCACCACATGGACATTTTGGTTAAAAAGTGGTTCACTAAAAGACAGACGACCGACCGAAAAGATAACAAATAGCCGGGCAAGTGTGTGCGTCGGTTAAGTGATGTTAAACTAACCAGATGACAAAGTAGACAGTAACACCTTTTGTTAACAAAAAAAAAACTTGATATATTTACAGAATGACCCCAATTTATCTAGGGTTGTGCAAAAGGTTGAAGTGATGCTGAGGTCGCAGCAACAAGAATAAATTAATGTTTAGCATGGAGGAAAACTTGCATGAATAATATGGAAAACTTGATACTACTTTGGGGATAGTAAAAGCTAAAGATTTAAAATAAATTTGATAACATAACACAGTGATATAAAGTAGAATGATGTCGAAATATCTAGGAAATGCTATTATATTTCTGGTAGGTGTTGCTGAGTACAACAAGAATCTGTTTTTAAAATTTCCCAGACACCTGCAAAATCTTGAGTAACGGGTAAAAAATCGATTTGATTTGGTTATTGGTCATTGCTTATCCAAGAGCTTATTGACTGCATATTAAATCTCTATCAACAGATTTGATATGTATTTGATATTGTTCCATTCAATTTGCTTTCTTGTTAATATCTCTCAGAGAGCTTTTACTTAAGAGATATTTATATAAAAAACTTATGTTTTATTGATTGCTTTTAGCATTTTCACTAATACATTTACTTATATTTTAAATATTTAAAAATAAATAAAATTTTATAAAACAACAAAACTGTAAGCTTTATAAAAAATTCGTAAAACTGCGTAAAATCAATTCTTTTCATTCAACGTATCATCAACACTTGAACTATTCTCATCAAACAATATGACAACATTTTATTTATTCTGTCATCGTTGTGAAAATATCAGTTGCAAACGAGGAAAAAACAAAAATGCAATTTATCAAAAATATATTTAAATCAATTCCAAAGTATTATACAACTGATGCAAAAGCTCCAGTATACAAATAAATCTACAATCCGTCATTGCTTTTAAATTCACAAGTGGCATAACAAATACTCACACAGCGCCACCGCCGTTGTCAATAGAAATACGAGGATAAAGTCAACACAGGTTATAACGATTTTTCTTCTCTTTCCAGGATGTACAGAATAGTCCAAGTTCCATAGATAGGATCGACATCAACGGGAATAGAATATAAACTATACTTATGTATATACCTTATGTATTGATGTTGCAACGTCTGCTGCATGTGTTGTAGCCTACATCATTTGATGTAGCAATTGTTTTTACTATTTCCATTGCTAATGTAGTTTTTTGCCACCGGCTGTTTTTGCTATTTTTCCTGTCATAGATTTTTCAATGTGATACAAATCAAAGCTTTTGTAAATCGAAATCAGAGATGGGAGCTTTTGTGGATATTGAGGCGTAATTGGTGGATGTTGTAAAGCAAAAATAATGAAGAAAGTATCAGAAGAAAGTTTAGACTAGAAATACATTTATATCTATTCTGTTTAGCGCAAGCTTAATTTCTCTATAAATAAGATATGGGATAGCTTCTCGCGTTGTTGTGAATTAACTCGCTTTTTAATTTTAGATTCACAACAAAAGGCACCTACTTGTTTATCGACAATTGCGGACGTCACTGTTTGAGAGTCTTTTTCTAGACATGCTGATTAACTCGACACTTATACTGCACTTACTTACTCCATAAATAGTTCGTCACACAAAGTTAACAGCTCTTTCACCTAGTCCATTCAATGAAGTTTTGGTCGCCCCATCCTGTGCCGCCCATAGAGTTTATTGGCGCAGACTTTTCGAGCTGGAGTATTTTCAAAGTGTCCAAGTCAACACATTCGGTCTATTTAAACGCGCTTTACTACATCGTTGTCGTTGTAGAACTCATGGTTTATTCGACGACGATACTCGGCGTTAAGGATTATTATTGTTGAACTAACAATAATAATTTGGTTCCTACAGCGAACACAGGTCTTGTTTAAGTGGATTGCTCATTAGCCTTAGGAAGCATAGCTGAATGCTGTCGAGATCATCCACAGGTTGCGGATGGTTGAAAGTTCCGTAGATATACGGAGCAGCTGCTAAGGCAGTCGCGGACAATCAGCGGTTCCGAGAGGAAAGTCTCAGAGGGTTTTCGGGTTACACCGGATTCCTAACAAGTTCTGAGTGCCTATGATACACGGAACGACGAGGCGGGTAATAGGCGCCTTCAAATAACCAATAGCCATCAACAACTAGCGTCTGTTCCTAATGTTCGAGGCGGCTGGAAGCGGGTGTCGGATCTTGAAGAAAGCGGCCTGCCTGGAGGCCAGGCTTACAGTCCCAGTTCCAGGATCTGATGCGGAAGCCCAATCAGCTACTCATTTTAACCGACTGATAACCGAAACGTTAAGGGTGATAAGTCCAAATAGTTTGCAAAGTTTTTGTTTTATCTCGAAGACTCCCAAACTATATTTATTAATTTGTGTCATTTCCCAGGATTCTGCGCTGTAGAGCAAGACAGTTAGGATCAGTGTTTGGTAGGGCTGGAACTTTGTCCGTCGACAGAGGGCTTTGTCAGAGGCGGTTTACGATCAATACTCGTCTCATGATTTTTAGGCTGATATTATAATTTTCGTTTATGAAGCAGCCACAGTAGACTAAATTAACTACTACCCCAAAGTTATAGAAGTCAACATTCATGAAGCGTTCCAAACGAGTATACTTTGCGTTTGTTGAAACAAATAATTTAGTTATGTCATCATAAACCACCAGAACCACTTCTGCCGACTGCTTCTCAATACTTCAAAAGGTCACAGTAACATCCCGCTGTCCTCGTCTAATGATATCTAAGCTTGGTAGACAATAAACACATGGTAGGTGTCGATCTGTATTTCTTGTTTCTTCTCTAGGATTCGTCGTAGTGTGAATATCTGGTGGGTTGTGGATTAACCAGGACTCGAGCTACAGTGATAAGATCCAATCACGTTCGCTAGGATGTGGTTTATGTGCAAGACACTACACAGGACCCTGTATTGGTTGCACACACTGTGATCCCCTTTCTTAAGCACAGGGCATAGAACACTCGGATTCCAATCATCGGACATACATTCCTTGAGCCAAATCGGGTTTATGAGCTAGTGCATGAATGTTGCCAACTAATCGCCGCCGATATTAAAAAGGTCTGCCGGTAGTCCATCGGCTCCCGCAGCATTATAAATTATTAGCTTTGCATTTGCCGTGCTGATCTCGTTTTGGCTCAGTGGCCCTGTTATTTTAGATATCCCGAATCTAGATTTTCTTCCATTTTGGCCTAAAGAACCTATTCATCTCTCTTCTCTTCTCATTACATCGTTTCGTCAACGCACTCGTTGCTGCAGTTTTGCCTTGAATGCGTAATCCTTTTGGTCAGACGTTACGCGATATTCCTCATGGAACTAGAGCTTGTCTGAGCGTAGGCTCCCTTAAGCTAGTACTACGGTCGTTGCGGCAGTGGTCATAGAATTCGCAATGTCACTGTATATCGGCTACAACAGAAATATGGGGATTTGTTTGAAATTATAGATAGAGTTAATTGATATATGCATTAGCTATCTAGGCAGTATGCAGTTTTACGATGTTTAGCTTTCTTTGAATTTCGTTGGGAGTGATTTTGGCACTGTTTAATCTTGAGCTTGACTTGGCTGCAACTATAAAGATTTTATGCTGTCACCCTTAGGGTTGAGGGTATACATTATGGTGGCAGCGAAAATTTAACTTTGGATATTCGGTAATGTTCAAGTGAAATAATGTGTCAGTTATTATAAAATAGCAATAATCAAAATTTTAACAAAATCGGATAACTTAAAGCCGAGCCCCAAAAAGGTCAAAGGTCAAATCTATATAAATGAAAATGAGTGTCTTTGTATATTTGCATTTCTTATTATGTACCGTATAGACTCGAAAACAGCTTGACCGATGCATTTTTGATATATCAAGAAGGCGTGACTTCGTCCATTGAACCCTATTTTACAAACCTCAATATCTGGAAAACTGTTTTTTCAATCGCCTTGTGGAAGCATTTGGCAGCAAAGTTCGTGATCCAACAAAAAATGGGCGGCATCGGATCAGTGGGCGTGGTATAAAACTTTAAAGTGCTGTATTTCATGAACTATAGGAGGTATGAAGACGATATTTGGTATGTGTTGTTGGTAAAATATGAATTACAGTCAGGGTGGAACTGGGCTGAACGAGTCAGGAGTTTTTATGACAATTGAGCGATTGAGATTGATATAGTAAACGTTTTCTGATTCTAGTGAATATTTTCCAAAATTGAAGTAACGGGATAGTAAGTAGGCAGAATATCCCCACTCCTTCTAGTACCTCCCATACAATTTAAGCTCTGTTTGAAAAACTAATATTTTCCCGATAACTTTCGAACGGAATATTGCAGGATATTTAAAGTAAGTTCGATTAATTGTCTCTTAATAGAAGAGAAATCCCCAGAAAACCGAAACCATTGCCGCTGTTTTCGCCGGGAAGCTTTTTTCTCAGCGGAGTAACTACACCGCAGTAAAACACCCAAAGAACTTTAAAAAATAAGATAAAGTCTTGCTTGTTAATGGTGTGCTGATCGATGTAACACTAAATTTTTACTTCATTTCTTTTCTTATGCTAAGCTAGACTCAATGCAATGTTTTTCAATTGTGCTTTGTAGGTTAAACAATGTCATTGGAAATATATAAAAGAACAACAACAATGCTTCAATGCAGTAATTCAACAAAACCAGTTTTCGCTAAGCATTGAGTGATTTTGTCATTTCTTTTAACTAGTTGATTATACTTCAATGATCATTAACAGTGTGGAAAATACATATAGGACTATTTAGAATTGGATACAATATAAGTAACTATATAAATGATTTTTAATGTTTTGTTTTTTAATGAAAATTTTAATTCTATAGATATTTTTATAATTTTAAATATTTAGTTGAATGTGAAAGGCCGCAACATAGTCCCGCCTTGGAAGCTTCTTCCAACCATTTCATATGACAGCGGCCTAGTCCATGGGCAGTGGACACAAACGGTGGATACTTCTTTTCAATTTCCCTGATTTTGTCTGGATGGTGGCGACTCTAATTAATCCATCGTCACCGTAATGGGTCTCGATTACGCGTCCCAACAGCCAGGTTGATGGTGGCATATTGTCCTCGGATATAAGGACTAAAGTCCCATTATCTAGATTTTTAACTTCCTTCTGCCATTTCATTCTTTCCTGCATTAGCGTTAGGTATTCTCTGGACCACCTTCTCCAAAACATTACTTGTACTGCCTGAATTCGTTTCCATCGGTTGAAGTGCGAGATGTTTAATTCCTCCTCATCTATTGGCTCCGGGAATGAGTTCAGTGGCCTTCCAATTAAAAAATGCCCCGGAGTTAATGCCTCAAGATCATTTGCGTCGGATGACAGTGGGCAAAGTGGCCTTGAGTTCATAACTGCTTCAATTTGTGTAACTGCAGTGTTTAGTTCTTCGTAAGTTAATGAAGCTGAGTTGCTGTGCCGCACCAGAAGATACTTGGCAATTTTCACAGCACTTTCCCACAAGCCTCCAAAATGTGGTGATCGAGGTGGAATAAAATGAAACTGGATGCCTCGATTCGCACATTCATGGTTAATTGCATCTTTGCCTGTTTCTGTGAACATAGTGATCGTGGACTTGTTCAACTTCCGATCCGCTCCAACAAAGTTTGTGGCATTATCGCAATACAAGTTGGAGCAAAAACCCCTCCGTGCAAAGAAGCGCTTCAGTGCTGCAATAAAAGCTTCGGTGCTCAGGTCAGACACCACTTCTATGTGGCAAGCTTTAGTTAGGAAGCAAACAAAAATGGCAAGATACACCTTATATGGACGTTTACCTCTAATTTTATAATGAACCGTTATGGGACCGGCAAAATCCACCCCTGTGTGCTCGAAAGGACGAGCATTTCCTCTAACCCTATATGAAGGCAAGTCACCCATCAATTGAACAAGAGGTTTTGGTTTATATTTGAAGCAACGTATACATTTTCGAACAACTTTGCGTGCTATCTTTCTCATATTAATAACCCAAAACCGTTGGCGAACAAAGGCTGATAAAGCTACAGCTCCTGCGTGTAAATTAAGTTTATGAATGTAGTCTACCAATGCAGTCACAGCTTCATGATTTCCTGGCAAAAGAATGGGATGTTTCACTTCAAATGGAAGCGCTGATTTTGTTAAACGTCCACCCACTCTTAGCAAAGGTATATCAGCATTATCCAAAAACGGATTTAATTTTTGAATAGAGACGGATTTTGCATTTTTATTTAGTATTAGGTTTTGTTTTTCGTGAAAAAATAATACGTTTTGTATATTAAAGACAATGTAACTCAAACCACCCTGCAATTCTGGTACAGTTAAATATGAGTTCATCTTACGCTTTTCTTTACATTTTATGATCCTACGCCATCGATAAATAAGACCAAATACTCTTTGCATTTTTGGGAAATTAGTACAGAACTTGCAACTAGATACTAAATCCGTAGTTTCAGTACAGTTCTTTGTCGTAGTTAAACTAAATTCGGCCCTCCGTTCCTCCATTTCCTCCGCATTCTGTTTGGCATCATAATACACTTTAGGCCACTTATCCCTTGATTCAAATAAAAATGAAGGTCCATTAAACCACAATGTAGAGACTTTCAAATCAGAGGGATACATTCCCCGGGACACAATGTCAGCTGGATTTAGCTTACCCTCGACTTTATACCAATCTGTAACTAATGACAAACTATGAATTTTACTGACTCTATTAGCTATAAATGTGGACCATCTAGAGGGATGTGACGACAACCACTGAAGAACGAGAGTAGAATCGGTCCAGTAAAAGGTAGCAGACAATTTTAACGAAATTGACCTTTTCAAGCGTTCCATAAGTTTGGCCAACAACAGTGCGCCCTCAAGCTCTAAGCGAGGCAGTGAAATTGATTTCAAGGGAGCCACGCGAGATTTGGCAGCCATTAACTGCATACTAAACTTTCCCTTCATATCCCTTGTTCGTATGTACACAACTGCGCCGTATGCTCTAACTGACGCATCAGAGAAACCATGCAATTCTATAGACATTATTTGGTCTACAGACCAAAATGACCTTGGAAACTCCATGTCTTTCAATAAAAATAACTCTTTTTTAAACCGTTTCCATTGGGTAGTCAATTCATGAGGCAATGATTCATCCCAATCCAATTTCAAAAGCCATAAATGTTGTAGGAAAATTTTACCCAAGACTATAACGGGATTTATTAGCCCCAAAGGGTCATAAAGTTTTGCAATATCTGAAAGCACAACTCGTTTTGAGCATTTTGAATTCGGTATATCAGTATAAGAAAAATAGAACACATCCTTCTTAGAATCCCACATAATACCTAAGGTTTTAGCACAATCTTCAGTTTTTATAGCAAGAGTTTCATGAGTAGAGTTAAGGTCTGTACAGTTTGATCTCCATTTATGGAGTTCAAATTTGCCGCAGCTAAGAATATTTAATACTTCCTCTCTTAGACGAATAAGCTCTTCCATAGAATTAGCTCCAGCTAACATATCATCCATATAAAAGTTATTTAAAATCGCGTTGCTTCCCAAGGATTGTGTTTCACTATACATCTCTGCCAAATATTTTAAGCAGCGAACGGATAAAAATGGTGCAGAGCTTGTACCATAGGTAACCGTTTTTAATTTCAAAACTTTGATGGCCTCAGTCTTTTGAGGACGCCACAATATACATTGATACATGCAATCGTCTTCATGAACTTTAATTTGTCTGAACATCTTAGCAATATCCGCCGTTAAGGCATATTTGTACGATCGAAAACGAACTAAGATATCAAAAAGATCGGCTTGGAGACGAGCACCAACAAACATCTGGTCATTTAAAGACAGTCCATTGTCAGTTTTAGATGAAGCGTCAAACACTACTCGCAATTTCGTGGTTGTGCTCTCTAAACGAATAACGGGATGATGTGGTATAAAATATTTTACCAACTTTAAATCAAAGTCTTCAGCTAAAACTTCCAAATGACCCAATAGTGCATACTCTTCAATAAATTTTGTATAATCATTTTTTAATTCAGGATTTCGATCTAATTTACGTTCTAAGTTTAAGAAACGTTTCAGGGCAATGTTGTAAGATTTCCCTAGTGAGCAGTACCCATTGCGAAAAGGTAGTCGCACAATAAACCTTCCGTTCGCCGCGCGTGCAACTGTAGAAACGAAGAAATTTTCGCACATCTGCTCAGATGGAGATAAGGAAGTGACACTCTCTTCGTAACTATTTTCGCATTTCCAAAACAATTCGACTAATTTTTTGAGCGTGTTATCTTCATCACTATCTGAATTTTCAGATACAACTAGCGAATTCAAAGCCTGATTACTACATTCTCCAACTACTACCCAACCTAATAGGGTTTTTTGTAGAACAGGAAGATTATCAGCCAGCCTTATTTGACCCACCGCTAATAATTTAAAAAAGAGACCAACACCAAGCAGCATGTCTACTCTGCTGCATTGGTTAAAATATGGATCGGCTAATTTAAGATTTTTCGGTAAATTCCAACTTTTAATATTAATTGAACCATTTCCAGAATAATTGGTGATTTCTGGCAGGATATATAACTCCAAGCTGCAGCAAAAATCAGATAACCTTGACTTTATTAATGTGTTTACCTTTCCATCAATGTCAGCATTGGAATTTCCTATACCGCTTATTTTTACCAACGACCTTTTGCAAGGGAGCCTTAATCTGTCAGCAAGACTAGCAGTTATAAAGTTTAATTGACTACCAGAATCTAAAATGCATCTTATTTCATGAAACTTTCCAGAAACATCTTTTACAAATATCAACGCAGTAGCCAAAAATTCATTGTAGAAACAGAAATTATTGAGCTATATAAAGCCGCATTTTCATTAACACCTCTTTCATCTTCCTTTTGTGTATCAACTGTTCTAGAGTTTACATTTTTCGTATTTTCCCTATGAAGCATGGAGTGATGAGGTTTACCGCATTTCTCACACTTTCCGGCCTTACAATCTCTAAGTGAATGATTGTTGTTTAAACACAAAATGCAAATTGAATATTTCTTTGCCTCAAAATATTTTTGATGTGGTGAAAGGTTCAAAAATGAGGGACATTGAATAAATTTATGTGCTTTGCTACAACAAGGACACATGTTTTCAATAGGGTTTACTGCAACGGATAAGACTTTAGCTTTAGATTTACGTCCGACACGCTTATTGTGGTTCCGCATATTACCAGTATCATCAACTTTCTCCATATTTACTTCACAACTTTCCAAAGATAAACATCTATTTGTAAGGAATGTTTCTAAACAGCTCCATGATGGTAAGTTATCTACTTTAGCATGCTCATGCCATTTCGCTATTGTCTCATCGTCTAGCTTTAATCGAGCTAAGTAAAATACCAGTACATTCTTTAACTCTTCAACTGAACCTAAGCTTTCGAGAGAATGCAAGTGGGAATTAATTACATCTATTAAGCGTCGCAGTGACTCAGAGGAAGGGTGAGAAACCCGTTCTAAATCGAATAATTCTTTTACATGTGATTGAAATATTACTGATTTATTTTCAAATCGTTTCCTTAACAAACTCATTGCCTTTTTATAGTTAGCACCAGTAAGCTCTAGAAATTCAATTGTTCCTAATGGTACAGGTCCCAAACAAGATCTGAGATGCACAAACTTAGACAAATCATCCAACTCGCTATCTGAATCTACTATTGATTTGAACGTATTGAACCAATTGGTCCATTCTGTATATTTTCCCGAAAATGCAGGTAATTTTAATTTTGGTAAATTTGATGACGGTCTGGTAAAAACACCGGATCCATTTAAAGTTTGGTTTAATGCCGCGGGCTCATGTGTACTTGAATGTCTTTGGTTCTTCTGAATTACAGATAAAATTTTTGACTTTATTTCACAATAAATATCTTCAAATTGCTGGCGTTTATCAAATTCGTTTTCGTCCGCTGACTCTTGTTCAATTGATGTTTGAATTGCACAAAGTTGAGAAAAGACCGACTCTATCAAACTCAGACGAGTTTCTAATTCGGACACAGTCAAGGAAGCATAATTCTTGAATACATATGTTTTGTTACGCGTCAAAGAATTTATCAAACTATCTCGCGATTTAGAAAGATCTTGATCTCGCTTAACGCCTTTTCCCATATTTACGTATTAATTTGGACTGTGTATCTTGCCACTTACAATTTGATAAAATACCTGCGACCTTAACACTTCACCTTAATTACAACCCCTTGCAACAGCTTAAACGGCGGGGTAAACTCACTTGTGAATATAAATCGCACAGCCAGATGGAAATTAGATCAAACTAGTGATAGGACAGCCGATACGTACAGCACCACTCTTACAAAGTAGTTGCAGAATCCTTGATCCTAGCTGATGAACACCAAAGCCCAGCATCAAAAAACACCTCACAGCTTATCGTCAGCAGCAACAACGTCAAGAGCTCGCTTTGACAACTCCGGCCCACAGCGACAAATTATTTAATTTTATTTGAGACTTTCTTCAAGTCCCTGCTCGGGCGCCAATGTTTTCGCCGGGAAGCTTTTTTCTCAGCGGAGTAACTACACCGCAGTAAAACACCCAAAGAACTTTAAAAAATAAGATAAAGTCTTGCTTGTTAATGGTGTGCTGATCGATGTAACACTAAATTTTTACTTCATTTCTTTTCTTATGCTAAGCTAGACTCAATGCAATGTTTTTCAATTGTGCTTTGTAGGTTAAACAATGTCATTGGAAATATATAAAAGAACAACAACAATGCTTCAATGCAGTAATTCAACAAAACCAGTTTTCGCTAAGCATTGAGTGATTTTGTCATTTCTTTTAACTAGTTGATTATACTTCAATGATCATTAACAGTGTGGAAAATACATATAGGACTATTTAGAATTGGATACAATATAAGTAACTATATAAATGATTTTTAATGTTTTGTTTTTTAATGAAAATTTTAATTCTATAGATATTTTTATAATTTTAAATATTTAGTTGAATGTGAAAGGCCGCAACAGCCGCATTCCTTCCGGTAATAAATATGGACCCTTATCACCCTACCGATTCAGGTATCTCCTATACAAAATTGTAAATTTTTTGAAAATTACTATTTCTTCCATAACTTCCGTATGGAAATCTATAGGAATATTTAAATTGGTCAGATTAGTTTTCTTTTAATAGCTGACAAACCTACAGAAAACCTAAACTATTGCCACACTCCTTCTGGTACCTTCCATACATTTGACCCTATTCACCCACATAGTTTTACAAACATATCTTTTTTGATAGTATACTGACATCGGTCATTTTATTTGAATGCTGTACACTTATCGAAATTTTACTCAACAATGAATGTGGATTATATCGGCCGACCAGCTTCGGTACCTCTCATACAAAATTACCCATTTTGGGACAATTTTGCTACCTTTCATACAAATGACCGAACTCGCCAAAATACATTTACATAAGTATCTTTGATTCATATGCACAAAATACAGTCAAACACGATTACAAAATAGTCACATTTCGCTGGCCTTACTGGTACACCCCATACAGATACGCCCATTTCCCGTAAATTAATATTTTCCCTACGATTTCTGAAAGGATCTCTTCTTGATGTTAAAAATAGTTTATTTCAGACTTAAGAAATATCTACCAGTGTTTTGGTGGAAGGACATAGGGTAAGGGTATTTATCAGTCAGTTTGCATGACTGAAAACTCAGTACAGGTTTTGTTGCAAACTACTGTACAAATTTTTTCATATGATCAGATGAAAATACTAATTCTCAAGTCATTTAAACTTCCCTTCTCTGTGATAAGATTTCAAAAGCCAAATATTGTTTGTTGCATTCTGCAAACGTTATCAAGGACTATTGTGGCATGGATATGATGAAACAACAAGTACACCGCCCTGACTGTATGGGTGCACTCCTATACGAACATTTACGTAAGCTAAAATGATATTCGAACACAAACTGTATCGCATCATCTTCTACGGCTCTGTTGTTGTTTAGTAACGAAACAATCATTAATCATTCGATACTTTTTTTTTGCCGCAAACTCAGAAAAAAAGTCAATTTCTCATGGAAATATCAATGTTGATTCGAGAGTTTCTCGTCTGAATGCGTTGTGCAAAGTGTGTGTGAGTCTCTGTGTTGTTGTCTGTGTAGCTGTGCTGTTCGTACAACAAATGCGACTGATGTGCTACTGACAACAACAAAACAAAAAAACGCATCAAATCCGATTTGATTATATGAAAGGGAAAGAAAACAAAATCAGATGAGTTTTTCCCTCCCCTCCTCACCCGATAGATACACTTTATGCCACCGGCGACTGACTGCCAGTTTGTTTTGACAATAGAAATCTCGAATAATACGATATTATGATGCCAAACATAATCGTTATAAATTATAGTGAATATGCTTAACTTTTTATTGTTTTTTTGGTGGGTCCTAAAAAAAGTGTAAAAAACGAGTGCGTTGTAGGGTTGAATTAAAACTTTTCAAAATTTAAGAAAATATCTTTTAAGATAACAGCTGAGATAGGAATGGGAATTTTCATAATTGTTTAATGGTAGTAGTGCGACGCGACAATTGATTTGATATAGTTTGTGGGAAATGGTATATAGAATGACTACGTATTTGTTTTCAAATTAACTTTAGAATATTAGGACATGGTCAAAGTGGGTCAGGTGCTGTGAAGCTCCCTTTGCTTTTCTACATTATAATCACAAACCTTAAGTGTAAATAAGATACACGAAACATTTGAGAAACCGTAAACATCGCTGTGAAAATGACATCAACAAAGACCACAAGTCAACACAATCCATAACACATAGCTTTGGGAGCAAGTCAAATATTTGACTTGCTTTGAAGCAATTGTATAGAATAGAGAAAAACATTGTTAATTTTTTTTGCGAATGGTGTCCACTTAGCCACCAACATATTAATTATATTTTTGTATCTATAGCTGACTTTAGACATATTTCATTTAACGAAAAAATCTTTAATATTTCACACAACAACCATCAAAGTAACAACGTCTTATCACTTCCTTTACCACCCATTACCTATCTAGCCTAACCTGCCTCTCTAATTGTCTCAGGACTCAAGACAAAAGCCTTAATAACTCTTTCTTTCACTAGACACAGAGCAGCTTCAAAGACTAATTAAAACTAATCGGACAAAATGTGCTGTGACAAAATACTTTTCATATAAATGTCATAACCCAATGACTCAGAGTTGCCGAAGGAAAAGGATGCATACAACAAAAGACACATAGACAGCGACAAATGATTGAATACAGTTTTTTTTTATTTAACTTGTCGAAATTTTCTTTTCTTGTCTTCTTCATATCAATCTAATCTGTTGGCCCATATAATTTTGTGGAACCCTTTTGTGGGCTGGGCTGGCACAATGAATCAACAAATGCCATTATTGTTAATGAATAGTAGTGGTTGTAGTAATTGTGGTGGGGTTAAGGGAAGTAAGTACCTTTAAAGGATGCTAACAAATGACAAAATACTTTAAGTAACGGGATAAAAGTTTATTCTGCTGAGGGAGAGAAAGTGAGACAGTGATTGAATAAGTAAGTTTATGTATGGTTGAATTATAAGAATAGTGGATTACACCTTTGGGATTTTGGAAAAATTACTAGAGAAATCTAAGTATTCAATTAACTAATGTAATTGTTGGAAACAAAACTAAATAAGCGGTTACAATTTCAGTTAGTTAGTTGTATGAAAAATTCCATTAGCTTTGGTTGTGTCGTAAGTATTTCCCTTTCAGATTAGGCAGGATTTTTTTTCATCGAGTTTTTACTTATTAACTCAATTTTAAGTTGATGCTAACAATTTATCCAAACACAAGTAGAATTGCCGGTTATGAAGAAGAAGCAACTTCGCAGTTAGACTTTCTAGAGTTATTTAATTGAAATATCAAAAGGGTTCCTTGAGTAACCCCAATTGCATACTGCCAGGACAGTAATAGGTAACAGAGGAATAATACAGGTATCCCTTTAATGTGGACGACCGCTGCAAACGTTAAAAGATATAGGGTTACACACCTGGAATATTCGAACTCCCTACATAGATGAAGTATCTATCCAATTCGAGGATATCCTGAAAATATATGGCTGACATTACTGCCACATATAGAAAATGGTATGGACTGGACGAGGATGCACACGATCAAAGGACTAAAACATCTTTTACAGCTGCCTTACAGAAAGACACGAATTTGAATATAGATTTAATGTCAGCAAGGGTCAAAGACATATCCGCATCAAGACGAGGCATGTAAACTTATCAGCGTGATGCTGACATTAATGATTATTCTATTATTGGGACCGGCCGTGGCATAGTGGTTAGAACACGCGACTACCATGCTAGAGATCGCAGGTTCAAACCTGGCTCCAGTCATCTTAAAAGAAAAAAAAATAAATAAAATTTTCTTTCATTTTCGGCTCCCCTCGAATGCTGTTGACATCAACTTCGCAGTATTAAGCGTCGATTCAATCGTCGTGTCTAGTAAGAGCTTCTCAAACAGTGACGTTCGCATTCCTCGATAAACAAGTAGGTGCCGTTAGTTGTGAATCTAAAAATAGAAAGCGTGTTAATTCACAACAACGCGAGAAGCTATCCCATACCTCATTCATGGGGTGCAAAGGGAAATTAAGTAAGTAAGTAGTATGAGCGCCTAAAGAAAATATACAACCGTTGTCCTGTCCGTAAGATTAAAACTGTTCCGAGGGATTTTAATGATACATAATCCTGTGTGTGTTTTATATCTAGCATCACCTTGAAGGTCTGAACAGATGGTGTGCTCCACTCCACTAGAACCGACTACAATGCTGCCGTTAAGACAGCAACAACAACAACTCTTCACCAGGAGCATAGTTCTGTAGTACCCCATCCGGCTAGCATCGTCAAAATAACCATTCGGTTCCATTAGGGACAATAACACAAACATATATCTGAAGTGCATTTCCACAAACACCGTAATCGGCGCCCACAACAAAGCTCCATGCCGAAAAAAGTTATCAACTTAAGAGGAAGCTTTTTATCGCTCTAGGGTCGGAAAGTGGTCCACCGGTGGTTCTATCGGTTAGGCGGGGACGAAACTCCCCTAAGGTCGTCCGGAGAGGATCTACAATTGGAAGTATAGATGCTTTTGGTCTGAAAATGCAATCTATGGTCAAGTGAATAGTCCCTGGCCTGACAAATAGATGGCTGTACTAGAATTAAATCCATATGATTTTTAGTTAGCCCTAACCTTCAAAAGACGCGTGTATAAATTTGGGAATTTTAGCATTTTGAGTGAAGCAACTTTTGTCATTGTGAATAATGGATAAAAAGGAATTCCGCGTGTTGATAATATATTGCTTTTTGAAGGAAAAAAATACAGCTGAAGCAAAAACTTGGCCTGATGACGAGTTTCCGGACACTGTCCCAGGAAAATCAAACATCAAGGATGGGTATGCTAAGTTTAGACGTGGTGAAATGAGCAACGAAGACGGTGATCGCAGTGGGCGCCCAAAAGAGGTTGTTATCGACATTCACGAATATGTATTTGAGTGTGAGAAAGCTCTAGGTAAAGTGGGTGCCGCGCGAGCTCACTTTTGACCAAAAAAAACGACGAGTTGATGATTCAGAACAGTGTTTCGAGATGATCAAGCGTAATAAACCCGAATGAAACATCATTTCACTCCGAAGTCCAATCGACAGTCATCCGAGTGGACTGCACATGATGAACCCGCTCCAAAGCGTGGAAAAACGCAACAGTCAGGGTTATGACGTCTGTATTTTGCGATGCGCATGGAATAATTTTCAATGACTACCTTGAAAAAGGAAGCACCACCAACAATTAAATAGCGTTGATAGACCGTCTGAAAGAATAAATCGCCGTAAAACGACCGCATTTTAAGAAAAAGAAAGTGGTGCTTTGCCAAGGCTATGTACAGTGTTACAAGTCAGTGAAAACTATTGTAAAAATTCATGAATTGGGCTTCGAATTGTTTTCGCATCCACCGTAATCTCCAGATCTGCCCCCCACCGACAATTTCCTGTTCTCAGATCTAAAAAGAATGCTCGCTGGGATGAAATTTTCGTCGAATGGAAGGTTGTTCGCCGAAACTGAGGCCTATTTTGAAGCAAAGGACAAATTGTACTACAAAAATGTTATCGAAAAGTTGGGGGTTCGCTGTAATCAGGGTATCACCCTAGAATGGAATTATGTTGCCAAAAAAATGTGTTTTACTATGGTAGTCCGGGGACTTTTCAATTTCCCTATTACACCTCAACACCACCTATAAAAGATTCAGACTGGTTACGTATGCGTAGCGAGAAAGATATCTACAAGGCAACCTGCATATCCCTGAAAAAAGACAAGATATCAAATTAAACACGTTGAAATCGTTGACAACCATGTCTCAATCGTAATACGTGGGGCAAATATATACTCTTATCACCACCTAGTTGCAGCCAAGGTGCTCATGGGTTTAAGCATTGAAAAAACGTTCACAACCCTAAGCAAAGAACGCTAGACATCGGAAGGCTATAAACCACCGATATAGCCAATGCCTATACAACCAACTATCTCAATTTCTGCAAACAAATGCCCCTAATTCTGATGTTCCCGACACACAGTGGCAGTATATGGCGCATTATATGGCCACTGCCACTGCCTGAATATTCATAATCTTGCTTAGACAAGTTCCGGTACGAAGGAGAAAGCTGCGTTTTGTTGGAGGTAGAGGATACTGCATACAAGGTAACACTGCAGACAATGGAAACGCGTGTTGTAAGAAAACGATATCAGGAAAAAAAATGTATTGCCTGTGGAAACAGGAAAATCATCTAAAAATTAATTCTATAGTTAATGTACGTTGCTACGCACACGGCAGTAATTTTTATCAATTATTTCCAGGATTTTTTTATTATAATTTTGTTTGTAGTTATGAAAAAACTAGAAAACAATTTCCTTCACTACAGTGAGAGAGGGAAGAGAGCAACTCACCAACACAACCCCATATTGTGGTTATACTGGGCTGCCGTTCACTGCTATAGACGATAAGAGAGAGTGCGGAGATATCGAAAATTACAGGTATAGAGGTAAAGCCCGAAAATTGTTCTAATAGGTAAAGTATAATGGTTTTGGAATAGGGGTCTCTAACTGTAAGGACAGAAAAGGAAATTTCATCAAGCAAACGCTAAGAGTGCTGCAAAAATTCGGGAAACATTTCCCCAAATTAATCTTTCCTGAAGGCAGCATGAATGACATGGACGAATGACGTTGATGGAGTAGATTGTTTACAACCGACGTCAGTACGTCGATTAAGTGGCCCAAAACAAAAATTAAGCTGCGTTTATCGAGGTACTACCGGCAGAACTTTTTAAGGTGCAGCGGTGTTAAGTTTGTAAAGTGCACACTTAAAAACAAAAATTAATTTGCCCTTACACCCCACGACTGAGGTACGGAATAGTTTCTCGCATTTTTGTGAACTAACACGCTTTTTTATTAGATTCACATCTAATCAGCACCTACTTTTGTATCGACGAATGCGAACGTCACTGTTTTAAAAGCTTTTACTACTGTTCGAAAAATGTGGAAGACTGGAAACAGGAATCGAACCATGGACCTGCCGCATAGAAGTCGCGTGTTCAAAACATCATACCATGGCCGGACCCTTTTTTGACGTTTGCAAATATAACTATTCATTTGTTGACATAATTTTTTTTTGATAACAATATCTAACCTGTTCACTTTGTATAATCCCCATTTCATGAATACTCAGTCTTCCTGCACTCTTCTCTCTATTTATAAAACCATCTCTCATTTCGCGTTTCCACTTTAAAATATTTAAATACTTGTAATCAATAACTTTGCAGCTCTATTCAAATTGAAAAACTTGGCAATATTCCCCCTACCCCCACCTTCTTAAACTCCCATTTAACTGTAAAAGTTAAACAAAAAGAAAATCCCTCTGAAAACTTAAAAATAATGTCATACTTTGGCAAACTTCATTCATTCCATTTCGTCCTCAAACCACCAAACGCAAATGACGATAGGGCAGCAACACATCCCTTGTACCGTGGAGGAAATATTCATCTTCGCTTAGAGTTCTGTTCTCTGCATCGAGTGTTTGTCTTGCGTTTGCCAATCATTTGAAATACCCTCCCATAATTCCATTCGATGGCTGCTGTCAGTTTGGTGTGTGACGGTGCGATGTCACTTTCGAAAAATATGAAATCCATCAGGGATGGCTGCAAGCACAGCAGCCCAAGAGCTGTCAATCAAACACAAGGGAAACTTTTTTTTGGGCTGTGTAATAAGTTGGAAAAATTTACATTTTAACGCAAAATACTTTACGTACTTCCGCGTAAATAACGAGACCATGAGTGTGGTAGCATTGGCAGATTTTGAGATAATATTAACATTTTCCACACAAAATGGCTGCTAACAATAGACTGGTCGGAGAAAGAGAAACGTTTCTGTTTGCATACATATTTAGAAACCGGAATTGTTTTAAAGCTTTAATTTGATTAGCTAGGAGGTAAGTGAATAATACCATTTTCTTTGAAATTATTCACAGTAATAGCGCTTTTAGTTTTTTCCATCATATGTTATTAAAAAAAACACTAATTGCAAATTTTTTATCGTAACCTCGGCAAATTCTTATGTTTTCAAATGTGTTGAGGTACATGATGTAGAATTGTTTGCACCTCCCACATGCTGACTGTTATTTTAATTTCCCTTCATTAATGATTTCTCGGAATGTATTTAGTATATGCAACAACATTAATGTAATTTACATAAACTTGTATGTTAGATGATTTTGTCGGTTTAAATCACGCAAGACCTTAATTTAATAAACCGTTCGCTTGCAGTTTTCTTTCTTTGATTTATTGCCGGGTTCTTAAACTCAATTTGTTAACACTGACGATTATACTTAAATTTTTTTATTGCAAAATTTTTACATAAAGTAGGAGTAGCACTTGAATTAGCTTGATCAAACTGACATAACAATAGAGGAAGAGAGCTAAGGTTGCAAATGAAGCGAATTGTTGAATGTGGTTAAGGAATGCTAATTTCTTTAGAGTTACACCTTGAGAAAAAAACCAACATATGACGACAGTATACCTAAGGTATTATTATGAGGGGCAGGCAATTTTATTTAAGAGACATCTTACATAAGTTGTTGATTCTTATGAGCTGTTATTATGTTTATATATATGTATTGGTCGTCCGTGGCATAGTGGTTAGAACACGCGACTACAATGCCGGAGATCCGTGGTTCGATTCCCGTCTTTCATTGCTGGCCCCCTCGACGTTGTCGACAGCAACTTCGCGGTATAAGTGTCGAGATAATTGGCATGTCTAGTAAAAACTTCTCAAACAGTGACGTTCGCATTCGTCGATAAACAGTAGGTGCCGTTTGTTGTGAATCTAAAATAGAAAGCTTTTTAGTTCACAGCAACGTAAGAAGCATACATGGGGTTTAAAGGGAAAATAAGTATGTAAGTAATTATGTATAAGATATTATAGCAACCTCCTCAATCATTGTAATTAGAAACTTCTTACTTGTTTTGGCCCCATACATCGATGGGACAAAAGTAGAAAGAGTAGTTACAGCAACATGTGAATCAGTGAATTTTGGTACCGAGCCAAAATTAAGAAAATCTCAAAGTTTTTCGGCTACATCCCACACAAAGGGTAGGGTGGGCTTTGAAACTATATCACTCTATATCACCCTATTGGTTCAATTTTTCAATTGATCAATTTTGACCATAATTTTGTAAAACTTAATTTTCTGACTATTATTTTTATTGTACATAATTTGGGCAGAATACAAAATTCCCAGTGGGTCTTCAAATTTCATCAGATTATTACTTCCAAGCTAATGAACCAGTTTTCTCCAATATTTGCAGATTAGATTACCGTTTGATATTCTTATACAAAGTTTTACCGAAATCAGACCACTACACCTGGTACCTCCCATACACCTACCATCTGTTTATCGATTACAAGCTGCATTCGACAGTCCGATACTACGGAAACTATTAGATGCTATGGCTGATTTAAGTATTCCCGTGAAGCTGATGCGACTTGGCGGGATGGCACTGAACGGCACGAAGTCTTTAGTTAAAACTGACAAAAGTCTAACAGAGCCATATTCTAGCAAGCGAGACATTAGACAAGGCTAGTGTCTGTCATATTATCTCTGTAACATTATAATCGTGACATGCAGAAGGCTGCAGAAAACACGACTGGTTTCTTGCTGCTCGCGTTCGCCAATATTATAGATATCATTGGTCGAGAACTGCAAGGTTTTACTGCAGCCTTTCATGCATTGAGAAGCAGGCGGCAGAAGTTGGTTTGGTGATGAATCAGGACAAAACCAAGGGTCTTTAGACAAGGCGATATTTCTGTCATGTTATCTCTGTGACATCATAATCGTGATGATCATAAAGAAAGCTGCAGTAAGCACGACTGGTGCCATCTTTAATAAAAGTCTCTTGCTGCTCGCGTTCGCCGATGTTATGGATGTAGTTAAGTGCGTTCAAATAAACCAAATGCTTCGGCTTGGACACGTTTTGCGAATGGAAGAAAATGTTTGGATCGAAAAGTTTTTTTTGGCAAAAAACTCGGTGGGCGACTTTACTTTTAGGGTTTCACCTCTATCCCTGTAATTTTTGATATCCTGGCTCTATCTTTTCTTACACAGACGCTTTTGTACTTTTATAGGCTATTGTTGTATGTATTGAGAGGACGATATAAAACTTGTAATCCTTAACACACTTAAACAACAGGATTATTGTTTATTGCTTTTATGATTCCATTTGTAGAAGTAAAAAATAATTTCATCTATACATTGTATATGATACTCCGTGCTCGAATCCATGGCATGGATGATATTTTGCAACTGTCCACATGTGATTTTGAAAAATTTAGAAAAAAGTTCCATAACTTTTCCCATTATCTAGTTGTTGTTCAATAAAACTACATTAACACAATTTTTCAGCACCTGCTATTGTGTGCACGTTAAACCACTTATTCTATTTTATTTTCATTTCGCTTTAAACCATTACTAAACTCTACTTACAATCACAATCGTGTTTTACAAATTTGGCACGCGATAACATTTAATCACTTAACGTAAAAGTAATTAATTTCTACAATTTAGCGAAAACACAAAATTCGTTAAGGCAACAACAAAATGCACAGCAATATTTGTTCATGGACGCCGAAAAAGACGAATGAAGTCAACAATACCTTGAAAATCCTATTCAGCCATAGCAAACGTTGCCAAACTTCCCTTCCTCCCAACAAAACTCAAAGCAAAAAAAAAAAAAGGCTACCAAAGTGGAACCAATTGATGTTGACCGAAAACAAATAACGTAACGAAACCGCTAATTTGTCAAATGTCCGACAATCATACATAAACTTAAACACACACACAAACACGAACACGCATGTGTGTAGACTCTCCCAAAGTCTTAAAAAATATCTTGGATCATATTTCAACGCTTCACGCAGCACAACAAAGCGTGTTGTGTGAAGAGATGGCTTAGGAAGTTAAAGAAGCCAAACAGAAGAACAACAGTAACCAATTTCTTGGTTACAATCAATCCTTTTATACAAAACCACCAGACAGCATAAGAAAATCATAGCATACAGATAGCCGAACACACACTTACATTTACACATTCATGCAATGTCTGTCTGGAGAAAACAATCAATCATTTTAGCATTTTGCAAGAAACGATTGTAAATACATAAGTAAAATACAGTGACAACTCTAGTGGTGAATGAGTGGAGTGGTGAGTGAGCGAGTGAGTGTGTGAGCGAGTGAGTGAACACAAGCGATGATATATCATCACATCACAAAAGTCACGGATGATGATGATTTTGTGAATACAATTGTTAAGGGAAAAATTAACAAAGAAAGCTTTAAACTGAAAAGCTGCTTATATTTTACTTGCGTAGACTGGCGGAGGAGGTAGCCTTTTTTCTGAAATCTATTGGTTACTGCTGATAAATGAGATCGCTTCTATGTGGGTAGTTTGCGGTAGGAATTTGAGTAAGAGTTATGTACGGAGTGTGTTCAACTGAACAACCACTTGATGATAAATGGCGGTAGGTGAGATTTAAAAGTAGGGTTTTGAATTGTGGAGCTTTCGTTGGGGTGTCTTTCCGATCTTGTTCGATTTTGTTTTATGGGTATTGCATAAGAGAAGGAAATACTGATCAAAAGATTCTAAATTTAATGACAATCTGTTAAACATCTACAAGCTTGGAAACTTGGATGAGTATCGTTGTAGCTTTGGCGAATATAAAAAAATCGTTCGAAAAGTCCAACGGGACTCCTGATAACTTTTTTGTGAACAGGTAGATAGTGTAAACGACACATGGAATCTATGATTTACGATATAGACGGGAGTCTAAAATATATGGAGGAGATAAAGTAACTCCTGATGAACTCTCATTACCACCTGGTATATAGCGTACTATACGCGGAGAAGGGGAGGTTAGCATAGTAACAGAAACAGGCTTGGTTAAGGCGACAATCAAGAGTTTTGCACCTTATAAGGCTGCAGGTCGGGATTGTATTTGCTCGGCACTTTTACAGAACGAGGCAGAAATGGTTTCGGATCATCTGTCACAAATATTAAAATATTGCCTAAAATGCGCATATACCCCAATAAACTGGCATAATGCAAGGCTAAAATCTGGAAACACGACACCTAAAGTTTTATCAGCCGATAAGCCTTACGTCCTGTATTTAAACCTTGTGACGGATAAACCATAGCATGGTTAAAAGCAGAATACCAGACCTAAAAAATAAGCAGTTGTCTACTATATAAATGAAACCTTCGATAGAAAACTGTATACTATGGTGGTATGCATTGACATCGGAGGCGCCTTTAATAACTTGCACACTGATACTCTTATCCAATCATTAGACCGGGAGCCTTGTAACTGGATCAACTACATGCTAAGGAATAGATGGATAAGCTGCAAGATGTACTATATTACAATCTGCTATGCAGATGATTTCATAAAACTTCTATGGGAAAAAGGATCCAAATTGATTGTGTAGAAGGGCTGAAAAAGCCCTGAGCTCAACCGAGAGGTAAAATGTAACTGGAACTGAAATCCGTCTTTTCACAAGAAAAACGAAAATCCCTAAGGGTATTGAACAAGAAGATACCGGTGACCGTCAAAATTAAGTACTTAGTTGTAGTCCTTAAACGGAAATTAAAATGGATACATCATATAGAGAGTCCACATGGTTTTCATGAGTCTCGTCGTAGAGGTCTTTCCCATGGTATGCTAAACACACTTGGCATATTACTATGCGATTGCCAGCGCCTCCCTGGGAGAGCCCAATCTAGCTAAAGCCAGCTTGGAATGAGAGCTAGCTACCGCAATTGTCGGAAATTTCTTCCAGCCATGAGATACGAAATTGAGTATTTTAGTATGGAGCGTACCCCCCTGAGGTGAGCCCTATCTTACCACCTTCGCTACTATATGGGTCTGTAGGACCCGGTTGCAATGCAACTCCATATTTGAACCCAAAGACTCTACCAGCGATATCGGTTTTAACCACAGCCTGAG
This sequence comes from Muscina levida, assembly GCA_964034835.1. NCBI lineage: Eukaryota > Metazoa > Arthropoda > Insecta > Diptera > Muscidae > Muscina > Muscina levida. The sequence continues at coordinate 109,759,108 of OZ035880.1, forward strand.
TGATGCTTCCACAGAAGGGCTTACACCTAGGGATTAGGCGGGAAACTAGATTCCGGGGCTCCTGGCCCCACGCTACCGGTCACACTCACCAGTAGGAGTTTCATAGTAAAGCTACTACCAATTTGTGATTTAATGAACCATACTTCACAGAATTGGTTACATTTTGCAGAGAGCAGACATGGAATTTTTACATACCCTCAGGTACCTACACTTTCATACCAGCACTCCGGATAGGTGAAAACGGCTTTATACTACTCTACTGGCATAACATACAGTAACCTCACCGGTTGGAGACGAGGACCACATAGAGAGTAGGATCAAGGAAGGCTTTGAATAATGAAACGATGGGTAGAACCACAAAGATCTTATGGAGTAACGCTAAGGAGAGAAGGACAAGAAGACTCCTCAGAATAAGCAAGTCCAAGGTTAATATGATGGTATGTATTCTAAGTGGATATACTGGATTACAGGCACATCTATACAATATTGGCCATGTGGAGAGGACAGAGAAACTCTGGAACACTTTCTTTTCCAAGGCAGTCTTTTGTTGAAATTAGATCCAAATATCATGGGAATGATATTGCACTTGGAATACTTAAACGATGGGTAGAAGCACAAATATCCTAAGAGGTAACCCTAACGAGAGCAGGATGAGAAGCCTCCTCGAAATTAGCAAGTCCGAAGAGTACAAAATTGGTCATGTAGAGAGGACAGTGAAACTCTTCAAAACTTCCTTCTTCATATGTCTAAATACTCTAAGTGGAGAAACAGGATGACAGGCGCAGCTATTAGACAAGTGGATTCAGACGAATGCAGAGCATGTGGGGGGGGGGGGTATAGTCAAACTCTGAAATATTTTCTTTGTCATTGCTAGGCTTTCGTTGAAATTTGATAGAATTTTGATGAAAAAAATATTGTTCCATCACTAATTGGATAATTCTTAGGTATTATATCCAGGACACTGAGTTTTTGAACATCGGACAATAATACCAATGTACACTTGGAATAATGCAACTGCGGGTAGAAGCACAAAGGGCCTATGTGGTAATTCTAACGAGGACAGGATGAGAAGCGTCCTCATAATAAACTAGTCCGAAGTTAGTATGATGGTACGTATTCTAAGTGGACACACAGGATTACGGGAACAAATTTACAAAATTGGAAGAACGGTTTCCAACAAATGTAGAGCAAATGGAGAGGACAGTGCATCCCTGGAACACATTCTTTGTCAATTTTTTGAATGGAGAAGAAAACAGTAATTCTAATTGCTACTTACTTTTCTTCCTTGAGCTGGATCAATCTAACATTATACTTGTTTTTTTTATCACACACTTACTGTAACATTGCCAGTATTTCATTGAAATTGGATCCAAATATATTTGGAAGATATTATTCCGGATATAACATACCCCACGAACACTGATTGTAAAATTTTTAGGAGTTTTGAACATCGGACAATAATTCTTCATAGATCACTTAGATTTTTGCACCAAATATTCCATGTAAAGGAGCGCACAACAGGACCGACGTTTATTTCTTCGGATTTAATGTAGTTTATATCCTCCTTTCAATCTAATCTAAATGATGTTCGGTTATCCTGTATAGTTATATAAATCATTTTCAAATTGATGAGTGATGATTTTATGATTTTATAATTCTTAAAAGTACACTTAAAAGAGCCCTGATAATTTGAATACTTTACCAATGTAATCAGAATGTCGTTTTGTTGCATAGTTTTATTTTTCTGTGCAACTTATATTAACAATTCCCTTCAATGAAACAAGTAGTAAATATTGCATGCTTACTTTCTTCCGACAAGATCAAACGAAACAATGAGCCCATATTAGCTCCAGACAACAAAATATTTCTTAAGTAGGCGGCTACTTTTCTACTATTGTGCATTTTTGTTTGAATGTGTGAAAATAAGCTTCTTTGACAGTACGAAGTCTTCGTCTCGCGTTGACAGATCGCCTATGATAGGTTTGGTTCTTTAACAATCATAGCAAATATCTTAGCTCCATAGCCATGAATATGAATCTATTTATCTTCTGTTTCACGCTTAGGCCTGTACTCTCTTAGTGTATTGTAGTCTCTAGCTGTATATGTTGTTTTTTCTTCTTCTTCTAGTATTGTGAAATGTTGAGCATTATTAATGATCCTGTTTTTGTTTTTTTTGTTGCCTCCAATGTGAATGTACTTTATTTTCATCTTGGTCTTATGATCACTTTGATTTCTTTGCTCTGGATTGTTTGGCTATTACTGTAGATTCGTATTGTCTGTGCGAGGCTTTGTTGTTATTATGTGGCACCTACTATGTATTTAGCTCTATGACTGCCCTGTCATTCATTTTACAGGTAGTGTTGCGTTTGAAAATTTAATGCTTCACTGGTACATATTTGTAAGGAGTTGTTTGTAGAAACTCACATATATTGCTTTAACTGTGAACGTGGTGGTGTTAACGCTTTCTGTCATAAATTCATTTGTTGTGTATTGATTTGAAAAGCTTCTGTTTTTTCTCCGTTCGTTGAGTACGTTTCATTTTAAAGATGGTTGGTTGGTTGGCTGGTTGATGGTGCAATTCAATATGGTGGAATTTTTGCTATGATGACAGAGACAGCGCTTTGAATGAAACCTGATTATGGTATTATTGGATCAGGTAATGCAGTTGTCTGTGATTGCTTTTGTCGGGCTTATAATGGAAAGGGGATTGCAAATTGTGTTTGGTAGTAAATGAAAATGGCCGCTATGGAGGTATAGCACTAGCTGCTTTAGTAGAGTTGTCGCCTCTCTTGCAATCAGGATTTTAGTCTGTGGGATGCCAAATAATCTTCATGTGACATAACACCTAAACCAAATGAAATAAACCCCATGAAATTAATTACATGAACAAAATACATGGTGGACCAAAAAGATTTTTACTTTTGAAAGGATGCTCTATCATCATCAACGCTGGCTACTGAAGTCGCGGTCTGCTTCGAACTTTGAACATACAAAATATGTTCTGAGCTCAAGATCAGACAATCACTCATTACGTAAAAGTTTCGCGACCTCCTTTAAGGGGTGTAAAGGAAATTAAGTAAGTAGTATTAAGATATTTTTTTCATTCTGCACTGTCTTTAATAAATGAAATTTTTTGTCGTAATCACAAATTTTATTCAAATATTAAAGATGAAATCCTGTTGAATTTCTATTAAAGCCCAAGCATCACCAAGCATTTTTCTGCTCGATTACGTTTCCATTAATAAGTTTGCGTTTTTCCTTTTTGTTTTTCATATTCATTCTTAACCTGCAAGTAATTCGCCAAAGGCATAGAAAAGCGGGGAAAAAATTGTTTGGTAATAGCAGAAAAACAACTAAAGAAAAAAATAGCAGATTTATATCTGGGATAAGAAACTGCAAAGTCACAATGTAAGGCCTTACAGAGGAACGGCAGTAGAAATAGAAAAAAGCTTTTATACCCTCTTTAATTCTTGCAAAAGAAAAGGAGCTATGAGGATACATGAAATGGGTATCAAAGCAAACCAGGGAATAAACTGCAGGACAGTAGACCTGTAGATGAAATCAAAATTGTGAGATTTGAAATAGAAATGTAAGAAGCCAGGAGAAATGTGTGTAAAGGAAAATGGGTAGTGTTTTGAGGAATATAGGTAATGGTCGGTTGAGAGGTGATCTACAGTTACACAGTACAACATTTTTCAGCTCATTGATTTGGGACTCAATTCTGAGAACTGCACGTAAAAGTAGACCCAAAACGAAACAGTTCTGCATCATTCGTTTTGTCAAGTTACATACCACAATATCGATTTAAAGTTAGTAAGTATCGTATAGGGTAGTCAGGTAAGTCATAAATGGATATGAAAGATTGCGAACGACCAAATTCGTATGGGTGAGGTTATTTATCATTCAGTTGACCCGACAGAAATTTCTGTCCTGCTTTTTGTTTGAAATTTAAATGTAACATTACTAACATCAAACGAAATATCGATAGTAGGGCAACAGCAAAAACCACAAATCACAAAAATGAATGTCTCATCTTCTTGCATTTATTTCATCTTATCGCGTGTAAAAAAACAAACTAAATAATGATACACATACATATACCCATACGTATAAAACAATCTAGTACTACCTTCATTTGTTTCTAGCCACCGCACAGCACAGTCAGCATCGTAAAATCGCCTTCAGACGAAACCGCCAAAATGTACAGCAACAACAACGACAACATTTACAGATAGATACAATAGTTGCAGAAGGCAACATGAAGTTCAGCAATGTCATGTCATTCAACATCGCTCACAACCTTCATGGGTTTATAAATGAATAAAAACGTAATACAGTACGTGGACGCTACATGTAACAACATTAAATCTTAAATAAAAATTTGACTGTAATTTTTCGGCATTTCAAGATTAAAGTTTAAATAAAACTTTAATTTATTGAAAAAAAAATAGCTAAAAATCTTTGTTTTTCTGTTGAAAGCACTTTACACATTACAAAGTTATTGAAAAATTTTCCATAAATAAAGACATTCATCGCTGGTCTTATAGACTTTTCTCTTAATTATACAAAACAGGATGGGACCGGTCGTGGCATAGTGGTTAGGACACGTGACTTCCGTACGGTAGGTCCGTGGTTCGATTCCCGGCTCCAGCCAACAAAATTTTTCTTTCATTGCCGGCCCCCACGATGTTGTAGGCAGGAACTTCACGGTATAAGTGTCGAGATAATCATCATGTATAGTAAAACTTCTCAAACAGTGACGTTCGCATTCTTCGATTAATAAGTAGGTGCCGTTTGTTGGAAATGTAATATAGAAAGCGTGCTAATTCACAACAACGCGAGAAGCATCCCATACCACATTCATAGGGTGGAAAGAGAAATTAATTTTTTTTATAAAAAACGGATAGAACGTAGCTGGCAGCGTGCTTACTGAGTCCACTAAGATAGCTCTGCAAGACTTGGTCGACTTCATTAAAGTTTGACTCGCCGTCAAAGAGTTTTCTATGATAGCCTTTCCAGATATAGATTGGGCCTTCAATAATGGATCATACCTGGGAATGGACTTCAATATAAGGATGCTTGTATACGATCTTCTTAGAAAGAGCGTGTCGGGGCCGAATGGAAGTTTTCTTGTATCCTCAGAGTCAATCCAACCAACGCCGACATTACTTTCGTGAACTGTGACAAAATAGGGAAGCAACGTGCTTAAAGCCTCGCATTGTTCACTGGTTGTATACCACAGTAGTAAGACCGATTATGCTATGTCGAGTTAAAGTCTGGTTGAAAGGCTCTTCATATGTCTTCATACTGCAGTATACTTGACACGGTCCAATGAAAGAAATTAGCTCTCCATCCGGTTATTTCTACCCAAACTCTAAAAATTATCACAATGTCTAAATATTAACCGCTGAAATTTGGACAAAGCATTACTAAGCTCTAAGCTGCTACCACCGATGCGTCTTATGGAATAGGTAACAGAAGTTACTTAAACTCAACACAAAGGCTCTCTTAGTGGCTTTGTCAACCGCATGACATAATGATCGGAATCGGTGTCCTAATAGCCACTCTCCTTAAAATAAAAACAACAATTATGAAAACACGAAGAAATGACAAAACAAGAACCCCCAAATATGACGAACCCCTCAAATTTTATAAGAACCGTGATTTAAGAATGTTGAGAAACCTAATCGGCATGCTACCACCGATGCGTCATAGGAAGTAGGTAAAAGAAGTTACTAAAGCTCAATACATGCTCTATTTGTGGCTTTGGCAGCCCCAAGAAACTAGGATCGGGCGCGGTGGCCTAATAAGCCACTCTCCTTAAACAAAATTATTATGAAAACACGAAGAAAAGAAAAACAAGAACCCCCCATATGTTGCCGACCCCTGCAAACGATATAAGGATATATGCACCTGGAATGTACGAACTCTATACAGAGATGGTGCCTCTATCCAACTGGTGGATGTCCTCGGCAAATGCAAGGTTGACGCCACTGTCATACAGAAAATGCGATGGATGGTACAGGGATGCACACGATGAAACGACTGTGTCATCTTTTACAGCTGCCATGTAGAAAGATACGAATTTGGATGCAGATTTATAGTCGGCAAGAGACCTCAACATCTGGTCTCGCGGTTTAACTCTGGAAGAGAACGAATAGCCACTATCTGCATTAAGGCGAAATATTTTTACATCATGCTCATTTGTGTAACATACACACTAAAGATGCATTCTATGAGCGCGTGGTGGAAATATGTGACCGCTGCCGTGTCCTTCTCATTAATATTGTTCTTTGCGATTTAAATCCTACAATAGGAAGGACAGATGGTCTTTGTTCAGCAGTCGGATAACTCAAGTCCTCCGATAACGATTTCAGACTGGTTAGCTTCGCGTCGGCAAGAACCTTGGAGTGAGTGGAACCAGATTCCCGCATAAAGAAATTCACAAGGCTATCCAGGTTGCATTGTCCCCTGATCAAAGGACAAGAAACCACATCGATAACGTGGTAGTAGAAGACATGTCTCAAGCGTTATGGACGTGCGTGTGATTCGCGGTGCAAGCAGTGGCTCAAATAACCACCTAGTTGCAGCCAAGGTACGCATGCAACGCTAAAAACACTCGTAACCAAACGCAAAAGAAGCTAGACATCACAAAGCTGTAATGACTGAGAAAATGGATGCTGCATACAAGTCACAATTGCAGCCACCGTGTGGCGACTGAACGGTATAATGACAAGAGAAGGGAGACGAAACGCCTCTTCAAGCGGAAAAAGCGTTAGAGAGGAAAGATTTAGGATATCGAAAATTACAAGGAGTAGATGAAGCCTGAAAGTTTTACCAAAAGTTAAAAAGTAACGGTTTTGGAACAGAGATCCCCAACTGTAAGGACAGAGAAAGAAATTGGGTCGCGGACACTGAGAGTGTGCTGCAAATATGGAGGGGAAACTTCCGTTTTCTTCTGGTTTCCGAAGGCGGACGGAGTTGGTTGTCCATCACTAAGCCAAAACGATATCAGCACATCAATTGTACGGCTTAAAGGAATAGAGAGGGTAATCTGATCACGGACATGGAGAATTTGCTGCAAATATGAAGGGAACACTTTTGTAATCTGCTCGTTCCGCAAGGCTGCATTAATGACAAAATCATCGGCGACGAAGTAGATTGTCCACCACTGAGCCAAAACGAGATCAGCGCGGGGAGCCGCGGTGCCCTTGGTCGTGTAAAGTCGAGCTTTTCAAAGTCGACGGCAATGAGCAGCAGCTCATAAACACAATTTAGCAAAAGGAATGCATGGCCGATGATAAGAATATGAGTATTCCACTTTTGTGTTATGCTTGAGAAGGCGATCCAAATGTGTGTTCATACTATCGCAGGATCAGCCTTTTACCCATCGAAAATACAACGTCCTGAGTGTCGAGCCAATCATTCATAAGGGTGTAAAGGGAATTTAAGTTAGTAGACAAAAGCCCATTCTGGCGAATATGACAGAACTTTATCATAATGGCTTTTGACCTGGTAAATCCACGATCGACCAGATATTCACACTACGACAAATCATAGAAATTCGTATCGAGAAGATTGCAATGAAGCAACATATGTATATATCGGTTCGTTGAGGGAAACATTTGTCGTCGGTGGCCTAAACCCACTATTCCGACTTTAATCACTTAATAGATCTAGAACAAATAAACGAACTGGTAAAGACTGAAGAGAGCCAAATCTAAACTGTCGTCATATTCTCTGTAGATAGATGTCCCGATGGGAATCCTAGGTACCCGTAAGTCATCTCCAATGGTCATGTTATGACCAATGCACATATGCAAAGTGCATACAATCGAGTAGAGCGACGTATAGCGTCACTCAGCCTTTCCAGGAATGAAAAACAATTGATTGTGGCTCTAAGGCTCCACATCGAAGAGTCAAGAAAGTCATTTCACGATGTAGGCAATAACTCATGTGCACCATCGAAGAAAGGACTTGTTGTTGAGTGGGTACATAAAGAGACTGTAGTCGTTTTTAAAGAGGATGAAATACTGACTGAAGGAGAGACTCGAGACATCCTAATCCCCTCTCAGTTTGACTGATTCGACCTTGGACCAAAAAAATTGATAGAAATAAATATTTATATCCTATTAATATTATAAATGTGAATGTCTGTCTGTTTGTTTGTTTGTTTGTTTGTTTGTTTGTATGTTTGTTGCTCAATCACGCCTAAACGGCTGAAGCAATTTCAATGAAATTTGGAAGACAGTTAGTGTACTATATGGAAATTACTATAGGCTATATATTTCTTAATTTTTGACCCTATGGGCGGAGTGGGCGTGGCAAAACTTTTTTTTGAGCTAGGGAGATAAAATTTGATACATGGATAGTATTCGGCAACACAAATATGAATATGCGTACGAAATTTTAATTTTGGACCAGTGGGCGGAGTGGGCGTGGCAAAACTTTTTTTCGAGCTAGGGAGATAAAATTTGATACACAGATAGTACTCGACAACACGAATATTAATATGCAGACGAAATTTTAATTTTGGACCCAATGGGCGAAGTGGGCGTGGCAAATCTTTTTTTCGAGGTAGGGAGATAAAATTTGATACACAGATAGTACTCGACAACACGAATATGAATATCCAGACGAAATTTTAATTTGTGACCCAATGGGCGAAGTGGGCGTGGCAAAACTGTTTTTTAGGGCTAGAGAGATAAAATTTAATACCCAAATAGTACTCGACAACACGAATATGAATATGCAGAAAAACTTTTTTTAGAGCTAGAAATAAAATGTGATACCCAAATAGTACTCAACATCACGAATATGAATATGCAGACGAAATTTTAGTTTTTGACCCAATGGGCGCAGTGGGCGTGGCAAAACTTTTGCAACTTTGGCAAAAACAATTTGATACCCGGATAGTACCCGACAACACAAATATGAATATGCAGACGAAATTTTAATTTTTTATTAGTGGGCGGAGTGGGCGTGGCAAAACTTTTTTTTTAGAGCTAGAGTGAAAAAATTTGATACCCAGATAGTGTTTTACAGCAAAAATATGAATATGCAGAGGAAATTTTAAATTTGGATACAATTTGCGTATTGGGCGTGGAAAAACTTTTTTTTAGATCTAGAGAGATTCAAGTTGATACCCTGATAGTACTCGACAACAAAAATATTTATATGCAGACGAAATTGTATTTTTGGATCCAATGGGCATATTGAGCGTGACAAAACTTTTTTTGGGCTAGAGAGATACAATTTGATACCCAGTTAGTACTAGACAACACGAATATGAATATGCAAACAAAATTTTAATTTTTGACCCAATGGGCGCAGTGGGCGTGGCAAAACTTTTGCAACATTGGCAAAAACAGTTTGATACCCAAATAGTACTCGACAACGCGAATATGAATATGCAGAAATTTTAATTTTTTATCAGTGGGCGGAGTAGGCGTGGCAATACTTTTAATTTTGGACCCAATTGGCGTATTGGGCGTGAATAAACATTTTTTTAGATCTAGAGATAGTACTCGACAGTAAAAATATTAATATGCAGTCGAAATTTTAATTGTTGGTCCAATGGGCGGAGTGGCCGTGGCAAAACTTTTAGAGCTAATGGAATAAATTTTGTTACCCAGATAGTACTCGACAACACAAATATGAATATGCAGACGAATTTTAGTTTTGGACCCTATAGGCACATTGGTTATGGCAAAACTTTATGATATATACAATATGATACATACATACAATATGATATGATATGACAACAACCATATATGGCCTTAATGGCTCGGTTATTGAAAATTGTATTAATAAATAAAAAAAAATAAAAATATGAATATGCAAACAAAATTCTAATTTTCGATCAATGGGCGGGTTTAACGTAGCCATTTTGTATTATAACCCTAGAGGGAAATTTCAGTATTTTTAATCAGTAGGTGGAGGGCGTGGCAAAACTGTATTTTAGCTCCAAAAAAATAATATTTGATACATATAGTATTTGGTACTACAATTACGGAAATTTTATTTGTATTTTAGCCCTCGAGAGAAGCAATACGTTAAATAGATAATACTATGCGCAACAATTACAAAAGTTCAATCAGTGGGCGGATGGTCATAGTGAGATATAACATTCGACACGGTAAAACGTTGTTGATTGAACTGGTTTGGAAGTTACTTGGGGTAACGAATTGTTTACCGAGGGCATAAGATCAACGCTTACAGTTATCCTATTAAGAAAGCAAGCCAAACATATTATTATCGAGTTAAGGAAACGTTTTAAAGTGGCATATGCACAGCTTTTATAACTGTGAGCCAATTTTAATTGATATTTGTGTATTATATTAAGTTAATTTTGTAATATTAGTCAATTATGCAATAGCGAAGCATTGCCGGGTCCACTAGTATATATATATACCGCTTTTAGTAGCTTATATCAATATTCTTTTATTAAAAAAATTACGTAATGTTTCCATAATTTCAGATTATGTTGTTATAACATATTTAAATTTTAGAGCTTGCAGTAGTTCAGAGTCTAAAAAGCAGGCAAGCATATACAAAAATCCTAGTTCTTTAACCACACACAGTTTAACCGAGCTGGCACTGTAGCCGCCTGCAATAACACCAACGTATACACATGATGCAGTACAAACAATGAGTATGAACTTTGATGTTGCCATCTTTTTGTGTAGTTGTGAAAAAGCGTATCATTGCTTTGCATAGATACATAGGTTCGTTTGGAAACACCAGTGCAAAAGCTTCAATGTCTCAGTGACCACCCAGAGTGGACATGACATCATGATACAAGTCTCGGCGAGAGAATACCTACAACCTAATAAGACCGACAAGTACAATTGTCGTTGTTTTTAACAGCAGTTTTTTGTTGTTGTTTCTGTTGTTTGTGCATTTGTATTTGAATTGTTCCCATATCGTTGAAGTTTGCGCCATAATGGTGGTTGTCCGTCTATTATTATGCTATAAACAAAATGAGGAGTTCCACAAGCAACAACAAGAAAAACACGCAAAGGGGATGGAGCTATGCAATGACGTTGAAACATAAGACATTTCGCATGATTTCTTCTTTTACTCGAGTTTTTTTTCTATCTTTGTCCACCTTATTTTCTGTTGTTGTTACGGTGTGGTGTTATTTTAAATGCTTCATTTTATTTTCTTTACGTTGTTGTGCCTTAAAGGTATACGTGTTGTAGAAGCGTTTCCGGGGTAAGTATGTTGAAATGAAATGTTGTTGTTGTGCCAGCAGTTGAAAAGATGAATTTTTAAGTTGGGAAATACAACAAATAAAATAGTCACTTCCGGCAAATCTTACAGCGGTTTAATTTTTGCATGTTGTTTAACTTAGAAATGATAAAAGTTTTAAGTTTGAATCGTGGACAAATAGTTGTAATTTTTCGAATTCTTTTTATAAGAAAATAACCTTTAAGTAATATTTTTAAAAATGATACCTAGGGGAGAACTATATTTACCCCACTGCTGATATGTAATGAGATATCTTATGAGATACCTTTACATATTTGAGTGGAAGGAACTAATTTTTTTCTAAACGATGAGTTTTCCGCAAGCATATGACCTACATCTACATGCGTCATCCACCACACAATAATCCAATCAACCATTTATAACACAGTACAACACATGATTTTGGGACTCAATTCTGAGAACTGCAAGTGAAAAAAGCCCCAAAAAGAAGAAGTTCTCCATCATTCGTTTTGTTAAGTTACATGCCATAATAGTTTAATATCGATTTGAAGTTAGTAGTGTAGTGTATAGGGGAATTTGTCACGTTTTAGGCTCTTTTGTTATATTGTTATATGGTGGCGTATGATTATCATAAGTAATATTACATGTAAATCATACGCCACGAAGTATAACAGTTTTATTGTAACTGCTACACTGTAAACCCAGTTTAAAATCATTTGATGTATGGAAATGTGAAACTTTTGCTAATGTAGGAGAAAACGTTATATGAACAGATTAAAGGAATTGTAATTCTAAATTTTTTTAAATTAAATTCAACTAAATATGACTAGTGGTTGTCGATTTATGTCAAACAAAAGAGCATAAAACGTGACAAATTCCCCTAAACTAAATCGATATTAAATTATTATGGCATGTAGCATGACAAAACAAATGATGCAGAACTCCTTCTTTTTGGGGCTTTTTTCACGAGCAGTTTTCAGAAATGAGTCCCAAATCAATGAGCTAAAAAATGTTGTACTGTGTAATGAGTCTTAAATTTCACTTTTCATCTCATTCAAAACGACCATACAAAGCATATACCACGAATTTTGGTTGCTCAGTAAAATATCAACTGCTGACATAACCCCAACATTAACACATTAACCAATATTTTCACTGTATAATTACCGATGATAAACAAAACAAACGAAAATATATATAATTAAATATAAAAAATGAATAGACATAACAAAATCCGGTAAGTTGTAAGTATTGAGATAACAAGTACACAAATGTACAATGTGAGTGCTAAGTTTGCTAAATAGAAATATTTATAGTTATAAAATTTACCTGTTTTGCTCTATGAGTTTGAGTAAAATCAAATAAACAAACTCATGTCGGAGGTAAGTCACATGCACAAGGAATGTGTTTACATGTGACGACATGTACAATGTATGTAAGTCATGTTGAACATGTTTTCCTTAGCTTAATGTTGTCACTAAAATTATGCACACACACACTCACACACTGTATGGCTTGTAAATGTTTGCAAAACATTCACATACATTCACTTTTTTTTATAAATGTAAGAGAGCTACAACTGAAGAACCCCTCAAGTCACAAGATCTTTGGACATAAATCATTTAAATCACTTAAACATGCATATGCCTCGCGCTAAGACATTAAATAAATCGCTTTGGTTGCCAATGTTGTTTGCCTGACTAAAGAAACTGGCTTTGAATCCTAACAGCGATGGTGGCAAATATCAAAGAACACTTACACACACACACGCACACATATGTTTGCCATATTTTACAAAGTTGCAAGTAAACCAAATTCTAAACTTACGACAGAATACAATAACAACAACAAGACTAAAATCACAAACTTACATGACATTGCTGATACTCGTATGAAAACATATGCACACCGCATGTGAGTGTGTGTGTGTATGTGTGCTCAAGTAATATATAACTTGTAATATGTGGCATGTGGCAAATTCGATTTGCCACTTTATACCCATGCAACATGCTTAGACTAGAAAGCAAGAATCACCGAGGACGACACCAACCTACCCACTTTTTAGATCTTCAAATACTTGTACACACAACCACATTCTTGCTTTTATTTTTTTAGCAGTTACTAGAGAAGGGGATGAAGTTCGCACCATTCCTTTGGTTGCATAGGTTTCCTGTTGCGAACTTCGTTCAAATAGAAAATTTTTAGGTATTTTCGAAAGATTTGGAAATATAAAACTATAATAAATTTTCTCTTTATTGCCATGAACTTTGTGGATCAAATTAAAAGTCTCAAAAACTTGAAATTTTTCATTTATGATTTGTGTCTTTGCCATAACAGGTGGTAACAACAATATGTCACCTAATGGAGACGATAATAAAAAGGTTTAAAATTAAAAGCTGTAACATGTATGTCTAGAGTTAAGTAGAGATGGTTTTGTAGACTTTTCAATGATACATTTTGTTGGAGATATGGCTGGGAATGGAAGAATTTCAAATTTTAGTTTTCTGACCGTTATTCAATTGGGAATAACCAGAATCTCTCTTTCAAGGCTTCCAAGCAGCTAAAAACGTCCGATAGATCACGTATTCCCTGGGCCATGTCACTGAACATATGTTAAGGTGTACCAAATGTGAGAAGGCGTAATGTTGAGCAACTTATATGATATGCTACCACCGATGTGTCTCAGGAGAAGGTAACAGAAGTTACTAGAATCGGAAGCGGTGGCCTAATGAGCCACTGTCCTTACTTACTTACTTAATTTCCCTTTGCACCCCATGAATGAGGTATGGGATAGCTTCTCGCGTTGTTGTGAATTAACACGCTTTCTATTTTTAGATTCACAACTAACGGCACCTACTTATTTATCGACGAATGCGAACGTCACTGTTTTGAGAAGCTCTTACTAGACACGACGATTAAATCGACGCTTAATACTGCGAAGTTGCTGTCAAACAACATTCGAGGGGAGCCGACAATGAAAGAAAATTTTATTTATTTTTTTCTTTTAAGATGACTGGAGCCAGCTTTGAACCTGCGATCTCCCGCATGGTAGTCGCGTGTTCTAACCACTATGCCACGGCCGGTCCCTTACATAAAAAACTATCACAGTACAACATTTTCAGCTCATTGATATGGGACTCAATTCTGAGAACTGCACGCGAAAGTATCCCCAAAAAGAAAAAGTTCTGCATCTTTCGTTTTGTCAAGTTACATACCATAATAGTTTAATATTGATATGAAGTTAGTAAGTATCTTATGGGGGAATGTGTCACGTTTTAGGCTCTTTTGTTTGACATAACTCAAGAACCACTAGTCCGATTTAGCTGAAACAATTAAAAAAAAAATAAGAATTACAATTCCTTTAATCTGTTCATATAACTGGGTTTATTTTGTAGCAGTTACAATAAAACGATTGTACTCCGTGGCGTATGATTGACGTGGAATAAGACTTATGATAATCATACGCCACCATATAAGAATATAACAAAAGAGCCTAAAACGTGACAAATTCCCCTATACGATACTTACTAACTTCAAATCGATATTAAAATATTATGGCATGTAACTTGACAAAATTAATGATGCAGTACTTCTTCTGTTTGGGGCTACTTTCACGTGCAGTTCTCAGAATTGAGCCCCAAAATCATCTGTTGTACTGTGTATTATAAAACACTATGAAAAGAAAAACTAAGAATGTTATAAGGACCGTAATTTAAGGTGCCTCTTTCGAATTGGGGGAAACAACTGTGACATCTTTTATAGCTTCCATGCTTAGAGGTACGACTTTGGATGGACTTTCATTATTAGCACGAAGTTTCGACATTTTCCCAAATGCTGACGACTTCCGAAAACATTATAAGGACCATGATTTAAGGATATGCACCTAGAATGTCCGAGATCTCTGCAGAGGAGGTGCCTCTGTACATTCGGCGGATGTCCTTGACAAATACGAGGCTGATATCACCGACATACAGTAAATGCGATAGACAGGACAGGGATGCACACGCGAAAGAACTGTGGCATCTTTAATTACTGACATGCAGAAAGACAAGAATTTGGAAGTGGATTCACAGTCGGCAAGATACTTCTCGATATATGTCTGATCTTTTGGTCGAAAACTGTGAGTGACCGATTAGGCACTATCAGCAAGGCGAAATATTTTTACATCACGCTGATTTTTCCCGACGAAGCACAAAGAAGATTGTTCTGGGAGATTTTAATGCTGAAATAGGAAGGGAAGATGTTGTTGGCTTAGCACTTGGAGAATTCAGTCTACACTATAACACCTCCCATTATGTATTGCGAGTGGTTTGCTTCGTGTTGGCAAGAAACATGGTAGTGAGTGGACAAAATTCCGTATAAAAATATTCACAAGGCAACCTGGATATCCTCTGATCAAAAGACAAGACACCAGATTGATCTCGTGGTAATTGATAGATGGTATGTCTCAAGCGTTATGGACGTGCATGTGATGCGCGTTGCAAATAATGACTCGGATCACCACCTAGTTGCAACCAAGGTACGCACATGTTTAGAAAGTACTAAAACCGCTCGTAACCAAACACAAAGGAAGCTAGATATCACAGAGTTGCACACCACCGAAGTAGCCAATGCCTACTCCAACCAACTCTCTCAATTACTTCAAACAAACCCCCTTGTTCTGATGTTCCCGACACGGAGTGACAGTATAGTGCAAATTCTATGACCATTGCCGCAACGATCGTACTGGGTTATCAAAAATCACGCTCGGACAAGCCCTGGTAGATGATGAATTTCGCGAAATGTCTGAAAAAATGGATGCTGCATACAGGGCAAAACTGCAGCCAAAGGCAAAGCGTGTGGTAACGGAAAATATAATGAGTAGAGCAGGGAGATGAAACGTTTCTTCATTCGAAAAAAGTGTATACGGAAAAGTAGCCCAAAGCTCTACTAAAACGTAACAAGTAAAGGTTATGGAAGAAAGATCCCCACAAGTAATGACAGAGTTGGAAATCTGGCCACGGAAACGCAAAGTATACTGCAAATGTAAAGGGAGGGATCATTGTACTCTATTCGTTTCCGAAGGCAGGATGAGTGGCGAAATCACGCTAATCATCGACGAAGGAATTGTCCACCATTGAGCTAAATCGAGGTCAGTACGGCAATTGCACAGCTCAAAACCAATAAAGTGACATTGAACGGAAGAAATTTGTAAGGCCGCCGGCAAGAAGCTGCTATTGTGCATGTACTTAAAAAAAACTTAATTTCCCTTAACACCCCATGAATGAGGTATGGGATATCTTCTCGCGTTGTTGTGAATTAACAAGCCTTTTACTTTTAGATTCACAACTTGTTTATCGGCAAATGCGAACGTCACTGTTTGAGAAGCTTTTCACTAGACATGCCGATTGACTCGACACTTATACTGCGAAGTTGTTGGCGACAACATCGAGGGGGCCGACAATGAAAAAAAAATTGCAGATGACTGGAGACAGGAGTCGAATCTGGTATCTCCCGCATGGTAGTCGCGTGTTCTAACCATCATGTCATGGGCGTGCATGCACTAGCTTGCCATAATTCGAATCTGAGTGTTGTACGTCCTGGGCTTAGGACAGGCAATCTACCCATCGCATACAAGATACTATCGACTGTATGTTATGTGAAAGACTAAAGCCCATTTTAACGAAAGTGATGCTTCAGGGCTGGTAAATCCACCGAACAGATATTCGCCCTTCGACAAATCTTGGAAAAGCCCCATAAATGAAGTTAGACACGTCTGCTTATTTGGCAGCAACAATATAAATTCATCCAATAGTAGCCGCACGTCGAAAAAAATTTAAATAGTGATAGTTCTTCATCTTTCACCTCGTCCGTCAACGGACTCGTCCCCTCCTGCAGCGCCAATCGTGTTTATTGACGAGACTTTTCGAGCTGGAGCATTTTCAACCATTCGCACAAGCCAGCGCATTCGGTCTATTTCAACGCGCTTCACTACGTCGATGTCGTTGTACTGCTCATACAGCTCGTGGTTCATTCGACGATAGGTCCAAATAATTTGAGAATCATTTTTATCTCGAAGACTCCCAAAATAGATTGATCTGCTTGTGCGCTGTAGAGCAAGACAGGTAGAGAGATGACGGGTCCAAATGTTTAGCGAAGTATTTTTATCTCGACTCCTAAAATAGATTGATCCGTTTGTGTCGTTACCCAGGATTATGCACTGTAGAGCAAGACAGTTAGGATCAGAGTCTGGTAGAGTTGGATCTGTGTTCTTCGGGAAAGGACTTTGTTATTAAATCGCTTGATGGCTCTTGATTTGAAGGCTGAGATTATTTTTTTTGTATGTGGTAGACAAAGTCATCTAACACTTCAAAGTTATAGATTTCAACGATCACGCAGCGTCCCAGACGAGTAGACTATTTGTTCGTGGAATTAAATAACTTGATTTGGTCCTCATTTATCACCAGACGCACTTCCGCCTACTGGCCGCAATCCACGGCCATTGATATGTGTATCATCGGCATACGCGAGCAGCATGTGACTTTTGTTAAAGATGGTACCATTCCTGTTTATTTTAGCCTTCCGCATGATTATCTCCACAACGATTTTAAAGAGATCACATGACAGACTATCGCCTTGTCTAAAGACTCGCTTGGTAGAAAATGGCTCAGTCAGACTATTTTCACTGAAGACTTCGTGTCAGGCAGTGTTATCCCGCAAAGTCGTATAACTTCGCGGGGATATCAAACATATAACAATTTCTGTCGTATCAGACTATCGCATGCATCTTTTTAATCGGTAAACAGATCGTGGGTGTCGATCTGCATTTCTTGAGTATTCTCAAGGATTTTTCGTCGTGTGAATATCCGGTCGGTCAGGTTCGCTAGGATAGACTATAGTCTTTAACATAGCATACTAGACAGGATCTTGTATGCGATGGGTAAACGGCTGATCCCGCGATAGTTGATGCACTCACTTGAATCGCCGTTCTTAATCACAGGACATAGAACACTCAAATTCTAATGATCGGACATGTATTCCTTGAGCCAAATCGTATTTATAGACTGGTGCATGCATGTTGCCGACTTTGATCGGCTCCCGCAGCTTTAGGAATCCACACTGAAGCAAATTAAACACAGAAATAAAAGTGGATCGGGCATAACAAGGATGGCTTAAGAGTGGAGCCGGCAAGGCCGAAGAAGTCGACCCAAGAACACCGGGAGACGCATGGTACTCCAAGAGCTTCGACAGCTCGAAATTACTTGGGAAGACGAGAAAATAAAAGCAGTAAATCGATTTCGACGAAGATACTTTGTGGAATTCATATTGGGACTATGTGGAAAAGGGAAAAAAGACTTGCAAACTCCATAACACGATGTTAGGTCACGTTTTGAAACGGAGACGAACGTGTGCAGGTAGTTCTGAGAAGTCGAGTTAAACGGTTTATCCGGCAAAAGCTTCTCAAAACGCTGAGTATAACAAAGCAATCAGAACGTTTTCTATATCTCATTAAGTTGAAGCAAAAGCAAATAATTTTAGTTCATATAAAATAAATTTAAAATTTTATATTAATAACATACCATTTAAATGTGGTAATGGTAAAATCCCCAAAAATCTTTTGTCTCTTTAAAAACAACCTACTCATTTTCAAACCACTTCGCAGCAGCGATTCCTCCACCGAGCTATTTTTACTTATTTTCGGTGCAAAACAATCATAGGAAAAAATTTTAAATTAATGATTGAGAATTTCCAAACGAACACATTGTGCTCAAATTTATTTACGATTTAAATAAATGACATTTACATTGTCAAATATAAATGTCAATAGCTTTCATAATCCACGGTAAATTGCAACACAAAAAAAAACTCATCCAGACGGTTTTGCCTATTGATATATCAAATTGTTATTGTTGTCTATGCAGTATAGTGGGGCCCCCACAACAAAAAACAACACCATTGGAATCATGTACATCACATTCTAGGTGGCGGGAGGAATACCTTCAAGCGAGTATGAGTGAATATTTTGGCCATAACAAGTACCAAGTGATGCGCTGCTGATCGACCGAATGTGTCAGTTTTGAGACGTCATGATTAATGATGCCAACATGTGGGCCTGAACCCAAATAATACGAAACGTAAGAAAAAAAAATACAACGACGACCAAAAGAATAAGAGAACACAACAAAACGAAAATCGTCAGACGAAACTGTTTATTAAAAGTTAAGGGTCGTCCGTCTTTAGCACCAAATACAAAACGAAAAAAGAAAATGCCCATAAGGGGAGAGGGCGTATCCAGCAACAACAACAGCAAACACAGCCGAGACAAATAGACAGACAGTCGATGATTCCTGAAGAGAATCCCCTAAACAGATATCCTAGAGTTAGCCGGGCGGTCGGTCATTCAATGTATGTGAAATGAACTCTGTTTGTGTCGCTGCCATCAAATGAAGGTAAATTAGACGCCGTATCGATAAGGATAACAGAAAAACAGTCGAATGCTACAAAGACGTGGTAATGATGTATAATGTATATATGTACTACATATATTCGGACATGGCACATCTATCTATGGAAACTGTAACAAATGTAAACATTATGATAAACATAAACACATTTTGTCGGACATTAGTCAAAGAATTACAAATTAATCCTTAGAGCAGACTTCATTTGTATACACGTGTTTCAAGTGCCGGGGCTATTGCTGCTGCCCGAAAAGTGTGTGGGGAGTAAAGTAGTTTACTTTCATCACTTTAAATGACCTTTAATACTTAAAGAGAAGTAATTGTAATACATGCATCTGTAAAGCTTTAAGGTGTTTGGTAAAACAGTTTGTCAAAATTCAAGGATTAAAGATGGTATATACATTCATATTCAACCATATAGGTGTATGTAATCGGTTAATTTGGATCACAACTACATATTAGATTATTTAACCTGAACTAAATATTGATTATCTTAACCTTTGATGCACGTTTATTTATTTATTTTGGAATAGATGTTCATTGGGACCGGTCGTGGCATAGTGGTTAGAACACGCGACTACCATGCGGGAGATCGCAGGTTCAAACCTGGCTCCAGTCATCTTAAAAGAAAAAAATAAATAAAATTTTCTTTCATTGTCGGCTCCCCTCGAATGTTGTTTGACAGCAACTTCGCAGTATTAAGCGTCGATTCAATCGTCGTGTCTAGTAAGAGCTTCTCAAAAACAGTGACGTTCGCATTCGTCGATAAATAAGTAGGTGCCGTTAGTTGTGAATCTAAAAATAGAAAGCGTGTTAATTCACAACAACGCGAGAAGCTATCCCATACCTCATTCATGGGGTGCAAAGGGAAATTAAGTAATAGATGTTCATAATAATAAAGCGATGATATTGGTGGTAAAAAGGGCTAATATGTTATTTCCAATCGTGTTTCTAAAATTTGCATAAATTTGGTATGCTGCAAAAATGTCTAAAATCCTTTTTATGAAATAAACTTAATAATGCAAAAGGGTCCAATGAGTCATAGTTTATGCCCTGTAAAATATCTCATGTCAATTTAAACTAATTTTTAAGTTATTGTATCAAAATCAATTCATTTTATGTAAAAAAACACAAGCAAGCTTAAACTTAAAATCTTCAATAACTCAGAAATACAAAAAGTGGATTTAAGACCTTTTATATTTGGCAGTAACAACAGCAAATGGGACCGGCCATGGCATAGTGGTTAGAACACGCGACTACCATGCGGGAGATCCCGGGTTCGATTCCCGCATCCAGTCATCTACATTTTTCTTTCATTGCCGGCCCCCTCGATGTTGTCGACAGCAACTTCGCAGTATCAAGTGTCGAGTTTATTGGCATGTCTAGTGAAAAGCTACTCAAACAGTGACGTTCGCATTCGTCGATAAACAAGTTGGTGCCGTTAGTTGTGAATCTAAAAATAGAAAGCGTGTTAATTCACAACAACGCGAGAAGTTATCCCATACCTCGTTCATGGGTTGTAGAGAGAATCTAAGTAAAGTAACAACTGAATTGTCCATCAGTTGCCGCTTATAGAAAAGAATTCTATGCGATTCAATCTCTTGCGTTACGTAGATATCGCCGACCATGGAGTTTGTTGTCGAAGACTTTTGTGCTGGTGCAGTTTCATCTATTTCATCATCCGGGGATTGATGTGCCCCCTACGCCATTTTGACAGTTTGGAGTTAACGATGCTATCTCGTATTGTTGATACCAAATTTTTAAAATCTGCAATCCGTTTTTATTTATTAGTATTATATTCTATACACCTTTCAAATTTTAACTTCGATTGACAGGTTTCTGCGCAGCAGTAGAGCAAGACTGGTAGGATCAGTGTCTGGTATAGTTAGATCTTTCTTCTACATCGAGAGAGGGCTTTGTCCCTTAATCGCTTTATTAGCGCAGAGTAGCTGCGGTTTGCGATCAATACTCGTCTCTTTATTTCCAATATTTTCTTTATTTACGACGGAGACAAAATCATTTACCATTTCAAAATTATAGTTGTCAACATTCACACAGCTTCCTAAACTAGTAGAATCCCCGTCCGTTGGAACAAAAAACTTATTTTTGTCCTCATTTATCACCAGACCCACTTTTGCCGACTACTTCTTAATGCTTGAGTTAACCGCAGTAACATCCCATAGTCCTTGGCTAATGATATCTATATCACTACACGCGACTATTATTAAAGATGGTAGCAGTTGTGTTTACTGCAGCCTGATCGTCTTTAGTAGGATGTTAAAAAGTTCGCATTACAGAATGTCACCTTGTATAAGGCCTTGCTTGGTAGAAAATGGCTGTGTCAGGTTTTGCCTATTTTACAGAAGAATTTGTATCGGTCGTTTGCGCTTCGCATGAATACCATAGAATGCAGCCATAGAATGCAGCTTTGTAATCGATAAACAGATAGTAAATGTCGATCTGCATTTCTTCGGTCTTCTCCATAAATTGTCGTCTAAAACCACACTGGTATCATTCTATCAAGTACGCTAAGAAAAGGGGTAGTCTTTCACATTACACATTGGGCTAGACCTTGTATACGATGGGTAAAAAGGATGAGACGCTTGAATAGCCTTTTCTACACATGTAGCTTTATTGCTTTTCAGGCGTGCAATTGCCGTTTTGATCTCGTTTTGGCTCGATGGTGAACAATCTACTCCATCGTCGATGATTGGAGTGATTTTGTCCCTTATGCTACATTCGGGAACGACCACAGTATGTATATGTTCCCTTCATATTTGCAGCACACTCTAAGTGTCCGTGATCAGATTTCCATTTCTGCCCTTATAGGTGAGGATCCCTGTTTTAAAACCTTTGCATTTTACCTTATGATTGAATTTTCGTCCCTTTATCCCTATAATTTTCGATATCCTGGCTGTCTCTTTCCATAGATGCTTTATTCGCCTAAAGAGGCGTTTCGTCTCTCTTTACTTTACGTCGTTCCGTGGAAAGAGACAGCCAGGATATCGAAAATTATAGGGATAGAGGGGCGAAAGTTATATTCTAAGGTAAAATGCAAAGGTATTAAATCAGGGATCCTCACCTATAAGGGCAGAAATGGAAATCTGATCACGTACACGCAGAGTATGCTGCAAATATGAAGGGACCATTGGCTGCATCGTTGCCTTGTAAACAGCATCTATTTAATCAGACAATACGCGTCGCAAAAACAGTCGTAGCGTTGTGATTATAGAAGATGCTATATGTTGGTACTGAGTTGCAAACAATAAAGCTGGGGTGTTTGTTTGCAGTAATTGAGAGAGTTGGTTGGGGTGGGCATTGGCTATCTCGGTGGTATGCAACTTTGCTTTGCGTTGGTGATATGAGTCTTTATTTGCATCGTGCAGCACATGCACTTCCATAATGCTTGAGACATGCTTTCCATCGATTACCAAGTAATCTATCTAGTTTCTTGTATTTTGATCCAGGTTGCAGGATGCTAGTTCCACTGACTAGCATGTTTCTTGCCGAAGCGAATGTAACCTGTCTGAAACCGTATTGAAGGTATTGTTTTATATTCCGACCAAGAGCATCTTCCCTTCCTACTTTAGCATTGAAATCTCCTACAACAATGCACCTTTAATGTCCTCGTCCTCGTCTTTGTCTTCTGTTAGCGTGACGTAAAAATATTTCGCCTTGATGCGGATAGTGACTATTCGCTCACTTACAGGGTCTAATCGCGAACCCAAATGTTATATTTTCTTTCCGACTATGAATCCACATTCAAATTCATGTCTTTTTGTATTACAGTAGTAAAAAATGCTTTGGTTCTTCCGTGGTGTGCATCTCTGTCCCGTCTATTGCATATTCTGTATGGCGGTGATGTCAGCCTTGTTTTTGTCGAGAACTTTCGTCAATTGAATAGAGGTACCATCATTGTATAGAGTTCGGACATTCCAAGTGCATATCTTTAGTCATTAAGACGTCGGCGGAGGTTGTTAAGATTTGGTGAAGGTTCTTATTTTTTCTGTTCTTCGTATTTTCATAATATTTTTTTATGCAATGGTAGTGCCTTATAAGGCCATTACGCCCGTTCCTAGTTTCTGGGGCTGCCAAAGCCACTAAATAGCCTTTGTGTTGAGCTTCGGTAAATTATATTACCTACTTCCTAAGATGCATCGGTGGTAGCATGCCATTTAGGTTACTTAACAATGCGTCTTCTCACATTTGCTACAACTGAACGGATGTTCGTTGGCATTTTCCAGGTAACACGTGATATATCGGATTCTTTTTCAATCGTATACCAGTTACATATTTCAAGAAGTCTACAAGTAGCAGTACATTATTTTGTAACTGATTTTTAGAAAGATTTCTCTAAGCACAATCGATTTATACACTTTAGATAAATGTTTACGGAAATATTTATAATAGAATTTTATTCTAAGAGTATTACAATTACTTGTATATATTTTTCAATTCAACCCATTAAGCGAATTATATACATATATTTTAACTTCAACACCATACATATTTTTGCATTTCCTGTACCCTCTTCCACCCACTGTTCCTCCGCTCCCTTGCGATTTCTCTGTAAATCATAACAAACCAAAAAAGTTTATTTTTATGCAAATCTCCACTCATTAAATTCGCATTTTGAAGCGTAACTTTATTAAATTTTCTTCTATACGTTAAATCCAGCAGTATGGCTGAATAAAAACCTTATAAAGGATAAATAAACAACAAAAACAAAAAAGAAATGATATCCTCCAAAGTCTTGAAATAAAAACTTTTAAGGATTCCCTTAATAACAAAAGGAATCCTTTAAGCCCAGAAATCGCGTTTGCAAAATAAAGGAAATTTAAATTATTCTTTAACATTTGGGGAATTTAATACATACAATATTTTAGCAGTGTTTGTATGTATGGCGAATATTACTATGCACATGCGGAAATTTTGTTTTTAATTTCATTAAAGCGTAATGGATTATGTCCAGTGTGCTAGCGCTAATATCTGCTGAAACTTTGTTGCCATACAATTAGGTAATTTGTTATGCCAATAGAGCAAAAACTATTTCATTTGAGTCATGTTAATTAAACACAAAAAAAAAAGATATGAACGAAATTAATTTCCTGAATATAAGATAACAACATAGTTTTACTTTGTTTATATTTACTTATTTCAAGAATACTAATGTATACGATGTTATTAATAGGAAAATTCATATATCATTTTCAGTGCTTTGTTAAACTATACGGTTGTCAAATTCACGTGCTCTATTAATTGTTATTTTAATTTGCATAATTTAAAAATAAATTATATATAAATATTTGAATCCACTTGTATTTAATTTTCTATGAATGAATATGAAATGGAAAAATGTAAATGCATTTTATGCATTTCTATGCGGTTAGACTTCAGTGATGTAGCACTGGAGATAAAGGGTGGACCACTTACAATTTTATGTTCAAACTAGCTTTAAAAATATGGTAATAATATTTTTCATTATTATTATATCATTGGTAATATTAATAGTCTAAATTGTTCAACTCGCAGCAGCTGCCAGGCGGTCAATGGGCTTTTGAGTTTCAGAAAATATCGATAGTAGCTTTAACTGTGTGGAACGTAACGCTGTAATGTTGGAACCATACGTCATACATGGCATTCCCCTCAACTTTTGGAAACAAAAATTCGCTGATAATGGTACCCTAATGCTCGCCATTGACGGTATATGGAAATCCTTGCTCATTTTCGAAGAAAAATGGGCCTATGATGAAGTCCGAAAATGATGAGTTAAAATAACTAACTCAATAAGGTACCTTTTACTATTTTTTTTATTAAAAATGGGGATGTAAAGTAAAACTTGCATCTCAAACCGACTCATTACCTCCAACTGGTCCCATCTGGGCAACATTGTTTCGTAATATTTTCTATCACGAGCATCTGATAGTTTGGCTAGTCACCTTTAGGTCCTATACTGGTTGTGACAACATACTTAACTTAATTTCCCTTCACACCCCACGAATGAGGTGTGGAATAGCTTTACGCTTTCTATTTTAGAATCACAACAAACGGCACCTACTTGTTTATCGACGAATGCGAACGTTACTGGTTGAGAAGCTTTTAATAGACATGCTGATTTACTCGACACTTATACTGCGAAATTGCAGTCGACAACATCGAAGGGGCCGGCAATGAAAGCAAAATTTAGATGATTGGAGCCAGGAGTCGAACCTGGGATCTCCCGCATGGTAGTCGGGTGTTCTAACCATTATGCCACGGCCGGTCCCATAATGGCTATGAAAGAAAAGAAAAAGAAGCAAACCTTGATGATCCCCGCAAACGTAATAAGGACCATGGCTAAGGGAAATGTGGACTCTCTGTAGAAAAGGCGCCGCTATCCGGCGGATATCCTCTACAAGTATCTGACTGACATCACCGCGAGCATGTAAACAGACACAAAGGAAGATGGACATCTCACAGTTGTAAATTCCAGAGATAGCCACTGCCTACTCCAACAGAATATCGCAGAAGATTGCGTTTCCATGGCAACAGCCGCAACAATCGTGCTTGGATATGAAAAGGTGCACTCAGACGAAACCTGGTACAATAAAGAATGTCGCATAGTGTTTGAGGAAATGAATACTGCTTCAAGAGCAAGGCTACAGCCAACTGTAACACAAGCTGCTAGGAAACGTCACAATGGAACAGTAAAACAGGCGAAGCAGCTATTTAAGCGGAAATTTAGCTTCAGATAAAGGAGAGGAAGACCGAGGATGTAGAGAGGTACAGAATGAGAGGCGAAGCTCTAAAATTTTACCGAAAAGTAAAAGCAAAAGGTTATGTTGCTGGGTTTCTCTCCTGTAAAAACAGAGATGGAAATCTGGTGTGTAGAATCTTATAAGTAGAAGGTGCTGCATATATGGAGAGAACACTTCCACCAACTGCTGGTTAATAAGCTGCACAGGTGAAGTTATAGCCCCAATTGCCAAAGAAGACGATTTCGCGGCTTCCGGTAGAGCTCTTCAAGTCCGGCGGCAATGAGCAAATAACGAGCATGCATCAACTGTTACGCACGGTTTGACTAGACGACTGAATGCCCGATGAGACGAGTCTAAGCGTATTAGGCTCGGTGTTGAAAAAAGGTGATTCAAGAGTGTGCTCTAACTACCGCAAAATCAGACTTTTAACCATCGCATTTAAGGTCATGTCGAGGTTGCTATGATGTGAATGACTAAGCCAGTGTTATCCAACATGATTGATCGTTATCAGTGTGACTTTAGACCTGCTAAAAAAACAACTGACCAGATATTTTTACTGCAGCAAATACTTGAAAAGACCCAAGATAAACACATCAACAAGTACCGTCTTTCCGTCGACTATAAATTTGCATTCAACAGCACGATATGGCAGAAATTACTCGAAGCCATGGCTGAGTTTGGTATTCCTGCGAAGCAGATACGTCTTTGCGTCTTTGGCAAGGACCTTACAAAGCCATTATATATCAGACGAGGCCTAAGGCAAAGCGACAGCTTACTGTGTGATCTCTTCAACATAGTGATGGAGTTGATAATGAGGAAAGCTGCAGTAAACACGAGTGGCACGATATTCAAAAAAACCATACTACTACTTGCGTACGCTGATGATATACGAGTAGACTTCATAGGTCGAAAACTGCGGAAGGTGACTGCAACCTTCTCAGGTATACAAAAGGAATGGTTTAACGCTGAACGAGGAAAAAACGAAGTTGGTAGTTTCAACGAACAAAGAATCGAACCGTTTGGAATGCTACCTCGGCTCTGCCATCAACAAAACAAATATAAAAATAGATCATCAATATGATACTAAGCCTTTTAGGCGACATAATGAATGTAGTGTTTCCAGGCTAAGGTACTGTTCATTCAGAAAGCCTCGGTGGCTATTATGTGATGTAGAATTGATACTAGCAGATGGATAACCATCTGTGTGGATAGCTTGGCTGCAATAAAAGCGATCATTTGTACATGTGTAAATCAAAGTTGGTGAGGAACTGTAAAAAGAAGTTGTATGGAATAAAGCCTCTGAATGTCGACCTCTGTTGGGTTCCCGGACATTGCGAGATTGCTGGTAATGAATCGGCAGACCTATTGGCCAGAGGAAGCAGTACTATGTCAGATCATTACTCTATAGAAGATGATCCCCTGCCCATTAGTTACCTTTTGGCTTAGAGAGACGGGGACATCTTCTGTGTAGTTGCCCCGCTCTAGCCCGTAGGAGGCTAAGTTCCTTAGGGGAGAGTTATATAGAAGACCTAGAGTCTCTCTTCTCAGCCTGAGTAGGCGATTTAATATTCTTTATGTGTTGCCTTCCATGGCTAACCGGGCCAAGATGACGATTGAGTTTCCCACGATTTTCACTTGTCTATATTCCTCCATCTCCCTTCACTTTTTTCTGACTGACAATCACAATAGATCAGCAGAACTCGATGTGAAGTGTTTTTTTTTACCAGATTACACGTTTTCACAACCTAATAGGTTCTATTACGATATTTGACGAACAAAATCCTAGATATAGGTTCTACCTATCTTGATGTATGGCGCTGCATCCTGTGTAATGACACAAGCGTATGAATCGGTTCTGGCAATATTCGAGAGGAACATACTCCGTAAAATATATGGGACCATCATCGTTAACGGAGAGTAAAGTACCAAGAGTATGTACGTGCTGTATATCGACATTGCCGTGGTTAGACGTCTTAAGAGAAAGCGGTTGTGTTGGCTAGGTCAAATCGATGAACAAGCTCGAAAAGTTTTCGACAATGAACTCGTTGGACAGCGCAGAAGAAGGCGACCAAAACTCCGTTGGAAAGACCAGTTTACGGAGAACCTTGCAGAACCTGGTGCATATAATAATTTTCTTAAAAAAAACGTAATTTCCCTTTACTCCCCATGAATGAATTAATTAGATTCACAACAAAAGGCACCTACTTGTTTATCGACAAATGCGAACGTCACTGTTTGAGAAGCTTTTTACTAGACATGCCGATTGACTCGACACTATACTGCGAAGTTGCAGCCGACAACATCGAAAGGGCCGGCAACGAATGAAAAATGTAGATGGTAGGAGCCGGGAATGGAACCACCGATCTCCCCAATAATACTTTTCTACGTGCGGCATACAATTACAATGTACGATTGCAAGCAAGCTGAGTAAGTAAGTATTAGGCCTTTAAAATGTTCACACCTCCAAAAAAATAAAAATTTTCCTTAAATCAAATTTTTAAATCTAAACTCTAAACACTCTTCATAAGGTAATAATTCATATCCTTTAAAGCTCAAAAAGTTGAAGAAAGCCCATAAAAAATATTATTAATGTGTGAGTGTGTGTGTGAAGACGAAATGTGGAACAACAAACTTTGAACATCCTGCGTGCATCCTGTGGGTGGTGGCAGCAGACCGGTGTAGCAGTGTTAACAAAAACGTGTGTGTGTGTATGTGCGTCTCAGTTATCTGATAACAAAAAAGTCTAGCAACACTCCAACACACATCCCGACATAAACAACACATTGTTACAATCTTGGCACGCCTTCTTCCTTTTCCGTTTTGAACGGAACGCCGCGCACGTTTTTACGCGAGGACTCTTTTGATTGTTCGCATCCAACAATGTTGGGGTGGGTGCCCTAAGCTAAGCAATGGGTGGGTGCTTCACGTGGTATGCAACATATTTTTACTGTGTTGTATCTACTTAACACACCGTTAAACTCAAAACCTCTGTGCAGACAAAAACATACGCACACAAACACTCTGGCTTGCTCTGTTATTTCGCGTTCTATTTAATCGTATTCATACATTAAAATACTTTAATCGCCATATCGAAAGCGATTGAAATCTGTTGGTGTGAGGTATGGCAACAAAGTATTTCAAGGTTTAAAAGTGGCTAAAGCCATGCATGAGAGTACAACGACGAACGATGTACCGCGTACATACCGCACAGCCATCTAATTGTTTATGCTGATTGGCTTGTTTTTGTTTTCAACTTTTTTTTTGCTTTGTGAGTGCGGTGGTGCTATTTTAATTTCAGTTAAATTAGCTTAACCGGGACAATCTTCATTTGTTTGCAATTAAAAACAAAAGGATACAAATTAAAATGCACCAGAACAGTAGACTAAAAAAAAATGGGAGCTTGAGTATAAGCTGCCAGCCAGATAGACTGGAGGGAGGAGAAGATGGACGGACAGATTGAGATTGTGGTGACAGTTCTGTAATTTCGCTTTACTCGTTTCACACTTAGCTAGCAAGAGCAAATCATGTGCACAGAAGGAGGGAGTTTTGGAATTTTTGTCGGCTTTTTGTGCTGTACACAGAATATTCTATATTTAACTTCAAATAGCAGACAATAACACTTGTGCTGTTTGTGATTAATTGCATTTTAAATGGTTTAATTTCGAACGCGCCGTGTTGCAGTTACAGTCAAGTTGAAGGGGAAATATGTTTTTGCAATGGGCAGCTATGGAGTGCATCGTAGCAGCATGTTGAGTGGAGAAATAGCAAGTTATTGCTATTGTAAAATATCTTAATTTCGTAGAAATTGTTTGAGAACTACCAGGAAAGTTGACTGACGGACAGTTGCAGAAATTTTTGAAATCTATGAAGAAACGACCCATAACTGAGTTACCAATAGGTTGGAAATGTTTGAGAGGTGGGCAAAAAATAAACTATATTGGATTTCTAACCTGCCGTTATTTCGAAGAAGATGGTCAATTTGATATTAATGAAGTGGCAGGTTATCACTTTAGGGTTAACAATTTTTGAAATGGGTCGTATGCACTTAAAGACAATGGGGAAATATTAAATACTATCTTCCACAGTTTGGAGTCTTCATCTCAAACTATAAGAAATCTACGAAATTAATTCAAATTCTATGAAATAGAAATTTACGAAATAAATTTAACGCAGATTACGAATTTAATTTGTGCTGCGAGTAATCCGGTTTCTTATTGAATGAAAGATCTCGATTGCATGCAAGTCCAGTGCACTCTGCTGAAGATATTAACGCTTATCGATGTTTTGCTATAAAAAGTTAAGGAGCATCACATGGACCTTGTATGGTTTCAACAAGACGGCGTTACATTCCATGAAGTCAACGCAAAGATCAATCTTTTGTGCACTTTGTTTAAAAACCGCATAATCAGCCAAAACTCGGAAGTTCATTGGCCGCCTCAGAGCTGGGATTTAAGTCCGTTAGTCTATTATCTTTGGGATGCCGTTATATAAGCGTAATGCTAATATCACCAATCTATGATTTCTTGAAACTCAAAATCGACAGAACGTTCATGAGATTGGTAGATCGCATTTAGTTTTGTAAAGCAAGATTTAGATCAATGAAAATACAAATGACGCCAGAAAATTCTACCAAAGAGTAAGTTACGGTTCCCACGACTATTGAATCTGTGCTCCGTTATGCCCCGATTATTTGGTCAAAGATTGTCAACTCAGCAAGAGCTTTATCAACCAGGGAAGGAATCTAGGACGATGCCTAGCTGTCCCAACAACAACGACCAAAGTGTAAAACATTATTCTCAAGACATAACTTTAAGTAGAGATAGAAACGTGAATCTGGTGATAGACATGTCGAGTGTGTTGAATATTTGCGGCATCTAAATACTCAGACACTTTAGCAGACCGTATCATGATGGTTAGAACACGCGACTATCATACAGGAGACCAGGCTCTCGATGCTGTCAACGGCAACTCGCAGTATTGTTGAGTCAATCGATATATTCTAGTAAAAGCTTCTCAAACAGCAGACATTCGGATTCGTCGAAAAACTGTCCGTTCGGCGGAATATATTGATTGCTGTTACCCGGAACCAGATTAAAATAAGTTGAAGATGATGACCACATAATGTCTGGTTTCAATAAGATGGTGCTAAGGACCTTCCAGTCAACGCTACAATCGGTATTTTGCGTATTTGAGAACCGGATTGGGACCGGCCGGGGCATAGTGGTTAGAACACGCGACTACCATGCGGGAGATCAAAGGTTCAAATCTGGATCCAGTCATCTTAAAAAAAAATTGTTTCTTTCATTGTCGGCTCCCCTCGAATGTTGTTGACAGCAACTTTGCAGTATTAAGTGTCGAGTCAATCGGAGTGTATAGTAAGAGCTTCTCAAACAGTGACGTTTGCATTCGTCGATAAACGAGTAGGTGCCGTACGTTGTAAATCTAAAAATAGAAAGCGTGTTAATTCACAACAACGCGAGGAGCTATCCCATACCTCATTCATGGGGTGCAAAGGGAAATTAAGTTTTTTTTTAAGAAAACCTGATAATAAGCCCAAACTCGGAAGTCTATAGGCCGAATCGCTGTTGCGATAGACTATAATCTATGGGACGCCGTGAAATATAGCGCAAATTTTCCCGATCAATTGATTTCTTGGAACAGTTTATCGATCGTTCACGATGAACGCCCAAACATGGAGACTGTGCTGAGTATTATTTGGAGCCGCATATAATCGGCCTTTTGGCCCTAGCGTAGCATGACGGTTAGAATACGCGACTATCATAGGGGAGACCATTCTTCGATCCTCTTTGCATATGCGGATGACATTGACATCGTCGGAAAAAGAAAGCGTACTGTTACTTGTGTTTTGCCAGAATCGAAAAGGAATCGGCGAATATGGATTTTATGACAAAATTTATGCCTGCAAGTTCAAGACAAACGTAACGACGACAATAAGGCGATAAAGTGAATAATGACAATTTCAATATCCATATAGTAAAAGAATTCAGGCAGAATGGCGTTGGACGAAAACTACCAGGGAAGGCGTAGAAAGAGTTGACCGAGATTCTAGAGAAAGGACGAAGTGAAAGAATGTAACGGTACAAATTCTCTACATAGCATTTATTCATACATTAACAACTCTCGTACATAAAAATAACTGTAGTATCATAGATGTGTTGTGCACTCACTCAGTGTAAGTAAATCGGAATATAGCCAATAGAATCTCATTCACTTTTGGCGCCACATGTGGTTTAAGTAGACTGACTTAACTAAGCTGTCTGTTCGTCACAGTGACTTTAGTCGTTTGTTTCAACCACAGTGACTTCGATCGTCTGTTCCGCCACCGTGACTCTGGTCGTGTGTTGAACTGCAGTCATTTCGGTCGTCTGTTTAACCACAATGACTTCGGTTGTCTGTTCCCCCACAGTGATTTCGGTCGTCTGTTCAAACACAATGACTTTGATTGTTTGTTCCCGAACAGTGACTTCGGTCGTCTATTCAACCAAAGTGCCTTTGGTTGTCTGTTTCCCCCACAGTGACTTCGGTTGTCTTTGAACCACAATGACTTCAGTCGTCTGTTTAACCACAATGACTTGGGTCGTCTGTTCCCCCCCATAGTGACTTCTGTTGTATGTTAAACCACAATGACTTCGGTTGTCTGTTTAACCACAATGACTTCGGTCGTCTGTTTTCCAGAGTGTTCGGTCGTCTGTTCATATGGTAGATCATAACCAGCTATGGGCAGGGAGCTCTCTCGGAGCTTCAAGAGCATAGGAATTCGTATTGACCAAAGCCGTGCATATGCTGCAACCTGAAATCCGAACCTTCAAATCGGAGCTGAGCCTGCTACATTCAAGGATCCCGAGCCTGCTATACGAATCTAATACCTGAATCTAGTGTTATAAAACCCTAATAAACACAATTTAATCACCCTAGTCAGGAAAATCGCTATGTTCTTATTTCGTAAGATTGAAGGGTCCTTATGCAGATCCTGGGTGAGATGTTGTATACCCCAGTCGAATGTTCTTATTCACACGTTACAAGAAGATATGCAGGTCTGGGATTTCACGAACAGGATAAAGCACCCATATGACTGAAATGCTTGAAAATCATTTATTATTCAGGCCAAGACCAACAACAACTCCTAGAGCTAACTTAAGTAAGTAAAGCAAGTCTTTAAGGCCGTTTGAAGAAGTTGCCGTTTTATTTTAATAATCCGGACTGAATCCACTGCTCGGAAGTGATCGAACCCTAGTCACCCGCATGATAGTAGCGTATTCTAACGATCAAATCGCTTTTACCCTCACAAATAACTTGAACCCCAATGTATCTTAACAATTAATGAATCCACAAAAAACAAATGTTTCATTGTCTTCTTCTAAACAAGAACCCTTTCCTACCCTTCCAAGTGATATATTTGCTAAAACTAAAGGTATTCGATGGCAACGTAATTGTTAACTGATTTATTTTCATTCGTTCTATAAGTTCAATAAAAACCACTATCGATATACATTATTGAAATTACAATAAAGGAAAACAATTACATTATCACAGATAACCTAATTATATCGACATACAATCATGATTTACCAAAGAGCGGCCTCTGATTTAGGTTCCATCAGTGATAGGTGGAAACTTTATTACAAGAAACGTACAACTACAGGAAAATATAATAATTAAACCACCCTGTGAAAGTTCAAGCGAGGTCATGTCCTGAAAATGTATGCATACTAACTTTTAACATACAAACTAAAATGTCCTGTACTAATATACATAACATACATACATACATGCATACATACATTACAAAGGGAGTAAACAACATTTACATGGAATCCAAAAAAAAACCTGAAAAGTGGTGTATGTATATTGTTTATAACCAACATATGTAGATAGGTATATACTAACACCTAATACGTATATACTTAGAAATTTATACCTATTTTTATACATATAGAATATGTATAAAAACTTCATGTACGCCATGTCACATTTGAATTTTACCTTCCTTTCAGTTTTCTCATGTGAGTGTTCAAACAAACAAAAAAAAAGGAATAATTGCTATGAGCCGTCAACAACTGTGTATCCGCGTGTTTGTGTGTGTACTTGAGTGATACTTACATATGAATTCTTACCAAAAAAAAAGGAACATAAACAAAAACAACAACGGCAACGACATCACCTAACACACACACCTCCCCGACACTAACAAACAAAAACTCACCTGGATGAAGCAAGTTGTTGGCTGTTGCTTGGCATTCATTCAATCGGCCATTATGAAAAACGTGTATACAAATGTATGTATGAATGGTGGTACACATGTATATATGTACATTCATATTTATTTATACCGGTAGACTTGCATGTGACTATGACTAGAGTGAACAGTGGGTAAGGTATTAAGGAAGGGAAGAACACAAAATAAAAAAAAAACATTGTTCATATCATGCAAACTTAGATCAAACAAAGGAATATGTACGTAATTTTTTTGTTGTTGTTGGAAACTGTTTCCACATGCGAATGTTTTGATGAGTATGATTGTATTAATACAGGTAGGTCTTTATAAACATGCGGCCTTATTCATAAAAACTTATAAGAGGTTTATAAACCATTTTTAAGCAATTTTCAAGAAAACAATATTCATAAACGATTCATATCTTCAAAAAGTTAAAGTAGGGTTGTCTCTACTTCAAGCATGCTCTAACTTAACGTTTGTACAATTTATTGCATATTTATGAATTTGAGATCTTTATTTTGAGTTTTTAGGCATTTTTTCTACTGGAATGAGTTGTTGCATGTATTCATTGTGTAGGAAATTTTCTTCCTAATCATTGCGCACATAGAAAAGTATCTAAATAGACACTTTTCATTCATGAATACCATTTTGAAAAATATTTCTCCAAAATTCTTAAAAAATAATTTATAAATTATGAAATAATATTCGTGATGTATAAACAATCAAAACAAGGAAACAATGTAATCGGTATCCGAATATAATTTCAACATGAGGAAAAGAAAATAATTTTTTTAATTTTTACTTTAACGTCTTTTTAATCATCATGAGAATCGTAGTCAATGAAAAATTGAGCTACTAATAATGTTCATAGTTATAATAAGTGCAAATACATGTTTGGTATCCGATTATAAAGCTTTTGTATGCGATTATAAAGCTTTTTTTATACATCATTAACGATCAATAACAGTCGGCGTTGCCACCTGGACACATAAAGCTAAAGTATTGATAAACAACGTTTATGAATACAATTTCTTATTAAAGGTTTTTTAGAGCTAAAGAATACTTTAACTAGAGAACGCTTCATACCTACTTTAGAAATTTTTTATGAATAGGCCGATGGAGTGTAAACAAACTATGAATATTATTGTTGGCATTGCATTTATGAAACTATCTATTGGGTGGGTCGGGCATAACATGGAATTGAATGGCCCTGTTATTTATAAGCGAATTGGCCAATTTGAAATCTATGAAGTGACAGTTTAATAGATAAAGGTTAGAAATTAACGAAATTGGTCGTTTTACAATTAAAACCAGTACAGAAATTTCAGTCAGGTAAACTGACTGATAAATACCATCACCCAATTTAAGATATTGTTGAAGTCTTGAGTTATTGAAATGAATAGATTTTTAATTAAAATAAAATTACTTATGTATATTTTTTCCCCTGCTTGTGGTGCAAAATCGTCCAAAACTTTACTTATTTGTGTAGGGGGTATAGGTGCCGGTTTGGAATTTATGTGAGAAATGTTAATTTTTCAAAAAAATTTAATTTTGATAGGGGGTACCACAATAGGTGAACCGATACAGTCCTTATTCATTCCTAACTCGAATTTTCATACGAACAACTTACGAATAATTTGACTGAATTCAGTGCACTTACAAAAAAAGATATGTATGTAAGACTATAGGGGTGAGTTCGGTCCTTTGTGTGGGAGGTACCAGAAGGGGTGTGTCAAATAGGTAGGTTTTCTGAGGTTTCGCCTCCTATCACAATATAAATTAACCGACTAATTTTCATTACCCCTCAAATGTCCGTTTGGAAGTTATGGGAGAATTATTAATTTTTCAAAAATAGGTAATTTTGTATGGGAGGTACCAGAAGGGGTGACCCGATATAGTCCATATTCACTCCTGATTCATATTTTCATAAGCGTACAAATTACTCATAATTTGACTGAATTCAGTGTACTTAGAAAAAAGATATGTTTGTAATACTATGGGGGTGAGTTCGGTCATTTGTATGGGAGGTACCAGAAGGGGTGTGTCAAATAGTTAGGTTTTCTAGGATTTTGCCTCTTATAATAACATAAATTAATCGACCAATTTTCATTACCCCCCAAGAGTCCGTTTGGAAGTTATAGGAGAAATATATAATTTCCAAAATTTTCCAAAAATAGGTAATTTTGTATAGGAGGTACCAGAAGGCGTGAACTGATATAGTCCATATTCATACCTGAGTCTAATTTTCATAAGCAAACATCATACGCAAAATTTGAGTGATCTCAGTTTACTTACAAAAAATATATGTAAATAAAACTATGAGGGTCAATTCGGTCATTTGTATGGGAGGTACCAGAAGGGGTGTGTCAAATAGTTAGGCTCTCTGAGGTTTCGCCTCCTATCACAACATTAATTTATCGACCAATGTTCATCACCCCTCAAGTGACTGTTTTGAAGTTATTGGAGAAATATATAATTTCCAAAAATAGGTCATTTTGTATGGGAGGTACCAGAAGGCGTGAACCGATATAGTCCATATTCATACCTGAGTCTAATATTTATAAGCAAACATCATACGCAAAATTTGCGTGATCTAAGTTAACTTGCAAAAAAGATATGGATGTAAAACTATAAGGGTCAATTCGGTCATTTGTATGGGAGGTACCAGAATGGGTGGGGCACAGGTTTCGGTTTTCTTAGGGTTTGTCTACTTTTGCAAGATAAATAAACTGACCAAATTCAAACATCCTCCGGTTGTCCGTTTGGAAGTTATGGAAGAAATATTAATTTTCCAAAAATAGGTAATTTTGTATGGGAGGTACCAGAAGGGGTGGGGCTATTCAGCCCATTTACAATCCCATAAGTTCGTTTTGATAAATATTGACACTGGTAAATTTTCATACCGATCCGTTAAGGTTTACTCGAGTTATCCTGCTGACCAGCCATCCAGCCAGCCAGCCAGCCAGCCAGCCAGCCAGACAGACGGACATAGCTCATTCTTCTTAAAAAGTTCTGAAACGAATTTGGTCTTAAGATACTTGGGGTCTAACTCGTCTCCTTTAATGCGTTACACTTTTTTTCGTATCAAATGATATATACCCTCATCCCTAAGGGTGATGGTATAAAAATGGGGAATGGTAAAAATTTGTATACCCCCGCCCTACGGGTCAGAGGGTATATATCATTTGATACGACTCAATAGTGTTGCATATAGAAGAAGACCCTTTAGGCCCTAAGTTTCTTTGAACCACATTCGATTTATGACTTTCTAACTCATTAGAGCAGCGAACCGCGAGAGGTAGCCCTTGGGCAACATTAGCGAGAGAGCCACACATGTATTCCCACACACATTGAAAGAAAACAAACAAATCCATTCAATCTCGCTTGAGCATTCGACCGATGCGGTTGTGTCGACGCTTGTTGTTAGCATGGCAATAAAAGAAATTAATTTTTTCAGTGTATTTATGTACGTTGCCACGCGCACGGCAGTAATATTTATCAATTATTTCCTGGATTTTTCTATTTTAATTTTGTTCATAGTTATGAAAAAACTATATAACAAATTCTCTCACTAAAGTGAGAGAGGGAAGAGAGCAACTCACTAACACAAACTCATATTGTGGTAGTATTGGGCTGCCGTTCACTGCATAGGAGCCATATCCGTCTGTCTGTCTGGCTATCCGGCTGGTACGCACGATAACTTTTGAAAGACGAAAACAAATGTTTTGAAACACTGCATAAGTTAATATTGCCCAAAAATACTTACGGTATTGAAAATGGGATACATGGCTACGCCCCTTCTGGTACCTCTTATACAAATGTGCCCACTTGAAAAATCGAGTAATATTACTAAAATATCCAACGGGATCATGACCAAATTCTGTATTTAGTGAAACTAAATGAGGATAAAGTTTTGTAAAAAAATTGGAAATTTAGCCACGCCCCTTCTGGTACCGCCAACTTTATATATCAATTAATATTATAAATACGCCCAACGCGATTGAATATTCTGTATTTAGTAATGCTGACGCTGAATAAAGTTTTGGAGAACAAATTGAAAGACTAGCCACGCCCCTTCTGGTACCCTTCTGGTAATAATACCGAAATACTAGAAGATTTCATGTTTTACTGAGGGTGAGGGTCGGTTTCCAACATTTTTATGTCTCCAACCCCCTCCAACCGACTGATAATTATCCTCACCCTCTGTATGATATTATATGTTATTGAGTTATTGAACTTAACAGATTTTTAATTGAAATTACTTACGTTTTATTATTTTCCTGCTGCATAGCGTTAACGTACATTGATCAAAGTAAATCCTTAGTTAACCAAAGCAAAACGCAGCCCGCCAGGCTTACCTATTCTATCGAAAAGAAAAATACTTTAAAAAAACTTTAATACCTGCGATGAGTTAGCTACAGATGCAAAGGAAGACATTCATCCATATACTTATGATGGTTTCATATTCCATTTTGTCGTTCATCACATTTCGATCATATACGTACATAATTATTTCCTTAGCCGTAGTAAAAACTCTTGAATGACCATTCTTGTACTATGTTGTTGTTATTGTTGTTGGTCGTGTTTCTCTTAGCTCCGTTTCGTGTTAAGCCAAATAGAAAATTGAACAACAGTAATCAAGAAGAATCAACCACCACCACCATCACCAATAATATTAACGTCCATAGGAAATACAACAAGCATAGTACCAGGAAAAAAATTGTAGCGTGTTTCCTTGGTGCCGCTTTTTTTTCAACAATT
The DNA here is from genome assembly GCA_964034835.1 of Muscina levida. Taxonomy (NCBI): domain Eukaryota; kingdom Metazoa; phylum Arthropoda; class Insecta; order Diptera; family Muscidae; genus Muscina; species Muscina levida. The sequence continues at coordinate 109,798,500 of OZ035880.1, forward strand.
TGTTTAGGTTTCTTATTTGTTTGCTGTGTGTGTGTCTGTCTGTTTCAGTTTGAAACACGTCATTTTGTTTTGTGTGCTAGCAAAAACAACAACGGTAGAAATCTACATAAAACATAAAAAATAAATATTCACGGAGAACCCACCAAGAAAACGCAATGCAGAAAGCTCTCAAATAGCTACCAATGAAAAAAAACGACAATATGGGAGCCATTCTATAAACACTATCAGAATAAAAATAAAATGAGCGACTGTCTACATCCAAAAAGTTTCGTGTTTTGTTACTTAATTTAATTCAGGTAAAATTGTTTATCTTAATCGCACGCCATACCCCCAGAGCGTTTGTTAAGAAGTTTATCCACAACAGAAGATGAAACAACAACAGCAACGAGGATGGTAGTCCCCCTATATATACAATCCCAAGTAGAGTATATTTCAATTTTATTTGGCTACATGTTACTGTTTTTGTGGTTAGTCTCTCGCTGGTTTTTGGCCGACAAACTGAAAGGAAATGTCTGTTAAGGTACTTAAGACTTAAGACAGCCATTGAAGGTACGAGTTCGGTCTTCACTATGAAGTTTTGTTATGTTAAGACATGGTACGGGCTTAACACTATGCGAGCCAAGATGAATTTTTTTAGGTGCACTGAACTTTTAAATATGAAGCAAAGTAGTTAAATTAAAATGGGTTCTATTCTAAAGGCTCTATAGTAAAACTTCCAAAGCTGTGTATTAGATCTTATTTTATAAGGAGTTATGTCGTATAACCATTGCAGTTGGTATTTTTATACCCCCACCCTTAGGGATGAGGATATATATCATTTGATACGAGAATAAGTGTAAGAAGAAGTGTTAGACGGGTGTGACACCATTATGTGACGGTTGTGACCTAGTATAAAAACTCCAAAAGTTTGAGAAATCAAAATGATTTCCATCCTCTTTCCGTAGTCTACACTTTCGTTTTCTGTCCCGATAATTTTTGCCTCCCAATGACTTTATTCATTCCCTAGCATCTCTTCTTTTTCTATCCTGTTCTCTGTCTAAAGCTAAATGCATTTTATACTTTTCTGAATTTTCTTTAAGTTTTATCCTTTGTAAGCGATTTCTATTTGAGGCATTGATTAAAAAAATGCACATTATCTTTGCTGTGACGGGCGTTACCAAATTTTTTCTTTCACTAAATCAAATATTTAAATTTACAAAATTGCACTATATTTTTAATTGAACTTACATTTTTATTTTTAGAAAGAATTAGTGGTTTTTTATGTAAAGAAACAATTATATAAAACTTTTGTCATGTGTACTTTTTTTTCGTTTTCGGTGCCACTCATTTTTTCTTCCTATGACTTCAGTCATTTTCCTGGTAACTTTTCTTTTTCTATCCTATTCTCTCTCTAAATGTAAATGCATTTTATACTTTTCTCTATTTGCTTTAAGTTTTGTCATTTGTTGCCGCTTTCTATTTGTGGCATTTATTAAAAAAATCACCTTATCATTGCTGTGACAGGTGCGACCAATTGTTTTCTGTAACTTAATACTCTCAAATATTTTTGTCAAAGTTCAAAAAATTTCACTATATCATTAATTGCACTTACATTATTATTGTTAGAAGTATAATTGGTTTAATATGTAACGAAACAATTCTATTAAACTTTTTGCATTTGTAATGTGACGGGTGTGAAATAAAATGCATATAATTCTATAAAATCATAAAATTTTCCATACAAAGCCAAAACTTTAATTGAAAACAGACAAGAGCTTTGTCATTCCAGAGATAACAGTTTTTGTTTTAAAAAAAATATATATAGAATATAAAAACATTTTAAAGTAAGTCCTAACATATCAAAACCCGTTCTTTATATACTCATTTCAAATTGTTGCCAAATTGATAAAAATTAAAAAAAAAAATAATAAACTTTCGATTTGTACATAATTAATGTTCTATTACACAATGCAACAAATTTTTGATCGCGGCTTCTAAATAGTTGATCCCTATGTAAAATTTCATGCTGAATTCAAATCTGCTGTCAGATATGTGAAAAGTAGAACGGTTTTTGAGATATTGTCAAATTTTCATTTTTAGTGTTTTAATAAAAGGAAGGTCTACTAAAATGCCATTTTCTCTGGTTTTAATTCACCGATGTTTGCAAACTGTGACGAAAATAAAATATAATAAAATTATTTCTTCAAAAAATGTTTAAAAAAATCCAGTCATAAATGACGAAGTTATGGCACTTCAAAGTTGGATTTTTGTAAAAATTTTAATGATTTTTCAAGTTTTCGCTGCCTTTAATTAAGTTTCTTTTCGTGTTTCCGTAAAAATTGCTTCGGTTTTAGACGATTACATGATAGAATAATATCTTACAAAAATGTGTTTGCCCTTGGTCATCAAAATGGACCATATCCATAAAAATTGTTCTACTTTCCACATATCTGAGAGCAGATTTGAATTCAGCGTGAAATTTTACATCAAAATCTATTACTAAATGCCCCGGATACATAAATTTTTGAAATTTTGTGATATAGTGTTATAGACATTAATTAACCGATTTTTTTTTTTAAATTTGGAATTATATTTTTTCCTTTATAGAGCCGTTTTACGTGGATTTGTCCAAAAGTAACTCCTCTATACTTTGAAAATAATATTTAGTATTCATAGGTGAAACTTAAGAAACCGGAAAGTTTACTCCACCTACTCGATATGATGATTTTTTTTTAAATATTTGTTCAAATTAATAGGAGACTTTTTCCATAGTTCTCAGTTGGTACCGTATAGGAACCTTTTGGGTACCCCATACAAAATGACCAAATACCCAGAAGTAGTGAATTGAACTTTTTTAAAAACATACATCATACGTTGGATGAAGATATTTATCAGTCAGTTTACCTGACTGAAATTTCTGTACAGGTTTTTAATCTGTGTCTCTTGTTATACCAGCAACTACCGCAAAAAAAACACTTTTGTCATCGTTTCCCTTCGATTGCCAAAAATTACTTAGAATTGATGCCTTTAATGGGTTAACTCTACAACACTGCAACTATCCGCCATTTGTATCCACCTTTTCTACGAAAATTTTCTAACCAAGGCAGCGAACAAACAAACAACAACGTTGCTTGTCTAAAATATGACATTGAAATATTTCTCACACTCTAAAACTACAAATTCACTTCAGTTTCGGAAATGTATTTCTCACCGTCTTGTTCGTGCATATATATGACTGCTAAACATTTGAAATCTTAACAACCATCATCTAATTTTTTATCTTTCTCTCTTTTTTTTTGTTGGAAATTTAATTTTGTTTCGAGACAACCCACAAACCACCGACCGGTACATAACTGAATCCACAAAAAAATAAACAGCAATACAAAAAAAAAATTGTAACCATAACCACAAGCCAAAAGAAGTAGCCGTGCAATTTCCCGCGTCAGGAGAATAACAACAACAAAAGAGTGTAATATTTTGACCATAAAAAACTCCATTTCAGCAACTTGAGAAAACAGATTTGCTGCTTTTTAATTCATGACCAATGCCAAACCCACAAGAGCGCTGACATAAAATAAACTTATTTGTCTACGAATTGGAATTTAGTTTGGGGGTACATTTTGTGGTTTCTTATTAAAACCAAAAATATGCCACAAAAAAAATAACAACATAAAATGGTAGACAATGTGGTTTAAACGATTTAATATGAAGTTTTCAGTTAAAAACGGAATTGTGGTGATTTCGTTTGTTGCAAAAAAAAAAACACGATAAATTTTAACATATTATAAATTTGTGGGTTGTTACTATACTCCAAAGAGCAAATTGTAAAAAGACATGATTTTCAGTTGAAAATAGTTGCTAAACCTCAAACATTTAAGAATATATAAGTTTAATTTAATTAATCTGTCGATCCCATATCAAAAAATGCTGTAAACGATTATAAGTTTAAAAATTTACATATATCATTTAAAGCAGCAATGTTTACCACACAGCTGACTTTTATAGCCTCACAAAATGAATGCATTATTTCTTATTTAAATATATGTTTTTTTTTTTGCCAATTAGTTTTGCTACTTTATACTAATAATTAGAATATTTTTAATTTGTATACTCACTTATGGCATTTTCGGCTGAAATGAAAAGAAAACAAGAACAAAAACTTTAGTATTAACTTCAAAATTTGCTATACAAAGAAAAGGCAACAATAATGTTGGTATTAACTTCAAAATTTGAAATGCAAAGAAATCAAAACAATCATATTTAGTAATAAAACTTGACAATTTAAAAAAATTATAAATAACTTTAAGATACAACTTAAGTTTAAGTTCCAATCTTTAAAATTCATCGATATATATCTACGTAGCTGTCTTCATTTTAAAGTGTGCATCCTATAAATCTTATAAATTTCCATACTTAACCACCAATAAAAGTGGTTGTTTCGAGGAGAGACAACGGCTCTCAATGTATTTTTTTACGATTTGCCGCCGACTGTCTTGTGCTTCCTTTTACTTTAAGTTCACCTGATTCATGGGAGAAGAATGTAAAGATTGCGGCAGCAAAGTGTTGAAATCTATAAATTTTGCCAGACTTTATTACAAACGACCTCTTGATATACAATTTGTGTGTTTGTTAGACGACATGACAATGCCATAAAAATATCTTGAATGTTCGACGGTTTTTTCTACATTCGCAATTGGTAAGTAAGATGAAAGGTGCAAAAAACATTGCATTAGAGATGTGAAATGAGCGAACGCTGTACTCGGTTAAACATTTACTGTGGTTAACAAAATTTTTAGCTTTATCTTAACACATGAACTTGCTTGGGGTGTTCAGGGGTGCGAACATTGACTCCGATCACTTCCTTACCGCAATTAAGTTACGCATAAGGCTAAGCGTGGCGAAAAATTGACCCCCCAAAATGTTGACAACCAGCGCAAACGAATTAAGGACCATGATTTAAGGGTATGCACCTGTAATGTTAGAACACTGTAAGACCAGGTGCCTCCATCCAACTGGCGGAAGCCCTCGAAGAATACAAGGCTGACATAACCGCTTTACAGGAAATCCGGTGGACGGAACACGGATGCTCGCGCATGAAGACGTGCGACATCTACAATAGTGGCCATGCGGACAAGCACGAGTTTGGATGTGGATTTGTGGTTGGCAAGAGACTGCGACACCTAGTCTCAATGTTCAACCCAAGCCACCATAAGAGTCAAAACTAAGTTTTTCCACATAACACTTATATGTGCCCATGCTCCGACAGAAGAGAAAAGCGATGAGGACAAAGACGAGTTCTACGAGAGCCTAGAAAATCTATATGACCGTAGCCCGAGCCATGACGTTAAAATTGTACTAGGCGATTTTAATGCTAAAATAGGCAGGGAAACCGCATTTGAGCCTACCATCGGAAAATTCAGTCTGCTCACCGAAACGTCGAACAATGGCATCAGACTGATTGATTTCTCTGCGGCAAGAAATATCGTAGTTAGCAGCACTAGATTTGACGATAAAAATATTCATAAGGCAACAATCTCCAGATCAATTGTCGAGGAATCAAATTGATCATGTGGTAGTCGATGGATGGCACGCATCGAGTGTTCTGGACGTACGAGTGATTAGGGATGCGAACATTGACTCCGATCACTTCCTTACCGCAATTAAGTTACGCATAAGGCTATGCGTGGCGAAAAATGTACGTAACCAAGCACAACGAAAGCTGGACATCGGTAAACTGCGGACCACAGAGGTAGCAAACGCCTACTCCAACCACCTAACTCAACTGCTGCGGAATGATCCAACCCCTGACAATATAACCTCGCAGTGGCAAAATATAAGCGACTCCTTAGAACGGGCTGCGAGAAGCGTACTTGGGTACTTAAAGCCGTCTCAAGAAGATGCCTGGTACGATGATGAATATCGCAATGCCACGAGAGAGACGGTTGCTGCATACAGGGCGAAACTGCAGTCAAAGGCAATGCTAGCTGTTCGTGAACAACACAGGGAGAAAAGACGAGAGGCAACTCTTCTTTTTAGACGAAAAAGAAAAAAGCTAAAGAAGAGACAGGACATGTGCACATAGTTGCTCCGAAGTAGAGGGGAATACCGAAAATTCTACCAGAGAGTTAAGGCGAAAATGCGTGGAACAGGATTGCCCTCGGATCCGGATAACGTTCTAAAGATATGGAGAGAACATTTCAGCAATCCACTGTATACCGACACCGCTCCAGAAGACCCCGCACAAATCCATGATGATAGTATTAACTGCCCACCTCCGACCCAGAGCGAGATACGTGTGGCAATATCCCGCCTTAAAAATAACAAAGCGACTAGTGCCGATAGTCTCCCGTCTGAATTGTTTAAGGCAAGTGGGGAGAAGCTGGATAGGAGTATGCATCAGCTCATGAAGAACATCTGGCTAAAGGCGAGCATGCCCGGGGATGGAGGTTTCAGTCTGTTATGTCTCATTTACAAAGATGTAGATCGTAGTGAGTGTAAGAACTACCGTGGAAAGTACCAATTGTGTACAAGGTCCTTTCGAGCAGATTGTGTGAACGTCTTAAGTCAATTGAAGGAAAACTAATTGGACCTTATCAGTGCGGCTTTAGACATTGTAAATCTACGAGGGATCAAATATTCACCTTTCGACAAATCCTGGAAAAAACTCATGAAAGCTGATCGATACCTAACACCTTTTTGTCGACTACAAAGCTGCCTTCGACTCTCCGATAAGGAATAGGCTACATGAGGCCATGTCTGAGCTTGGTATTCCTGCAAAGCTGATTCGACTTTGTAGATGTACCTTGGAAAACATGATTAGGATCACTTTTAACCATTCAACACAGAAAGAGGTCTCAGCCAGGGCGATAGCTTGTTCTGTGCACTTTTAAATATTGTTATGCAAAAAGTGATAAGCAAGGCTAGTGTCAACATGTCTAGCACCATATTCCACAAGAGCCTCATGCCGCTAGCCTATGCCGATGATATAGATGTCATTGACCGAAATCTGCGGGATATTACTGCAGTTTTCTCATCACTAGAAAAGAAGTGAGCAAAAATGCATTTAGCGGTCAACGAAGACAAAACAAAAATAATGACTTCGACGAACAAAGTGTCCGCTCGATGGGGACGCACCGTCAACGTTGAAAATTATGGTTTTGAGGTAGTAGATGAGATCTTCCGTCAATAAGAAAAATAATGTCAGCCAAGAAATCAAGCGGTGAATACTGCTCGCCAATAGATGTTTTTACGGACTTCGGCAGCTCTTTAGTAACACCACCTTATCTCGGATTACTAAGAAACAGCTTTACCAGGTGCTAATCTAACCCGTTCTTTTGTTTGCTACAAAACCTGGGAATATTCGAGAGAAAAGTACTCCGAAAAATATATGGACCTAACTGTGTCGACGGCTAGTTTCGCCATCGGATGAACCATGAGCTGTATAAGCTTTACCATGACATCGACGTAGCTAAAAGAGTCAGAATCCAACGACTACGATGGCTGGGACATATTGCCATAATAGATGTAAATGCTCCAGCGAGATAGGTGTTTGAAGGCGAACCTGAAGGACGACGCAGAGCAGGGAGACCCAAACTCCGTTGGAAGGACCAAGTGGTAGGCGACTTGCCACCATCTGGTAGGACTAACTGGAGAACACACGTCTAAGACCGAAGCGTGTGCAATTCTTTAATACTTCAGGCCTTAAATTAATGAACCACGTTCGTAATTTGTAATGGGCCACCTAAGAAAGTAAGTAAGTAAGTAATATATGCATGTAAAAAATCAAGCTGGACTATTTTATCGAATGGAGTCCTAAAAAAAATTTTCATTTACCGCCTTTCTGCATAAATTTTCCCCAATAACATAAAACTTCTGGCCATATATATGCTGTCTCATCCGTGATAAGTAGAAAACTGGTCATTGCTATTGATATTGAATAACGATCCCGACCCATGTACTTTACTAGTAGCGAGTTGGTAGCTACATATGGTAGCAATGTATTTGCGGTGTACAGGTAATATTAATTTCATGCCGATTTTATATTAATCATACGCACATTGTTCCAAAATTGTGGATTTATGGTTTAAGTTTAATTTCTTTATTCTAAAATCTTAACATATTGGTAGAATTTCGGGCTTTACCTCTATGCGTTTCAAGAGTCGGTTTGTCCTTCTTAGACAATACGCGACATTTATCATCATACCAGAACTTGCCAAGTACGGTCATTGCGGCAGTAGTCAAAAAATTCGAATTATACTACCTCTTCGTATCAGAAGGCATCGGCTATCTCGGTGGTATGCAGCTTTGCTTTGCAAGTCTTGCGTAAACGAAGTCTTTTATACTCAAGTAATATTCAATTTCCAAATGAAAAATATTTACCTTACCCACCAAAAACCGATAAACCCGGGTTTCCTCACCGTACACCCAATATAGATCACTAAGCAACTGCAAAAAAATGCATAAATTTCACTGCTGCTGAGATAAAGAAAGCACTCCAAGAAAAAATCAAATATTTTCCTACGACTGCATCGTGTGACTAAGAAATCTCACACCAAACTTAATATGGAAACAACGACGAACCCACCTTTAAAAGCATACGATTACAAAGACAACATTTCCACACCCAAAAAAACTCCATCGCTCTCAAGTAATCGAATTGAAATGAACTTAATACCTACACTAACCACTCAACAGAGGTAGAACATCGCACACACACACACATTAGTTCAAACAACAAAAGCGATGAGGAAGACGCTGCAAACGGTTCGTGTTATTCAAGTTTCCTGTCATTTCGTACAAAGGCATCCTTGGCGGATATACGGCATGCTAACATGCCAGCCATACCTTTTTCTCCCAACTAGGACTAAGCGGTGTGAGCGCGTGTGTTTACTTACATATAAACACCATAAATTCTTAAAATTGTGTTCGAGATATGCAAAATATTTGGAAGGGAAGATAGGAGAGAGAGAAAAAGAGATAGAGAGTAGAAAAAATAAAAAGATAAAAATAAAGTTAAACTTAAAAATTACTGGGAAATCCTCCAGAAACGTTTATAATCACTACTCCTTACTAAAGTATTTGTTGGTGTTGTTTTTCTGGAAATAAGTAAGCAAACTTGCAATTATTAACCTTCCAAAGTTTTGAGGGCGAAACAAAACTTTGCAAAGTCTAGTGCCACAAAATTGTTGGTTGACCAAAAGTTAATACAACATATGTATTGGTCAACTGGAGATTTCCGTTAAAGGGCACGAACACACACACACACTCTCTAAGTAACCATAAAGTTAAGAAAGAAAACTTTGAACAAAAACTCCAAAAATATAAACAAAAAACCATGAGCCATGGATGAAGTGCTGGTGCTGGTGCAAACCAGTAGCTTATCTAGTAGTTGATGTTGCAATTTTTATAGAGTGCTGTGTGAAGAAAACTTTGTTTATGACTTGTTTTAAGGAAATATGTATATACGTGTGCAACTGATAGTATTGATGTGAAATGTTTGAAAGAGAAACATAATAGATTTTGATAGTGATATTTTATTGAATTTTTTTAAAATGTTCATGTGAAATAAAGGAAACCCAATATGCAAATTTGTGATTTGCTATAGTACAGTGATGAAAACATAAACAAATGAGGATATATATCACCACATTCATTTTAGAACTTTTTAAGGCCCATGTCCGTCTATCTGTAATGGGATTCTAAATAGGCAGAATAGCACCACTCCTTCTGCATCCTGCCATAAAAAATAACCTATTTTTTTGGAAAATTAATAATTCTGGATTAACAACTGGAGGATACTTGAATTTAGTTAGTTTGAATATCTTGTAATAGTAGACAAACCCTAAGAATACCGAAACCTTTGCCACACCCCTTCAGGTATCTACCATTCAAATGACCGAATTGACCCTTATAGTTTTACATACATATCTTTTTTGAAAGTACACTATGTTCAGACAGGAATGAATATGGACTATATCGACCAACCTCTTCTGGTACCTTAGACAAAATGACCTAATTTTGGAGAAATATCCAATAACTTTCAGTTTCATTGCCTGATAACAGATAAACCCTCAAAATACTGAAACCTATGTCATATCCGTTCTGGTACCACCTGGATACTTGTGTCAGTTTAAATATCTTGTAATAGCAGACATCCCTCAGCACACCGAAATTTTTGACACAGCCCTTCTGGTAGGGTTAATTGGTTAGATTAGGTTAATTTGGCAGCAGCTTTCAACATACATAACTCTCTAGGATCATAGTAAAGGTCCTGTTGAGATACCATTCACGGACCAAAATTGTATACCCTTCACCTTGCGGGCGAACGAAGTAAAGGGTATAATAAGTTTGTTCATCCATTTGTAACGCCCATAAGAAGGAATAAGAAGGAATGACTTAAAGATGTCTGTCTGTCACAGGCTTAGTTGAAGAGATATCGAGCTCACATTTTGAGTGCAAATTTCTATCCTTAAAGCGGATGACAGCGGATACCTAAGATAAACCCTATCGGCCAAAAACTACTCCCACCTCCCATACAAACCCCCCTTTTTTGGGGTCTGTCCCTGCGATTACAGTCGTATTTTATGAGTAATCAAGGTGAAATTTTGTACGCATGCTTCTCTACTCAAAGCGGATATTGAGTTTTAAGTTGAGCTTTACGGGTCATGAACTACTCCCACCTCCCATACAAAATCCCTCTTTTTGGTGGGGGTTCCGTTCGTCTCTCCCCGCAATTACAGCAGTAGTTTAAGAGCAATAAAGCTGCAATTTCGTATGCTTCCCTACTTCAAGCGGAGGCTGAGTTCTAAGATTAGCCCGATCGGTCAAAAACTACTCCCAACTCCCATTTCAAATCCCCCTGTTTGGGGTCTGTTCCCTGCTATCAGTGGAGGTTGACTTGCAAGATAAACAAGATCGGTCAAAAAACTACTCCCACCTCCCATATAAATTGTCCCTTTTAGGGAGTCTCTCCCCGCGATTACATTTAATATGCAAGCTTCTTTCCCTCAAATAGAGGTTAAGTTCGAAGATAAGCAATTTCGGAAAAAACCTATTCCCACCTCCCAAACAAAATCGCCATTTTTGGGGATGTCCTTCTGTCTGTTCCTGTGGTTACAGCAGTAGTTTCAGACCTATCGAAGTGAAATTTGGTGAGCAAGCTTCTATTCTCTAAGCGAAATTTAAGCTCTGAGATAAACAATATCGAACAAAATCTACTCACCACACATACTCGTAAAAACTGCAACTTGTTGGACTTAAAAATAAGCTCCGATGACCAAACTTGTCATATCTTAGGTCACCAAAAGCAAGGCAGTGACATCGTGTCCTCTGTTTATCCATGGTAGACCAAAAATGTTTGGTCGCTGTGATAGTGGGTTCTTTCCCCTATCTTTCTTTATCCTTATTCCATTTCCCCGCAATTAGCTGTTTTCCCCCTGGTCAAAAAAAAAATCCCAAAGTCAAGGGCAAATTTTAAAGATCACCTCGGGACAACTTAAAAAAATTTCGTCCCCCACCCCCCCAAAAACAGCCAAAATCGTTTCTTTGTCGCTCCTTTTTTGTTTGTGGCTCATTCGTAACATACAAGACATTGCTGTATCTCGACGATACTAGATTTGTCCTTAAGATGTCGCTGACGTACGATACATCTGTCATACGTAACTTTTTATTTTTGAATAAAACTTTATACTTCCAAAGCAAAATAGTCTTGGTTTTCAATGGGCTTTAATCCTAGGAAAAAATATTTTAAAATTTTAGGGGTAAAAACTGCTTTAAATGAGGCCATCATTACCATATGGTGTCGCGCGTCAGCGACATCTATAGGTATATATGTTACAAAAAACAGCGACAAAAAGCCGATTATGGCTGTTTTTCTGGGGTTGGGGAAGGGAAAAAAATCTTGTTGAAGTTGCCTAGAGATAATCTTAAATATTTGCCTACGACTTTGACAATAGTTTTTCTTTATATGGCGAACGACCCGATCTAGTGTACACGATCTCCAGGGATCTGACAGCCGCTTTACTATCAGTAAGTAAATGAATATTGCCGTCCGCTTTTCCACTTTTTTGCGCCCTTTTGCGGCAGATGTTAAGATTCCATAGTAGTGGATAGAGTACTCCTTCTTGTGCAGTACAACGAACCGACACCTTAGACATATTTGATACGCCCAGACTAGATCCAATGCGCCTTAAATTTAGTATAATAAAAAATGTCAGTCACACGTTGAGGATGGAGAGCCTTCTCAACAAAAACTCTTTAGTTTTGCCGAGCCCTAGATGCGACAATTTTGCTTGTTGACGTACCCACCGAGGTGGAAATGGGCCTCACCAGTCAATATGATTTTTCGATGGAATTTCGGATCACTTCAATGCATTTCAAGGACCCAATTAGCAAAGACACGACGTTGCTGATGATCGGCCGGCTTGAGTTCTTGTGTTGACTGAACTTTATGCAAAATACGGTGTAATGACGTTGGTGGAATGCCCAATTCCAATTTCAACACTGTGGGCAACAGCAGCAATATTCTCAGTTGTTCTTGAGCAACGTGCACGGGTTTTATTCTTCACATCACTAACTTGTCCCAACAGCTCGAATTTTACCAGTGCAAAACTCGGACACTAATACTTTTGATATTTCAGGTGTGCCGATTACTAAACAGCGTGTTCCATTGAAGGAGCTTTCAACAATTTCAAATCTGAATCGGTCACGCTTAAAAAAAACAATTTCCCTTTGCACCCCATGAATGAGGTATGGGATAGATTCTCGCGTTGTTGTGAATTAACACGCTTTCTATTTTAGATTCACAACTAATGGCACCTACTTGTTTATCGATGAATGCGAACGTCACTGTTTGAGAAGCTGTTACTAGACACGCCGATTAACTCGACTCTTAATACTGCGAAGTTGCTGTCAACAACATTCGAGCGGAGCCGACAATGAAAGAACAACTTTTTTTCAAGATGACTGGAGCCAGGTTTGAACCTGCGATCTCCCACATAGTAGTCGTGCATTCTAACCACTAAGCCATGGCCGGTCCCCCAGCGGTCACTCACTTGTTGATAAAATCCTAAAACTTAGTTGCATTGGATCTAGTCTGGACGTGTCAAATATATCTATGGTGGCGAAACTGGTGCTATTCACTCGAATATACTAAATCTCCTCTCAAATTGCTAAACCCAGATTAAATGAAAGTGCCAAATACCATGAGCTCATATTAGAAAGTAAACTTAAGTGGAATCTGAACACTCAGGTCTATACTGCTGCAAAAGGGAAATCGGCCTCAACTGGAGAATTAGCCCCAACAATTTAAACTGGTTATATGACTTTGTTACTAAACCAATCATATTTTATGGATCGTCAGTCTGGTGGCCTGTGCTGAAGAAGGCAAAATAATGATTGAAATTCGAGTGCATTATTAGAATGGTAGCAATTATGATACCAGGTACACTAAGGAATACTCCAACTAAGGCAATGTTAACGCTCCTAAACTGGTAACCCCCAGACATTGAGTCAAGGAAGATAGCAGTGAACACTGCATTGCGTCGAGACGCCGCGAGAGCATGGACTCACAGACACTATGATAATGCCAACATTTTAAACTTCATAAATGTAAGGTGTCACACGGATTACACTGTACAATCTGATCTGATACTACACTATTCTGATAATGGCAACTTAATGTGTCCTCAAGATTGTCATATACCAGACAATATTACTGTCTTACGACGAACTGACATTGCTATTTCTGACATCGTTGCAAGACAATTATTTTAAGGTCATATGGCTGGAAAACATTTCCTGAACCTTTTTTCTGACATTATTGTAAGATCAGACAACTATATGTACATAGCATACATCACTTGTAAAGCCTTCATATATATTTCTTCCGTCACTCCATATCAAATCATTTCTTATAATATGATCTACATATAAATCTCTTCTCCTTTTAAAACTTTTTTATTTGATCCCTCTTTATGCAAACCGCTGATTGCAGTCTCATTGAATGTTAAACTTCTAAATTTCTTAAAGATCCCTCAAAAATATTTAATATTTTTATATGATTGTAAGTCTTCCCTTACTTACAAACCACATACATATTTAATCGTCATGATGAAAGCAATAACAACTGTCTGGCAAAAAAATCAAGATATTACCAACTCATAGTCGCAATAACACAGATGTAGACGACGATACACACAATTCACAGCACAAAAATATATTGGCAAAAATTTCATTAGATATTCCCAAAATGATAAGTGATAATTTTTACCTCCAAGTAAATTGTATATCAAATTTGATTGTGTCATCTTGGACGCTACTACCTACAACCACAGCCTTTGTAGAACTCATCAGATCCTTTGTTGTAATCAATACATTACTTAAAGTAATGCAAAAAACATTTAACAGAAATCAACAAATTCTTGTTGTATTTTTTCTATTTTCTTTTTTTTTATTTTAATTTGAAATATGCCTGACCAACTCCCTTGAGTTGAGTGTGTGTAATTTTTCTACATTGTTTTTGAGTGACAGGTGTGGGTGTGGACATTTCTATCATTCATTCGGACATTTGGTCAAACACCCACTCGGTGGTGTACGAATGTAGTATTCTGATTCCTGGTTCTGTGCCATGGTCGTTGCCTTTGCCGTTTTGAGGGTTCAAATGCATACAATTTGTAGGTTATGCCCCCTAAAGCATGAAAGGTAAAAGTTAAATGTCCGTTTTCTTGTTGTTCTCGTCGTCGTCGCCGTCATTGCTGTTGTTGTACAACAAGCTACCCAGCGTATGCGCAGGTTTCTGCCTCAACTGTCCATACACAATTTCAGCCATACAAAATGAACCAACCCAGTCACTGATGTAAAGGATGGCTGGGACGGGGAAATCCAAATAAGTATTTTGTATGTATTTTAAGATTGTGCTGGTGTTGGTTACTACTCTGCTACTACCCCACTACCGCTAACATTTCACTGGGTGTAGAGTTTTCTGTCCATTGAGACTGAGAGTGGCGCCTTTTGGTGTTTCTTGTAAATGTAAAGAATTTTCTTGTTTCGCTTTTGGTCACTGTTTTGTAGGTTGTCCCAGAAATGTATGACCATGACAAATTGTATATGTCACAAAGTGGAAAAAGTTCTGCGCTTTTGCGTTGCTTAGCCCCTCTAACCCCGCAGTGAAAATAAGTGTTATTTGTAGGAATTATTTTTCTTTGTGGGTGTTTCAGCACAATATTGAAAATGCATAACAAATTATAAAGTAAAGCAAATACACAAACAACGTGGTGTTACAAATTGTATTAAACTATATTAAATTGGTATTAAATTCTAGATAGCTAAGGGTGGGAACTCAAACGTTTGGTCTGAAATACCTTAGCCGAATATAAATAAAGTTGACTATAAAAACGGAGATCCTTAACAACCATAAAATATATATGACAGATTATTGAATTTACTTTTGCATAACGGTGTATTCGTTTTCTGTAGGACAATGGAATATAATTTTATGTATTTTATAAGAAAAGATCTTGATAAACCATTGAACTTACTTTGGCAATATCCATTTTATTTTATATAAAAATTTATATAAAAAATTTGGAAATTTTGGGGAAATTAATTGATTTGGGAGCCGCAATTAAAATTACATATCGTTATGTAAAACTTAAATGCTGGTAATTCCATTGTTAATGGGGGATTATCGCGTATTGCATTAGATTAGGCATACCTCATCTAGCCCTCAAAGGTCCAGTTGTGATACCATTTTTAATTCTCAAGATTCAACCTTTAGCGTGTTTGTCAAACGGCCAGTGACCTTACATCATGTCCTCTGTATATTCATGGTAGGCCAAAAATGTTTGGTCGCTGTGTAAGTGGGTTCTTTTACTCATCAAGGCAATGAGGTTCAGTTTCCACCGCAATTAGCTGTTTTCTCCTTGAAAGAAGAACACCATTGTGGCCGTAAACTTCGCCCAAATTCTCAGCCTGCAAATGCATTGGCTGTTTGGTTTTTGGATATGTCCCGTTGTACTGCCAGGCAACCGTCGAATGGCTCACAGTCTACTCCGACTGGCGTTCTCTAACATTTCTCGAAGTGGTGTACACGTTCTCCATGGTTTTGATAGCCGCTTTACTAGCAAATAAATAGATGAATATTGCGCTCAATATCCTATGATGCTGAATATCCTTCAGGGATATTATAATGGCAACTATTTCCGCCTGAACTACGCCATAGTGATTTGATAGCCTAATTGACAGTTGCAAATTCAACTCCTCCGAAAGATTCCATAACCCTTCGATCCTTTCGTGAAAATTTGGATGACATCTTCCACAAAGTATAGGGTAT
This sequence comes from Muscina levida, assembly GCA_964034835.1. Lineage (NCBI taxonomy): Eukaryota > Metazoa > Arthropoda > Insecta > Diptera > Muscidae > Muscina > Muscina levida. The sequence continues at coordinate 109,814,809 of OZ035880.1, forward strand.
TATCATTATTATCGTAGCAGTTTTCTTATAAAACCCGGATCGACAATAGGTTCTGGTACAGTGTAATCCGTGTGACAACTTACATTTATGAAGTTTAAAATGTTGCCATGCTCTCGCGACGTCTCAACGCAATGCAGTGTTCACTGCTATCTTCTTTGACTCAATGTCTGGGGGTTATCAGTTTAGGATCGTTAATATCGCTTTAGTTGGAGTATTCCATAGTGTCCCTGGTATCATAATTGCTATCATTCTAATAATGCACTCGAATTTCAATCTTTAATTTGCCTTCTTCAGCACAGGCCACCAGACTGACGATCCATAAAATAAGATTGGTTTAGTAACAAAGTCATATAACCAGTTTAAATTGTCGGGGCTAATTCTCCAGTTGAGGCCGATCTCTCTTTTGCAGCAGTATAGACCTGAGAGTTCAGATTCCACTTAAGTTTACTTTCTAATATGAGCTCATGGTATTTGGCACTTTCATTTAATCTGGGTTTAGCAAATTGAGAGGAGATTTTGAATATTCGAGTGAATAGCACCAGTTTCGCCACCATTGATATATTTGACACGTCCAGACAAGATCCAATGCAACTAAGTTTTAGGATTTTATCAACAAGTGAGTGACCGCATGGCATAGTGGTGACTACCATGCGGGAGATCGCAGATTCAAACCTGGCTTCAGTCATCTTAAAAAAAATTGTTCTTTCATTGTCGGCTCCGCTCGAATGTTGTTGACAGCAACTTCGCAGTATTAAGTGTCGAGTCAATCGCCGTGTCTAGTAAGAGCTTCTCGATAAACAAGTAGGTGCCGTAAGTTGTGAATCTAAAATAGAAAGCGTGTTAATTCACAACAACGCGAGAATCTATCCCATACCTCATTCAAGGGGTGCAAAGGGAAATTAAGTTTTTTTAAGCGTGACCGCTGGATTGATCTCTAGTTTTTACATTGAGTCAATTACAGTTTCAGATTTGAAATTGTTGAAAGCTCCCTCAATGGAACACGCTGTTTAGTAATCGGCACACCCGAAATATCAAAAGTATTAGTGTCCAAGTTTTGCACTGGTAAAATTCGAGCTGTTGGGACAAGTTAGTGATGTGAAGAATAAAACCCGTGCACGTTGCTCAAGAACAACTGAGAATATTGCAGCTGTTGCCCACAGCGTTGAGGAAAACCCTCGTCGTTCTTTGGAATTGGGCATTCCACAAACGTCATTACACCGTATTTTGCATAAAGGCTTGGGTCTTAAGGCTTTTAAAGTTCAGTTAACACAAGAACTCAAGCAGGCCGATCATCAACAACGTCGTGTCTTTGCTACTTGGGTCCTTGAAATCAGGGATTGAAAAGACTCCAAAACACTCTGCTCAACACATTTTAAACGTCGGTAATGAGCGCAGGCGAACTCAAAACACAAGAGTTTATTGATCGAAGATGCTCCGCACACAGAGTCAACACATAACAAAACTCTTTTGTACAATTTTTTCCTGAGCACTCAAAGATGGTGTGCACACATAAACGAGCGACACTAAAAGATTGGTAGAGAAGAAGAAGAAATGTAGCTGTATGTGTATAAATATATGTATGTATGTGTTTTTTTCTCCATATGAATATTCATGTGTTCCCTGCAAACATTTTTGATTGCGGAAGAATTATCCGCGAATCATTTGGAAGATGAACTTAATCGCGGCGATTATTATCTGCGATTCGTCCGCGAATCCCAAGGTGTGAGTAGTTGTGTCTCAAGACGATTCGCCGCTCGCGAATTGCTCGAGAATTGCGTGGAAGTGTGGCAAGCAAGTTGCGAAGAAGAGTTTGAAACGAATTGCGAAGATGTCTTGTATGGGAAAACCATAGAAGAGTTCCACACGAATCGTGAAGAAGATTCCCAAATGAATCGTAAAGAAGATCCAGAAACGAATCGTGAAGAAAATTCCCAAAAATGCAATTAAAATTCATCGGTTATGATCCCCTTAATGGCAGATCTAACGAAGCTTGGTAAATCATGTCCACCATATCTTATAATCATTCGTTTCTGGAAAAAATAGTAAAAAAAAATATTAAACCTTTTATTTTAATTTTCTTTACAAATGATCCACTCACTTTCACTTTTTGACTTTAAATGATAATTTTCGCTGTTTCAACAAAAAGAACCAAGAATTTGCCGAGAAGTTTTACTTCCGAATCGCGCATAATCGCGCTGACAAACAACCGTCAAATGATTGTCGAGAAGAGTTTCAAACAAATCGCGCAGATAAATTAATTTCAAATGATTGCCACAAAGAATCGCGTATTCTTCGCGCGGCATATTAATCTTCCAAACTCTTCCAAAATGTTTGCAGGGTTACTCCGTGTTTGGGTATTTTCGTTTCTCAGTGCACATATGAGTTGTGTCATCTTTATCGCACACACGACGGGAGTCAGAAAAAAGAGCAACATCGTTTTCCGACACTTAGCGAGATGTGTTTGCATGTTAACATGCTCAACGGTACAGAGTTTGTGTCACATTTACCTCTCAAACACTCTCATAAAAAGAGTTTTGCATACATTTTGTGCACATTTGTGAGTTTTTTTCAAACGCTGCTTGAAATGCATTGAAGTAATCCGGAATTCCATCGAAAAATCATATTGACTGGTGAGGCCCATTTCCACCTCGGTGGCTACGTCAACAAGCAAAATTGTCGCATCTAGGGCTCGGCAACACCCAAGAGTTTTTGTTGAGAAGCCTCTCCATCCTCAACGTGTGACTGTTTGGTGCAGTTTATTGTCCGGCGGGGTCATTGAACCTTAAAAAACAATTAATTACTCTTTGCACCCCATGAATGAGGTATGGGATAGCTTCTCGCGTTGTTGTGAATTAACACGCTTTCTAATTTTAGATTCACAACTAACGGCAGCTACTTGTTTATCGACGAATGCAAACGTCACTGTTAGAGAATCTCTTACTAGACACGCCGATTGGCTCGACACTTAATACTGCGAAGTTGCTGTCAACAACATTCGAGGTGAACCGACAATGAAAGAACAATTTTTTTAAGATGACTGGAGCCAGGTTTGAACCTACGATCTCCCGCATGGTAGTCGCGTGTTCTAACCACTATGCCACGGCCGGTCATTGGACCTTACTTTTCGAAAATAAGGTTGGATCAACAGTTACGGTGAATGGATTGCACTATCGAGAGATGATAAATGTTTTTTTATGGTCGGAGTTGGATGGTATTGATATGGCCAACATGTACTTTCAACAAGTCGGCGCTACATGCCACACAAGCAACGAAACCATTGATCTTTTACGGGAAAAGTTTCCGGACCTTGTTATCTCTCGAACAGGTGTTCACAATTGTCCACCGAGATCTTGTGACACCTTGCGACTTCTTTCTTTGAGGCCACGTGAAAGATAAGGTCTACGCCCAGCGTCGATTCAAGAACTCAAAGATAAAATTCGTGAGGTTATCGACATAGGGCAGCCACTTTGCGATTTGGTAATGGACAATTTCATGAAAAGGATATGGTCCTGTAAGCGTGCTCGTGGTAGCCATTTGGCTGATGTTATTTTTCATTATTAACGGCATTCCTTCCTCTTTAGTATGAATTAAACATCTAATCATCTATATCAAATAATTAAAATTTTCTTTGAATACCAAAATTACACCTCTTATTGCAATTCCATTTACCTTTCGGTCAATCAATTTTGTACGTAATCCATCTTAAAAAAAAATAATGTATCGTTTTTAATATGATAAAATAGAAACCAATCTCTTAATTTGTTTCTTTTCAGCAATACAAAAACTAAAGCACAACCTACCTGAAATTCCGTAAAATGGATAAGGAAAGGGTAGGTAAGTCAGTTATCTTATTTGTAATATTCATCTATTTCTAGCCAGCTTGGTAACAATTATGTTAATCCTTTTGATGAGTAAATCTAAATTCCAAATCTGGAATACTTTAAGTATCCCCTTGAGTAAAGTGCTCAGAGTAAATTCTTTGATGTTTATAGTTTTTCTTCAAAGTTAGCACTTTATTTTAATTCTAAGAGGCCATAAAAATATTTTTTGATTTTAGAATCTTGATATGCATTTTGAAAATTGTAAAAAAACTTTCTTAATTGGTCAGAGTAAAGGAACTCGGTCAGTATAGTAAAACCCATAAGGGTTCTCAGTCCATTCTCAGTCCAAAATTTATTTTTATGATTTATTTTATTTTTATTTTTTATTTATTATTTTTTTTTTTATTTTTATTCTTTGCTTATCCTAAAGTTTGTTCTCTTAGTTTTTCAGCTATAACTCAGGAAACATTTATGATTTCTCATTTTATTCTTCAGCACAATTGAAGCTTAGTGAATAACTTCTATAAATATATCCACGTAAAAAATTAAGTTGAACTAATTTTATTTAATAAAATCTTTAATTAAACGACAAATACACAATATTGAAACGATGTGCGTATGATTAATATTAAATCCGAATAAAATTAATATTACTCATAGTTTTTATACCATCACCCTTAGGGATGAGGGTATGTAGGGTATGTTTGATACGAAAAAAAGTGTAACGCATTAAAGGAGACTAGTAAGACCCCAAGTATCTTAAGACCAAATTCGTTTCAGAACTTTTTAAGAAGAATGAACTGTGACCGTCTATCTGGCTGGCTGACTGGATGGCTGGTCAGCAGGATAACTCGAGTAAACCGTAACGGATCGGTATGAAAATTTACTTACTTACTATACTTACTTATGTGGCCAATTACAATTTACGGAACGTAGTTCATAAATTTGAGGCCTAAAGTAATAAAGAATTCTACACGCTTCGGTCTTCTGCGTGTGTTCTCCAGTTAGTCCTACCAGATGAAGGCACATCGCCTACCACTTGGTCCTCCCAACGGAGTTTGGGTCTCCCTGCTCTGCACCGTCCTTCAGGTTCGCCTTCAAACACCTTTCTCGCTGGAGCATTTACATCCATCCTGGCAACATGTCCCAGCCATCGAAGTCGTTGGATTCTGACTCCTTTAGCTACGTCGATGTCGTGGTAAAGCTCATACAGCTCATGGTTCATCCGATGGCGAAACTGGCCTTCGACACAGATAGGTCCATATATTTTTCGGAGTACTTTTCTCTCGAATACTCCCAGGTTTTGTATGTCCGTTGTAGTAAGCACCCATGAAAATTTACCAGTATTAATATTTTTCGAAACGAACTTATGGGATTGTAAATGGACAGAAGAGACCCACCCTTTCTGGTACCTCCCATACAAAATTATCTATTTTTGGATAATTAATATTTCTGCCATAGCTGCCAAACAGAGCATCGGAGGATATGTAAATTTGGTCAGATTATTTATCTTGCAATAGTAGACAACCTATAAGAAAGCCGAAACCTTTGCCACACCCGTTCTGGTACCTCCCATACAAATGACCGAATTGACCCTTATAATTTTACATACATATCTTTTTTGTAATTAAACTGAATTCACTCAACTTTGAGTATGAAGTTCGCTTATGAAAATGTGACTCAAGTATGAATATGGACTATATCGGTTCACGCCTTCTGGTACCTCCCATACAAAATTACCTATTCTTGGATAATAAATATTTCTTTCATAACTCCTAAACGCATGACCGGAGGATATTTAAATGTGGTCAGTTTATTTATCTTGCAATAGTAGACAAACCCTAAGAAAACCGAAACCCGTACCACACCCCTTCTGGTACCTCCCGTACAAATGACCGAATTGACCCTCATAGTTTTACATACATATCTTTTTTGTAAGTAGACTGAATTCACTCAAATTTTGCGTATGATGTTCGCTTATAAAAATTGGATTCAGGAATGACCATGGACTATGTCGGTTCACGCCTTCTGGCACCTCCCATACAAAATTACCTATATTTGGACAATTAATATTTCTCCCATAACTTTCAAACGGACACTTGGGGGGTAATGAAAATTGGTCGATCAATTTATCTTGTGATAGGAGACAAAACCTCAGAAAACCTTACTATTTGACACACCCCTTCTGGAACCTCCCATACAAATGACCGGTCCCATCCCCATACTCTCACATACATATCTTTTTTATACCATCACCCTTAGGGATTAGGGTATTTATCATTTGATACTACCCAAAAGTGTAACACATAGAAGGAGTCACTTCAGACCCTAGGTTTCTTAGAACCAAATTCGATTCATGACTTTTTAAATCATTTGAGCCATGTCCGTCTGTCTGTCTGTCTGTCCGTCTGGTGGCTGTCCGGTTGGTTCGCACGATAACTTTCGAAAGACGCAACCAAATGTCTTGAAATTTTGCACGAGTTAATATTTCCCCAAAACTACTTACGGTATTGCAAATGGGCTACATGGCTTTGCCCCTTCTGGTACCTCCCATACAAATACATCATTCCGCCCACTTTAGAAATCGAGTTATAATATCAATAAATCCATCGCGCTCGTACCCTAATTCTTAATTTAGTAAAGCTATAGCAGGATACAGTTTTTGAGAAAAAAACTGAAGTCTACCAACGCCCCATCTGGTACCTCCCACACACATCTGGTACCGCCCACTTTAGAAATCGATTAATATTATTATTAGAACTACCGCGATCGTGACCAAATTCTGTATTTAGTAAAGTTCAAGCAGGATAAAGTTTTGGAGAAAAAATCTGGAAGTCTAGACATGCCCATTCTGGTACCTCCCATACAAATGTACCTTTCCGCCCACTTTAGAGATGGAATAATAATATTAATACACTTGACACGATCGTGTCCAAATTCTGTATTTAGTAAAGCTATAACAGGATAACGTTTTGGAGAAAAGATCTGGATGTCTAGACACGCCCCTTCTGGTACCTCCCATACAAATGTACCACTACGCCCACTTTAGAGATGGAGTAATAATATCAATATTCTCGACACGATCGTGCCCCAATTCCGTATTTTATTAAGTTATAACAGGATAAAGTTTTGGAGCAATAATTTGAAGTCTAGCGGCGCCCCTTATGGGACCTCCCATACAAATGTACCTTTCCGCCCACTTCAGAGATGGAGTAATAATATCAATACATCCAACGCTATCGTGCCCAAACTCTGTATTTAGTAAAGCTATAACAGACTAAAGTTTTGGAGGATAAACCTAGAAGTCTAGACACGCCCCTTCTAGTACCTTTTATTTTATTTTACTGAGGGTGATGGTATATGTAAGTCGGGTCGCCGGACTGAAACTTTCTTACTGGTTGTAAGTACACTGAATTCGGAAAAATTTTGTCAAGGTAAGCGATCATTGAACGTTGATTTACGAAAAATATCACACACGTTGTGCTGCCCCTATTTGTACCTTCTGTACAAATTTTTTACGTTTTTGCTCTACATGCAGACAAAAAATAATACATAAGTAATTTTATTTTAATTAAAAATCTATTAATTTCAATAACTCAAGACTTAAACAATACTTTATGTTGGGTGATGGTATTTATCAGTCAGTTTACCTGACTGAAATTTCTGCACTGTTTACATACTTACATTATACATATATGTAGCGATTAACATGTGAAAACTAGCTATATATGTACAGTACTTATAGTACATGTTCTGTGTCGTCATTCAACATCATCAGCAATGACGAGTTTTTTATTTATCACAGATGACACAGCCTATTAAGGTCCAGAAATTTAGGGTTATAATGATTAAGTTAATACAACTAAATTTTGGCCTGAGAACGCCAAACCCTTTGTGGGTTTATTTATACTGCCCTATTACCTTCACCCTGACCCCCAGACAATTTCTTCTCTATTAGTGGGTTTTTCCATAAGAATTGATCGTGGAAACTATGTTTACTACTCCTTAACACGAAGCAAAGCCTTCTCTCCTTTAATGATGTTATAAATATGCATTTCTGAACAAAAATGTCTTATAATAGCAAAATCCAATTTTCTCATTCAAAACACAAACAAAACACCCTTCAAAATCGTAAAACACTTAACTATTTAATGTAACTCAAACGTTGCCGTTTACACTAACATATTTTTTTGCAAATTTAAATCAAAACAAGAAAACAAAAGCAATAGACTTTAATGTTATTGCAATTGAAACTGACGTCAGATGGTGTTTTATTTATATTCAACACTGGCAACGATAGAAATCAATTTAATTTTAATAATTTCATAAAATTATTTCATCATCCTTCGATGGATTGTGAACAACCATATCATCAACCAATTTTTATGGCAGTCGAACACAAGCAACAACATCGCTGACAGCTACGCCAAAATTGGGCGAACAGCAGCAGTGAATTGCAAATTTGCATTGAAAAGTCATTTGTCAAGGCATTAAACACAATGCCATGCAACGAACACAGACTAACTCACTGACTGGCTGAGTGTCGCATGCCGCTAAAGTGGGTGGGTGCGATCGAAGAGGGATGATGTCGACTGACACTGGTTACGGATGAGCAAAACGTGTGTTTGGCCTTGTATGGATAGCGGATATTCCCTCATTGATGTGTTGTTGCCATATCGTGTTTGGTTTTTTTTCATGTTTTTTTTTTGTCCATATTCGAAATTATTCGAATTAAATTTTTTTTTACTCAAGTCGTGGTATTTCATTGCTCATTGTTTGTGACTTTTTCCCAACGAAATTCAATGAACCAACCAACCCATTCTACTAAAGATTGCAATAGAGCACTCTTGTTGTTGTTCTTTTTTTATCGTAAAGAAATGCGCAAACTGTAATAATTTGTAGGCAGCAAAAATATGCTTTAACCGACAGCAACAACAACCGCTGCGGTTAATGTCTTTTGAATGCAAATTCAATTTTATCGCACTTTTGTTTTTAATAAGACTTTCTTTTTAAAATGAAAATGAAATATATATGCGCTGATGTCGTTGCATGCCTTTGCTAAGGCACTCTTGTGTGCCATAGCGTTGACTTTGGTTCGGTGTCTTCTATGGATTGGCACAAAAAAAGCAGAAATAAGTGTCTTTGCTGTACTGAGGATTTGGTGTAATTTCTTACAAGTGACACGATAAAAACTTATTTAAAGAAACATTATTGAGGATTTAGGAAACTTTTTTAAACAATCTTCAAATGCTGAAACAACAAGAGAAGGTAGTCGAAACAAATAAAATAAAAAATAATGCGAGAGAATTGGTTTAAATTTGGAAAGAACTTTAAAGTTTAGTGATATGTAGTTACTCGTATAAGATTGAATGTTTAGAAACGGAAATAATATTTACTTTATTAGGTTGCTAAGATCTATGCAACTAATATGAGAATGATCTGAGGTTGAACAACGTCACAGTGATTTGTATCGAATTATTTAAGTCAATCGGATTTTCTCTGGAAAGATCTTCTCAAAAGTTGACGTTCGGAATCGTCGTTTAACTATTGGTTGCCGTTTGCGTTGGTTGCTTAATTGTATGCAGGAGTATAGCACACATTTGTTTATACAGATTTTAAAATATGCATGTACGAATAACACCAAAGAGCAAACTTTTAGGGATATTTGTGAAGCTTTCACTAAAAAAGTTCAAATAAGTATGTAAACATTTCTTGTACACGGTGAAAATGTTATGCTCTCCCCAACAATCGTTCTCTTATGCTCTTTTTCTCTGTCTGTTCTTGTGTATTTTTTTTTGTGCCTTATGCTAAACAGGCGTGTGTAGTGCTGCTTAAATAACACTCAAACAGAGACTGACTGTTTTGAACCAAACAAAACTTTTCAGTACGTGGGATTTGCCGACCGTGTCTCTGTGGAAAAAATGAATATTGACGGCCTACCAGGGCTATGGGATGCCTATCATTGGTGTAGATAGTTTTGAAGATTTATTTTAACTGTTAGAAAAATTAGTGAATTTGTACTGCAGGAAGATTGGCAGTAGCAAAAAAAATTAGTCAACGAACACTTGCGGACAGTATTTGTCTATCAGTAGGCGATTTGCGAAACATCCATACCGTCATCAGAGCAACGATGTGGCTTCGAAGAAGAATTTGAAAATGGTATCACAACGGGATCTACACTAGGATCCAAGTGACCTATGTTATGTTGAGCGAGGCTGCCGAATTAACATAACTTAAGCACAATAAACCCAGGCACGTCTGTTCAGAGTAAGCGGTACCCTGGTCAGCGTCTGACCCAGAATGGGCGGCTGTAATAAAATTCTGGCAGGAGGAGAAAACTGCGACGTGGTGAGCTGAATTTGCAACCCGCCACCGACGTTTGAACTATTGCCATGAAAAGAAGTAAGAAAATAATAAAATGGACCCCCCCACCCAAAATGCTGACGACCACCGCAAACGAATTAAGGACCATGAATTGAGGATTTGCACCTGGTATGTTAGAACACTGTATAAACCAAGTGCCTCCATCCAACTGGCGAAAGTCCTCGAAGAAAACAAAGCTGACATAACCGCTTTACAGGAAATCCGGTGGACGGGACACGGGTGCTCGCGCATGAAGACGTGCGACATCTACTATAGTGGCCATGCGGACAAGCACGAGTTTGGATGTGGATTTGTGGTTGGCAAGAGACTGCGGCACCTAGTATCAATGTTCAACACGGTGTGTGAACGTATAGCCACCATAAGAGTCAAAATAAAGTTTTTCCATATAACACTTATATGGGCCCATACTCCGACAGAAGAGAAAAGCGATAAGCATAAAGACGAGTTTTTCGAGAGCCTAGAAAATTTATATGACCGTAGCCCAAGCCATGACATCAAAATTGTACTAGGCGATTTTAATGCTTAAGTAGGCAGGGAGACCGCATTTGAGCCTACCATCGGAAAATTCAGTCTGCACACCGAAACGTCGAATAATGGCATCAGACTAATTGATTTCTCTGCGGCAAGAAATATGGTAGTTAGCGGCACCAGATTTGACCATAAAAATATTCATAAGGCAACATGGTTATCTCCAGATCAATTGACGAGGAATCAGATAGATCACGTGGTAGTCGATGGAAAGCACGCATCCAGTGTTCTGGATGTACGAGTGATCGGAAGGTGCGTACATTGACTCAGATCACTTCCTTACCGCAGTTAAGATACGCACAAGGCTAAGCATGGCCAAAAACGTACGTAACCAGGTACAACAAAAGCAGGACATCGTTAAACTGCGGACCACAGAGGCAGCAGACGCCTACTCCAACCACCTAACTCAACTGTCACGGAATGCTCTAACCCCGATGATATAACCACGCAGTGACAATATATATTCGACTCCATAGAACGGTCGGCGAGAAGCGTACTTGGGTACTCAAAGCCGTCGCAAGAAGATGCCTGGTACGATGATGAATGTCGCAATGCCACGAGAGAGACGGATGCTGCATACAGGGCAAAACTGTAGCCAATGGCAACGCAAGCTGTTGGTGAACGGCACAGGGAGAAGAGACGAGAGGCAACTCGTCTCTTTAGACCGTAAATAAAGGAGCTGAATAAGAGGCAGGATGAATGCACAAAGTTGCTCCGAAGTAGAAAGGAAGCCTGAAAATTCTACCAGAGACTTAAGGCGAGAATGAGTGGAACAGGGTTGCCAGCATGCAAGGATAGCGATGACCAGCTGGTGATGGACCAGGGTAACGATCTGAAGATATGGAGAGATCATTTTAGAAATTTACTGGATACGGACACCACTCCAGAATACCCCGCTCCAATCCATGATGATGGTATTAATTGTCCACCTCCGAGCCAGAGCGAGAAATGTGTGGCAATCTCCCGCCTTTAAACCAACAAAGCAGCTGGAGATGATAATCTCCTTGCTGAATTGTTGAAGGTTGGCGGGGAGGAGCTGATTAGGAGCATCCATCAGCTCATGGAGAGCATCTGGCAAGGTCTCAGTCTGTTATGTCCCATATACAAGAAAGAAGATCGTAGTGAATGTAAGAACAACCGTGGAATAAGCCTATTACCAATTGCGTAAAAGGTCCTTCCAAGCATATTGTGTGAACATCTAAAGCCAATTGTAGTTAAACTGTAGTAAACTATCAGTGCGGCTTTAGACATGGTAAATCTACGACGGATCAAATATTCACCTTACCACAAATCCTGGAAAAAAAGTCATGAAAATCAGATCGACACCTACCATCTCTTTGTAGACTACAAAGCTGCCTTCGACTCTCCGATAAGGAATAGGCTTTATGAGGCCATGTCTGAGTTTGGTATTCCTGCAAAGCTAATTCGACTTTGCAGATGTACCTTAGAAAACACTAAATCCTCGATTAAGATTGGTAAAGATCAGTCTGAACCATTCAACACGGAAAGAGGTCTCAGGCAGGGCGATAGTCTGTCCTGTACACTATTTAATATAGTTATGGAGAAAGTGATGAGAAAAAGAGTCGGCAAAAATGGGTTTAGCGGTCAACGAGGATAAAACAAAAATAATGATTTCGACGAACAAAGAGTCCTATCGATAGGGACGCAGCGTCAACGTTGAAAATTATTGTTTTGAGGTAGTAGATGAGTTTACCTACCTCGGATCTTCCGTCAATAAGAAAAATAATGTCAGCCAAGAAATTAAGCGGATAATAGTGCTCGCCAATAGATGTTTCTACCGACTTCGGCAGCACTTTAGTAACACCACCTTATCTCGGAATACTAAGAAACAGATTTACCAGGTGCTAATCTTACCCGTTCTTTTGTATGCTGCCGAATCATGGGTGCTTACGGCAACGGACATACAAAACCTGGGAGTATTCGAGAAAAATTACTCCGAAAAATTTATGGACCTATCTGTGTCGACGGCGAGTTTCGCCATCGGATGAACCATGAGCTGTATGAGCTTTACCACGACATCGACGTAGCTAAAAGAGTCAGAATGCAACGACTACGATGGCTGGGTCATGTTGCCAGGATGGATGTAAATGCTCCAGCGAGAAAGGTGTTTGAAGGCGAACCTGAAGGACGGCGCAGAGCAGGGAGACCCAAACTCCGTTTGAAGGAGCAAGTGGTAGGCGACGTGCCACCATCTGGTAGGACTAACTGGAGAACACACGCACAAGACCGAAGCGTGTGGAATTCTTTAGTACTTCAGGCCTCAAACTTATGAACCACGTTCGTAAGTTGTAATGGGCCACTTAAGTAAGTATGTTGTATGCTGCCGAATCATGGGTGCTTACGACAACGGCCATATAAAACCTCCGAAAAATAAATATGGACCTATCTGTGTCGTCTGCGAGTTTCGCTATCGAATGAACCATGAGCTGTATGAGATTTACCACAGCATCGAATTAGCTAAAAGAGTCTGAATGCAACGACTGCTATGGCTGGGACATGTTGCCAGGATGGATGTAAATGATTCAGCTAGAAAGGTTTTTAAAGGCGAACCTGAAGGCAGAGCAGGGAGGCCCAAACTCCGATGGAAGGACCAAGTGGTTGGCGACGTTCCACAATCTGACTAACTGGAGAAGGTCGAAGCGTGTGGAATTCTTTCGCAAGGGTCAATTGTTCACCTAAGTAAGTAACGCCATTATAGAACTATAACGAGACGTATGCAAGGGTTTACGCTTTCGTTACAAAACATTAAATAACATGAAATCTCTGATATTTTGAATCTTCTGCAAAAAAGAAAACACGGTTCAAATAAATCTACCAAATGTCCCTCAACGACAAAGCAAAACTTTGGCACAGAAGTATTTACCAAAATGTAAGTTTCCCATAAATATTCAACGATTACACAGTGCAACAGTGAAAAAAATACAAAAACGGGATAGTATAGGTTCGATTCTACTATCGAAGGGTAATAAAACCCTATACTCAGTTTGGCGAGATTGGTGACCAAATTTTTTTTATGGGCCCCTAAAGATTCTCAAAATCAGTGAGCCCCATGAAAAAAGGTGTGATCAGTTTTTGTCCAACAGCTAACTCACACTTCGTGATATCGCTAAACTGTATTCGGCAATAATGTAGCTGGGAGTTTTGCGCACTTACTTTATTAACAAATTATGCCAAAAAGGTTGGTTATTCCTGCCCTTTTTCAAAAAAAATTGAAGAAGAATTTATTATTTTTTCACTTTTTTGAGCATTACTTTGAGGGAGTCCAAATTTTGCTCTAACACTGTTCGCCAAAATTGTAGCCCTGGTAAAGATAAACAACTTTCGTGAACATATCAATCCAATCTGAACGTGTCTAGGCAACCTTAATAGCTCATAAAGTCCACGTTGATACCGGTTTTTTGAACCTTTACGCACTTATAAGCCAGTAACGTGGTTGAAGAGACTCCTTTCCAACCATATATATAGTTATATTGGTAACTTGTCATATCTTTTTGTTTTTTGCCTCGAAATTTCAAACTTTTGTAATTTTTTCACTATTTTTAAGTTTAATGAAGTTTGTAGCCCCTATTTTATAAGGACACCCTAATGTTTACTACTTTATTCAGAAAGTGCACGCTTTCACGACTTAAACGCATACTTGTTTTTAAAAATCGGTTAACAGCTAGTTAAGTTATTCATGTTTTCCGAGGGACGCAACTTTAATATCCTATGCTAAAATCACAGTTGAAGTAATTAACAACAACACCAAAACAATGCTTCTTCTTCAACTCTTTTATTTTAGTATAGGATATGAAAGTTGCGTCCCTCGGAAAACATGAATAACTTAACTAGCTGTTAACCGATTTTTAAAAACAAGTATGCGTTTAAGTCGTGAAAGCGTGCACTTTCTGAATAAAGTAGTAAACATTAGGGTGTCCCTATAAAATAGGGGCTACAAACTTCATTAAACTTAAAAATAGTGAAAAAATTACAAAAGTTTGAAATTTCGAGGCAAAAAACAAGCAGATATGACAAGTTACCAATATAACTATATATATGGTTGGAAAGGAGTCTCTTCTTTCTAAATCCACTGAGAAATTTAAAATCGGTTGATATTCAACCACGTTACTGGCTTATAAGTGCGTAAAGGTTCGAAAAACCGGTATCAACGTGGACTTTATGAGCTATTTAGGTTGCCTAGACACGTTCAGATTGGATTGATATGTTCACGAAAGTTGTTTATCTTTACCAGGGCTACAATTTTGGCGAACAGTGTTAGAGAAAAATTTGGACTCCCTCAAAGTAATGCTCAAAAAAGTGAAAAAATAATAAATTCTTCTTCAATTTTTTTTGAAAAAGGGCAGGAATAACCAACCTTTTTGACATAATTTGTTAATAAAGTTAGTGCGAAAAACTCCCAGCTACATTATTGCCGAATACAGTTTAGCGCTATCACGAAGTGTGAGTTAGCTGATGGACAAAAACTGATCACACCTTTTTTCATGGGGCTCACTGATTTTGGGAATCTTTAGGGGCCCATAAAAAACCCTTCGATAGTAGAATCGAACCTATACTATCCTGTCTTTGTATTTTTCAAAAAGTCGTCATTTGTTGCATAGTGTTATCACTAACTCCAATGCATTTATTGTGTGTGTCCAATTATTACAATAAATTTACAATTATTCAACGCATTAAAATCATTCATAGACGCGCTAATTTACATACAACTCCATATAATGGTAAAATTATATACGAAATATATCAATTTTGTTATTGTGTTGGTATTTCGTATAGCCAATAAGTTTTCAATTGATTGCTGTTACTACGTGACTTGTTTAAATAAGTAGAAATGTTTCAACATATATACATACAATGCGTGTTATATACATATGGAATTTATAACATATTGTATATCCACTCATTAGTCGTTTAATAGTACATCAATTTTCCGCCATTTACAGTTCATGCCGTATAAAATTTTACAGAACAGCAAATGTGTCTACGTACATACACATACGCGTATATAGAGAGGAGAACAATATCCATTGATGGCTAATCTACAGAAAATTTGAGTCTCAATTATTGGTTTGATTCATGTGAATTGTGGTACACCCAACAAAATAATGAGAATTAAAATCAAAAATAATGGCTTGTTTTATAGGAATTTCATACACTCAAAAAAATAATGTAAATTTAAGTCATAATTGTTGGTAGGAGGCGCATGTACAAAATCACTAAAAAAAGTAGACTATCGTTCCAAAAGGGTGACGGTATAACGATTATAATTTAGCAATTTCTATATGGAAACTAATAGAACATTTAAAAATCCTGCACTTTCCTAGAGCAGCCATAACCAATTGTATTACAAAATGGCTTTAGCATATTTTTATTCATATCGAATCTGCCTCAAGTTTATTACAAAACCCAAACAAGCTTGACTCGATATACACAAAGAACTTTATACGAAATCAATTATTACTACACACTTTGTGATGGTTATCATCACTTTAGGCTTATTCCCCAACCCCCCCACATTACACCATTATTGGCCTGCATAAGAGTGAGAAGTGTTGGTTGGCTTATGTTGTGAGGGCAGCTACCACTAACGCACGCATTATTATACGTAACATAGAAATATGAAATGATGCCGTACATTCGATAACAATGAAATAATTACTTTTAAAGTCACATACTGTCACTAGAGTGTGATGGCATTATGGTCAACCAATTGGCCGCATAAATATTTAATGCACATCATTTGTACATAATTCTGGCAAATATTATTTTAATAATAATTTCATTAATGATTTAATAGTTACTATGCTATGCGTATGACAAAGGCCAATCAGATGTAAACAGCATGTAACAGCATGGCCATTTATGTAAATTACCTCAATTTAGTTTATAATAATTACAATGTTTGTTAAAACCAACCATCGTGTATGTAAGTAATTAAAAAACCCAAATCCAATTGAAATTCGCTGCAAGAACCCATAATGTATGAGTAATATTAATATTTGGGAATTAAATAAATATATAATTAAACTTGTATTACGATAAACAAATGTAAATGGATTTTAAACATTTCAACTATATATTTAGAGAAAATGCATGTCCATACTAAAGCTATATTGGAAATTAAAAAAAAATGAGTATTGGATTTCCTTATAAAAATAAATTGTATGCATTTTTTTAGGTATCTGAAACTACTTGTCTAATTTTAAATTAGTTGTTTTTTCGCATGACGGTTTCTGTTTTTTTGTTGTTTTGCAACAGGAGTCTTAGAAGAATTAATTGCATGGGATTAGTAAGGAGTATTTAAGGATTTAAAATACTCTATAGTTATTACTCTTGTATATATTAATAGCCAACCTTAAAATCTGTAACAGGAGAATCTTCCCTACTTTTCGGAATAGGGTATGCGAAACGGTAATAGATATTATTCTAGCGATTATGGACATATCAAGGATAGAGGGGTGGAAGGTATCTAATGTATGTTCTTTTTCGGATCATAGTACAATACTTTTCACCATAGACATAGTAGATCATAGAAACAAACCGTACAAAAATCCACGCAAAACAAACTGATCAGAATATCGACGTCTTGTAACGCCGCAACTTCTGCGGACTCTCAAAAGTTGCCAGTCGATTACTGACATAGAAAAGCTGGTTCAGGAAATGACGAGGGTACTGCATGCCGGTTTTGAGATGTCATGTCCTACTACTTACCCAGTGGGAAAATCTCAGCAAGTGTGGTGGAACGATGAACTGAGAGAAAAACGGAAGAGCACGAGGAAGCTGTTCAACAGGTCTAAAGAGCAAGCGGATTGGGACGCATATCGCATAAGCTTCAATGAATACAATAGGGAACTTAAGCGGGCTAAATGGTCTTCATGGGTTGATTTCTGTGAAGCCATTAAGGGCATAAATGCGTGTGCGGCATACTCTCGAAAGACTCTAAAGTACTCCGATGCGTTCAGAAACCAAACGGTGACTAGGCTGAGTCCGACACGCTGGAAATGTTGATGGTTACACACTTCCCGAAATGCGATAATGTTGCTACACATGGAATGCAGTGAAGGCTGCCCGAAACGCTGGATTCAGTACACAGAACATTGGTGAACGACGTGATTAGTGAGAAAAAATTAAAATGGGCTTTGGATACCTTTAAACCCTATATGTCATCAGGATGTACGAAATCTTTCCGGCTATGTTACAGCTGATATCATCCGTCATTGCACCAATCCTAACGGAACTTTTAAGAGGGTGTCTACGGCTTTCGTATGTTCCCATTTCATGGAGGGAAGTGAATGTAGTTTTCATACCCAAAGCGGGTAAACCAACTCATTCACTACCAAAGGATTACAGACCTATCACTTTATCATCGTTTATTTCAAAGACTTTAGAGAAGCTAATTGATTTACTCCTGAGACAGAACGTGGACCATAGCCTCATCAGTTGAGCCTCATCATCGCATACATTCTAGAGAACCTTTTTGGACTATGTCAGTGTAACTTTACACCCTGCAAATAAACCGATTAGATATTCATAAGACATAAGAAAAGACCCAAGAAATGAAGATCGACTCCTACCATTTGTTTACCGATAATACAGCTACAATAGACAGTCATATGCAACAACAACATTTAAATGCTATGGCTAAGTTTGGTATCCCCGCGAAACTGATATGATTTTCAGTTGAGCCTCATCATCGCATACATTCTAGATAACCTTTTAGGACTATGTCAGTGTAATTTTACACCCTGTAAATCAACCGATTAGAAATTCATAAGACGTAAGAGAAGAACCAAGAAATGAAGATCGTCTCCTACCATTTGTTTACCGATTATACAGCTACAATAGACAGTCATATGCAACAACAACATTTAAATGCTATGGCTGAGTTTGGTATCCCCGCGAAACTGATATGATTTTCAGTGATGACAGTCAGTAGGGTGTTCCTTATATGGGATTTTTGTTAAAAAAAAGCTATTAGTAGCGAAGTTGGACATCGAGCTCCTCCTTCCATTTGTTATTTACAAACAATAACGGATTTTAAACCCTGATATCTCGGGAACGGATAGAGATATTGAAAATATGCACATATACTTTTTTGTAGACTTTGACTTGATATATGCTAAATTGTATAAATATATGGTAGTCCGCTATAACCCACTTCGTAAAGCTGTTTAAAAAAATTGTGTTAATTTTTTCTTCAAAAATACACCCTCTTTTGCATCAAATATCACGATATCTATAAGAGATATGGTAAGTTCAAACATATGCTTTTATACGTCGTCACTTCACCTATTCAACGGCATATTATTAGTTCATCTATCTAAAACAGGAAATTATTCAGCGGCGATAATCTGATTTCAACACAAAAGTCGAACTTTGACCTCTATGCGGCACACTCTAACGTCTAACTATTGATGCGAAATTTCGCACAACATATTCGTAATTTTGTAAATATCAAATGGAAGGTGGAGCTCGATGTCCAACTTCGCTGCTAATAACTTTTTTTTAACGAAATTCCCAAAAATCCCATATAAGGAACACCCTAACAGTCAGTGTCATAGGAAAATAAGCAAAATCTGACGCAGTCATTTTCTATCAAGCGAGGCTATGCGAGAAAGTCTGCAGTAAAGACAATTGTTATCATTAATAACAAAAGTGACATGCTGTTTGCTTATGCCGATGATATAGATATCATTGGCTGAGGACTGCGGGATGTTACTGCAGGCTTTTCAAGCATTGGGCAGCAGTCGACTGAAGTGGGTCTGGTGATAAATGAGGACAAAACCAAATTATTTGTTTCAACGAACAAAGAGTGTAGGGCACGATTTGATCTGTATCTGTTTAGAGTCCATCTGAGGAACATCATAGGTTTCATAACTTTTTAAGAGGTAGAAACTTTCCTACAGCGATTTTTGTAGAAGATGCTATGAATAGAAAGAAGAGAAGACCACGTTGCATCTTCTATGGCATTGATCTGCTTTTGGTGACCTGATATATGAAAAGCTTGGATATCGGACACTTGTGGAGCTGTCTTGATCAGATTGTATCTATTAGATGCTATGTCTGAGTTTGGTATCCCCGCGTAGCTGATACAAATTTGCGGATTGACGCTGACCGACTCGATAACTTTAATGAAATTAGGCAAAAAAAAACTGACAGAGCCATTTGCTACGAAGCGCGACTCTAGACAAGGCGATAGTCTTTCATGCGATTGCATTAACATCATATTGGGGATGATCATCCAGAAGGCTGCAGTAACCACGACTGGTATCATCTTTATCAAAAGTAACATGCTGTTCGTTTATGTCGATGATATAGATATCATTGGCCGAGGTCTACGGGATGTTACTGCAGCCTTTTCAAGCATTAAGAAGCAGTTGGCAGTAGTGTGTCTGATAATAAATGAGGACAAACCCAAGTTATTTGTTTCAATGAACAAAGAGTCTACACGTTTGGGAGGCTGCCTGGACGGTGACAACTATAACCTTGAAGTGGTAAATGATTTTGCCTACCTTGGCTCCGACATAAACAAAATTAATAAAGTCAGCCTGAAAACCAAGTGATCTCAAATCACTGCTACTATGCGCTATGCAAGCGTTTTAATGACAAAGCCTTCTCTTGACGAACAAAGATCCAACTCTATCATAGACTGAGCCTACGTGTCTTGTTCTACAGTCCAGAATCCTGGGTTATGGCACTAGCGGATCAATTTATTCTGCGAGACTTCGAGAGAAAATTCTTCAAAAAATACTTGAACCAATCATCGTTAATGGAGAGTAGCGTCTTCGTCTGAGCTTTATAACGACATCGACAAAGTCAAGCGCGTACCTAATGCTCTGGCTTAGACACGTTGAAAGAACAAAATATGTAGATGATATCGTAAGATTTTTTTCAACTTTTCAAAAATGTTTAAACTAACCAAATACACTCAAATTTATACAACACTAAACCGCTCTTAAATCCATAAATATTCACAACACACAAACTTTTTTCTACCATAGCAATGAAAACTATCAAAACATTTGATTTATTGACTTGACTGATTAAAAACCGAAATCAAAGTATTTAATTTCCTTTTTAAAACCACACCGATATCCGTGAAAACAACAGCAACAACAACATCAGGATATCGGTTTACAAAGGATGAATGACAAAGTGTGTGTGTGTGTGCAGCACTTTGACCTCACCACACGCCACAAAATAAGGTGTGAATTTACCACCACTTAAGGACTCATTTATGGATTTATGCACAATGAGACGCAAATGAAACGAAACGACTGCCGAAACAACAGAAACAGCAACGAACTGAACCTTAGACAAGTAAAAACAAACAAGATGAGACAAAAAAAATAAAATTGTAAATTGTGATAAATGAATTGTAGATGAGTTGCATAGAAAACGGCTGTGAGTGCCTGTGTGAGTGTGTGTGTGCCTGTAAATGCTGGGGTGACTAAAGGGGATGAATTTATTTAAATCAAATATGTACCTTAACAGACATTTAATTTTTTCACATTCAAGAGAGCATAAAAAGTCAATTGGAAATAAATGCGACGACAATTTAAAGGTTGTAGAGTTTTCATGCTAGAAGCTCTTGATAAATATTAAAACAGTTGAACTTGATAAAATATGCCTTGCAATAGGATAAATGTAAAATGTATGAATATGGTGGTATTTAAATCAACTGAACTGATTTTTTTGGAAAGGGTTGATGGTATTTTAATCAATCTATTTCTACGGAGGATATATGCAACACTCGCAGTTATTGGTTTCAATTCCAAAACACTTTACCCAACCATAGTAGAAGAACTCAATCCAAACCCAACTTAATAAACGAAGCAATTTTTGGCACTAGCTGTATTGGTAAAAATCATTGGTGGCCAAGGAATAAGTTATAAAATTTCCCACATTTACCAAAAAAGGATGTTCTGAGCAAACTGCTTAAAACAAACAAATACACTTATACCCTCAAGAATTCTAAACACATCTGTATATTTATCACGATTTAACTGTTTTATATTCAAAAGGATTCCGCAAAAATAAATATTCAAATAGGACATATTTCAGTTTAACCAGCCGACATAGCTCAAGGATACTGCTGAGTTGTCTGTCGACACACTATTTTGGCAAGTCATATATCATATCGTGTGCAGTTGAAAAGTTTATGCGAGCGGATATAATAAACCCACTGTGTGTGTGTGTAAGTAGCGACACTCGTGGTCGACACGTGGATGCAAGGCTATAAATTTTCTACAAATATTTTTTTTGTACTTAAATTTACGAGATAACCGTGTGAATGAGTTAACAGAAACACAATGCATACCAAAGTATCAAATTTTATGAGCAAATCGTTGTTAGCTAAACACTTGAAGATATGCGGCAAAAACATATGTTTTCTTCTTAAAGCATCACTGCGAGAGATAGGAGGAGATAGAGTGACAGAGAGCGCACTACAGTACTCTCTTCCTTTGCCCAGGATGTTGGCGAAATTTTTAATTAGAATTGTTTTGTGTACATTTCCGGTTCGCCCAACTAAACCGGATCTAAGAGTTTTGATAAAAACTTTTATGGTTATCACAAAATGAATTCAAAAATTTAAATTTTTAAACTTGTGTGAAATGTTTTCGTAGAGATTTTCATAACTCTGCAAAAGAAAATGTCATCATGCACCGCATCATTCTTCGAGCGATAAAGCCAGACAAAACAAAAATGTTATTGATGGGATCTGATGGGATGAGTTGAGGGGACGACAGCAAGAGCAGCAGAGGGTACACGAGTATCTCTTCGGTGTGTATGAAATACAAACTGCTGTAACAATGTCTCGTCAAGCGTTGACATGCAAAGATCATCCATCATTTTGGACTTGACCTTTTTTTCTCTCCGCCCGCCTTATATGGGACTCTAAAAAGAAGAAGCAGCCGCCTCTACCCCAAAACTTTTGTTTATTTTTATCTTATGAGGAGTGTATGTTTCGTAAAAGTGAGTGAAATTGTATTGCTGCTCCAAGTTATAAAAACGCCAATGCCAATGACGACAATGATGACGCTTTGATGTTATGATATGATTTTCTTTTAGCTGAACAACGATAAAGCAAAGCTGCCGACGATTTTGTAAAGCCAAGCAGACACACACATGTTGAGGATAAAGTTGTTTCGATTTCGTTAATGAAGGTGTGTATGTTGGCACATTTAAACACCGCCCAACATTCATATGCAGTGCACGGTGGTCAAAGTCGGATTAAAAAGTGTTACATTTAATTTGTTACATACTAATCGATATCAGCTATAGCTGAAGACATGTTACGAAATGGTTACTTCATTTTATTTTTAAATATGTTTCTTAAATTGTGGTTAATAGTAGGAAATTTATAATACAGTCGAAACTCTCTATAACGAACTTCTATATAACGAAGTTTTCTTTATTGCGAAGCAATTATAAGAACACTATGTTTTGGGTCTACTTTGAGTGTATTATAATCTCCATATAACAAATTTCCCTATAGCGAATATTTCCTTATAACGATGGATTTTTAAGACCGTAACTTCAAGATTGAAGCGTTATCAATCTCCATATAACGAATTTTTTACAGTAATTTTTTGTTATTATTTACATACATCTCTTAACAGATTCAGATGAATACGAAGAAGAATCTGCCCATATTGTGAAACCGTTACCCACATATGGACAACATTCTTAATCAGTTGAAGGTTTCCGTACGTATTTGGAAATGAAAACCAACGTACAAAGTACTGTGTTTACTTCTCTAAATGTATTAGACAATTATATTGAAGAAGAAAAGTGGAAAAATGTACATCAAACCAAAAAAACTGAATACTACAAATAAAAAATGTTAAAAGGAACAAAATTGTTCTTCTTCTTTTCTATATAGCGAATTTTCTTTACAGCAAAGTAAATATCCTGTCCCTTGGAATTCGTTATAGAGAGTTTTGACTGTAATAGGACATTCATAAGGAAATTTTATGGATAAAATTCAGAAATTCAAAAGTTATCAGACATGACGCATGTGTGGATATAAGAAAGAGTTTAAATTAGATTT
Organism: Muscina levida; assembly: GCA_964034835.1. NCBI lineage: Eukaryota > Metazoa > Arthropoda > Insecta > Diptera > Muscidae > Muscina > Muscina levida. Next base: position 109,838,614 of record OZ035880.1, read on the forward strand.
AGTAGAATTTTCTATAACTTTTAGTAATAACCAATCGAAAATCAACTTTTCTGTTTGAAATAAAGAACAAACAATCAAAAATTTGTAATAAATTTTCATAAAACAAAAAGTATAATTAATTTTAAATAAAAACTAAGTTCATATTTGTATCAGCACATCAAAATACACCAGAATCGGCCGACAAGTTCCTGAAGGAAGTCATGACCTTTACATTGCAGGCCTGTTTAATTTGTCCTCTCCTACTGCTATAATATTAAAGCAGTCCACATCTTAAAAATTTCAGCATGACATTTTTAGTAGTTTATAACCTGATCACAATTAATTTAAGAAAATGTAACACTTCGTTCAATAATGTGTGTGACTGACACATCATGGCGGCACTAGTACTAAATCACTATTTTTTTCGAAAGTGGCAACCTTTTTAAGCTTACTGTCAAAATCATATGTTAATCCGACCTTTTGTTTACAAGTTACAGTGCTTTAAGTGACGCTACTTTTGAGTTTAAAAAAAATTAATTCCAAGCAATTCCGTGTGCTGATTTATCATTGTTTTTTTAATGAAAAAAAAAATACTGTTCAATGCCAGGAATGGCTTGAAAAATATTATTCCGACTCTGCTCCATCAAAAAGGAGCATTTGTTATTGGTATGCCGAATTCAAACGTGGTCGTACAGACACCGATGACATTCCAGCTACTGGAAGGCCCAATGACGCCGTTATTCCGGAAAACGTTGAAAATCATTATGTCCGACCGTAAAGTGAAAGTGAGGGAGATTGCTGACATTCTAAAGATATCAGCAGGCAGTGTACACACCATAATACACGAAAATTTGGGTATGAAAAATTTGTTTTCCAAATGGGTGCCGCGTTTGCTCACACCGGAACAAAAACAACAACGAATCGATGAATCAAAGAGCTGTTTGGACATGTTTACGCGCAATAAGGCGGAGTTTTTGCGTCGGTACATCACAATGGATGAAACATGGATCCACCATTTCACTCAAATCGGCAGTCTGCTGAGTGGCATGCAGCCGGTGAAAGCCGCCCAAAGCGACCAAAGACGCAGCAGTTGCTGGCAAAGTTATGGCGTCTGTATTTTTGGATGCGCATGGAATAATATCCATCGACTATCTCCAGAAGGGGCAGACCATCAACAGCGACTATTATATAGCGTTATTGGAGCGTTTGAAAGACGAAATCGCAAAGAAACGGCCTCATATGGCAAAGAAAAAAGTGTTGTTCCACCTAAACAATGCACCGTGTCACAAATCAATGAAAACGATGGCAAAACTGAACGAATTGGGCTTCGAATTGCCTCCCCATCCACCGTATTCTTCAGATTTGGGCTTCAACGACTACTGGCTCTTCGCAGACCTCAAAAAGATGCTCCGTGGTAAGAGATTTCGCTCAAATGATGAAGTAATCGCCGAAACTAACGCCTATTTTGAAGGCAAAGAAAAATCGTTTAACAAAGGCGGTATCGAAAGATTGAAAAAGCGTTGGAATGATTGTATCTCCCTAAAAGGGAACTATGTTGATGAAAAAAAACGAATTTTGGCAAAATGTGTTTTAATTAATTAGTCAAACACATTATTGAACGAAGTGTTACAGTGATCTTCAAATATAATATTTATAGTTTAGTCAATATAAAAACTGCTTTATCCCGAAAATTATTCCTAACTACAAAATATATATAAAACATGTGAGAAAGTTTCAGTCGGTTAAACCGACTTACATAAATTCTCACCATATACCCAGTATAAACATAAAATTTGCTTAACAAAATACAGAACTGGGGCACTATCGCGTTGGGTGTATTGATATTATTACTTGATTTCTAAAGTGGGTGGAATCGTACATTTGAATGGGAGGTACCATAAGGGGCGTGGTAAGACTGTCAGTTTTTCTCTGAAAGTTTATTCTATTATATGCCTTAACAAGATACAGTATTGGGGCGCGATTGTTTCGGGTGTATTTATATTACTTCTCGCTTTCAAAATTAGGCGAAATAATACATTTGTAAGGGAGGTGATAAAAGAGGCGTGGCTAGACTTCCAATTTTGTACCCAAAACTTTATCCTGTTATAGCTTAACAAAATACTGAATATGGGCAAGATCGCGTTGTGTATATTGATTTTATTACTCCATCTCTAAAGTGGACGGAATGGTGCATTTGTATAGGAGATATTAGAAGGAATGTGGCTAGACTTCCAATTTTTCTCAAAACCTTTATCCTGTTATAGATAACAAAACACAACATTTGGGCACGATCGCGTTGTGTTTGTTGGAATTATTACTAATAGAATTCATAATAATAATAATAGTCGATTTCTAAAGTGGGCGGTACCAGATAGGGCGTGGCTAGACTTCCTTTTTCTCCGAAACTTTGTCCTGTTATAGAATTAATAAATACAGAATTTGGAAACGATCCCGTTGGGTGTATTGATATTTTTAGTCGATTTTTAAAGTAGGCGGAATGGTACATTTGTATGGGTGGTACCATGAGGGTCGTCGCTAGACTTCCAATATTTTTTCCAAAACTTTATCCTTTTATATCTTTACAAAATGGAGAATTTGGGCACGATCGTGTCGTGTTTATTGATATTATAACTCCATCTCCAAAGTGGGCGGAGTCGTACATTTTTATGGGAACTTAAACTTTACTAAATACAGAATTTGGACACGATCGCGTTAGGTCAATTAGGTCTATACTAGACTTTCAATTTTTTTCCAGAACATTATTCTGTTATAGCTTTACTAAATACAGAATTTGGATACGATTCCGTTGTATGTTGATATTATTACTCGATTTCTAAAGTGGGCCGAATGATGTATTTGAATGGGAGGTACCAGAAGGAGCGGGTCCATATAGCCCATTTGCAATACCGTAAGTAGTTTTGGTGAAATATTAACTCGCGCAGATTTGCAAAACATTTGGTTGCGTCTGTCGAAAGTTATCGTGCGTACCAGCCGGACAGCCAGACAGACGGACATCAAAGAAATCTAGGGTCTAAAGTGACTCCTTCTATGTGTTACACTTTTAGATCGTATCAAATGCTATATACCCACTTTCCCGTAGGGTGAGGGTATAACCAATGCCACAACTCTTCCCATACTAATGACTGAATTCAACATCACCCATATATTGGGGATTTCATCTCAAGTGACCCAACTTTTGAAATTGATGCCTTCCGACCGGTCGGAAATTTGAACCAAGGTTAGTCCTATTGGACCGGCCGTGGCATAGTGGTTAGAACGGTGCCGTTACATAACCCCACACGGGGTTATGACCGAATTCAACCTCATGATTTTACAAATGGGGGATTTCATCTCAAGCTTTTTTTCGATAAATTGAAGAGACAGCTGTATAAACTATTAAGGGCAAATTTAGCTTAGAACAATAAGTAATATGTTACATGGATGAGAAAACACACGAGGGGCATAGCGGACATAAGCCCCAACAAATATAACGGACATAACACCCAAACTAATTTTGCGACTTAAAGTAATGAAAAAGCTTGATGAAGTGGGGGTAGGCGGATCCCCAATGAAATTGGGGGTTATGTCCGGCAAGTTGTCCGGACATAAGCCCGAAAATCATTTTGGGGATCCGCCTACCCCCACTTCATCAAGCTTTTTCATTACTTTAAGTCGCAAAATTAGTTTGGGTGTTATGTCCGTTATATTTGTTGGGGCTTATGTCCGCTATGCCCCTCGTGTGTTTTCTCATCCATGTAACATATTACTTATTGTTCTAAGCTAAATTTGCCCTTAATAGTTTATACAGCTGTCTCTTCAATTTATCGAAAAAAAAGCTTGAGATGAAATCCCCCATTTGTAAAATCATGAGGTTGAATTCGGTCATTACGGCATACGTTTCGGTTTTCAAAGGATTTTGCGAACTAACACAAGATAATTGAACTTACGAAGTTGTCCGTTTGGAAGTTATGGGAGAAATATTAATTTTTCCTACAAATGTGTGATTTTGTGTGGGAGGTACCAGAAGAGGTCGGGTTATACAGCCCATATTCATTCCGGAGTCAAATTTTATTACGCGTAGATCATATGCAAAATATGCAAAAAAATATATGTATGTGAAACTATGAGGGTGAATTCGGTCATTTGTATGGGAGTTACCAGATCATGAGTGGCAAACGTATAGATCAAGTTCAAACATCCTCCAGGCGGCAAACGTATCGGGTTTTCTAAGGATTTGTCTACTATCATAAGATAATTAAACTGACCAAATTTAAACATCCTCCAGTTGTCGGTTCGGAGTTATTGGAGAAATATAAAATTTCCAAATATAGGCAAGTTTATATGGGAGGTACCGACAGGGGTGGAGCTGCCTGCCCACATACGATCCCAAAACTTAATTTTAGAAAATATTAACACTGGTAAATTTTCATTAGGATCAGTGCACAATAGCCTGCCAAGCAGACGGACATGTCTCAATTGTTCTAGAAAGTCGTGAAACGAGTAACGTCCAAAGACACTTGGAATCTAATATGTCTCTTTTAACGTGTTCCGTTTTTTCTGGTCTCAAATCGTATATACCCTCGCCCCTAAGGGTAATGGTATAAAAAGCCCGAACTAATATGCAGTTTTTTAAAATACTTCAAACTGAAATCTTTATGACTCTTGGGACGAACCAGGATTTAATTTTAGACCCGTAGTTTGTAAAGGTAGGTTTTTGGAATTTTGAATTAATTTCGTTTTTTTTCTATACGTCTTGCGCTATTTTTTCACTCCAACAATTTGACTCATCCTCACATATACATATATATATTTACTAGCTTTCCCGGCTCTCGTTGCTTCACCCGTACTTACAATAAATCTCCTTAAGAATTTTATCAATACAGATAAAATGCAAACGCTTCATAAGAAAAAAGGGCACCACATTTATATGATTGTAGCATTGATCTGAATGAGTACCGCTTTAATTCCTTTTTATCCCTAAAAGTTAGAATTTCAAAATAATGTATACGAATGTATCGCACAACTAAAATGGACTAGTACTCTCCTCTAATTCTATGCCCATATATGATTATAGCTTTGTTGTTTGATCTAGGTGATGGTACTAGTTTAATCCCATTTCGGCCTTTTTACCCCCAATTGTTTTAATTTCTAAAACCCCACCTGGCGGCTCTATAATTCTATACGAATCAATGCTAAATACAGTTTCGTAACTCTACCTTTGGGCATTTAGTCTGGGCTATAGCACCAGTTTTATTCCTTTTTCGGTATTTTTACAACTAAAGAACGAATTTCGGAAAATTACTTCATATCGCACAACTAAAATATTCTCTTTAATTTTACCGACTATACCTGTAGCCGTCTAGTACCAATTTTACGTCTTTTTTTATACCTAAGAAGTACGAATTTTGAAAACCGTCCTTGTTCCATTATAATGCTACAGGGTGCAAGCCCATATCAATTATCATGATTTTATTACTTTTCGATATTTTTACCCCGTATCAATTTTCGCGATTATAGCTTTGACCGATTGGTCTGGGTTATGGTACAAGTTTTATCCCTTATTGGTCATTTTTACACCTTAAAGTACAAATTTCTAAATATCCAATTTTTTATATACATATTATGAAAATGTTATTACAATCGTTCTATAATTATGAACAATTTTTTAACATGGGGCGTGGCACCACCCATTCCCGAGAGAGATTTATACCTCCGTGTACCATTTGCATATGTAGAAAATCTCATCTCCATACCTCTATTGGCTCTTCAGATATGACCGATTGAAATGTTTGTTTGTGTGGGCGGTGCCACGCCCCATTGTCTAATTAAGTTAGATATCATAGATGAGTTAGATATCATAGGTCGAAATGTTACTGCAGCTTTCTCAAAATATGGGGAAGAGCCGAAACAGTTTCATCAACCCTTGCAAAATTTTTGCGGGTGACTTGAATATCATAAACGATTTATAACCTTATTACAAAATAAAGCTAACATTATTAATTGTTCACAGCCTCTTCTTAAAGTGTGAAGCCTTACATCGAACTAATCAAGTTAATATAAATGTATATTCCTCATGTCACAACAAACAAACAAAACATAAATATTATTCTACTTCTCACTGTGCTATTTACCATTCCAATACACTGTGTGACAACAATCACACACATCCGCAAACGCACACACACACGTCAAGGGGGAAAATGATGATTCTGTCACATTTAAGTTAAAAACTCTAATGATGAAAATGACAGCCAAATGTCATGTTTGCATTCTTGCAGAAATCACAAATATCGATAAATCCTACGACAACAACAGCAAACGAAAGCAAAGCCAAGAGATGATGCCATGAAAAATTACAAACCCACAATTTGAGTAAATACAAAGAGACATAATTTGTCATTCGATTTCCACTGCGAGATGGTCGCACCATAATCCATTCATCCATCCATCCATCTATCTATCGAAATAGTCGCATTGGGACTGGGTCGCGCTGCTGGTCATGTTAAAAATCAAAACAATACATCAAATTGTCTAAAATCGTTTGCGTTACTGATTGATTCCTATTAGAGGTATAATGTACGCTCTGAACATTTCGATGGGGGAACAGCATAGGCAATTTCGCAATATTGTTTTTAAAATTGCTATTTAGAGACAGTTTTCTTACATATTCAATATTTTCACGATAATAATTATGTCAAAGAGATAGCGTTTGATGTTCGATTTATGATGACTGGAAAATGATCGATGGATGTATTAAAATTTTCTGGTTATCATGCCATGATGTATATTCAAATGTGGGAAGTTCATTGTGAGCTAGAGATTGCAATTATAAACCACTAGGTGTTGTACTAATTAGATATTGTGTTTTTTTCATTTAATTAAAATTCTTGGCATCACAGTATTACACAAACACCTCACAGGGTGAGGTCGTGCAAAAATCCGCCACTTATAATGAGAATTATATAATGGGAACGCAAAACAATTTGTGCATGTCACTTTATGTTCGACACGAGTATCCGCTTCTTGGTAGCAGGGACTGACCACAACACTATGTAGTACTCTGGCAAGTGTGTATTATTTTTACGCATTTCATGGTTGTGTCCGTCTACAGGCAGAGAATAACTATTATAATTGCAATTTTAACTACAGATTTTGTCAAGTTATGATGACTATCATTATTAGCGTTATGTGTGTGTGTGTGTGTCTGTACAATTGCTCATTGCTTTTATACAGGAAAAACTATTCAAATCAAGTAATTATTCATAGTCCGTAGTGGTAGTAGTAGTACTATGGACAGCAAAATGATGCAATCAAAGAAATTCACATATAAATGTGATGAGAAGATATTTGCATATAGATTCACCTTGAACTGGCAATGATCGTGAATTAATATTAAGGTTCATACCAACCAACCAGCCGTGTTTCCGTTCGTCTATGCCATACGGCAATCTGTCTATGTGACGTTGTCATAGAGATCATGACTGAGGACAAAGAATGTCATTTAGGCATTGCATTTTAAGAATATTTTAATGAATTAAGTAATAAAAAATTTAGCTATGAAATTTCATTTAACGAAAATGCCATAACACTATAAAATCTTATATCTTCCATTGGTTTTATTATTCTGGTCCTCCCTTCTCTATTTTTTTATTTGTCGTTTTATCATTGTCATCGTTGGTTTGTTACTCGAATTACTCGTAATTGTAAATGTTATAAAACTGTATTTACATTTTTGAAAACAAATGCCATACAAGTGTTATAGGGATTGCTGTCTTCATAAAGTGTGAAGTTGTTTGTGTTTATGGTAATACAAACAGTAAGGGGCAAAATTGAAACGATGTTGAAGATACTGTTCTTATGAGCTGCAATAAAAACAGGTTAAGTGAGGAAAATCAATGATCAATTACTTCTACTTCGTGTTTTCACACCCTGTAGAAGATCTTATTGAGGGTGATTAGCCCGGCCATCAGGATGCGACGTTTGCCATCTGACGATACCCGCGATAAAAAAATATCGCGAAACAACGTTGCTCACATGTGTTGAAATACAAGTTCCACGTTGTAATCCCAACGGTACAAGCAACGAATGGAACCCCCAAATGTAGAAGAAACCAGCAAACGTTATAAGGACCCTGATTAAACGATATGTACCTGAAATGTCCGGACTCTTAATAGAAAAGCAACCACTATCCGACCGGGGGATGCCCTGGACAAATACAAGGCTGACATTCGCCATCATGGAGATTGTCATTCGACTTAAAATGCAAATACCACGTTGAAACCCCAGCGGAAAAAGTTAGAAGGATATGCACCTAGAATGTCCGGACATCTTTATAGAAATGGTGCTACTATCTGACGGACCGGCCGTGGCATAGTGTTTAGAACTCGCAACTACAATGCGGGAGATCCCAGGTTTGACTCCTGGCTCCAGTCATCTACGCCAGCACTTTTGCAGTATATAAGTGTCGAGTCAATCGGCATGTCTAAGAAAAAGCTTCTCAAGCAATGACGTTCGCATTCGTTGATAAACAAGTAGGTGCCGTTAGTTGTGAATATAAAAATATAAAACGTGTGAATTCACAACAACGAGAGGACTATCCCATACCTCATTCATGGGGTGTAAAGGGAAATTAAGTTTTTTTTTTAAGTAAGCTACTAACCGACAGGCGGATGTCCCCAACAACTACAAGACTGGCATCAACGCCATCCTATATTTCTACATCATGCGGATTTGTCCACATGTCCGACGATAGGTAAAGACGATGAGACTACAGAAACATTCTGCGAGTGCCTCTAGAAAACATACGACCGTTGCTCTTGTCACGACATTAAAATTGTCCTGGGAGATTTTAATGCAAAAATAGGAAGCGCAAATATTTTCGGTCCATCAATCGGAAAATTCAGTCCACATACTAATACAAACGACAATATGTATCGATTGGTAAGAGGCAAGGTTGCAAACTCCAGAGATACCAACTACCTATTACTACAGTACTTCCAACTATGTACTTCGACACAACGCCTCTAATTTTGACATTCCCCAAACGCAGTGGCAGCACATCTTAGTCGAAGGTATTCCCACGGTTCAAAAAAAATAAGATCTTTTGTATCAGGAACGTCAACTTTTAACGTTTCTGATACACAGTGGCGGCACATTGCGCTTTCCATGGCAACTGTCAACAATCGTATCAACATCTAAGTATACAGTGTCTTTTTTTACTTCTTGAAATAAGTAAATAAGTATCTCAATCGAAGGTAGACGTATTGCCACGGTTCATAACCCAAAGATCCTTGGGGTAATTTTCGACAACCTCCTTCACTTCTCTTCGCACGTCTCTTACATCAACCAACAATTGAAAACTAGAAATAAGGTTATAATAACTCTCTCATGCAACTCCTGGGGTATGGACCAGGAAACCATACTAAAGACACGTAATGCACTAGGTTGTTCTTTTCTCAACTACGTAGCCCCAGCTTGAACGTCATTCCTCAGAACAATGCACTCTGAATCGGATATATCAAGATAACGAGCGTGGATCACTTACACGAGGGGACAAGGATAATGTCGCTCAAGCTAAATAATGTGTTGCTCACTAGATAATATTCGCATCTACCAAGTCTCCCGAATCATAAGGTACTGATGCAGGATATCCCAATTGCTGATTCTGGACGGCAGCGCACGTGAAGGTATTGCGCCAACTTTCGACTACGGCTTAGATTGATCGCCCACCAGCCAAACCGTGGTCAGAAAAGCAACTGACAAACAATAAAGCTGCCGGTAACTACGTCCTTCCGACAGAGCTCTTCCAGTTCTGTGCAAATGAGCTCATAACGAGGATGCACCAGGTCTTACGAAAGGAATGACTAAACGAGTATTTGTCCAATGTTAAAAATCTACCCACTTGACCAAAGATTCAAAAACTATATTGCAAAAGAACTTTTTCGACGATTTTGGGTACATATTATTCGAAAGTGACTATTGCGAATGAATCGAGAACAATATAACTTTTCCACGACTCGTGGCTCAGTCAAATCTTTATTATATCATTAGCGAGTATTTAACGATATCGAAAACGAATCGTTAATAATGTTAATAGATCTGCTTTCGCTTTATTACGAATGAATCGTTAAAGATATTTTTCGCAACATTTGGCTGTGCGTTTTTTTTCAGTTAGTCCCTTATTCGAATAAGTCATATATTTTGAATTGCTCAAAACGTTGAATTGAATGAGAGAGAGATAAACAGGAAAATAACAAGAGCAACAAAAGGAGCAAGAACAAACTTATTTGTGGTCGCGGCTGTTCTTTTGCATAGCAAAGGAAAAACACAAAAGAAAAAAACGAATGCTAAGAAACTGTGTTTCGAGAAAAGCTCGCTTTAGCAAACGTTTGGTTATGTGCCGGGTGGGATAGCAAATTATGTCTTATGCTAAAAAAAACCGTTATAAGTGTATGCATTAACTTCCGCGGGATTAGCCTTTTACCCATCGCAGTTAAGATATTGTCGAGTAAGTTATTTGAAAAACTAAAAACTGTGTTATCCAGCCTTATCGATCTGGATCAGTGCGTCTTTATGCCTAGGCAGTTCAACAACCTACTACGACTTATACTGGAAAAGACTCAATACAAAACATATCGTCCATTCATCGACCATATAGATGTCTTCGACAACTTAATGAACTAAATGGAACTAAATGAAGCCTTGACTGTGTTTGGTATCCTGCAAAGCTGATATGCCTTTGCAGAATAACCCTGACCAACACGAAGTCTGCAGTAAAGATTGGCAAGGATCCTACTGAGCCATTCTTTACCAGACGATGTATTTGACAAAGTGACAGATTACCGTGTTATCTCTTCAACATACTTATGGCGGTGATAATGAGAAAAGCCGAGGTAAACACGGGTGGTACGATAGTCAACAGAAGTCAAATGCTTATTCCGTTCGCTGATGATATAGATATCATTCAAATCCTATCTTAATAGCCGATGTTTTTGGTAATTTTTAAGGAAAAATTTAGTTAGTAGCATCTTACAAACAAGCACAGAGCATAGCCGAACCATACCCCAAAGATTTTACATCACCTATCAGAGTTTCGCCAAAATTTCGACCGCCACTGCATATACAAATATATATTACATTGTATCTATAATATAAATTATACAACATTATACTTTAATTCATTCAAATGTTTACAAATTATGCGTATTTATGCGCTTAAATAAACTGTTTCGCACATTTCATCTCAAAATACAACCAGCAGTTTCTCCACCACACTCTACAGGGGAGAAGTTAACGAAAAAAAGGACATAAAACTAAATCGCGTACAAATTGAATATAATTTCAGTTCTGATTTTTTTTCTCTCCCTCCCGACTTGATATAAAATATTATGGTATTCGCATTGTCGAGTATGAGACTTTAAAATTTTTACGATTATTATGTAAAACGTTTCATTTATAGCAAGCGACGAGGACAAGGACGAGGGCAATAACGAGCAATGAAGTAACAGCAAATCACCCAACAACTGACACGAGTCCAGTAGTGACTTGGCATCATCGTTATACCGGGTGGGTGAGTAACAACAATGTTCCCACCCCGGTTGGCGGGCTAACAAACAGCTAAGCCACATAATACTGGCCACCACAGTGACAAGAATGACATTGGCAAATGTATTGGTGTGGTGTACTTGAGTGCGAAGACGTGGAATTTGTGGATTTCATAGGACAGAAGGTGGCAGAGGTTTGTGACATTCTATGTTAACGCACGCATAGCCAGCCATCCATCCATCCATTCCAGGGTAACGTATTTAAATATGCGAAGGACATAGACGTTAAACAACATGAGGCTTTATAGTAGAATGGGACGTATTTCACTTAAAAGCAAAACAAATATCGTCGCGGTTTTAGCTGCGTGTTATCCACGGCGATTAAGTGCGGTTATTTCTTGTGGTTTTCCGGACGCCTCCTTCCATTCCAATCTACCAACAGACCGTTTCACTGTATTTGAAGAGTAAATTTAAATTCATAAAAGAGCAACTCTATTTACGCACTGTATGGAGTAGACCCCAACCCTATAAAAATCTCCCTTGTTCTCCCCTTGTTCTTCTTCTGTGTTTTTTTTTTATTTCAGATTTTTTTTCTTTTTTCTCTTGAATTAGGAAAAAAATTGTAAGGCGAGGCCGTTTGTATATATATTTTTTTTTTCTTTTTTTTTTTTTTGTATTTCAAAATTAATCCTGGACAAATATTTTCTTTATTAGAGTTCATTGTGGTGTGCTGTTGTTGTTGGCTTGTGTAATGGCTGTTTATTGTCAATGCTTTTAAGTTAAATGGTTGCCATTAAATTAAATCGTTTCAAGGATATTCTACTTTTAGTTATTCGCGGACGGGTGGATTTAAATTTCTTTACTTTTGCGATAATTTTGAGCGTTTTTTCTTATTTAATTTGTTTTGTTTTTAATGGAACTGAGATTGGTTTAACGAATTTTCTATGTATATTAAAGCTGAAAGTTTAATTAGTGAATTTTGTTGGCGATATCACTCGTTATTACAAAGTCATTTTGACAATGCTTTTAACTACGACGACTCTCGTAGGTTAGCAAATATTTGTATTGTTGGATTTTTATTCGTCGAGAGAGAACTTTAAATAAAATAATGTGCCAGTCGGTTAAATTAAGTGCCAGTCGTGTTTACTTCTCCCTTCCATAAAAAGTAACTATGTTAAATCTTTACTGAAGACTTCGTGTTGGTCAGCGTCATTCCGCCAAGGAGTATCAACTTCGCAGGAATTCCAAACACTTTGGCTGCTGTTTAGTCGATGAAAAGATGATATGTGTCAATCTGTGGGGTCCTTTCCAGGTTAATGTATATATCAGGTCAGTTGTTGATTTGCCAGCACACAAGCCAAACTGATAAAGTCCTATCAGGTAGGATAAAACTGGATTTAGTTTTTTCATAACACACTCGAGAGGACTTTATATACAATGGCTTAGAGACTTATCCGGCGGTAGTTGGTGCACACACTTGGATCACATTTTTGAATATGGGGCATAATACGCTTAGATTCCAATCATCGGGCAGGCAGTTGTCTAGCCAAAAAAGTCCGTTAACAGCTTACCGGTCTTGAATAGGCCTGCCAAAAATCCACCTACTCCGACTGTTTTTTCTCTGAAGCTTAACGACAAATCCGAAAGTCAACTTTGTCAGAATCGACTACTGCAAAGTCGCTGTCGACAATATTTAGTGAGCCGCCGACCCAAAAAATATACATTACTTAGACAGAGATCGAACTTTTGTCTCCTGCATGATACTCCACCAGGGAGAGTTTTGTTTGGGAGGTGGGAGTAGTTTTTGACCGATCTTGCTCATCTCTGAACTTTATCTCCGCTTAGAGAATAGAAGCTTGCATAACAAATTGCAACCCTATAGCTGTTAAACAACTCCTGTAATCGGATGGTAACAGACAGACAACCCAAAAAGTGAGTTTTTCTATGGGAGGTGGGATACACTTTGTCCGATCTTATTATTATTAGCCTTAAAAACAACTTAACAACATATATATTTATATCTTAGTGTCTTAGTCAGAGGTGAAATGAAATGCTTAGAGCTTTTCATTCGCTTCGATATTGTGCGCACCGTCTCCAGTCAGTCCTACCAAGCAGCGTAAGTGATTCCTCCACCTGGTCCTTCCAGCGTAGTCGCAGTCACCCTCTTTTCCGCCATCCTTCGAAATCTTGATGAATACCTTCCATCCTCACGACTTGGCCTAGCCAGCGTAATCGCTGTACTTTGATTCGCTTGACCACATCTATGTTGGGGTATAACTCGTACAGTTCATTGTTTATCCGAATTCTAAACTCTCCGTTTACGCAAATGGGTCCATATATTTTGTGGAGCATTTTTCTCTCAAACACCGCCAGATGAGCTGCATCCGCCAGTGTAAGCACCTAAGATTCGGAGGCATACAACATCCACCACTTCAAAGCAAAAGTGCTCAACGTTTACGCTAGGTCCCCAACGGGTGAACACTTTGTGAGATGATGCCATTAGCTTCACTGCCAAACCTATTTTTGCTGACTCTTTGTCAACAGATGAGAAGACAATTGTTACCCCTGGCATCGTCCGACCAATAATGTCGATATCACCGGTATATGCGAGCAGCATGTGGGTCTTATTAAATATAGTGCCAGACATGTTAACCGATGCTTTCCTTAACACCTTCTCCATCACTTTGTTGAACAGTATGCATGACAAACCGTCACCCTGTCTAAGACCTCTCGTCGTATCGAATGGTGCAGATAGATCCTTGCCAATCCGAACAGAGGATTTGGTATTCGTAAGGGTACACCGACAGAGGCGAATTATCTTCGCAGAAATAGCGAACACAGACATGGCTTCATATAGTCGATGCCTGATGGGACTGTCGAACGCAGCTTTGTCGAACGCAGCTTTGTGTTGATTTGCTTCTCATCGGTTTTCTCCAGAATCTGCCATAGTGTAAATATCTGCTCCGTCGTGGATTTGCCTGGTCTAAAGCCGCACTGATAAGGTCCAATCAGGTTTTCCACAATTGGCTTTAGACGTTCACACAGTATGCTAGACAGGACCTTATACGCAATCGGTAAGAGGCTAATTCCACGGTAGTTTTTACACTCACTACTGTCACCATTCTTGTAGATTGGACATAGCACACTAAGATTCCAATCCTCTAGCATGCTCTCCTGAAGCCAAAAATTCTCTATGAGCTGTTGCATGCTTAAAACAAGCTCATCTCCACCCACCTTAAACAACTCAGATAGAAGACCATTAGCCCCAGCGGCTTTGTTGTTTTTTAGGCGGGATATAGCAGTTGTTATCTCAGCTTGGCTCAGAGGTGGACACTCGATGTTATCATCTCGGATTGGTACACAGTCTTCATCAGCCGAGTTTTCAGACATCAATAGGCTGAGGAAGTGATCTTTCCATATTCTCAGTACAATCTCGGAGTCAGTAACGAGATGTACCCTACCATTTATCTTCTGGTAGAATTTTCGGGCTTCACCTCTGTTCCTGTATTCTTCAATACACACATTATTCCGCTCTCGTTTTTTTCGCCTGAAGAGTCGAGTCGCCTCTCCCTGTACTTTTCATGAACAGCTCGCGTTGCCATTTCCTGCAGTTTGGCCCTGTATGCAGCATCTTGTTCCCGGGTGGCATTGCGGCATTCGTCATCATACCAGGCATACTCGTTTAAGGGATTCACATACCCCAGTACGGACCGCGCAGTCCTTTCCACCGAGTGGGCCATATATTGCCATTGCGCGCTAGTATTTTCGGGATTTGGCGCATCACGAAGTAGTTGAGTGAGTTGGTCGAAATAGGCGTTGGATATCTCTGCGGTTTGCAGTTTTGCAATGTCCAGTTTTCCCTGTGCCTGGTTACGCAGAGTTTTCGCCCTGCTTAGCCCAGGACGCACCTTCACTGCAGTGAGGTGGTGATCCGAGTTTATGTTCGCACCCCTGATCACTCGTACGTCTAAGACACTTGACGCGTGCCTTCCATCGATTACAACGTGATCAATTTGGTTTCTCGTTACTTGATCGGGAGATATCTTCGTTGCCTTGTAAATGTTTTTGTGGTCAAATCGTGTGCTGCTTATTACCTATTCCTTGCTGCAGAGAAATCAATCTGTCTGATTCCGTTTTTCGATGTTTCAGTATACAGACTGTTGGGCTAAAGACATTCTCCCGGCATATTTTGGCATTAAAATCTTCCAGCACGTTTTTAGCATAATGGCCCGGGCTACGGTCATATCGTCCCCTTAATAAAACAATAGTGTATAATTTTTTTGGTGTTTTGAGAAAATCGAGTTTAAAGTTTTCGTCAAATCGGATGTCTATGAAATTTTCGAAGAAGAAATTATACACTATATTTTCCAATGACCTTTTGACGCACTTTGTGGAAGTATATGCAATAAAAAAATAATGGTGTATGAGCACATACACTATTGTTATATTGAGGGGACGATATGTTTTTTCAAGTTGGGCGTAGAATTCGTCTTTGACCTCGTCACTTTTCTCCTCCGTCAGAGAATGAGCACATATCAGCGTAATGTAGAAAAAATTTTCCTTAACTCTAATGTTGGCGATTCGTTCTCTTGCCGACCACAAATCCCCGCGTTGAAGCTGTAGTAAACGTCACACATCCTCATCCGCGAGCATCCATATCCAGTCCACCGGATTTCCTGTATAGCAGTAATGTCAGCCTTATACTCTTTGAGGACATCCGGCAGTTAAAGAGAGGCACCTGGTCGGTAAAGAGTTCTAACATTCCAAGTGCTTATTCTCAAATCATGGTCATTAAAACGTTTGCGGTGGTCGTCAACATTTTGGGGGGTTCTTTTTCTCTTATTTCTCATTTTATGCACTTCCATTATACTGGTGGCGGGTGGCAAGCCCAGCTATATTATATTATGTTTCCCCTTAAATTTAGTATAGGATTGACATAGGCCGTTTAATCAGTGCGCTCTCGCTTACAAAGTAAGCGACGATGTCATCAATGCCATTTCAGTTATTACGAAGTAAGTGATGATGTCAGTAGGTGTCATTTCAATAGGAGTTATAATCAGTGGACGATATTTTTAAAATTACACACGAGTGGCATTCTAATTAATTAGATCACTCGCTTACAATATCATACTAATTTTATATATTACTAAATAGGTACTTCGTTTCATTTACCGCTGGGAATATATGTATAATGTAAGAAGTCTCAGATAGCAACAATTTCCATATTACTTCCTTACACAATTTCACACAAACTAATACTGGCTCAAAACTACGCTCATCTCCCCACTAACACCCATTGGCAACTGTTGACCACTCTCAATGAAAGTAAAATTATTTTAATTGTCCTTGACAGCGGTTTTGCCTCAGTTGCAAATAATCATAAAAATTAACTGTTTACAAAGAAACTCAAGTAGTTAAAAAGTTGTTATATACACACTATGGCCGAGGTTTCATCTCTCAATTCATTTTGGTTAGTTCGCTATTCTCCGTTTTTACCCACAATTAATTGTTATGACTCAATTATGAAGATAAACTGTAGTTAAGCAAACGAGATGTGAATGTCTTCAGTACATTACAGAGAAAGACAGTACACAGCACCCAAACCCATTCTACGGCTTAACCACAAAAAAAAGGGGTTCCCACAATTTTTGGGCAATTTCCTTATGTTGGAGCCAAAGACGTTATTGGCGTCCAACGAAGAGGAAAGATATAGGGAGGCAAAAAAACAAAGGCTTTTAATTGGCAATAGACCGAACGTCTGGTCTATTCACTCCCCCACCACCACCACCACCACCGAGTTAAGTTCTCTTCTTTTTTGGGACTTAATTTAAAGACGTTGGTTTTTTTTTCTTTCTTTTCTCTGTCTTATTTTGGCTAAGGTTTTAGGGTTAGTTTAACCTTATATTTTTTCCATATTTTTCCACGTCATCATGATTGCAGCCAGGAGTCTACAACAACGACCTCATAATAACAATAACAAAATCTGTTACAATTAGTTCTGGTTGGGAAAGTGAACGGTCTGCATTAGGTGTTTTCTATGTTGCCACCCTGTTTGGGGGGGTTTTCTTCGATTTAATTTTTGTTGTTGTTATGGTTTACCTTTTTTTGCGCTTTTGTTGCTGTTGCGCGCGGGCCGGTCAGCTTATCTGTTGAGCAATTTGTCATTCTTTTAAAAGTATTATAAACTTGAGCAATTATTTTTTGTTAATTTTTTTGGGTGGAAAAAAATAGATGGAAATAAATTGCATTTGTATTTTGTTCACAGCACTGACTGACACTCATTTTAAAAGATAATAGCATTAGCCCTCTAAGTAAATTGCGAGGTAGTTGATCTGTTTTGTATTTTGTTTTTGTATGATTAAAGCAGTAGTAGATAGTTAGTCAGCGAGGTAGATATTTTTGTTTAATTGTGTAGAATTATCACAATTATGGGTTTAACCCAAATTCAGTCTTCATATATTGGGACTTAATTCTGAGAATTTGTTTGGCCAACATGACATTATGTTCCTCGACTGAAAGGACCTTCGTTTTCCATGTAGATGGTGTTCTGAGGTTATCTGCATGCAGCCCGTTACAGTCTTCAGGGAGGCATTTTGGCAGCTTTTAATATTTCTTTACTGGGTATCACACGTCGTAGGAGACCACACTGGAGCGGCATAGTTAACCACTTACCGGTTAATTGTTTTGTAGATAGCCAACAAGGTTTTTTTTGTCCAAGTGCTGCCAGCTAGCCCTTTGAGGACGTTGTTCCTACTTCGCAGTTTGTGCGTAATTACAGTGGCGTGAGCTGAGAAGGACAACAGGCTGTTAAAAGTGACCCCCAAAATTTGTGGCTGGTTCACAGTCGGTATTTGGACGCCATCGACTACGACGCCTAAATTTAGGTTTACCTACTTTGTCCAGGTGGTGAAGAGTGTTGTTGACGAATTCGTCGGTGATAGTTTCAGGTTGCGTCCAGTGAAGAAATTGTGTAATTCTCCGAGATATCCTTTCACACGATCGCATCGCATCTATATTTTGTCCCGTCGCCGTAATAGTACAGTCGTCCGCGTAGGTTATCACATCTCTACCTTGTGGAGGTGTGGGGAGTTTAAAGAGGTAGAAGTTAAACAAAAGGGTGGGGTGGTACTCCTTGTTTAACTCTACGGGGCTTTGAGCACTTGTCTCTAAACTGCACGAATGACCAACGACCTCCCAGATAGTTGGCAGGATGTCCTGGAAGAGTGTGGTACGGCTGACTGTGTTGAAGGCCTTCGACAGGTCCAGTACCACTAGGAGCGTCCTTTCACAGGGCCTCTGTTGATTCAAGCTCTGTGAGATCTTAGTGATTATGGCGGTTAATGCAGTAGTGGTGCTATGCGGAATCCATGCTGGTGGTGAGTTGCTCTTAGGTGGCTAGACAGCTGGGGAGGAGGTGTGTATCTGGAGTCTTCGCGACTGGTGTCGGGAGCGAAATCGGCCTGTAGGATTGTCCCTCTGTCGCGTTCTTGCCTGGCTTGAGTATAAGGATGACTCTACCCTTTTTCCAGGCATCGGGTATTATTAGGCTACTCATTTACAGGTTGGAAACCATTGTCAGGTACTCGTCCCCGCTCGTCAAGGTGTTTTAGCATCATCATGGATATGCCGTCAGGTCTAATCGCCTTGGATGGTTTGGCTGCATTTATGGTCTCTCTGACTCTTCAGAAGGGGTGTAGGGTTGTGGTATGTCCGAGACTGGAAGCTTGTGAAGTTTGCGAACAACACTTAGTTTTGCCTTGTCTCTCTCTGGGTGCTCCATAAACTGCCGGCAAAATGCATGCGATCACTTTACAGGTTCGGAAATGGTGGGTCGGCAAACTTAATCGCGACCGTGTCATCCTTCTTCGTTGGGTTCTAGGGATACCGAACTGTGGACCACAACTTACCCACTCCTGAGCTCAGTTTGCAGTTTTTCAAGTGATCTATCCATTTTCTCAGCTTGTCCTTATTTACCAACCTGCTAATATCAAGGTTCAGCTCGACACTACGTGGGTTGGCACTTCGGATGGTCATCACGCTCATCCGCTAACCTCGCTGCCTCTGCTGGGAACTGCCGCTGCACTAAAGATAGTCGTCTCGTACGTATAAAACGGGCTTCTGCTGCAATGACTATATGGCGGAATTTACTCTCAGCTTGGTGGACGTTGGTGGGAGCTGGGAGATCATTGAAAATATAGGTCTGCAAAGAACCATCCAAACACACTTGTTGTATGTAGTTCAACTTTATTATATCTGCTTGTATCTGTTTCGCTCTCTTTGGATTGAGCGCGTATGGAATATTTCTCTTTTAGATAACGATAGAATAGGTATGAGAGAGTGAAAGTACCAAGTATCAAAAATACTTGTATGAATACATACATAACAAACAGATATATCGGTATTCTTGTTATCTGTGCTTGGAATATGTGGGGAGCGTGACGCTGCAAGCATAAAGAATAAAGAGCGAAATTTTGTTTTCTTTTTTGTTAAAATTTGCCACAGATGAAACTTACACCATTACTTTTGGTAAAAAGAATAAAAAAAATAGTAGGAAAACATCATCAACGCAAAGCGTATGGTCTGGAATATCTATATTAAATGGATAGATCCATTTAAAAAAAGGGGACAACAATTACTTCACTGAGAAGAACAGATAAAGAGAAAAAAAAGTTTCCACTACAATGAGAACTAGTGAAAGAGATGAGACGCGATCTACTCAATCCAAAACGAATGAGCACATATTTTGTTCTACTATTTGTTGTATTTGTACCGATAATATCAGGTTCTTACTTGTTTTATCTGTTTGTACAAGTAGAATGAATGGAACGCTGCAGGCCTTTAATTGAAAATGCGATCGGTGAATTCTCTGAAGCCGTGCAAGTCTATTTTTTTCTGGTTGATGTAGGTTCGGCGTTTAGAGATGATGAAGTCGTTGGTTCATTCTAGACAAACGACTATGGGTAAGTGGACTTTTGCCAGTGACAATATGGCTATCCATGTTGCGTAGTTTATCTGACCAGGGCTCGCAATTGTTATGTTAGGGGAGCTGTTGCAGTTATCCATAATACGTGTGGCAGCATTATCATTCAGGATGCAAAAGATCTCAACAATTTGTTCCGCCAGTGACGCGCCTCTCTGGTCTTCCCCTAAGCAAGAGCCAACTTGACAAAACGAATGATGCAGAAGTTCTTATTTTTGGGGCTACTTTCATGTGTAATTCTCAGAATTAAGTAAGTCCCAAATCAATGAGCTGAAAAATGTTGTACTGTGATAGTCATTTGTAACTAGAGCGACAAGTTTTAGAACATGGATTAAAAAAGCTCAACAAATTTTATTCATAGTACATGACATAAGACATATTAAAGGCGAGTCGAATGGTTTAATATATCATCAGGATTCTGATGATGAGCCTACGAAGTTCGAGATGCGCCATCCTACTGAGTGACAAAGAATTGGCCATTTATACCAACATTAAAATAAAACTTTAAGATCATTTAGATGATTTGGTGTATATGCTACCATACATTTAACTTTAGTGACCAAAAACTAAGCAATCTGTCGTTTCGGTAACACCGCAAAGTATTCCCATTACTATTGCCCTTTATTGCAAGATATCACCTCAATGATATAAATAAATATTTCTTAGAAATTTAAATATTTCAACAACTGTTCGAGCAAAACCTTTCCGTTGGTTGACGGTGTCAAATGAATTCATGTATAAAGGTTACAATTTTTGTTGTAAACGTGTGCAAATGACTCATCATAAATAAGAATTAATAATAAAAATACCACAAAACGCAGCAGAATGAAAGCAACAACATCCATCCATCCATCCGTCCACCTACAGAAGAGCAGCGGTAAGAAACATTTACACAGTAGTAGAACAGAATCCATTGAAGCCACTGAAACCAAAGTAGTAAATATCATTATTTTTGTACCAAAAGTGCGGCGAAAAAACAGCAACAACATAATACCCTGTAACTGAAACCATCCATTCACCGCGCGCTCGTTCATTTATTCAGTCAGTCATTCATTCTTTCATTCATTCATTGAGAAAAAGTACAACACATCTCAACATAAATATTATGATAAATGGTTTGTTACCAACATAATCATAAACTGCAGGGGGTAAGTTTGACGCCGTTTGTTGCTCTCGCTTCTACTTCTTTACCAGAACCCCTCTCTCTAGAACAAAAATTTCTTCTTTTCGACATCATCATCGTCATAATGTGGAAAGATTTAAAGGGATGACGCAACCTATTGGTAAGGATATCTACTTCTTATTCCTAATCTGTTGTCAGGCTTTAAAAGCCGAGCAAAAGAGCAACATATGCTAAGTGGGTGGATAGGGCAGATGGCGTCGTCTGTGGGGGTTTATGGCGTTTTTCTGTAGAGAATATAACAAATCAATAAAACACAAGAATGTGAAGTGCAAATTATTTACTGTCAATTTTATGTTTTATTAATCGAGAATGAAATATTAATTTAGTCATATGAAGACTTATGGGAAAATTATGGAAAAGCAACAAAATGGGTGGAAGGATAAAAATTGAGGCAAATTCTTGACGTAATTTATTAAAGGTGGCTAAAGCATTTGTATTGCAAAGAATTCCTATGTGTAAGTAGTAATTTTTTATACCCTCACCCTTAGGGATGAGAGTATTAGAAGAACCGAAAAAAAGGTTATGTCTATTCGTACAATGTGTCCAAGCCAGCGTATTCGGCCATTGGACGCGCTTGACTACGTCGATGTCGTTATACTGTTTATGGTTCATTCTACGACGATATTCGCGGTTAACGATTATGGTTCCAAATATGCCGTGGTATAGTGGTTAGATCATGAGACTACCATGCGCGAGTTACGTGGTTCGATTCCCGGCTCCAGTCATCTACATTTTTCTTTCGTTACCGGCACCCTCGGTGTTGTCGACAGCAACTTAAAAAAAGCTGTAAAAGCTTCTCAAACAGTGACGTTCCCATTCGTCGATAAACAAGTAGGTGCCGTTTGTTGTGTAGGGGAGTAAAGGGAAATTAAGTTTTTTTTTAAGCTTTCTCTCAAAGGTTCCCAGAATGAATGGATCCGCCTTGGGTCATTACCCAGGATTCTGTGCTGTAGAGCGAGATATGTAGAATCTGCGTCTAGTACAGTTAGATCTTTGTCCTTCGAGAGAGGACATTCTCATTAAATCGCTCCCTTATAGCATAGTAACAGCGGCTTGCGATCAATACTCATCACATGATTGACCTCATTGATCACCAAACCCATTTCCGCCGACTGCATCTAAATGCTTGAAAAGGCCGCAGTAACATCCCGCATTACACGGCCAATGACATTTATGTTATCGGCATACGCCATCATTTGATACGAGGAAATGTGTACCGCATTAAAGAAGACGAGTTGTGCCCCTAGCATCTTAAGAACAAATTCGTTTGAGAACTTTTTAAGACGATGGCGCTATGTCCGTCCGTCTGGCTTGTTGACTAATGGGCACGATAACTCGAGTAAAACCTTTACTGATCCTTATGGGTATTAAAAATTTTCCAAAATGAAAAGTGAAGAGTTGGTCAATTCAATTATCTTGTAATAGCAGACAAAGCTTTAGAAACTAACCCTTATTAGTGTTGGGTTTAGGACAAGGGATGAGGGTATATATCATTTGATACAATTGTATCTTGGAACCAAATTCGTTTCAGGACTCTTTAAGATTATTGAACAACGTCCGCAGACCTTCACTGACTTTTATGACAATTGTGAACTTGGTACTCCCAGTTTTTTCTATAAAGCGATCAGGGGAGGTATAACCTTAACATCGGCATGGGAGAAATCCTAATGCAAAACGCCTATCTGGAAGTTAAGTAGACGCCAAGCATGGAAATACAGTTAATGAAACAACACAAAATGTATTCTGAACCGATCAAACGATGACGACTATTGGCTCATGGATCATGCAATGTTATGATTCATCCAGACTTAATCAGCATTGAACTACATCGAGCTTATTCTGGTTCTCAGTGAAAAAATATGGCCTGAATTTGGCGATGCCAAAACTGCGAATGGTCTCACTCTTATCTATACAAGAAGAAGTTCATCTAAAATGCAATCAAATGAAGCAAATAACTCACTCATAGATTGGAAGCCCCATTGTGATAGACTTATTACCGGCAGGTTTCGAACCAAAGCTCGAAAACTTACATGTATACAGTGCTACGCACCCAAACAGACGTTTACGAGATAACCATAAACAGCTGGACTGGACTTAGTTTTCCGTGCATAGTGGCGACATAGTAATCTCAATGAGCGATTTAAACGTGCAAGTGGGATCCTCAAATATTAACTTGGAGAGCACTATAGGGCGACATGTCATGGGCTCTATAAACAAAAACGGTGAATTAATCACTAAAATAAGTTCAAAACATAACATGATTACTGGAAGCACAATGTTCAAGACCCGTTCAAGACCATTCACAAAGTTATATGGGTGTCTCCAGACAACGTTACCGAGGACCAAATATACCATATGGCGATCAGCAAAAAGTGGAGAGCATCTTTACGCGCTCTATGCCACAAAAGAAGAGGAGATATTGGTAGCGCCCACCATCTTATTGTCGCAACAATCCGCAGTAAGCTACCGTCTCTCCTCGGGACTTAATACAAATATCTACTAATATCTCTTATTTTATTTAAAAATATATTTGCCTTCAATGAATTTGAAGGCAAGACGAAGTCTGCCAAGACATATACCATTTTATTTTAGAAATTGTTTTTGAATTCAGAATTTTCTAAGTTAGATTTGCACTCATATATACCTCAATTAATCTCCCCCCTCTTAGTTAAAAGCAACAGGATATTCGTATATTCGTTAAGAATAACCGACCATCATCACCGAGGAGAGATAAATCATATCCGCCATTGAGGCAAACCACATCTCATCATTAATATGCAGGATATGTGACCAATTTGCCTGCTTGTATAACAAATTCAACAAGCTAATAACTACCACAATATAAAACATATTTCATAAATGGTTTTCCGCAGTGTAAAGGTATTTACAAAAGTTCCCACAGCCTACAAAAAACACAGACAAGAAAAGAAAAGCACTTAACCCAATAGCCAGCCCCCCTTCTGTGCCAAAGATTTGCGCTACGAGTAGTAACAGAGTGTAAACGAATCACCGCAACATATAAATAAATCTTCTGAAGTCATAGATTCATTTGACACTATTAACAAATTAAACTGTTAAAATGCCACCAAAATACATACGAGAGTGTGTGTGTGTACGAGTATACATCTAACAAATCTTGGAGTTTGACTGCCGACTGGCTATATTTTAGGCGTTGTCAGAGTTTGTGTCGGTGTCGATGATGGTAACAACTTCATATATCAGTTTGTGTCAGGCCGACCAACCAAGCGACCCAGCATCATTTGTAATCTGTCCTCAGTGTAATATCTAGCATCGCCTTGTATTCGTTCATTCATTCATACGTCTACGCACATACAAACTTCCTACTTCAGCCACAACAACAATCCGACACCGCTCACAGCAGGCGGTATTTCGACGCTGTTGCTGCTGCTGCTGCTGCTGTTGTTGATGTTGTGGGTCTAATCGACACATAGAGTGGAAGTATCGTATTTGCCATAAATCGTGCTATTGCAAAGTATTATATGCTACTGCTCAAAGCTAAACGTATTGACCCTTCATGAAATACATTTGTCATGGATGTAATTTGTATCATTACCCCGCCGAGTGGATTTAACACATTTTGAGGTAGCAGCATGTAGTAAATAGTAGAGCATGTAGTATGATTTCTCATTGTAACAAGCATACGTTTAAAGGTAATTATTTCGGTTTCAGTAAGTACATTTAAAGCCGTGTTTTTGGCTATTAGAGAGATATTAACGCAGTGGGAGAGTTTCAGAGCTCATACACTTGTTGAGGGCCAGAGTGAAAGGTTTACTTTGACTCCTAAAAGGATATTTAGTACTTTTTGTAATTTTTCCAAGGCTAAATGATAAACTGAATAAAATTTTTATTTAGAATTAGATTATAAGTCTAACATAGTTATAATTTAGCTAAGATTCAAAAATGTCAATATAAACTGTAATATTCTTTAATAGCTTTAACATTACCTATATTTACCGCTTTGTTACAGCTATCGCTCTCATTAATCTATGTATAACATAATACAGTGAGGATGCCCCATAATTTTCGCTGTACATTAAGCTCATATGAAAACAATTATTACGTGTTTATTACACGTACAATATGCGTATAATTGCTTCGACGCCACCCTCCTGTTTTACGATTTCTGTGAGTTGTAAACACTTTCATAAAATGTTGGAAATTTTTCAAAAAGTTTGTATCATAATAAAATTATTCACATTCTTTCGGTGAGTCTTAGGAAGAAGATAACAACAGTTATTGAAGCCTAACACAATAGAGAACCCTCATCCCCCTATAATGTTGACGACCCCTTCACACGTTATAAGGAAAATTAAGAATATGCACCTGGAATGTCCTGACTCTATCATAGATGGTTCCCAATACAAATACAAATCACCGCTATACAGGAATTGAGGTGGTCAGGACATAACTACGAAATAATTATGACATTTTTTACTGCTGCCATGCAGAAAGACATGATGTTGGCAAAATACTTCGACATCTGGTCTTGCGGCTTAACCCTGTATGTGACCGAATAGCCACTATTTGCATCAAGACGACATATTTTTATATTACGTTGAATTGTTTGCACGTCCCGTCCGAAGACAAAGATGGGGACATTAAAGATGCATTCTATGAGCACCAGACGCACATGACATTAAAATTGTTCTAGGTGATTTTAATGCTTTAATCGAAAGGGAATATGCCCTTGGTAAAGCAGCTGTAAAACTCAATCTACCACCACACCTCTGATAATGGATTCAGACTGGTTAGCTTCGCGTCGGCAAGAAACCTGGTAGTGAGTGGGACCCCATTCCCGCATAAAGATATCACAAGGCGACCTTGTTATCACCTGATCAAAAGACGAGAAACTAGATTGAACACTTGGTAATCGATGAAAGACATATCTCATGCGTATAGTGCAAATATTGACTCGGATCACCACCTAGTTGCAGCCAAGGTACGCACGCGATCAAGATGTATAAAAAACGCTCGTAACCAAAAGCAAAGGAAGCTAGACATCACAAAGCTACATAGCACCGGCCAATATAGGCCAATGCCTACCCCAACCAACTCTCTCAATTTTTTCAACCAAACTCCCTAAATCTGATGTTGCCGACACCCAGTGGCTGCATATTGCGAATTCTATGACCTCTGCCGCAACCACACTCAGACAAGCCGTGGAACGATTAAGAATGTCGGGAAATGTTTGAGGAAAAGGATGCTGCATACAGGGCAAAACTGCAGCCAATGAAAACGCGAACTATGAGAGAACGTTATAATGAGAAGAGGATTGGGATGGAAGAAAAGAGAGAGACAGGATATCAAAAATTACAGGCATAGAGATGAAGATCAAAAGGTAAAAATCAAAGGTGTTGGAACAAGGTTTCCCACCTGTAAATATTGAGGGAATACTTTCGTTTTCTTCTCATTCCGCTAAGGCAACATAAGTGACGAAATCACGACATCATCGACGACAGAGTAGATTGTAAACCAAAACGATATCACCACGGTTTAAAAACAATAAAGTAACGGGAGCTGATGGTTGCCGATAGAGCACTTTAAGGTCGGCGGTGATGGACTGGCAACGTGCATGCACCAGCACATAAACACGATTTGGCTCAAGGAATGCCAGCCCGATGATTGCAATCTGAGTTTCTATGTCATGTGCTCAACAAGGAGATCCGTGTACCAACTATAGCGGGATTTGCCTTTTACCCATCGTATACTAGGCCATGTCTAGTGGGTTTGTAAATGACTAAAGCCCATCCTAGCCAACCTAGTTGTACCTTATCAGTGTGGCTTTAGAATTCGTAAATACACGACCGACCAGATTTTCGCACAATGACTAATCCCTCAAGCGATGTAGATCGAAACTTACCAACTGTTTATCTATTACAAAGCAGTAATAGTTCGACAGTTCGAAACGACAGTTCGATACGACAGAAACTATTAGATGCTATGGCAGAGTTTGGTATTCCCGAGAAGCTAATACGATTTTGTGGGATGCCACTGACACGAAATCTTCAGTGAAAATAGGCAAAAATCGGACTGACCCATTTTCTACCAAGCGAGGCTTTAGTCTGTCATGCGATCTCTTTAACATTGTAATGGAGATGATCATGCGGAAGGCTGCAGTAAACTGATCTGGTACCATCTTTAACAAAAGTCACATGTTGCTGGGGTAGGTCGTTGACATAGACATTACTGCGATCTTTTCGAGCATTGAGAGACATTCGGCGGAAGTGGGTCTGGTGATAAATGATGACAAAACCGAATTAGATGTTTCAACGCACAAAGAGTCAACTCGTTTGCGATGCTGCGTGAACGAGAACTTTGAATTGGAAGATGTTTTGGTCTACCTAGGCTCCGCCGTAAACAAAAATAATAATGCCTGCCTGGAAATCAAGAGAGAAGTATTGATCGCAAACCGTTGCTATTATGAGCTAAGCAAGTGATTTAATGACAAAGCCCTGTCTCGAAGGACAAAGATTCAATTGCTTCAGACACTAAACCTACCTGTCTTGCCCTACAGCGCAGAATCCTGGCGTATCAATCTATTCTAGAAGTCTTGGAGAGAAAAATACTTCGCAATATATTTGGACCCATCATCGTTAGCGGTGTGTTCCGTCGTCGAATGAAACATGTGCTAGATGAACGATACAACGACACCGACGTATTCAAAGCGTTGAAAAAGATGGGAATGCGCTGGTTTGGACACTTTATACGAATGGATGCGATTTTGATATAATGAAATGGATGAATGCATGTAATTTTTCCCTCCTAACATTTTTCACAAACATACCTATCAACCATCTTCACCCCGTAAGGGGACTTCCATTCAAAAATCCTATTTTTATAAAATTTTCTCCCACCGTTCTAACTGCCCTTAAGGTGCCTCTGGAGGAGACAAATTTATGCCATTTACATACATTACATACATTTCTTCAATCCTTAATGTAGTCCCCATACAATTTTTTTACTTTTACAATTTATTTCATGAAATCAGCTTTTGTCGCGCTTGGAGGGGTAAAATGTGTGACAGACCCCCACCAGTATCTTCACACCATAAGAGGGTCTGAAGATAGAGGGTCGATATGTTTCGAGAAACTGTTGCAAAAATATTGGGGGTCGGTTTCACAATTGACTCCTCTATGGGCACCTTTAGGGCAGTTAGGATCAAATTTTATAAAAATTTGATGTATTATGGGAGCTTCCCTAGGGGTGAAAATAGAGGAGTAGGTATGTTAAGGAAAAATGGCTGAGTGTCACACATTTCACCGCTTTAGCGGGCAGATTGAACGGTGGGAGCAAATTTTATAAAAATAAATTGTTATGTATGGTAGCCCTCTCAGGTGGTGAAAGTGAGATGTAGGTATGTTCGGAAAAATGTAAGGAGCAAAAAATGAGACCCTCAGTTGTACATTTGAACCTTCTTGGCGCGATTATGGGACAGTTGAGTGGCTTGTTGTGAACTTTTTCCCCAATACGATAAGTTTCTCGATAAAACCTGAGGCTCGATTATGCTTTAGACCAATGGTTTCTTGACCAAATTTTCTTGGGATTCATTGTAAATTACAAATTTGTTAACCGCTTGGTGCAGTTTTTTACTCCGTACAAATTGACCTACTCTAATATTCATAATACGGTTCAATAACGTAGTCAAATGGCGTGAAAAGTATCATTAGCGATTCTTTTGCAATATCTAGAAAACTTCTCTAATAATACTATTTACGATTCGTTTCCGACATCGTTAAGGACTCGCTAATGATATTGTTAGCAACATATTGAGAATGCATTTTTGAATGCCACTAACTGAGTGACGAGTCGTCGGCATTCTCGATTCATTTACAATAGTAATTTTGGTATAATATGTCCGGAAGACGATCGATTAAAGTTCTTTAGCAATATTATTTTCGAAACTTTGGTCAAGTGCGATTAAACATTTACCATTTGTTGTTTGAGGTAATTCTTGAGTATGCGATTTATACAGTGCTGTATATATTGAATGGCTTTAGGAAATAGCAAAAATAGCATAATAAATTACTTATCAAGGTTGTCGGTCGTTTCCTCTTCAATCTTCAATTATCATTTCTCTCCACTCTGCGAGAAATTTGCTAAAAAAAACAGACACCAACACATCGCCCCTATGATAAAGGATAGCGACCGACACATGCATAGCGGACGGGGATGCATCAACAAAATTATCATAGTCTCCTAAAGTGCAACCTGTTATTTAGATTCATTTGTCAAATTATTTCCTTCAGTTGTTGTCTTATGTCTTATGTCGGCTGTGCTGTTGTTGTTACTGTTACAGTCGATAGCATACACAGAGAGATACAACAAAGTTGCCAGGGCTACTTTTAGAACCGGTGTGCCATGTATCATGTAAAGGTTGCAGGCTGGCAAGTCGTCTTGTGAAGAAACAAACTGCTATTGCAGATTTCAACCACTAGCCAGTCAGCCAGCTAACATTTACAGCAGCAGGAGTTTTCGTGAGCGAATATATTTTTCCTGGCCAACATATCCTAAGGTAAAATTTAACTTAAACAGACAGTCGGCCACAAGATGCAAAACGAAAGCAGATCATTTTGCAACAACCGGTATGTGAAGTGTCCGCTTGTATATCTATGTATGTATGTAGTGGTGCGCTGTGAACCTGTTGGTATTTGTATTTCTGCAATTTTAGGCCATTCTGTTGTATGCTTTAATATATTTGCTGTTATCATTACAATTTGCTTGTGAGTGTTCTGCAAGCACACCTTTTTTCCCTGGGTTTGATTGTATTTCAGTTCCGTCTAGGTGAAATCAATTAATCACTATTTGAGGTCTCATCCCCCTTTTTTCTGGTGTCTTTAGTATGTATTTTCACTGTGAAATATTCATTTGTATGAGTACTTCACTTGGCACTGAGTGACCTGGAATAAGCATTGATGGTACATACTAAGTTTCCATAGTAGCTGTCATGGCCCGAAGGTCTAGTCAGTTATTCCGTTGGAGTTAGTGCGGTGTTCGGGTGCTGTTTTCTTGCAAATGCTACAATTTTCGGATGGTTTTTGTGTGTTTTTTTCTCTGTAGCGTTGAGGGAAAAATTATGTATCTGGAGCAGCAGTAGTTGTAAGCATATGTTGAAAAAAATGTATAAATGTATTGTAATGTAATTGAATTGTTGGAGATATAGGTAAATAAAGATAGCAGTGTTATTTGTCAAAAATTGGAGAATACCTTTATGTTGGAAGATATTAGAGGGGGAGAAAGAGAGTCTCGAGGAGTTATATCGATGTATGAAGTTGCATCTTCCTGCACAAGGCAAGAAACCAGATTAATCATGTGGTAATCAATGAAAGGCATGTCTCAAGCGTTATTGAGAAGAACAGAGAGAGCCAAGATATCAAAAATTACAGGGCAAGTTCTACCAAAAGGTAAAATGCAAAGGTTTTGGAACAGGAACGGAAATCTAGTCACGGACACTCTGAGTGTGCTGAAAATATGGAGGGAACACTTTCACTCTCTCTTCACGTTTCCGAAGGCAGCATAAGTGACGAAATCACGCCAATCATCGACGACGCAGTAGATTCCACCACCGAGCCAAAACGAGAACAGTGGCAGCTCATCGCCAACATGCATGCACCAGCTTATAAATACGATTTATAATTACTTGTTTTATTTTGAATATATTTCGCAAAAGAAAAAAAGAAAAATTGTGTAAAATGCCATAAGTAAACTTTAGGGACAGCTTAAAAATTTGACGTGGTTTGACAATATACTGTAATTTTAATGACTCCACACTTTCGATGGAAGGCAGCAACGAGTTTTCTGGACGAACGTGTGATCCAGGGTGCGAACAATGCCCCGATCACTTCCTTACCTCTGTTGAAGTACGCAAAAGGCTAAGCCTGGCGAAAAACGTACGTAACCTGGCACAACGAAATCTGGACACCGGTAAACTGCGGACCACAGAGGTAGCGGATGCCTACTCCAAGCACCTAACTCAACTACTACGGAATGCTCAGCCACTGATAATTGGCAATATATAGCCGACTCCATAGAACGGACTGCGAGAAGCCTACTTGGGTACTCAAAGATGATACAATAAGATGCCTGTTGCGATGACCAATGTCGCAATGCCACGAGAGAGGCGTATGCTGCATACAGTGCGAAAGTGCAGCCAATGTCAACGAGAGCCGGTAGTGAACGGCACAGGGAGAAGAGACGAGAGGTATCTCGTCTCTACAGACGGAAAAAGAAAGTGCTGAAGAAGAGACAGGATGAGTGCACAGAGTTGCTCCGAAGTAGAGGGGAAGTCTGAAAATTACACCATAGAGTTAATGCCAGAATGCCCTCCTGCAAGGACAGCGATGGTCAGATAGTGACGGACCTGGATAACGTTCTAAAGAACATTTTAGCAATCTACTTGATACAGACTCCTCTCCAGAAGACCCTGCTCCAATCTATGACGATTGTATTAACCGTCCACCTCCGAGCCAGAGCGATATACGTGTAGCAAATATCCCGCCTTAACAACAAAAAGGCGGCTGGAGCCGATGGTCTCCCGGCTGAATTGTTTCAGGCAGGGGGGAGCTGATTAGGAGCATGCATAAACTCATGGAGAACATATGGCTAAAGGAGAGCAAGCCCGGGGATTGGAGTCTCAGTCTGTTATGTCTCATATACAAAAAAGGATATCGTAGTGAGTGTAAGAACTACCGTGGAATAAGCCTATTGCCAATTGTGTACAATGTCTTTCGAGCATATTGTGTGTACGTCTAAAGTCAATTGTAGAAATACTAATTGGACCATATCAGTGGACCATATCAGTCGACTTTGCACATGTACCTTGGAAAACACCAAATCCTCGGTTAAGATTGGTAAAGATCAGTCTGAACCATGAACACGGCAAGAGTCCTCAGACAGGGTGATAGCTTGTCATGTACACTATTTAATATAGTTATCGAGAAAGTTATGAGAAAGGCTGGTATCAACATGTCTGGCATCATATTCCACGAGAGCCACTAGCCTATGCCAATGATATAGACATCATTGGTCGAAATATGCGGGATGTTACTGCAGTTGTCTCATCACTGGAAAAGGAGTCCGCAAGAATGGGCTTAGCAATCAACGAGGACAAAACTAAAATAATAATTTCGATGAACCAAAAAGTCTTCTCGATGGGGAAGCACCGTGAACCTTGAAAATTATTATTAATTGGTTTAGTGTATTAAAACAATACACCAAATTGGCTATCGAGATCAGAATTTTTTTACTGTTGGAGTAACGACCATTCAGAATCACGGACAAGGATGACGCTTTTCGAACTCCATCGCAAGTTCATCATCAGATCCCCTTGTGAGGTGGTAGATGAGTTTACCTACTTCGGATCTTCCGCCAGCAAGAAAATAATGCCAGGCAAGAAATCAAGCGGATAATAGTGCTCGACAAAAGATGTTTTTACGGATTTCATCAGCACTTTAGTAACACCACCTTATCTAAGGATTCTAAGAAACAGCTATACCTGGTGTTAATTTTACCCGTTCTGCCGTATGCTGCCGAATCGTGGGTGCTAACGACAACGGACATACAAAACCTAGGAGTATTCCAGAGAAAAGTACTACGAAAAATATATGGACCTATCTGTGTCGACGGGGAGTTTGCCTTCGGATGAACCATGAGCTGTATGAGCTTTACCACGACATCGACGTAGCTACAAGAGTCAGAATCCAACGACTACGATGGGTGGGACATGTTGCCAGAATGTATGTAAATGCTCCAACGAGAAAGGCGTTTGAAAGCGAAACTGAAAGTCGGCGCAGAGCAGGGAGACCCAAACTTCGTTGGAAGGAACAAGTGGTTGAGGGCGTGCCACCATCTGGTAGGACTAACTGGAGAACGCACGCAATAGACCGAAGCGTGTGGATTTCTTTAATACTTCAGGCCTCTAAGTTATGAACCATGTTCGTAAGTTGTAATGGGCCACTTAAGTAAGTAAGTAAATATTAACAAACACAACTGTCACTATCCGTTCTTGCATTGCGAACACCTCTCCAAAGAAGTTTTAGAGGTCATACTGTTAGAAGTTTATTCACGACAACCGTTCAAATTCCCTCAGATACCCTAAAATGTATCACCTAAATCAAATTTAGAAAATCTTTATACACACACTGAAACACATGATTTTAGGACTCAATTCTGAGAGCTGCATGTGAAAGTAGCCCCAAAAAGAAGAAGCTCTGCATCATTCGTTTTGTTAAGTTACATGCCATTATAATTTTATTTCGATTTGAAGTTAGTAAGTATCGTATAAAGGAATTTGTGATGTTGTAGGCTCTTTTGTATATTGTTATATGGTGGCGTATGATTATCATAAGTATTATTCCACTATTCCACGTAAATCATACGCCACGAAGTATAACAGTTTTATTGTAACTGCTACAAAATAAACCCAGTTCAAAATCATTTGATGAATGACAAAGTGAAGGGAAACGTTATATGAACATATTAAAGCAATTGTAATTCTTATTTTTTTTAAATTTGTTTCAGCTAAATCGGGCTGGTGATTCTCGAGTTATGTCAAACGTGACAAATTCCCCTATACGATACTAACTAACTTCAAATTGATATTTAATTATAATGGCATGTAACTTGACAAAACGAATGATGCAGAACTTCTTCTTTTTGGGGCTACTTTCACATGCAGTTCTCAGAATTGAGTCCCAAATCAATGAGCTAAAAAATTGTGTACTCTGTTAAAAACGCAAGACGCAGAATATTCATTCGTAGTAAAGACAAAACATTATATTTTGGTATATCCCAAAAACCACTTCATTCATTCATAAAACTCACTACAGAAACCCCTTCAAGCAGACCAAAGGTCATTTCTATGTTAACAAATTGAAATGTCTAGGAATTTTTGTCAACACCGCTTAGTTTATATGCCAGCTACTATGCAAGCAATGCTTTTCGGTTTCATTTAAATGCAACCGATACGAGGGAAAAAAATGATTAATTATGCGGATGCTGTTGAAGAAAAAAAAATGTGAATTTCCAGTTAATCCCTCGGACTCATTTGATCACATGAACAGCAACGAAAGTACAAAATTGTTGAAGGGGTTTAACCAACAAATTGACTTGGACATGCTTCCATCAAACTGATGTTTTTCTGGTTTCATTTTTTCCATCTACTTCTTCTTCTTCTTGAACACCAACAAATGTAAATATCGACAACTGGAATACAAATGTTACTTGCTTGCTATTTATATAGATAAAACGGCCAACAACAAAAACTGTATACATATATACACACGATAAATGTATGTAGCAAACAAATGCTGCATCCTCAGACCAACATACATACGTTGGCCATCTGATGTGTCCACGGCTTATGGTTGATGATGGGTCTCTCCTCTGATGAAAATTATTACAAATGATCGCAAATAACAGATCTTTACCGCTTCTCAGCTCACATTATATGCAGGCGTTTGCTCGTTCGGTCGCTTGGCCATGTTTAGCGATTGAGACTCACTTGCATCGTTGTGGCTCAGAGTGATCTGATGTGCTGCTGTCTCTGTACTCAGGCCCCTTCATCTACAAGTTGTTGATATTTTGATTTTTCTTCATGGGGACTTTTTGATGTATGTATATCTTACACGGTCCATCAAAAGGTACCGAATCAAGTGTATAAACCTTTATGCGTTTCTTAATTTACTTGAGGTTTGAAAGATTTGATATCAACACAAACGTAGTAGTAGAAGGGGAGAGATCTTAGGTGCTCGCACACAATGTGCACACACTTGTACACTGTGAGTCAAATTGGTCTTGAAACTGAAATGTTCACACCACAGCTATAGCAACAACAATAACTAACACACTAAGCGCAGGCTGTAGAAAAGATCCGGCGCCGTCTGATTATGTGGTGCAATTGGTTGGGCATTTTTGTATCGTTCGTTCTTTGTGTTTTAAGGGCAAATTGCACTGATTTCAGTGATTAATGACATTTTCGCATTTCGGACAACTTTTCATCTGCCGTACATGCAACAACTTCTTTTTGAAGTTGTTATTTATCTATCACTCCTTTCATTCATTCTTTTTGTTCTTTGAACACTTACCTTGATTATTGTTGTTACTATTTTTTCTCGAGGTTTTCTTCTCTTTCATCCATGGATATTCGGGTACCGAATCCATGCCATCTGGTGTCT
Organism: Muscina levida; assembly: GCA_964034835.1. Lineage (NCBI taxonomy): Eukaryota > Metazoa > Arthropoda > Insecta > Diptera > Muscidae > Muscina > Muscina levida. The sequence goes on from OZ035880.1 coordinate 109,874,491, forward strand.
GTGGCATACCAACACCTACCGGATATCCGCCTACCGGTGTTACACCACCACCGGCGCCATTGCCACCAACCATCATCTTTGGACTTTCGGGACTTAAGTGATTGAGAAACTCTGCCATTGATGGCTGCGAATTAATGTAACCCCCTTCGGAAGCGGTCATCCAGTAGGGTGGTTCAGCCGAGCCACCAACACCCACCGCCACTACACTGCCCGGTGGTCCTCCTCTCTTATCACAGTTCGGTCCCATTTTATTTGCAATCATTGCGGCCGCTGCAGCAGCTGCTGCTGCTGTCTGTTGCACCTGTGGTGGTACTCCGGGCACTATGGTTTGGCCCGCTTGTACTTGCATGGCATTCATGGGGGGTTCGGATTTGATTTGTGCGCCCATTTGGCTTTCGAGCGTAGTGCAAACTTCTTGCATCTTTCAAAAGGGGATAACCTTGTTTCTGGTCGCTTTCTTATATTTCACCTGGTTTTTTCTTCGTTTCTTTTGCAATGATTCAGCTGACCATCTACTTAAGTAGGCACACATATGACTTGAAGCGTTATGCGGTAGAAAACTGTGTGTGGATGTGTTAAATTCCCTAGAATTTCACATAGTTTTTTATTTGTTAAAATATTTCTTGTAGCAGTAAGTAGGACATGTTTAACTGCTGGTGTTTTTTTTTTGTCGTTAACCGACAGCTGCAAAGAAAAATGTAAGAGGGAAAATGTGTTATAGACTAGTGCAAATATGAAGGTACATATATGTCAATTCTAGTAAAATGTGATTTACTTTTAAATGGCAGTCGAAGACATCGAAAAAGGAAAGTATTTTGCAGTTTAACAAGTGGCGCCACTTTTGCCACAGTCATTACATATGAAACAATTGCAAATTCTTAAGTAATCGTGTAAATAGGTGCACTGAACGCTACATAATGGTTGAAACTCTAAGTATTTAAGACAACTAAAGAACTTGAAAACTAGGTTGTATAAGAATTACCAGAGGTCACGTAGTACATTTGATTATTGCAAGTACTCCATTGCTAGGTGTAAACATAACTATATGTCTCGTAAATGTCATGAAACTTATTTAAGGAGGGCTGGAAATAATTTGAGGTATAATCCTAACAGTTTCTATAAATTTGCGAACGCTAAGCGTAAATCCGCATCAACTACTACGAGAATTTTCATGAATGGTGTTGAGCACTTTGATACACAATCTATCGCAAATTGTTTTGCAAATTTTTTTACTTAACATTCCTTAATTCCTTAACAACTTTCATTATCCTTTTCCTGTGCGATCATTGGAGCCATTCGGATTTCCTCATCTCGATCAAATATGGATTCGCCTAACTTCTCTGGTCCCAACGGCATTCCCAACTCTGTTTTAAAATATTGTTCAAGTACATTTGCAAAACCATTGACTTTGTTATTTAACGTCTCTTTAAAACTTGGATATTTTCCAGCAATCTGGAAGAGCTCGTATATAATTCCTCTTCACAAGTCAGGTAGCACTATAAGATTGTCGAATTACAGGGGTATTGCTAAACTCACCGCCATCCCTAAACTTTTTGAAAAATTGGTGACTGATATTATATCTTACAGGATTTCTTCAATTCTTGATTGTCGGCAACATAGTATTCGTAAAGGCAAGTCTGCTGTCCCCAATCTGATACAATTCTTTTCACACGTTATTGAAGGTTTTATTTCGGGAATGCAAACCGACGTAATTTATACTGATTTCAGTAAAGCCTTCGACAAGGTTAATCACAATTTCTTATTGCATTAGTTGAATAATATTATTTTTGACAATTACATCATAAAGTGGATTTTTTCTTATCTAATGAACCGCGAACAAATGGTCATGTTCGGCAATTCCGTCTCTAAGCCTATTCATGTGACATCTGGCGTTCCCCAGGGAAGCCATTTGGGTCCAATTTTATTCTTGTTGTTTATTAATGATCTGCCTACGGCAATAGTGGACTCTAATTGTCTAATGTATGCAGACGATGTCAAGATATATTTATCATATAACAATGTTTCCGATCATGTTCTTCTTCAGAATGATCTTGATCGCATTAGTACTTGGTGCGACATTAACTTAATGGAGCTTAACTTGAAAAGTGTAAAAATATGGTATTCTATAGATCCCGCCATTCTTCATCCCAATATAGGTTAGGAGGCTGCACTTTGGAACAGGTTGACTAATTTCTAGATTTAGGAATATTACTTGATAGAAAATTAACATTCAATAGTCACATTGTAACAACAGTAAACAAGGCATATGGAGTTCTTTCTTTTATAAAGCGTTGGGCTAAGGAATTTACTGACCCGTATATTACGAAGAAACTTTTTACGTCATTTGTAAGACCCATTTTGGAGTATGGATCGGTTGTATGGGATCCACAATATGATGATTTTTTCAATATGTTAGAGTCGGTTCAAAACCAATTTCTATTGTTCTGTCTCAGTGATCTTCGATGGGATCCAAACTCCAAGCTTCCACCATACATACATACTATATATTTGGAGTTGTTATTCTAAATAACAACTCAATCAAATTTATTTGTATCTTTTTAATTGTTATTTAGAATAAAGTTTGCCCAACACTGTTCTATAGTATGTATGGTACATTTTGCATCGGCTGATGATAGTTAATCTGTAGCCAAATTTGAACCTTCTATATTGTTCGCTCTCCACTACGGACCGGTCCGCAGTGTGTAAGTTATCTCCACGTTATGGGGATGAGGCCCCCTCGGTCGGTTGGGGCGGGTGTGAGTGGCAGCGATGGAACGTTCATAAGACAAAAAAAAACTATCATGCATGTCGCCATTTCTTTGATCAGCCGTCCTTCGATGTTGTCGACAGCAACATCCTAGTAATCGATGTGTAGTAAAAACTTCTCAAAAAACTAACGTTCGGAATCTTTGTTTAATTTAAGGTTTTGTTTTGTGTATCTCAAAATAGAGACATGTGAACTCACTAATCACGAAATTAGGAGAAGCTCCATATCTTTTTCAAGGGACGCAATGGGTTACAATTGTCATATTCACAGTTAAGTATTATATAAGGTTGTCAAAAAAGTCTTGCGGTATTTCCGCAAGCTTGTCTTTGCAAGCGCGTAGTTCTAGTTGTATTCGTCGCATCGGTGCACGCTAGAGCTTTTTGGAAAGCTCTTTTCACGCGCTAACAAGTTTTTGATTTATTGTTTTTTGTTGTTTGGGACCGGCCGTGGCATAGTGGTTAGAACACGCGACTACCATGCGGGAGATCGCAGGTTCAAACCTGGCTCCAGTCATCTTAAAAAAAAAAAAGAAAAAATTAATAAAATTTTCTTTCATTGTCGGCTCCCCTCGAATGTTGTTTGACAGCAACTTCGCAGTATTAAGCGTCGATTCAATCGTCGTGTCTAGTAAGAGCTTCTCAAACAGTGACGTTCGCATTCGTCGATAAACAAGTAGGTGCCGTTAGTTGTGAATCTAAAAATAGAAAGCGTGTTAATTCACAACAACGCGAGAAGCTATCCCATACCTCATTCATGGGGTGCAAAGGGAAATTAAGTTTAAGTTTAAGTTTTTTGTTTTTAGTCGTTCGTGAGTTATAGCGTCGCAAACATGGAGCAAAATACAGAGAAAATACGGCATATTTTACAGTACTACTACGGTAAAGGCAAAAATGCATCTCATGCTGCCAATAAAATTTGTGCAGTTTATGGACCCGATACAGTTTCTATTTCCACCGCACAACGATGGTTTCAACGTTTTCGTTCTGGTGCAGAGGTGATCGAAGATGCGCCACGGTCCGGAAGGCCTGTCGTCGAAAATTGCGATAAAATCGCTGAATTGATCGAAAGAGACCGGCATAGTAGCAGCCGTAGCATCGGCCAAGAGCTGGGCATGAGTCATCAAACCGTTATAAACCAATTGAAGAAGCTTGGATTCAAAAAGAAGCTCGATGTATGGGTGCCACACGACTTGACGCAAAAAAACATTTTTGCCCGTATGGATGCATGCGAATCGCTTCTGAATCGCAACAAAATCGACCCGTTTTTGAAGCGGATGGTGACTGGCGATGAAAAGTGGGTCACTTACGACAACGTTGGGAACTCGTCATCGAACAAAACGGCGCATATTTGACCTAAATCGCATTATTATAACCAATTTTATGAACAATTGAAAATTCAATAAAAATACCGCAAGACTTTTTTGACAACCTTATATATATGCAGGATATATAGATACACATTATTATGTATTATATACCTTTCCCTCCCACTTATATTTTCCTTATAAACTTACTTTTAAATCTGGAAGTCTCGACAAACATTGAATTTTATGAATTTTTTTAAATAATTAAAAGCAATTTAACAAAATTACCTCTTGTAGGTAAACAAATTTCCCTAGATTTCGACCTAACTACATTCATTTCGTATAAAAGTGATTGGTATACGATTAGTATGACATTTATTTGGATGCCTTGCCATTAGAATAACAAGTTCTTCTAACAATTTGATATAGAAGATATATAAATGGTCTTCTATATCAAAATGTTAGAAGCCTTATCGGCAATAAAACATTTATTTTGCTCAGAAAAGCTTTTACTTCACTGATGGCCAGATTATTTCAACATGTTCAAAAGAAAATTTAGTAATTTTAACGATTGCAATTCTTTGGAAATATTGACAACAATTTAATTTTTTGAATACCTTCAACAAGTAAAACTTTCAAGACATGTTGTATGAACATGTTAATAGTATTTACATATAAATATATACGTTGTTTACTACGTAAATATAAATTGGTACTGAATGGAAAGAAATGGTACTTTTACACTAAAAAAACACCCCTTACACCCCATTAATGAGGTATCGGATAGATTCTTGCGTTATTTTGAATTAACACACTTCTATTTTAAGACTCACATAACGGGGCCTGTCTAGTTAGCTTTTACTATACTTTTACTGCGAAGTTGCTGTCGACAACATCGAGAAGGTCGTCGATGCAAATAGATGACTGAGGCAGGAATCGAACTCTGATTTCCAGAATGATAGTCGCGTACACTTTTTACACTGACAGAAAAATATATATACGAAAAAAACTAATTTCACTGAAGAACTGCTAATTTTGCCAGCCACAAATGTCAAATTTTATATAGCTAAATAAAAATAATTTAAAATTAACTACCAGAAAGAAAGAAATATCTGTGCCGGTCAAAAACACTATTTTTATGAATTTTAACCCGCAACAGAATGATTACTCTGTTGTAGTTTTTTACATGAAATGTTTTATCAGCGTTCTAGTAAATTGTATTGGTTAGAGGCTAGCCTACTGAGTTGATCGGTACATCTGAAATGTCTGTATCACGTCAAGAGGTCATGGTGTGGTCAAAAAGGGGCCCCTGTGTTCTATGATGATTTTTTCGAGAAGAATCCAAGAATCGTTTAGAAATAAGAATAGTTTTTGATTTATATTGAGTCTATCCAAAAATTTGATTTATTTTTTACTTATATTTTTTTTATAATTCTTGAAATAAATTTTTATGCTTTATATAAGTGTTATTGGGAACTTTTTAAATAAAAATTACGTAATGAGTGGTAAAAATAATATTAAACAAAAAATTAAAATCAATCAAAAACTTTTTTGGCAAACAATATTAGATACTGTTTACACTAAACTAATAAAGATAGATTTATAAAATTTCAGTATATTAAGAAGCATGTCTTTATAGCCTGAAACATGTATTTTTAGTAATTTTTTTTATTTTTCTATTTTTAGGATATACATTTAAAATGGCTTTTTTACACCATTCACTTCAAGGTAAGTCAAAACAACAACAAAATTAGAATAAGCTGAGATAGGCTCCTTTCATTTGATATCCACATCGCCTTGTTCAAAAGAAACTTAATTTCCCCTTACACCCCATAAATAAGATATGTGATAGATTCTCGCTGAATTAATACGCTTTCTTTATTTAGACTCACAACAAACGGCACCCAATTATTTTTTGACAAATGAGGTTTTACTAGACAATAGATTGACTCGACGGCGATTGACTCTACACTATACTGTGAAGTTGCTGTCGACAAAATCGAGGGGAAAATTTAAAGTTTGTTAAAAACGATGGTCACTACAATCATTCACGATTTATGACCCATGAACGAAACTTTATGTTCATGGGTCATAAATCGTGTATTATTTTCACTGGTGCTCTGCAACAAACCGTTTATGAGATAATGTGTGTACCCTAAAGTTAAAGCCCAAAACGTTTGAAACAACTTTGTTCCATATTGGGTGGTACCGTAACGCAAAAAATTATAAAGCCTACCGATTCCTCGTACTCGAATAAGGATAAAACCGTCCATTCCGGCCTCACCTTTAGCAATTTTTTTTAAAATTGTCCCTATCTTTCTGACAAAGCCTTAGTTGCATCGGCTCTTGCACTCCACTTTGTATCGGACACTTTTATCTGAACTAACCTTTTCGAGATGTTTCGGCATAATTGCCAAACAATAAGTGAACAACAAAAAAAAGTTGTAAGTACAAGCACCGAATTCAGTGAGTTTGTTGCAAACGGAACATAGTATGAGAGATTAATCATTCTCATGACTAATATGCTCCTGTAGACCTTTGTAACAACCAGACATATTTGAGGAAATATCGTAAAACTGGCAATCTTTATAAAAAAAATCTATAACCCTTATACCAATTCGTTAGTTTAGAGTCACAGCTCAGTAAAAAATATTATACTAAATTCGCGGTAACTCACAAATCGACACCAATTGCAACATGTGTTTCGGGAACTTTTGTTCGTCATGTAACAACACTAGGTAATGTATGCAACGATTCGGGGATTCCCCCAATGTGGGAGAAATCTGTTGTGTTGGTATTTCGTCAACTGACAGAATGCGTCATAAAAACAATAATACAATATCTATTGTCATTGATAATACACAGAAAAAAACACAATTGTTGATAAGTAATTAAAAAAAATTGTTAGCATTCAATTTTGATTTATAAAAATTTTTCCATTTGAAAGTGTTTGTAAATTGCCATATTTACAAATTTTCTACCACAGTTCAAATTCAACAAAAATAAAAAAATTGTAAATGTGACAACACGTTTATTGTTTCTACAATTTCGGTTATTGGCGCCTTTTCAATTAAATATTTAATTGTATTGACGAAATGGTATTTAATATGACAATTCATTTGTCGTAATTTTTTTCTGTGTACAAACAATCCAATTAAATTTTCACTCTATGAAACATTTTCACTTTCCAATGGGATCCTGGCCGATACGGGTCGGGTAGTTGCCTATCCTTCCTAATGGTTAATTTGGCTGCCTGCCTAATGGCTTCCTAAAAAACAGACTTTAGATTCGGTTTCAGCCACCCCAAAAACATTAAATAATCACGATCTAAATTCACATCGATATATCTCAACGCCAGGACACGTATAACTTTTTGACCAATATAACTTTTATAACTTTTCCCAATAAACAGAATAGGAAATTTGTGTGTAAATTATGTTAAAAAGATAAAACTTATTGCTTGCATGTTTGATGCAAATAAAGTGAAACGAAAAAATAAATCAAAATGAGATCATGCTTATCAGTATTTGCCCAACACTAGTAGTTTTTCAAAAAGGATACTACAATGAATCTTCAACGAGTTTAATCACAAAAATTTAAACTGTAATGTTTATACAGGGTGTGTCATAAAAAAAGTTTTAATTTTGTGACTCTATAAAATAAAAAATAACATGTCTTTCATAGAACTGGTTATTAATTACACTGTAAGTCAAATTTAAACTCTCGAAATGACACAAAAAATCGCCGATACACCTCAACTAAATTTTGAGCCATAGAACACCGCGGCATACTCCGTTTTAAAATATTAGGTCAAAATCAGGAGATATTCCATTTTTAAGTTTGTAGTGAAAAAAAAACTCCATAGGAGTTAAGTCAGGACTGCATAAAGGGCAGTTTATGTCGCCTTTCCTGGGTATAAATTTGTCAGGGAATTTTTTTTCCATTCTGGGGATTAATTTCTTGCAAGGCAATTTTCCATTCTGGCGTTTAATTTCTTGCAACAATTGAAGTGAAGTTTAAGATGTTTATGCTAAATATCGTTTCATAAAGATCTATACACAATTAAACAACGGCTCCTAACAAACATACTGATTTGCACTCTTCAAGTTTTTTTCCATTCAATGACCTTTGTCGCCCCGGTTTGGACTTTTGTAGTGATAAACTGGTCTCTTCAGATCTGTTGACCCATTTTCCAATAAAAGGAATGCTTGGCACATCATTTAGGTGACAACACCTCGCATTCTGCAGAATCATCTATGCGATACAGATAAAACGGTGATTGTTTTGTTAAAGTCTCTCAAGAACAGCGCGCGATCTTTCCCAGAAAAACGCTCCATAGTGACTGAATTCCCAAGATTTCCATCAGACTTTCTGTATTCTCATATTCAGCTAAACAAGTAAAAACTTCCTTTTGAGGCACCCTGTATAATTCGAAGAGCTTATATTTTGAAACCAACATTCTAGACCATTGGAAAAAAAATTATTAAAAATGTTCTGGATTATCCCAACTTGCAGATATTGCTTTGGCGGTTCAGTGATGTTTCCTTTAATTGAATAAAATTGAGAACTAAATTGTCAAAGGAAACAGTCAATAATATCTTTTTTGTGGAATTAAGTAAAAGATTAATAGAGTATACTAAAATAACCCAAGAGATACAGTGAACTGAAGGGAACTAGTTAATGCAAGGGCTATTTCCTCAACCCATAATGTCCCCCTCAACAGAGATTGAAAAAAAATTATGATGGAAAAAAATGTTGTATTACTGTTGGTAAAGTTATTATTTTCAAATAAGGAATGTTATTTTAGAAATTCCGACATAATGCGTTGTTTTGTTAGCCGCCAGTGCACAGTGGTTGCCGTTTCATACAAAGAGCGCCCAAAAATAGAAGGAGTTTTCATTCAAGGACCTCTCTTAGATCCTAAAAATTTAAATTTCATAGTAGGCACACCAAAGTCGTCATATCCATTGATTCCATCAATCTATGACTAAATCTAAAATTTGGTCAATGTCAGACAAAGGATTCAAGGACCTCTCTTAGATCCTAAATATTTAAATTTCATAGTAGGCACAACAAAGTCGTCATATCCATTGATTCCACCAATCTATGACTAAATCTAAAATTTGGTCAATGTCAGACAAAGGATTCAAGGACCTCTCTTAGATCCTGAAAATTTAAATTTCATAGTAGGCATACCAAAGTCGGTATATCCATGGATTTCATCAATTTATGACTAAATCTACAGTTTGGTCAATGTCGAACAAAGGATTCAAGGACCTCTTTTAGAGTACACAATCAAAAAAAATGACACCGAAAACGGTGAGGCCGCTTTGTTCTATTGAAGATAACTCGACAATCCGCAAATTTCCTCAGCTAAAACTTACATCATATAATCCGTAAATATTGGTAAACATTTTACAACAAATTTGTTTGTTAACTTCGATCGCATTCGCAACTAAAACTCTAAGTGAAAATAATTTAATAAAATATACACGGCTTGCTGAGATGTTTTGAATTCTTTTAAATAATCGTTAATACCTTTACAATATTTAATTCTCCCATTGTTTAAGCAATCTATTTTAAAGAGGTTTTTACGTTTTATATTGGACCTTCACTTGAAAGTTACTTACGCTGCGAATCAAAATTATTTTCATGGTGTGTCTTTGGCAGCTATACTTAAATAGGACAGGTGGAATAACGCAAAAGAAATTTAAAAGAGCAAAATCTATTGTGAGATAGTGTTTCCACAGTATTACCCAGAATTTTAACTAAATTTTTTTTGGTCAATGGGGTCGACCGCTGTACAGTGGTTTTTACACAGCAATATCTCTGATATTTTTGAAAACAATTTTGTATTCAATCAATAGATTTATAGACAATTATAATAGCTTCCTTCAGCTGCATTGATTGTACATTTTTTAATATTTTTTTTTTCGTCATGCGCCCTATAGAGTACTCAATGAAAGATTTTTTTGCTGTCCCCTCTATCCAGTAGTTCCCTTAATCCTGGTTCACTTTATTTGATTTCTATGGTTTTTTTTCATAATATGTTATAAAAAATAAATGTTGTTATTAACCTAATATAACATTTCATTTACATATCGAGTGTTACATGAAAAGGTCGTATCATGTTTTTTACAGCATCGCGTTTTTTGGTAGGGGATTCTCAAAAAAACCTATCGCACAACAAATATTTTTTCTCCTCTTGCAAAGTATCAACAAATTGAGATAAGACATTTTCATTTTTAGCTATAGATATATTTTTATACGATTGTATATCCTTTTGTTTCAATTCCATAACGCTTAAATATATTTAAATTCGATTGCGCGTTGACATCTTTCTTGAATGAATAAATATAAATTCTGCTCAGGAATTAAAAAGATTTAAAACTTCGGAATTTATCACTCCCGATCCAGGAATTTATCACTCCCGATATCGACTCGAGAGTGGATTATTTTTCAAAATTCCAAACCCACAGAGCGTTTCAAAAAAAAAAACTTAAAATCAAAAATTGGATTGAGTTTTAAATGTTTTTTAAATTTGGAGAGAAATTTTTTTAAATACTGAGAGAAATTTGTGCCTACTTTGGTAAAGAGTCACTTGCAATACGAGGAAACTATTGCAACAATAATTTTATTTAAAAAAAAAAACTTTAAGATCAGCTTCAGTACGATACATGTGTATACAAACTTATAAAAAAAAATCCTTAGATAAATATTAACAACTATTTAACAAACGTGCTGCTCGATAAATTAAACTTTAGTCCAAGAACAGGTATTACTTTTGAACGCTCGATTAAACTTATAAGCTGTTAACTGTAAGGTCACTTATTCAAATTAATAGCTAACATTAACATCAACTGCAATAACTATGTATACCTATGAATATCTTAGCATTAAACTACTACTTACGGTACGTTTATAAATTATAGTTGCCGCTGTTATCCAATGTCATATAATGTGCAGCTATGTACGTTTTTAATTCCGCTTTCTTGTTATTTTAATTTCACAGTCACTTTTTTTTAATTTTCGCTCTATTATCTATGGTACGAATACAGAATTGAATAATTACGATTTATTACAAGTATTTTTTTTTTATTAAGTTTTACACATTAATTTAAACTAAATAATTATTAACACTTTATTATTAGTAGTAGACGTCGTCGTATCTTTGTTATGAATTAATTATTGTAAATTCTCGTTTATTTCACATATCATAACATTAATTTCACTTCATATTTCATAATTCATTTTGCTCGTTTCTTCGTTTTTTGCACATCCCCTTTGCATTTTCCTTTTGCATTCTTTCGTTCAAGCTTATGTGAAAATGGAGATCATATGATGGGAAATTTCTAAGAAAATACACAAGACGACAAGAGATATGAAAAGAAACCATTAGAGCCAATTGAATGAACAACGACGTCGCGACGCTATGCGACACTATCGAATGGCGTTTGTTCGGTCGGTGTTTACTCAAGCGCGACAATTTGAAATGGTTGGGCCCACAATGGCACCCATGGCGACGATGATGACGACAACAACCACAACAACTATTCACTCACTGGAAGCGCCAAAACAAGACGATACGACGGAAAACATGCCGACACACACACACACACATACTACAGCAAACTGGTCTGCATGGAAACACGCACAGTGCGTGTAAAGGAAGTTGCCACACGTTCACAACTTGTTTGCGTTGCGTGTTTGCAAATGGGTAACTCGTCGCCGTGTAGACTTTTGCTTTGTCGAAAGCGACAAAACTACAAAATGTCTGTTCATTGAGTCTTTGGCTATGATCACTTGTGCGTTGCGATGACAACAACACAAACATGACAATTTCTTCCTCACTCACTCGCTCTAGCGAATGGACTCCCTATTGTACACTTGCTGCTGCTGTTGCTGCTGCAATTCTCTGGTGTTGTTGTTGCGTCTTTTGGCCAAGAAAAATTCGTGCACTCTTTCTGACCAATGTGTAGTACGTACGTGTGTGTGTCACGGCAGTATTGGGAAAAGGGTGCGATGACGACGCGTTGGTTGAATGAAACCGGTTTGAAAAAGTATTATGGTGGACGTTGTTTTTCTTTCTTAAGTTGGTTGTTGGTTTTTTTGCTTCTTGTTTTCTGGTGTTGTTGTTGTTATTTGGTGTTGCACTATTTTGTGGGTATTGGTTTGTTGTTTTTTTTTTACTGTGCTTCTTTTTGTTGTGCATTCATTCGGTGTCAGAAATTGCAAATGTCTGATAGAACTTGAAATCTGATTTGAATTTGAGCACAGTCAAATAATTTTTTGTTGCTTTTCACAGAACTTGCACAAAACCTGGGGTACGTACATCAATTTGCGGAGAGGTAGTGCTTGTTGTATGTATTAAATATTGGAGCTTAATGATAATGAGAAAAACAAACATATTCGCTATACTTAGTACTGCTTTAATTTTTCATTGATTCTTAGCATATTCCTGTATGCAGTTAACCTCAGATTAAATTTTCCAAATATTCTGTAGTAAAGGAATTATAGAAAAAATTTATCGAAAACAAAAAATAACAAATAAACATAACTTCTTTTAACCTACACACATACGTCAAAATTGGTGCCAAAGTATAGATTTTAATGTGGACCACGTAGGAGTTATGTCAATCCTTAAAGATAACTACCTATGTATATAGTGCAACTAGAGTAATGAAAAACTAAACTAAAATTGACGTCAGAGTTTAAAATGACCAATAGGCAAAATGTGGCCCTTGATTAACCATGAATAATGATATTTGGCTCGTTTTGATCGGATATCAAATGACGATACTGCATAATAAATACTATCTCAGGCGGTCGTAGGGTGCGCGGATCCGAAAAAATTTTATGTTCCCAAATTTTTTTCTACTTACTTTCTTAAATATCCTTCACATCCCATGAATTATTTATGGGATAGCTTCTCGCGTTGTTGCGAATTAACACACTTTATTTTAGATTTTTTTTAGTCACTGTTTGAGAAGATTTTTAATAGACACTTATACTGCGAAGTTGCTGTCGACAACATCGAATGGCCCGGCAATGAAACATAAATGTAGATGACTGGTGCCAGGATTCGAGCCTGAGATCTTCCGCATGATAATCGCATGTTCTAACCACTATGCCACGGCTGGTCCCCCCAAATTGTCTTCAGACAATCTATAAAACTAGAAGCAGAAAACGTAAACTTTTTTCGACCATGCATGCCCACTAACAGCTCTCTTATAAGTCGGCTGTTCGTGTTAAATTCAGCGAAATTTTTAGATTGTTCAAAGGAATCGGTTCGGATTTTATTTTAGCTGCCTCAGCATGTTGCGCTGATTTCAGTTATAGGTATCAGCCTTATATGCTAAATATTTAGGGTAACAATCTCAATCAATGCAACAGACGTAAATTTCTATTGGTTGCGCAAATTGATCTTTTACTGTATATGTGCTTGTAGGGACAAACTGATTTAAATGATAATGTAATTTTGAAGAAATTATTGATATAGACCTTTGTGCACTGGTCTCAAATATATTTGTTTTGGCATTACCCGAAAAATATAGATACAGTATTGTAAGTTTCCACCGCTGGTTGGCATAATGCACAAAAAATTTTTTTGGGCCCACTAACATCTCCCCTTTTAGTTGCCCGTTCGTTTAGGGTATGGAAGCAAAGCACAAGTTGCAAATATGCTTCGATTGCAGCAAAATTTAATATAAATAGGATATATTTAATTTCGAGGTAACAGTTCAGATTTTGTTTCAACTTCTTCATCATGTTCCACTTATTTCGGTTGAATCAACCTTATACGCCGAAATGCAGTCTCTCACACTTATGGCTGGTGATAAGATCGATCGCACGAAAATTGATGAGCAGAGTTTTATTCGCTACATATTGTATCAAAGTATTTTCAAATTCTGTTTGTAATATTTCAAATATTTTCCATTTATTTTCTTTGCTCTAGTTTACATATCTTGTTGAATTAATTGGCATGCTCATTATTTCGTAAGAAAATACAAATGTTGCTGGGATCATTTTAAACTTTTCGTGCAAACAACTTACTACTGTTTCGTCAACATGTTTCCATATTTATTTCGAAGCTAATTTGTACGCGATTTGACAACTTTTCGTACGAAATACTACACTCAGTACATGTCTTTAGGGATGAGTATATAATATCATTTGATACGAGAAGAAGTATTACGCATTAAAGGAGTCATGTTAGACCCACGTTTCTTTGTACAAAATTCGTTTCAGGACTTTTTACGATGAGTGAGCCATGTCGGTCTGTGGGCATGGTTGGATGGCTGGTGGCCAGGATAATTTGAATAAATCTAAACTGATCCTTATGACAATAAACAGTACCAATATTAGTTCAAATGAAATAGTAGGATTGTAAATGGGCTAAATTGCCCCTCTCTTTCTGGTGCTTCCCATATAAAATTACTATTTTTTTTGGAAAAAATATATTTCCCCAATAACTTCTAAATGGACTGCTGGAGGATATCTAAATTTAATCATTTTAATTATCTTGTAATAACAGACAACCCGGAAAGACAGAAAATCGAAACCTTTGTCACATCCCTTCTGGTACCTCTTTTACAAATGACCGAATTCAACCTCATAGTTTTAGGCACATATATTTTTTGTTGGTACAATAAATTCTGTCATATTCTGCATAAGACGAAAGCTTACAAATATTTGACTCCCATACAAAATGACGTATTTTTGCAAAATGTTTATTTCTCCCTGATTCAAACGGACAACTGGAGGATATTTAAGTTTGGTCAGATAATGTATCATGTAAAAGTAGGCATACCCTACGAAAACCGAAACCTTTAACCACACCCCTCCATGTAACTCCCATAAAATGAACGAACTGACAGTCATAGTTTTATATAAATTTGTTTTTTGTAAGTGCACTGAATTCAAGTATTCAAAATTACCTATTTTTGGAAAATTTATATATCTCTCATAACTTCAAACGCACAACTGAAGCATATCAAAGATTTTTTATCATGTTAAAGTAGACAAATTTGGAAAAACCGACAGTTCTCATGTCCCTTTTGGTACCTCCCATACATATGACCAAAATCATCCTTATAGTTGTATATGCGTTTTTTTTTTTGTAACTTCATTTTACAGTGTAAACTTTTTTACAGTTTTACCACATATCTGTCTAGTCGGTCAACCGATATCCAATCTAGAACGGTTTATGTTCCACAAATTTTAACGGTCATATTCAAAAAGGAACTAGTGTAACATACATTGTAGATATATATAGCTGATGATGTACCAATGGGCACAATTTATCACAAACGGAGTTCGAAACGCTTCATCCTTTTCCGTGATTCTGAATTAGCCGTTAACTCAAACAATAATTACATCCTGATCTCGAAAGACAGTTTGGTGTATTGTTTCAATACACTTAACAAATTGAAATTTATTTTAATATTTGAGATTTTCAAGCTTGGCATTGCTATAAAAATTTATAAGAAATGCTATAAAACGAAAAATTTAATAAGGATATAAAATAAGACTAAATAATTTATAAGAACCTCAAAAAGTGCAGAGTTAAATGAACTACGAAGCAAACGTCTTAAATTGTTTTCATGGAAAGATCTACCCATAATTTTTCAGAATTCTAAGCAAAGTCAGAAAACTCTAACTCCATATAAAAAAAAATTAAATAATAAGCAGCTGCTGAAAGTCCAAAATTATATTAACCCATTAGTAAAGACTATTACCATATGGTAACGTTGACAGCGTTAGATATTGCACGCAATAAAATAAACATAAGAATAAATGTGAAGAATTTTCTTTTTAAATTTCATCAAAGCATGCTTTGATCATTCATTTTTGATTTACCGCTATACGATCAAACGTCAGTAGCGAGCGTGTAGGATCATTTAAAATAGGTGTTTTTCACTTCATATTACGAATATTTTTTGCTTGTTAAAAGACTGATATATTAAAGACTTTTGGTTTTTGTTATTTGAGAAGGATATGAAGTATCATAAAAACATATTGCATAAATTATTTACTTGATTTTTTTATTTACCTGTTTTAAAGCTGTTACCATATGGTCACAGTCGTCATAACACCAGTAAAAATGGATATTTTTCTGAAATTTTTCGTCTTACTTTTTTTTAAGTGAAATTCGTTTTTTAATTAATTTATATGTAGACTGACAAAATCTTTAAAAAATTACCATTATTTCGCTCTCGTCATTAAAGGGTTAAGTGAGAGTAAAAATTATGTGACGTTTTATTTCAAAATATTCTAAAACAATTATTGACTTTCCATAAATGTTTATTGATTTTTTCTCCAATCCCCAAAATTGGTATACACAATAATAAACTGATATTTGAGTCAATCCTCAAAAATGTGTACAGTAGTGATATAACTTTTTTTTGAGTGCAAAATCCCACTTCAGTTTCATGAGGTGAATATTGTTGCGATAATAATAAACCGGTTATTATGTTGATTCTGTTTAAAATATCGCGTTTTGATCAATTTTTGGCATTGGACTTATTAAAAATGGGTTAATATTGATAGTATCTTCAATTTAAGAATTTAAACAAAAATCACTAATTTGAGACAAAACTTGAAAGCAATCGGTGCGAAAACTTTGTCACGATAGAGAAAAAGTTACACCATATTTCATAATACTTTTTCATTCCCTAAGCGGCTATGGCATGCAATAATTTATTTTAGCAAAAACTGAAAAAAGTAATACCCCTTATTTACCGTTAAGTGGATATTGGAATAAATACAAATAAAGTAGGTATCTCGCATTAACTTAAAGAATGTAATAACTGAAGAAAAATCGATAAAAAAGATGTAACACATAATTTTGTATTATAAACCCAAAAACCAAATAAGAGGCGCTTTGTAGATTATTTGCAATGCAACAGCATGAATGCGATCTTATAGTCCACCTTTTAAAATCATACATTTGTTGTTAACAAACATGCGATTATTTGTTACCATTCTTTCCGAAGAGTTTTGTGAGTCGTTGTGTGGTAACCATAGACAAATGTATGGCCGTGTTTTAATTCAGGTATCCTTTGTTTTATGTTTCTTATCGGTGGCACAGGCACTTATACCGCATTGATCTCCGTTTTTATTTTTTATTTCTGAATTTAAAATTGTATCACTGTTCGAGAAACATATTACATATTATGATCATATGTTGACGAAAAATTTTATCTTTTCTCTTGAAATAGTTATTTACTCTACAAAATTCTGATGTCAAGATTGCTTTCAGTAAAAATTTAATAAATTTGAATTCCTTTATAATACCTATTTCGTTGAAAACGGGTATACTGGAGCAATCAACCAAATCAAGCTTGAACGAGAATTGCAATTCTGAAACTTATAAACACGAATTATACACAAAATATATTATAAAAGATGATGTTGTAGTACATTTTTTCACATGTTGGTTTTGTATTTTCACAACTATGCATATAATGCTTAACATTATTATTGTATGTATATTATTTATATTTTTTTTTTTAAATTTTTTTAACATACTTTTAACGAAATTTTTAAACAATCTTTGACTTATTCTCTGATATTTGTCAGTATTGATTTAGATAATTGTTATAACATTTTTATATATATATTTTTGTTATTTTGCATTTGTTTCATTCTCCAATTTTTATGTAGTTATTCAACATCGTCGTCGTCGATTTACAAAATCACGAAAAAAAACCCGCTTAAAAAGAGCTACGTTCGTCATTCACAATTCCGCTTTTACATTTTACACCACCTCAACGAATCAGTTGTACCGTAAGTACTAAATGTCTAAGCACTGCCAACAAATTTCAGGCTGCAACCAACAGCCCTCAAAAACAACTCACTTGGTAACACACACACACATGCACTTCCCAACGAAAACAGCAACAACAACAAGGCAGAACAATAACAACAACAGCGTCAAAACTAACCTACACTTTCCATGGAGAGGAGTGGCTTTGTGACAATGGCCATCCATCACAAATGCCACAAACAATGATGGACATGCGCACAGCGTTCGTTCTTTGCACAAGTCAAATGAAGGTGGAGTTTTTTTCACTCCATAGCTATCGCACACAAATACACTCGCAGCGCACAACTCTCCACTGCGTTGATTGGTTGGTTGGGCCTTTGTACACTTGTGGTCGTTGTAGTTTTGTCGCTATGCGCGTGAATATCTTGTGGTAGTTTAATGTATTGGAATTTTGTGTAACGTTTTGTTTAGATATCGAATTGTTGCTGTTTGTTTGTTTTTTATTTTGCGTTTATGAGTACATTTTATTCATTATTTTTGTTTAATTTAAGTTTCGCCACTGTTTTGATGTTGAGTGTGTTTGTTGTTTGTTTTTTTTTGTAATTCTTCTTTTCGTGGTATTTTCGTTCGCGTAAATTTTTTGGTTTTCTGACATTTTGCCATACTTTTCATTCTTTATGGGTTGGTATTTGTATTGTCAGTGTTGCCCCATGGCTATTTTGTGTACAATTTTTTATATTGTAACTTTTATACAAATAGGTGCATCGAAGTTTAAAAAGTGCATTGTAGGTGTTAATTAGTGTTAAGATGTAAAAACTTAAGAGGCATTAAATTATAATCGTTGATGACCGGTTACAAGCCACTATTATGTTTTGAGAGTGGAGATGTGCTACAGTTCGGGCTTAATCGGTCAGTGTTGCGAAAAGTTTGGAAAATTTCGTCATGGGATGGACAGAGATCGATAGAAGTCGAAATCGTGATTTTCGGTACTTGACGCAAAAATGTGGATTACTAAAATTTTCGACATGGCACTTCTTTGCTATCGTTTGTTTAGGTTATATCCCACATGTAGAAAGGTGTTATATGCGCTTAGATCTTCAGCGCTTCTTCTCTACTTTGTCACACCAAGCTTTGTAAGGATCTCAGTAAGACGGTATTTACAGCGGTGTTTTGGTTGCCCATTTCTGCGCCGTTTTTCAATTTCATTGTCCAACATTTTTCAAGTTGGAGCATACCTAGTCAAGGCAACCGCTGTACCTTGATGCGTCTAACCACGCCAATGTCGGTATACAGCTCATACAGCTCATGATTCATACGATCGATGTGTGACAAGAACATGTGTGATATGAGAAAGGTTAAAGGCAAGTGCCTTGAGTTCGTTAATGCGACGTCTCTGACGAGTCTTCTAACCAAAAATGAAACGGGTATGGCTAAGGTTCCAGGTTTGAATCCCAGCCAGACCGTGCAATTGTTCAAGTAATTATATCCCACATAATTTCTGATGTAATCAGCCCGAGGAAGGAAAGTAAGTTAGACTTAGAATTACTGTTTCCATCTCCTCTCAATAAAAAGCTTATACTCTCAGTTAACGATGATGGGCACATATATTTTTCGGAGTATTTTCTCTAGCATACTGTCAGCACCGATTCATCCACTTGTATCATAACCCAGGACAGGTGGAACCAGTTCCTAGTATAGCTCGATCTTCGTTTGTCGGGAGAAGGCGCTGTCATTAAATCGCTTGCTGAGTCTGTAAGCGCATCTATTAGAAAAGCAGGATTTTCTCCGGATTTCAAGGCAGGCGCTTTTAGTTTTATTGATGGTGGAGCATAGGTACATAAAATCGGTCACCAACTCGAAATAATAGTTGTCAACGTTCACGCAGTAGCCCAAATGAGTAGATTCTTTGTTCGTTGAAACTAATAACTTAGTTTTGGCCTCGTTTAACGTTAGATCAATTTTTCGGTTGCGTTCTGTATACCTGAAAAGGCTGCAATCAAATTCCGCAGTTTTCGGTCAATAATCTCTATATCATCAGCGTCCGCAAGTAGCATATGGCTGTTGTTAAATATCGCGCCACTCGTGTTTACTCCAGCTTTCCTCATTGCCATCTTCATCACTATGTTGAAGAGTTCACATGATAAGCTGTCGCCTTGTCTTAGGCCTCGTCTGGTAGAGAAAGGCTCCGTAAGTTCCTTGCCAATCTTAATTTAAGACTTCGTGTCAGTCAGTGCCATTCCACAAAGGCGTATCAACTTCTCTGGAATACCTAACTCAGCCATGGCTTCGATTAATTTCTGCCATTTCCGGAAGCCGAACCCAGCTTTATAGTCGACGAAAAGATGGTAAGTGTCGAACTGTTTCTCTTTGGTTATTTCCAGGATTTGCCGCAGTGTGAATATCTGGTCAGTGCTATCACATAGCACGGTAGTTGGAGCACTCATTTGGATCCCCTTTTTTCAGCACAGGACATAATACGCTTGTATTCATATCATCGGGCATGCACTCGGTAAGCCAAACGGTGCATAGTAGCTGGTTCATGCTCGTTATCAGCTCATCGCCAATGGACTTGAAGTGCTCTGCCGGAAGTGAGTCGGCAACTGCTGTTTATTTCGCTTTGGCTTGGTGGTGGGCAATCTAAGTCGTCGTCGACATTACGCTTGATACCTTCACGTGCCCTACCTTCCGGAACCAGCAATTGGTGGAAGTTTCCTCTCCGTATATGCAGCGCACTCTGAGTATCGGTAACCAGATTGCCATCCTTGTCCTTGCAGGAAGGGAGCCCTGAACCGTAACCTTTTGATTTAAAAAAACTTCATTTCCCTTTCCACCCAATGACTGAGATATGGGATGGCTTCTCTCGTTGTTGATTCACAACTAACGGCACCTACTTATTCATCGACGAATGCGGACGTCACTGTTTAAGAAGCTTTTACTAGATAAGCCGATTAACTCGACACTATACTGCGAAGTTGCTGTCAACAACATCGAGTAGACTGGCAGTGAAAGGAAAATATAGATGACTGCAACCAAGAATCGAACCATGGATCTCCCGCATGATGGTCGCGTGTTCTAACCAACATGCCACGGCCGATACCAATATTTTGCTTTTACTTTCTGGTAAAATTTTCAGGCTTCGCCTCTATCCCTTTACTTCTTTATATCTTTGTCCCCTCTTTCCTTCATCTGGAGGTTTTTCGCTTAAATAGCTGCCTCGCCTGTTTTACTGTCTCCTAGTGCCATTCCTTAACAGCCCGATGGCAATTTGCTAGAGCGTTGCCCTACAAGCAGTATCCTGTTCCTAAGACGCTATACGACATTCTTCATCGGACCAGGATTCGTCTGAGCGCCGTTTTTCACTTCTAAGCACGGTTGTTGCGGCGGTTTTCATGGAATGAGCAATAGCTGCCACTGTGTATGAGGACCGTCAGAAGTAGAGGCGTTGTGTCGTAGTAGTTGGGAGAGCTGAGTTGGAGTAAAAGTTGTGCGATGTCCAGCTTTATTTGTGTTTGATTACGAGCGTTTTTCGCTCTGCTCTATCTTGTGCGCACCTTAGCTGCATCCTGGTAATGATCCGAGCCGATGTTAGCACCACGGATCACGCGCACGTCCATGACACTAGATGCATGCCTGCCATCAATTACCACATTATCACTTTGATTTTTGGTGTTTTGATCGGGGGAAGGCCAAGTTGCCTTGTGGATATCTTTGTGCTGGAATCTGGTTCCACTCACTACCATGTTCCTTCCCGCTGCGAAACTAACCAGTCTAAACCCGTTGTCTGACGTGTCGGTATTAAGGCTGAATTTACCGATCGATGGACCAAGAACATCTTCCCTTTTTTTTGCATTAAAGTCTCCCAGACCAATGTTAATTCGTCTTCGTCATTATCTTCGGTCGGGGCATGAACACAAATCAGCGTGATGTAGAAATATTTCACCTTGATGCGGTATGCGGCTATTCGATCACTAACAGGATTGAATCGCTAGACAAGATGTTTGAGTCTCTCGCCATCTACAAATCCACAGCCAAATTCGTGCTTTTCGGCATGGCAGCTGTAATATATGGCGCAATATTTATGTCGCGAGCATCCTTGTCCTGTCCATCTTATCTCCTGGATGGCGGTGATGTCAGCCTTTTTTTTTTTTGAGGACAACCTGCAGTCGGATAATGGCATCTTCTCTACAGAGAGTCCGGACGTTCCGGGTACATATCTTTAAATCTTGGCTCTTATTTCGTTTGCGGGGGTCGTCGATATTTGGGGCGTTCCATTTGTTACTTTTACTTTGTCGTGTTTTCATAGCCAGTAAAGGACCTGAAGGCGGGTAGCCACCCGCCCAACCGTCAGGTTTCGTCGCTCGCTATCAGCCGCTATTCATGATAACAAATATCACGAACACCGTTGCCCAGGTGCCACCACGAAGGAGGTTGTGAGTCGGCTTGAGATGCAAGGTTCACTTTACATCCCCAACGGCACCCAAACAATTACCTATTTTAATTTATAATATTGACTGTTTATTGCAAAGAAATTATAATACTATGTGACAGTCATTTGGAACTCGGGGAGTGACCTAGTGCATGTTGTAGGTCTGGTCGAGTATAACATGACCTGTATACCAAATATTAATACCGTCAAAACCTTGAGTTGCGGCAAAAAAAAGACGGATCTTCGGATCTTTACTGACTTATGAACTTATAACTCAGTCAATACTTAACCGTTTTAATTTCTTAACGGGTTTTGAAAGAAAAATCTCAGACCTTTCTATAGATATATACATTCATATAGATAATTTGTCACATGTGTCAGTTTTTGTCTCGAAATTGCAAACTTTTGTGTTTTTTTCACTATTTTTAAGTTTGAAGGAATTTTTAGCCACTATTTTATTAAGATAACCAAATTTTGTTATTTTATCCTGCAACTAGTTGTGAACTAGTGGTTAAGTTATTCCCATACTGTATTAAAAACACAACAGAATTACAGAGCATACTTTCAATATTCACTCTGCCAAACCCTGGCAACTCTATTATCATCAGTTATATTCCTTTTTCTGTATTTCGTTGTGCTTTACATTTATGTTTTTTTCTTGTACTTTATTCAATGTTGTGTCAAACCATTGCCTTCTGTTTTTACACCTTGTTTTTGCCTGTATTTCTCCGTATTTGTCCGTCCGTTGTATTTCGTACACTCATCCATCCATCCATCTGTCTATCAGTTATTATGTCAATCTTGGTGGCATTGTCTGTTATGTTTTTGTATATCGCTCTTAGCGCTCCAAGTTGAGGCCCCTAAGCCTGGCTGAAGAAGTTCGTTCTTCTTTCCTCCATTAAGTTTTATAACTTCCGTTGCATTTTCATGTTGAAGATGTTTTTTTTGTTTTTTTTTTTTTTTTTTGACACAACTAATGTTTTCTGTATCTCTACGATGTACGAATAGCGCTCGAGGTGCACACCATCTATAGTAGCTACCGTTTTCAAGTTTGTCAGTTTTCACATTTGTTTGAGTTGTTATTTTTCTCTTGGCTTTTTCAATAGATTTGTGATATTCGTATTTCGTTGTCGCTGGAACAGCAGCACTGATATGTAGCAGCTTTAACAGATCACTTGTAATAATGACTGTTTTCTTTAAAGAAGAGCAGAGCAACCAACTTTCCTTTCTGTGGCTTTCGCATCATCCGTCGCCGCACTTGTCATAAAGTGTTATTATATTTATGATATTGTAGTAAATAAAATCGATTATGTGGAAAAGCCTAGGAAATTAATCACATATCGAAAACAAAAAATCATTTACTGGTGACAGTTTTAACTCAGGGACAAACCGTGTTTTGCCTCCATTGAAGACTCGTGTGACAATTGATTACTTTATGGTCAGTGGTCATGCTTGATTTACAATAAAAACGATATGCTTCGATATGGTTTCCATGCAGGTACATTATGTAATGAAAATTAATCAAAAATGGATGAATGCAACAGATCGGAATCAAATTAGAAAGTGACATTACTTATATTTTGCTGGCTTCACTATTTTTATTTTTATAGAAAAATTTATGTATGCAAATCAAATGAATCAATCATGAATGTTACATAATGTAATCGTAGATATAGAGGATCGAGACCGTTCAATTGTAAAGCACAATAGTATAATGTATGGACATCTTTTAAAGTTGAGGTACTTGACAGAATCTTGGTATCTATTCCACACAAAATTAGAGTAAAATTAGTATTCCAAATTAATATTTCATCTTAACGAGTCCTTCCATTTTGAGTCGAACATTAGAAAACTTAATTTCCCTTTCTACCCCATGAATGAGGTATGTGATAGCTTCTCGCGTTGTTGTGAATTAAACGCTTTTTATTTTACATTCACAACAAACGGCACCTACATGTTTATCGACGAATGCAAACGTCACTGTTTGAGAAGTTTTTACTTTTACTGTCCATTGACTTGAGACTATACTGCGAAGTAGCTGTCTTAAACATCGAGAGGGCTGGCAATGAAAGGAAATCTAGATGACTGGCGCCGGGAATCGAACCACGGAACTCCCGCAAAGTAGTCGCATGTTTTAACCACTATGCCACGGCCGGTCTCATTACCACGTATATATGATACAAAACATCACTTTGCGACTGTCCGAATAGGCGGGGGTTCTGGTTACCGGCCTTAGTAACTATGCTACATCACTTTGCGATATTCGGACATTTAGAAAAAAAGGCATAAAACACAAAAATTTCCCCTATACGATACTTACTAACTTCACACCGATATATCTTGATTCGTAAAACTGATCTAGCGAAACGCCGGAGCACATATAACATTTTTGTGAACGGTATAACTCCCCAAAAAGCAGAACCCCCGCCAATAGTTGACACCTACCATTTGTTGCACTGTGTATTTAGGATGAGGGGATATATCATGTGATACGAAAAAAGTGTAAATCAGTAAATGAGACGTATCTTAAGACCAAATTCGTTTAAGGACTTTTTTAGACGACAGGTACATTATGTAACCTGGCTTTTGGGTAGAATAACTTTATTTTTTTTTTATTTGAGTACCCGCATATATGGGGTCAATATAGCATCCAAGGGACCCCGGATTTGACCCGCCAGAGCCCCATGATTCCCGGCGCCAACTTTGACCTACCATTCCGATGTGTGGGGACCAAGATAAAGAGAATATTAAATGTTACTTACTAACTTTTAAACGATATATCTCGAACCCCGGACGTCACCCTGCGAAACGTCGGGACACGTACAACTTTTTTTCGAACCTTTTCCGCTATTCAGAACCCCGCCGATTTCCACACATACATATATGTTAATTTTTCTCACTGGAGTATTTACATCGTTTCTGGCAACATGCCCCAACTACCGTAGTCGCTGGATTCTGACTCTTTGAGCTACTTCGATGTCGTGGTAAAGCTCATACTGCTCATGGTTCATCCGATGCCGCAACTCGCCGTCAACGCAGATAGGTCCATATATTGTTCGGAGTACTTTCTCTCGAATACCCCTAAGTTTTGAATGTCCGTTATCGTAAGCACTCACGATGCGATTATCACATTATATAGCTTTTTCTTAATATCCCGAGTTAATGTGGCGTTACTATAGTTCTGCCAAAGCCTGTAAAAACATCTATTGGCGAGCACTATTCTCCGCTTGATTTCTTGGCTGACACTATTTTTCTTATTGACGGAAGATTGGAGGTAGGTAAATTCATCAACTACATCAAAACAATAATTGTCAACGTTCACAATTATTGTTTTGTTCACAATGCGCAAAGTTGAATTAGTTTGGCAGCGATACCAAACTCAGCCATTGCCTCATATTGCCTATTCGTTATCGGAGAGTCGGAGGCAGCTTTGTAGTCGAGAAAGAGGTGGTAGGTGTCGATATGCTTTTAATGAGTATCTTCCAGGATATGCCGTAAAGTGATTATTTGATCCTTCGTAGATTTACCAGGTCTGAAGCCGCACTGATAAGGTCCAATTATGTTTTCTACAATTGGCTTTAGACGTTCACACAATATTCTCGAAAGGACCTTGTATGCAATTGGTGATAGGCTTATCCACGGTAGTTCTTACACTCTCTACGACCTCCTTTCTTGTATACGGGACATAACAGACTGATACCAATCCCCGGGCATGCTCTCCTATAGCCAGATGTTGTCCATGAACTCCTAATCAGCTCCTCCCCTCCTGCCTTAAACAATTCTGGCTCGGAGGATGACATTTAATACCATCGTCATGGATTGGAAAGGTTTCTTTTGGAGTGGTGTTCGAATCCAGTTGATTTATGAAATGATCTCCCCATATCTTCGGATCGTTATCATCGTCCGTCACAAGCTGGTCATCGTTGTCCTTGCAGGAGGGCAACCCTGTTTCAAGCATTCTCGCCTTAACTTTGTGGTAGAATTTTCGGGCTTCCCCTCTAATTCGGAGCAACTTTACGCACTCATCCTTTTCCGTCTAAAGAGACCAGTTGCCTCTCGTCTCTCCTCCATGTGCCGTTTACGAACAGCTCTCGTTGCTATTGGCTGCAGTTTCGCTCTGTAACATCCATGCATCATCCGTCTCTCTCGAGGCATTGCGACAATTGTCATCGTACCAGGTATCATCCTGAGGCAGCTTTGAGTACCCAAGTACGCTTCTCGCAGTCCGTTTTATGGCGTCGGCTATATATTGCCACTGCGAGGTAATATTTTCAGTCGTTGGATCATTCCGTAGCAGTTGAGTTAGGTGGTTGGAGTAGGCGTCTGCTACTTCTGTGGTCCGCAGTTAAGTTATATTAATACTGACTATAGGAATAAAAAAAAGTAGGTATAACTCGGTTAGGGGACCCGTGGGGCCTAGTCAGAACCCCCGCAGCACAGTGTAATTGAAATTTATATATCTATTTAAAAAAATCATATTGGACTAATTTTATCGAATGAAATCTTCAGAAAATTTTCATTTATCCCTTTTTTTATAAATATTTCCCAAAAACTCCAAATTGTTGGCCATTTACAGGCTGTCTCATCTATGATAAGTAAAAAACTGGTCATTTCTGATGATATTGAATGACGACCCTGACCCAAGTACTGTGCTGTACATATGCAGCACGTTTGCATATGGTACTAGCCGAAAATGTCTAACAATCAACCGAAAATGTCTAACAACGTTATGAGCTCATGGTTATTTTATCGAATCTGATTATAAAGGTTTTTTATGTTCCGAAATTATATTTATCTTTCCAATTCTCTTTCAAATTACTGAAGAAACATTTTTTTTTGTTTTACCAGCGAATTAACTTTATTTTATAATTTTGACATTGACGCAATTTAAATGTCTTGCATGATCGGTTGGAATCTTATGCCCAGAATTTTTGACCTCTCATGTCAAAAATAAGGTAAGTTAATATTAAAATGTACCACACATGTCAATAAGTTTAAGAAAGAGAAATTGTATATAATAGGGTATTTGTTGGAAATAGCGTTTGCAGTAAGTGACAGTAAGTGGGAGCGAAACTATTCAATACCTGGTCGACTATTCTTCTTGGACTAAACATTTATTAAATGGTACTGACTTTAACTACTTATTTTGATATAAACATAAGAAATGTACGAGATAGTTAACTTCCTTGCGCAAACTCAATAATTTTTTTATAGATTGTGATCCTTTTAGGAGAGTATCATTGAGACACGCATTCAACATTAATTTTGCTTTTCCAAAACTAGCAATTCTGATTTTGATTACCAACTCGGCTTTGTATATATTACTGATACACATACACCAGCATAAACATTCAATGATCATTTTCCGTTCACATCTCAAAAGCCACATTTAACTGGAATTTAACAAATTGAAACTTGTTTGAAACGATTTGTTGAAATATTAAAGTAATATTTTCTTAGAAAAAGGCCAGAAAAAAAAAACTTTATGAACCTTTCAAACCATTCATTCACTTAAGTATTCAGTACAGATATACCAAATTTGGCAACACCTGTTAGTTTATAAATGAATATGTGGACCCACAACAGTCCCAAAATAAATTGAAACAAACACCTTGGAATATATTAACATATACAGCGTGGGTAGCGCAACAACAACAAACAAATATTCCACAACATATTCAAATCAACAAAATCATGGATGATAACAACAGCAACAAAAATTGCAGGTTTATCCTCTACGTTTTTTGTTAAATAGAAGAAAAAAAAACTTTAACTTAAATAAAAATTCACTTTTGGGCCATAAAGAGAAATACTAGTGAATGGGTATTAAATTGTTGCAACAAGGGTAAGAGATAGTAGCGCCAGCACAAGGATACCCCATTCATGTGTTACACCAAGTTACATACAAATGGCCATGTACGTATCTGTGTACGTTCTGGCTAAGGCCAGAAATACATGTTACCTCAATATCCGGTAGAACAGAATATCAGAGATTGTTTTGTATTCCATAAAGTGTTTACCAAATGAAAGCGTGAAAAAATATATTATTTAAGCGCATGAATGCCAATTGACAACACACAGCAACAAAAAAATTGTAAACAAACGATGGTAATACCTTTGTGACTGTTGGTGCACAGTGGTTGATGTGGAAGAATGAGAATTGCAAAATATTAAGATAAATATTAATTAGTTGGATCTAATAAAAAGCTCATAAAAAAATATGTTGTATAAAATTTAATTTATAGTTGTATAAAGTAAAATCGAAAATATATTTGAATATAAAAAAAGTTCGTTATATCTGAGGTACATAACAAGCTCGGGCAAAAGTGTTTTCAATACTCTCAAATTAGTTAAATTAGTAAGTTAAATCTGAAATCAAATTAAATTTTTTGTAAAATGGTCTGAGGATTAAAAGTTGTTTGTCACAATCTTCAACTTTTATTTATATAAACACATCGGTGATGGTTTAGATTCACAATTTGACCCAGTAGGTGTCGCTATCATCTTACGTTTGCGGTTTGTTTGTTTGTTTGTACCTTATAGAAGACTACACCAATTAACTTCCTGAAACTTATAGAGAATCTTACTGTCAATATCAGGAACAAAATGGGCAATGAATGTAAGAGCTTCGATACTTTGAGTGTCTTCCATTTTTACTAAAATGAGTAATTGGCCAAATAATGGAAGCGATCGGATTGGTGGGCGTACCGCCTCCAATACTAGGTTAACGATTTTCAACACATATATTTTCTTAATTGAAAGCAGCAGCAGAAATTCATCCATCAGTAGCCGTCTTTTTCGATCCGTAGCAAATTCGTCACACCAAGTTTAGTTAACAACTCTTTCACATGGTCAATCCAACGAAGTTTTGGTCACTCCGCCTGAGCCGTCCATGGATGTTATTGCCTAAGACATTTCAAACTGGAGCATTTCATCTATTCGTACAACGTGTCAAAGCCAGCGGTCTATTCTGTCTATTTGTACGCGCATGACTACATCGATGTCGTTATACAGATCATACATATCATGGTTCATTCGACAACAGTACTCGCCGTTAAAGATTAAAGGTCTAAGTATATTGCGAAGTATTTTTCTCTGGAAGACTTCCAGAGTAGACTGATTCGATTGCATCATTACCCAAGATACTGCGCTGTAAACAAATCAGTGTCTGGTACAGTTAGATCTTTGTTCGTCGACAGAGGACTTTGTCATAAATAGCATGCTTAGCGCAAAGCGCGTAGCAGCGCGACTGCTGCTGAATGTCTGAAAATGCCGCAATTTCCACTGTAGACTTGGAATCGGTCATCATTATGAGAATGGTGGCAATCATGATAACAGGGGCACTTAGAAGTACTCCAACTTAAATTCTTAACTTAACCAATGTGAAGTTTCACACGGAGTACACCATACCAGAACCTGTATTCGATTTGTGTTTCACGAGGAACATTCTGGATAGGTCCTACTATGACGATAATGCGCTTCACTTTGGGAGGATTTGGGAATGATTTTCACGGATGGTTCGAAATTAAGGGAAAGACCGGGCTGTGGAATCTTTTCGGAGGAGTTGAACTATCGATCAGGCTACCGGATCACTGTAGCATAATAATAACAGCGGCAATTAGAATAGCCGTAGACAAAATTCAGAATAGTGGGATATTGAGCGGCAATATTCATTTACTAACTGATAATATAGCGGCTATCAGATCCCTGGAGAACATGTACACCACTTCGAGAAATGTTCGAGAATGCCGGTCGTCTCTGGTGGAGATAGCGAGACATTCGACGGTTACCCTTACATGGGTTCCAGGTCATGGGGACGTATACGGTAATCAAAGAACCGTCATCACCTAGAACATCCTCTCATAAGGAGGAAACAGCTAATTTAGGATAAACTGAACATCATTGCTAAGGAAAGATTGGTGAATGAACCTACTTGCACGGCGACCAAACAAATTTGGCCTACACAGAGGACACGATTTGCGCCGAACCTGTCTAGGGTCCATTTTAGGAACATCATAACTTTAATAACTGGTTTCTGGTCGGCTGGCAAACACTTTAACAGGTTAAAAGTTCTACACAACGATTTTTGTAGAAGCTGCAATGATAAAGGAGAAGAGGAGATCACGGATCATCTTATATGTCACTGCCTTGCTGTTGGTGACATAGGATTTGCGAAGTTTGGTCATCGGACACTTGTGGTCAACACCGATCTATCAGTAGTTAGAAGAACATCCATTTGAGGAACATCCATACCTTCATCATAGCCACGAAATGGCTTAAGAGCGACGTTGACGGAATTGAATAGGAATAGGAATTGGTGCGAAAATTTGGAAATGGTATCACAACGGTACTTATACTAGAACCCACGTGAGCTTTTCCGAACTCGGCGGCCTTACTAACATAACCCATCTGGCATCGGTTAGCATATCAGTTTCGGGGGGATAGCAAACCCAGCCATAGCACATAATAATTTATACGGCTTAGGGCTGTCCAATGCAGCTTTCGATTTGCATTTTTTTTGGGTTTTCTCCTGATTTGTCGGTATGTGAATGGATTTACCAGGTCTAAAGTTACACTGATATAACCATGATTTCGTCACTTATGCTGCCTTCGGGAACGAGCAGGGTACGAAAGTGTTCCCTCCATATTTTCATTACACTCTGCGTGTTCCTGATCAGATTTCACCTCTTCCTTGTTCCAAAAGATTTGCTTTTACGTTTTGGTTGAACTTTTTCGATTCACTTCAATCTCTGCAATTTTCGATGTCCTAGTTCACTATTTGCTCCATAGACGCTTTTTCCCCCTGAAGAGGCGTTTTATCTACCACCTCTTCTGTTTGTATGCAGCATCCCTTTTCCTCAGATATTAAGCGACATTCGTAATCGTACCAGGTCTTGTATAAGCGTAGTTTTTCATAACTCAGTGCGACAGTTGCGGCATAGAATTCGCAACGTGCTGCAACCGACTGTCGGCAACATTAGAATTATGAAGATTTGATTACAGTAATTGAGAGAGAGTTGATCGGAGTAGGCCTTGACTATCGCGGTGCTATGCAGCTTTGCGATGCCTTGCTTCCTCTGCGTTCGGCTTCTGTTGCATGATGGGTATAACTCGCAACTTTAATGGGAGGTACTTGGTTTGATTTTTGTCTCCAGTTGTCTACATTTTCTTTCATTGGCGGCCCCCTCGATGTTGTCGACAGCAACTTCGCGGTATTGTGTGGAGTCAATCGGCATGTATAATAAAAGCTTCTCAAACATGACCATACCTAACCCATACCCCATTCATGGAGTGTGAAGACAAATTAAGTAGTTTTATCGCATGCGTACCTTGCATGCAACTGTTTTGTGATCGGAGTCAATATTTGCATATAACACTTGAGACGTGTCTTCCATAGTTTACCATGTGATCAATCTGGTTGCTTGTATCTTGATAGGGGATATCCACTTTGCCTTATGGATATTCTTATGCGGGAATCCTATCACTTCCATGTCTCTTGCCGACGCGAAGCTATCCAGTCTGAAACTGTCATCGGAGGTATTGTTGTGTAGACTGAATTTTCCGACTGCTGGACCAATAGTATCTCCTCTTTCTCTTTCAGCATATAAATCTCCCAGAACAATTTTCATGTCCTCGTCTTTGTCTTCCATCGGGACGTGTACAGAAATCAGCGTGACGTAAAAATATTTCGCGTTGGCGCGGTTAGTGGATATTCGATCACTGACAGGGTTACTCCACCTTACCATATGTCGAAGTCTCATGCCGACTATGATCCACATCCAAATTCGTGTCAGTCTTAATGGCAGCTGTAAAAAATGTCACAGTTTGTTCGTCGTGTGCATCCCTGTCCCTACCATCGCATATCCTACATCCGCCAATTGGATAGAGGCACCATCTCTGTAGAGAGTTAGGATACTTCATGTGCATATCCTTAAATCCTGGTCTTTATAAAGTTTGCGGGGGTCGTCAACATTTGGAAAATTTTTTGTTTTTCCTTTTCGTCATGTTTTCATAATAGTTGTTTTATTTAAAGTGTTTGGCTTAATAGGTCACAGCGCCGGATCTTAGTTTCATGGGGCTGCTTAAGCCACTAAGAGAGCCTTTGTGTCGAGCTTCAGTAACTTTTGTTACCTATTCCTTAATACGCATCGCTTGTAGTATGATATTTAGGTTCCTCAACATTGCGCCTCGGCACATGTGTCTATCGGTCATTGTGAGCTGATGATGTTGCTCCAAAAAGAGATTCTGGTTATTCTCAAGTGAATAACGATCAGAAAACTCAAATTAGAAATTCTCCCATTCTCCTAACCGGGTCAGGTAGTAAAGTACAAAAAAGGCGTTATTATACTTACCATGTAAATCCATAATTCATTTAAGAACTAATGTCATTAAATTGAAATCGTATTCCAAAGGCAATACATATGTATCTAATAGTATATTATATAATAATATGTAAAAAATATGTAAAAATGAAATATCAAAAAAATTACGACCTACAAAAAAACGAATTCACCACTCCACCTAAAATTCACTATAAGGAGTACATTTTGTATGTAAGGAAGTAATATTGTAGCTGCGATTTTCAATTAAATGGCCTTCTTAGAATATTTATTTAATTTTTTCGAACAATTTCGCCCTGAATTTTCTTGCCAGTCTTATCTTGCCAGCCCACTGTTATGTCCTGCAAGAGATTTCCTTGTACAAAATGTACAAATACCGATTTTTACACATTCATACTGCTACTCTCACATATGACACAAGAAAAAATGAAATGATTCTGATTTTCCCCCATTGTTTGTATGAAGTTGGTTGTGTTGAAAGTTTAAAATTGAACTCATAAGGGTTGCTCGTGATGTTGTTTCATACATCTGTTGCTGCAAGGATTACACATACCGTTTTTTTTTTTTGTCATTCTCTTTCATCCCAGCTTTTTATGGAAATAAAGCCTCACCCAACACAAGAGCAACAACATAAAGGCCACAATATGAAGTGAACTGATGGGCTTAAAGGTTAAAACGATGTGTGACACAAATTGAATATTTGATTTTTATGAAACTTAAGCACATCCAAAATGTATAAAACGAAATGGGCAGAGTTGGAGTGCGGTTGGTGGATTTTATTCAAGGTGCCAGACTTTGGCTGTTATGCAAATATTGGGGATTATTTTGGGGCGGAAAAGCGAAATCCGTTCCAAAAATCACAGAAATATGATTGATATGATTGCATACGGAATTGTCTCGCCTATAACATTTAACTGGATGGGCTGCCATTTCCGCTGTGGCAGCAGCCACCAATAATAAAGGTCTTCTTGCTACAGCCGACAGCCATTTTGGTAGCGCTATTGCAGGGAAACATGTTTTCTGGTTGTTGAATTCTTTTCAAGTGAGTACCCTACAATTAAGTTGCTCACAGAAAATACATTTATAACAATCAGTCATTACCTAAGCGAAGGATGCCGCCGTTGTACGCTGTTGTTTCGAACGTCATCTGGACGAATCCAGTACAAAAACAAAAAACACAAAAACACATACACGTATGCGTTGTATGTGATGAGATGGGAATTGTAGGTAAACTCTTTAAACTCATCGTACTGGTAGCGATACTTTGCAATGGCAACAACAACAACAGTAACTGCAATTACATATTCTTTCATATTATGTATAACCTTCATTTGGGAATCGTGTAACAACCGGCTCAAAACAATTATTCGTGAAATTCATTGCTTCCTTGTTTATGAAGTACTTATGTAAAAAGAGTTTACATATATAAAAGGAAGTACATACACACCCTGGAGTAGTATAGTGATTAGATTTTGTATAAGCCGAAACTAGGTGATATATTTCGTGTTGTCTTAGAGATTATGTTCATTGCAGTTATGATATTGAAACAAAAGTTAATTCAAAATGTCTTATCGATTTTGTATAGAATAACGTCAACGATACGGGCGAACTAAGATTGAGGCCTGTCACAGCCATCATCTTCTTTTTCTTTACTGGCAGCAACAACAGAAATTCATCTATCAGTAGCCGCACGTAGAAAACCATTCCAAGCGCTTCGGTCTTTTGCGCTCAGTAGATAGTTCGTCATACCAAGCTTACTTAACATTTCCGTCACCTGGTCCATCCATCGGAGTTTTGGTCGCCCCCTCCTGCGCCGCCCATCGAGTTTATTGCCGAAGACTTTTCGAGCCGGAGCGTTTTTGTCCATTCGTACAACGTGTCCAAGCCAGCGCATTCGGTCTATTTGAACGCGCTTGACCACGTCGATGTCGTTGTCCAGCTCATGATTCATTCGACGACGATACTCTCCGTTCACGATGATAGGTCCAAATATTTTGCGGAGTATTTTTCTCTCGAAGACTCCCAGAATAGATTGATCCGCTTGTGTCATTACCCACGATTCTGCGCTGTAGAGCAAGACAGGTAGGATCAGAGTCTGGTAGAGCTGGATCTTTGTTCTTCGAGAGAGCGCTTTGTCGTTAAATCGCTTGTTTAGCGCATAGTAGCAGCGGTTTGCGATCAATACTCGTCTTTTGATTTCGAGGCTGACATTATAATTTTTGTTTATGGCGGAGCCAAGGTAGACAAAATCATCTACCACTTCAAAATTATAGTTGTCAAAGTTCACGCAGCGTCCCAGACGAGTGGACTCTTTGTTCGTTGAAACAAATAACTTGGTTTTGTCCACGTTTATCACCAGACCCACTTCAGCCGACTGCGTTTCAATGCTCGAAAAAGCCGCAGTAACAGTTTTGTTAAATATGGTGCCATTCCTGTTTACTGCTGTTTTCTGCATGATCATCTCCATTACGATGTTAAATAGATCGCAGGACAGACTATCGCCTTGTCTAAAGCCTCGCTTGGTAGAAAATGGCTATGACAGATTTTTGCCAATTTTCACTGAAGACTTCGTGTCAGTCAGTGTCATCCCGCAGAGTCGAATTAGTTTTGCGGGGATACCAAACTCAGCCATAGCATCCAACAATTTCTGTCGTATCGGACTGTCAAATGCAGCCTTGTAATCGATGAACAGATGGTAGGTATCGATCTGTATTTCTTGGGTCTTCTCCAGGATTTGTCGTAGCGTGAATATCTGGTCGGTGGTGGATTTACCAGGTCTAAAGCCACACTGATAAGGTCCAATCAAGTTCGCCAGAAGGGGCTTTAGTCCTTCACATAACACACTAGACAGGACCTTGTATGCGATGAGTAAAAGGCTAATCCCGTGATAGTTGGTACACACACTAGGATCGCCTTTCCAATCATCGGGCATGCACTCCCTGAGCCAAATCGTGTCTACGAGCTGGTGCATGCATGTTACCAGGTCATCGCCGCCGGCTTTAAAAAGCTCTGCCGGCATTCCATCGGCTCCCGCAGCTTTATTATTTTTAAGCCGCGCAATTGCCGTGCTGATCTTGTTTTGTCTCGGTGGTGGACTGTCTACTCCATCGTCGATGATTGGTGCGATTTCTTCACTTATGCTGCCTTCGGGAACAAGAAAAGATTGAAAGTGTTCCTTCCATATTTGCAGCACACTCTGAGTGTCCGTGACCAGATTTCCGACTCTGTCCTTACAGGTGGGGATCCCTGTTCCAAAACCTTTACTTTTTACCTTTTAGTGGAACTTTCGTGCCTCACCTCTATCCCTGTAGTTTTCGATATCCTGGCTCTCTCTTTTCTTCCACAGACGCTTTTTCCGACTGAACAGGTGTTTCATCTCCCTCCTTTTCTCTTTATAAAGCTCCGTCACCGCACGCGTCGCCATTAGCTGCAGTTTTGCCTTGTATGCAGATCCATTTCCTCAGACATTTCGCGACATTCATCATCGTACCAGAGCTTGTCTGAGCGTGGTTTTTCATAACCCAGTACGGTTGTTGCGGCAGTGGTCATAGAATTCGCAATATGCTGCCACTGCATGTCGGGAACATCAGAACTAGGGGGATTTGTATGAAGTAATTGAGAGAGTTGGTTGGAGTATGCATTGGCTATCTCAGTGGTATGCAGCTTCGTGATGGGTAGCTTCCTTTGCGTTTGATTACGAGTGTTTTTAGCTCTACTTAATCGTGTGCGTACCTTGGCTGCAACTAGGTGGTGATCCGAGTCGATATTTGCACCGCGCATCACACGCACATCCATAACGCTTGAGACATGCCTTCCATCAATTACCACGTGATCAATCTGATTTCTTGTATTTTGATCGGGAGATATCCAGGTTGCCTTGTGGATATCTTTATGCGGGAATCTGGTTCCACTCACAACCATGTTTCTTGCCGCCGCGAAACTTACCAGTCTGAATCCGTTATCGGAGGTGTTGTTGTGTAAACTGAATTTTCCGACTGCTGAACGAAGAGCATCTTCCCTTCCTATTTTAGCATTAAAATCTCCCAGAACAATTTTAATGTCATCTACATTTCTTTTATCGGCGGTCTCTTTGATGTTGTCGACAGCAACTTATGAGTAGAGGTGTCAATCGAAATGTTTATTAATTTACACTGTTCTACAAAAAAAAATATTTTTAATTTTTCTGGGTATCTGAATCATGATTTCAAATATTTTCATCAGGCACAGTTTTTTAGTAAT
The DNA here is from genome assembly GCA_964034835.1 of Muscina levida. NCBI lineage: Eukaryota > Metazoa > Arthropoda > Insecta > Diptera > Muscidae > Muscina > Muscina levida. The sequence continues at coordinate 109,911,334 of OZ035880.1, forward strand.
TTGGATTTAAATTTTTTCACCTTTCTTAATGTTGCATTTAAATACATTTTGCATAAATTTAATGAAAACTTTATTTGATCCTCCAGAATCTTTTCTTAATACAATAACCGATATTAGTAAAGCATAAAACATGAAAAATAAGAAGAAGAAATATGTATTTTCTAGTAGTTAATAATGTTATTTTATTATTTTATGCTGAATATCCTTGCAGTCTCCTAAAATATTCCAGCAGCAGTCAGCGAGCATAGTATGCATGCTGCTGATGCTGCCACCTGTTTCTACTAAATTTTTCATCAATCGCCTTCATACAAATTTTTAATGTAAGACAAAATTTTGCCGTGATGTAAAGTGGATCTTGTTACGTGATATTTTTTTATCATAAATAGCCGCAAAGAGTGAGCGCCGAACCCTGGTGATTTGGCTAGCCACCCGCTTTCAGGTCCTATAATGGTATGAAACATACAAAAAAGAAGAAGTAACAAACGGAACACCTAAAATGTTTACGATCCCCGCAAACGTGATTTAAGGATATGCACTATGATTCTAGGATATGCATCTGGAAAGACCAGACTCTCTCAAAAAATAAAAAAGCTGACATCACTCTCATCCAAGAGATGGGATGGACAGGACAGGGATAAACGCGACTTAAAATTACGACATCTATAACAGATGCCCTGTGAAAAGACGAACTTGTTCTACATCGCGCTGATGTGTGTTCATACGGGCGGCAGCGAAATGTATGGACGATTTAAAAATACCCAACCGAAATATTGTACCACTTGATATAAAAAAAATACATGACGGAATTTTAAACAAGATCGGACAACTATTTTCCGTGCGCCAAAGAGATCAAAGGTCAGATTCTTAGTAAATCTTTAGTAAATCCTATGTTTTTTACATATAATAGATAAGGAATTATATTTTTTTCTCGCAAATATGTAATAGTAAAATATTGACGTGTGTGGGCGGCGCCTCGGTTAGCCTGGTTATCTCTCCGTGTGTTCAGGATGTTCAAACCATTATCATGGCTGTTATAACGATTTCTTTTAAATGGGTCGTGACACAGCCCATTTCCACCACGGCTATAATTCATACTGTACCAACAACACATACCAAATATAAGCTCAATATCTCTTATAGTTCATGAGATACAGCCTTTTAAAGTTTCAAGTTTTATACCAAGCCCACTGATGCGACCCCGCCCATTTTTTTTGATTACGATCACACATATTTTCAAGGCGATTGGAAAAACAGAATTGCAGATATTGCGATTTCAAAAATAGGGTCCAATGGGCGAGGCCACGCCCACTTGATATATCAAAAGATACATTCTGTGAAAATTTCAAAAAGATCGGTCAAGCCGTTTTTGAGTCTATATGGTACTAAAAATCTATATATATATAACAGGATGTGTGTATATATGTAACGTATGGACTCGAAAACGGCTGGACCGATTTTGATAAAATTTTCAGAGAATCTTCCGAATAACCCCGCGAGTAACATAGGTTACACGTTGTTTGGATTTTTCTACATTTAGGGGGTGAAAATGGCAATATTCGATAACACAAGGTATTCCGCGCTTACAAAAAGTTAAAAATAATATATTATCAATCGATGATAAACAACTTTGTGTACTCTTTTAAGATACCTGCGTACGTCCATGGGAAAACCTTTAAAAAAATTCTTTAAATAACTCTCTGTATTCCAATATAACGGGACATCCAATATAACGGGATATGCAATAGCGAAGCATTGTCGGGCCCACTAGTTACAAATAAAAAAACACAAACTCATTTTCATATATTTAGATTTTACCATTACCGAAAACCCAAAGTTTAGATTTCGCTGCCACCCTAGTGTCCATGTCCCGACAGAATACAAAATATGCATTTTTATTTAAAACTAGCTGACCCGGCAAACGTTGTTCTGCCATACAACTTCGTACCCTGCGAACTTTGTCTCGCTCCAAATTTAACGCCTTCATAAAAGCTGCAGGGTAATATTATTACAGATAGTTAAAATGTTAATGTAATTTATTTGAATTTATTCGAAATTAGTGAAGAGCGACCTGATAAACAATGTATTTTGATTTGTTTTTCGGCGCAAAAACAAACATTGAAGACGGTTTGCCGACACGCGAACAGGAAACGTACAGCTGACCGTGCGAAAAGCAGGGGAATTCGAGATTGATCCCACAAACTTCCAACAATTGGCTTTGCGATTTATTGATTGTCATCACTAAAGCCAATCGAATGGTTTATTTAATTCGCTTGAATTCGAAAAGACGATCTATTTTTCCATTCGAAAAGTCATTTTTGAATAATTATCCGATATTTTCCATATTAACATCGTCAAAAATTATCAAATCAAACATTAAAATAAAAAATTTCGTCTAAAAAGAAAATTCAATTTTTATTTAATTTTTCCGTAATTTTCCAACAAACATTTGCTTACAAAATTTTATACGAAAATTCAAAAAATCAAGTAATATAATGCAAAATTTCGGTGAAAAAATCCAAGTTTTTCGAGCTTTTCCGAGTTTTCCACCAAGAATTTTTCTATTTTTCCATTCGAAAAGTCGTTTCGAAATAATTATCCAAAATGCAAAATTTCGTCGAAAAAAAATTTTATTTTTTTTTAATTTTTCCGGATTTTTTTGAATTTTTCAACAAAAATTTTCTATTTTTCGATTCGAAAATCCATTCCGTAAGAATTCCATACTTTTTCGAATTTTCGAATTTCCCTATTTTCCGACTTTTCTTTCACATAAACATTCTCCTGGCAATTACGAACAACTGAAAAAAATATTGAGCAAAATCGGCCCAGGCGTTCTCAATTGATGAATGACTATATGAATTACTATAACACCATTTTTATATATACAGAAATTATTTATCCCGTTAAATTTTCAGGAATTTTCCGAGTATTTCGCTAATAATTTTCTATTTTTGCATTCGAAAAGCCATTTCGTAACAATTGCACACAAATTTTCCGGCGTTTCCTAGGGATTTTCCCAAAATTTTTTGGCATAAAAAATTCCTGCCAATTATGAAAAATTGAAAAAAATTGAGCAAACTGGGACAACGTTCTTTCTTGATAAATTACTATACATTTTTCACACTATATTTCACAATAATCCGAAATTTTTCAGCAACACAACAAATTTTTCACCTTTACGTCGTCTGAAATCATCAAATCAAGCGATAAAATGGAAGATTTCGTCGAAGGCATCCAAATCTTTCGATTTTTTTCTGGAATTTTCCGAGTTTTCCACCAAGAATTTTTCTATTTTTCAATTTCAAAAGTCATAGTTGTTCGAAATTGTTCACATTTACATCGCCAAAAATTACAAAAACAAACGATAAGATGCAAAATTTTGTCGAAAAAAAATAACTTTTTTTTGGTATTTTCCAACTAAAACTTTCTATTTTTCTATTCTAAAAATTTAATATGAGATTTACCTCAAATCATGCTATGAAATGCAAAATTTTGCCGAAAAATGCAAATTTATCGATTTTTTTGGAATTTTCCGAGTTTTCCACCGAGAATTTATTTATTTTTCGATTCGGAAAGTCATTTCGGAATAATTATCCGAAATTTTTCGCAAGTTTCTTCGTTCAAAACTATCAAATCGTACAACAAAAAGCTAAATTTAGTCGAAAAATAGTATTAAAATTTATCGAATTTTTCCGGAATTTTCCGAATTTTCCAACAAATTTTTTTTATTTTTCCATTCGAAAAATTATTTGTAACAATTGCACTCAAAATTCCATACAAAAAAGCAAATTTTCGGTTTTTCCAATTTTCCGGCTTTTCCAGAGGGTTTTCCAAGATTTTCTTTCATAAAAACCTACTCCTGGCAATTACGAATAACTGAAAAAAAAATTGAGCCAAATCGGTCCAACCGTTCTCGAGTTTTGCGCTTAGCAACACATTCAGCGACTTATTTTTATATTATAGACTAGCGGACCCGGCGAACTTCGTCTCGCCCCAATTTAATGTCTTTAGATAAACTTCGTAGAGAGTGGTATGATAAACAATGTTTTTCGAATAGTTTCTCCAAACAACATTTATCCGAAATTTTCCACCTTGACATCGTTCAAAATCTTCAAATCTTGCGAAAACTGCAAAATTTCGTCGATAAAAATATAAATTTTTTGGCGCTTTTCCAGAATTTTCCGAGTTTTTCCATAAGAATTTTCTATTTTGCCATTCGAAAAGCGATTCCTTAACAATTGCACATAATTCCTTACAAAAAAACAATTTTCGATTTTTCCAATTTCCAGACTTTTCCGAAGGATTTTCCCAAAATTGAAGCAAAATGGGCCGGCAATTGATGAATTATCATACACTTTTCACACCATTTTGAAATCAGCAAACCATGCGGTACAGTAGAAAAATTCGTCGAAAAAATCCAAAACTTTCGACTTTTTTCCGGAATTTTCCGAGTTTTTCACCGATAATTTTTCTATTTTTCCATTCGGAATAATTAACCGAAAATTTTCAATTTTACATCGTCCAAAATTATGAAATCATACAACAATATGCAAAATTTCGTAAAAAAAAAATCGAAATTTTCCGGAATTTTCCGAGTTTTTCACCAAATTTTTTTTATTTTTCCATTCGAAAATCTATTCGTAACAATTGCACACACATTTCCATACAAAACAGCAATTTTCGATTTTTCGAATTTCCCGACTTTTCCGGAAGGATTTCCAAAATTTTCTTTCGTAAAAACCTACTCCTGGCAATTACGAATAACTGAAAAAAAAATTGAGCCAAATCGGTCCAACCGTTCTCGAGTTTTGCGCTTAGCAACACATTCAGCGACTTATTTTTATATTATAGATGAAAGATGCTTTATACGAGCGCCTAGAGGAAACATACTACCACTGTCCTGGCCACGACATTTAAATTGCCCTGGCAAATTTTAATACAAAAATAGGAAGGAAAGATGATCTTGGTCCCTCGATAGGTAAATTGAGGCTGGTTAGCATAGTGAATGGAACCAAATTTCAGCATAAAGATAGCCACAAGGCAACTTGCCTACCCCCCTATCAAAACACCAAAAATCAAATTGATCATGTAGTAATCGATGGAAGGCATGCATCTTGTGTCATGGACATGCGCGTGATCGGTGGTGCTAACATTACGTCGGATCATTACCTGGTTGCAGCTAAGGTGTGCACAATTTTGAGCTGAGCGACATGTATCATCTTTTCGTCGGCTATAAAGCTGCTTCGACAGACCGATACGGCAGAAATTACTCGAAGCCATGGCAGTGTTTAGTACTATAACAGCGAAGCCGATACGACTTTGCGGAATGATGCTGACTCACACGAAGTCTTCAATGAATATTGCAAGGATCTTACAAAGCCAATCTATACCAGTCGAGGACTAAAACAAGGCGACGACTTTGTGTGACTTCAACATTTTGATGGAGAGGAAAATAAGGAAAGTTGCAGTAAACACAAGTGGCAAAAATTCAACAAAAACTACATGCTACGTGCCTACGCTGATGGCGTAGACATTTTTAAAAAAAAAAACGTATTTTCCCTTTGCACCCCTTGAATTAGGTATGGCATAGCTTCTCGCGTTGTTGTAAATTAACACACTTTCCATTTTTAGATTCACAACTAACGGCACCTACATGTTTATTGACGAATACGAACGTCACTGTTTGAGAAGCTCTTACTAGACACGCCGATTGACTCGACACTTTATACTGCGAAGTTGCTGTCAACAACATTCGAGGGGAGCCGACAATGAAAAAAACAATTTTGTAAGATGACTGGAGCCATGTTTTAACCAGCGATCTCCCGCATGGTAGTCGCGTGTTCTAACTACTATGCCACGGCCGGTCCCGGGCGTAGACATCATCGGCCGAAAACTGCTGGATGTGACTGCAGCCTACTCAGTAACACAGAACACAGAATCAGCAAAATTGGGTCCAACATTGAACGAAGACAAGGCGAAGTTATTAGTTTTAACGAAAACACAATCTACTGGTTTGGGACGCTTGGTAAATATGGACAACTATAATTTCGAAGCGTCGGATGATTTTATCTATCAGGGCTTCGCCATACTAAAACAAATAACTTCAGCCTTAAAATCCGCAACAAAATATATGCTATTACAGACTAAGCAAGCTAATTAATGACGGAGCTCTCTCCCGTCTATCGATTTTCCATCTATATCAGATACTGGTTCTACCTGTCTTAATGTATGGTTCAGAAACCTAGGTTATGACACTATGTAGGGGTCCATCATTGTTAACGGAAAGTATCAAAGTATCGACGTCGTATGAATCAAGAGCTCTACATCGGTTGCGTTTTCTATGTCATGTTGTACGCATGGAGGAAAATGCTCCAGCTCGAAAAGCTGAACTTGATGGACGGCGAAGAAGAGGGCGACCAAAACTCAGATGAAATGACCAGGATACTGAGGACCTGGCACAACTTGATGTGACAAACTGGAGAAGAAGCGCAGAAGGCATACGATTGCAAAGAAATGCCAACTAAATGAAATAATAAATAAAATAATTATGTCACAACGACAGTCTCTCTGTTTTAGTGGCACGCCCATTTCTACCGCCACTTATTAACATTTTAAAATATCTTAATTTCACTATTTTCTATTTTCCAAGAGAAACATTCACACCAAATTTTATGATTCTAAGATGACGACGGGTTTATTCCAAATGTCTGCTTCTCTGATTTATTGCCACGCCCACTTCTAACTTCCGTAATTGGAATTTTGACAAAACTAATTAATTCACTATTTTTGGTTTTCTAAAAGGAACGTTCACCTCAAATCAAATGTTTTTAGGATCACGCGTTTGGTCTAAATCGCAATTTCTCTCATTTAGTGATAAGGGGAACAACCACTCAAATCCAGTCCATAGAAGTTTGATTAGGGCGCCAATCAGTTAGTCTCCAAGCAATTTTATATATTGATAAATGAAACCCGTGAATAACATTCCCACACATAAACTTAATTTTATGTATTTATATTACTCAGAGAATAGTTGGTAGGTGTAGTACTTTTTATACAAATCATATCCTTTATAACTACTAAACTGTTTCTCTCCGTGTAGAATAAAACAATAACCAGTTAAAGTTTTAAATCATGTCCGGTCTCATTTAATTTAAACGATTTGATATGGAAGAAAGTGCATAAATGGAATCGTTGTTTGGTTGCATCGTCAGCGGATATTATGAGATGCACTCATTTATTTGAATTTCGTGCAGTAGTCGTGTGTACCCAACATATCCGTTATACTTGCAATGAGCACGAACATGCATTCGTAAATAGGGACATCTAGTTAAATACATATACAGTAGTGACTCGCTTTGTGGGTTGCTTTATACTGGACTGGAAATTTAAAAAGAAAAGTCTGCAAAACAAACCCGGACAAGTTTTGTGAGTTAAGTTATAAAATTTTTAAAGTTTAAAAACTTTGAGTTTGGATGTGAATTAACACGCTTTCAATTCATAGATTCACAACTAACGACACCTTCTTGTTTATCGACAAATGCGAACCTTACTGTTTAAAAAGCTTTTACTAGACATGCCGATTGACTCAACACTATACTGGGAAGTTGTTGTCGACAACGTCGAGGAAGCCGGCAATAAAAGGAAAATGTGACTACTTGCCTATATTTCGACACCTACTGTTTGTGACAAATATAGTTTGATTGTAATAATTATTTCAAACTAGCTGGCCCGGCAGACTTCGTCCTGCTTCCAAATTTTTGTAAAATATGTTGAGTGTAGTTGAAATCTAATAACGATTGGTTTATTTCTTTGACCTCTAAAATATTTCAATTTAAAGGGCGAGGTTTCCCGGATAAATTCTGTTCTTCATATATCTTAAAGATTATTATGTATTATTATAATTGCTAAAACGGATCAGCAGTGTCGTCCATGATGTGATGAAAATGTACTTATTGATAGGCATATATTCTAAAACCACATTTTTAAGCCGATTGACTGACATATAACTCTCTGCGTTGGTGTACTGGGTGATTGTACCTTTTTATCCTAAGGAGTACAAATTTCAAAAAATGCCTTCATTAGGCTCATTAACCCCATTAACCGTATGGTCTGGGTGATATCAAGAGTTATTCCAATTTTCGTTATTGTCCCCTAAAATTTCGAAATGGGAAAAACCACTTTGTGAAGTTCCCTAATTCTGTAGGAAGTGCGCCATTATAAAAGTTAGTCATTCTTCTTTAAGCCTTTTTGCGGTCTGGTTGACCATCTACATCCAATTCCCAACTTTGACTGAAATTTTGGGACAAATGGGGTCAACCCTTTTTACAATTAGTGGTGACATTAAAATATACATCTTTTTTATATAACTTAACTTAATTTCCCTTTGCACCCCATGAATGAGGTATGGGATAGCTTCTCGCGTTGTTGTGAATTAACACGCTTTCTATTTTTAGATTCACAACTAACGGCACCTACTTATTTATCGACGAATGCGAACGTCACTGTTTTGAGAAGCTCTTACTAGACACGACGATTGAATCGACGCTTAATACTGCGAAGTTGCTGTCAAACAACATTCGAGGGGAGCCGACAATGAAAGAAAATTTTATTTATTTTTTTCTTTTTTAAGATGATTGGAGCCAGGTTTGAACCTGCGATCTCCCGCATGGTAGTCGCGTGTTCTAACCACTATGCCACGGCCGGTCCCAATAACTATTTATATAACTATGATGTTAAAAAAGTGAGTAAATGGCATTCCAAATATTAAGTGTATCATAAGCTAAACACAGCCAACTGGTTCCACATACATTCAAAATTTTCTCATGCCAAAAAAAATCATATATTTTAAGTTTAAGTAAAATCGGACAATCGATATAAATTCTCGAAATAATTCAACCCCAGCCAAATCAACTGCGGGTCCATATATACAAAAAAAAATCTCACAATAAAACAAATATACATTCTAAATTTTAGTCAAATTTTTTAATTTGTTAAAATTTTCATTATAATTCCACCATAGCGACACCTACCGGGTCAATTTATTCAAGGTTCCACAAACATAAATACTAAATTTCAGTTAAATTGGTACATGCATTCAAATTTTCGATATAAATCCACCCTAGCGCCATCTACCGGGTCCATTTGTACATACGATTTTTTCTAATGATCAAACAAATATAGATTCTGAATTTCAGTTAAATTGGCCCATTCGTTAAAATTTTGATTGTAAACCGAACCCAGCGCCACCTACCGGGTCCATTTGTACATAAAATGTTTTCTCATGATCAAACGAATATCCATTCTAAATTGCAGTTGAATTAGTACATGCATTCAAATTTTCGATATAAATCCACCCTAGCGCCACCTGGATTTGATTTTTTTTCAACACAAACAATCTACGGAAAATTTCGAATCGAATAAAAAAAAATCAGCCAAATCGCTCCAGCCGTTCTCTAGTGATGGTATGACATACGTGAACCATTTCATTTTTATATATATAGATATTAGGGTGGACCTTGTGTCGATTTTTTGGTAGATGAGGGCTCTATTCCGTGCCTTTTTGAAAAAAAATGACAATGCCGAAAAAAAAAATTAAAAAAAAAAAAAATTAGGGGTTGCGCACGAGCCGAGAAAAAGGTCCACTTTGCCAAAATTAGGGGGGAAATTGCCATAGGTCATCAGGGGTCACCCGTAGGGGGGAAGAATGTATGGCCGACCCCCATTAACTTTTTACCGCCAACATTTTCCCCCAAGACACCCACCCCCTATCTCCTCCCCTTAGGGGGGTCACCATACAAAAATGGAGGTTGCTCAGTATTTTCGAAAAACACCATAGGTCATCAGGGGTCACCCCTAGGGGGGCAAAATATATGACCGACCCCCATTAACTTTTCATCCCCAACATCTTTTCCGAACAAACTTACCCTCTATCTCCACTCCTTGAGGGACTCCCCATACAAAAATAAAAGAAGCTGTAATTGAGTAGTACTACTAAGCACTTTTAATATAATATAGTCAAATTAACATATTTTTGTTCGCTGATGGGTATTTCTTGCGGTAAGAATCGATAACATGTAGTAAATACTGTTTCTCTTCTTCGCCTTGACACAGTATTCTATTATAATCTTGTATCATTTTTACTCCTCTTTCGGCAGTGTCGTTCACAACGCGCAAGTTATTTACAATTCTACGACCTTCTTGATAGTCTGCGCGAGATTTCCAGGTTGCTGGATTTGCAAGAATGAAATGCGATATTCCAAATCGTACAAATAAATTTTTGGTATTATGAGAGACGAAGTTGCTCAAGTCTTTAGCCAAGAATTCCTCATTCACATCTTTGAATTTCACCTCGATTTTTTTAACGCTGGTGCTTTTGATTACGACGCGAGGAGCTGGGGGAACCGGGTCGTCTTCTTCACCTTCTTCGTCTTTTTCATCTTCTTCACCTTCGTCATTCTCATTTTCTAGCAATGCTTGGGCCATTTTGGCCTTCAACTCATTTGAAACCTTGTCATCGAAAAAGGCAAGGGCTATATGCTCATCGGCGAGATACCATAGGTGACCGATAAATTTCTTTATCATTACCCGAGATAAATCCTGGTCAACGGACTTGTACTCGACGATGTCCTTCAAAAACTTCCAATCTTGATTCGGCGCCTCAGCTGCTCGAGAAGAACCAAACCATGCCTTGACGTAAAGTCGCACCACAAAAATACAAACGTGTCGAATACCATTCAATTCACATACAGATAAGTGAAAAGTTCTCCGAAACAAAAACATCTTGAGGCTGTAAATGGCTTTTACCATCCATCGAGCATGGGAAACGGGTCCTGGAGGTCGGAAATGGTAATTCTCAAGTTTTTCACCCAGAAACAAAAGAATTAATTGTAGCATTTCTTTGTAGTCATCGCGAGGGTGTTTCTCCTTCAATTGATCTAAGCAAAACTCCTTTATGCCGACTTGCATTGCCACAGGAATTTTTCTGACGACTTGATCGTCTATCAAGCCAGAATGGAATGGTTTAACCTTTACAGCGTCCCATTCCTGTTTGAAACGGTCAAAGCAAGGAACACCTGGTGCACTGGTCTTTCCCATTTTTGTCTCAAAAACTTCCCTTAGCACCAGTTCGTATACGTGGTGTCTGCAAGGTAAATATAAGATTTCTCTCTCCAACAGCCGCTCAAGAGCAACTGCGGCTCCGGAGAATGGGCCACTGTTCGTTGATGTCGTGTCGAAAGAAAGTCCTTGTATTCGATGTGTCATATGCCAAGATGCCAACAGTTGATAAACGGCATGTGCTATTCTCCGGCCTTTTCCTTTCCCATCTTCTACTTTGGGAACTCCAAGAAGTTGTTCTTTTTCTCCGTACGAGACAATTACCGGTAGACGGTCCACCTTCTTTGTACCCACAAAATCCAAAAGCATTTTGCCATCCCAATGGACTACGAAGGATTTAGCTGCGACAAGCTGGAGATGAATGAAACGCGTTGAAGAATAAGAATTCTGAATGAGAGCAAATAAATCTATGCGATCTTACTTCTGGATTGTCTTTCACATAACTCAGCATGTTCTCTCGATTTGAACGCCGACATCTCCGAAGCGACGTACGGTTTATTGTGTATTGTTGAGGATCGCGTCCAAATGCTTCTGCCGCCGCTATCATAATGCCGACCGCGTCTCGGTCAGTCACTTTGCACTTGTCCAAAGCTGATAGGACTCGTTCAGTAAAACATTGTTTGTAACCTCTTCTGTCACCAACATTTGATGGGCCAGCTTCTGCCGGTAAGTTTTCGTCCTGTCTCCCATTATCATCGCTTGAATCACTGCTTGAAAATTTAACTACTGCAATTGAAAGAATTTCATTTGAATATAAACATTGGACGAACACACAAAGCGCGAAATAGCTTTCCGCCTTTAGCGAACTGATCTCTACTAGATTCCGTTGCACGTTTGCGTCGCAACTCTTCTTGTTCTTCGCGCTCAGCTTTTCTTTTCCTCGTTCGAGTATCAGTAGCGTCCACACCTCCCATAGTTCCTGGCCGGCCATCTTCTCTTTGCTTTAGCAGAAACTCAATGTCTTCGGTATTTGTCATTTTCTCAAGGGCGTTGGCGTGTGCGATGTCGAAAAGATTATTCAAGCTATCAGAAAACTTATTCTCTTTTTCTCTAGTGGACTCAGTCTTTCTGTGAGATGACTTTCTTAAAGCATCCCACTCATCGTGCAGCGCAGCTATTTTTCTTGTAACATCTCCTCTGGCTTTCGTCGGAATAGCTGCTTGGCGCCAAAAAATCATCACTGCGTCCGCGACTATAACCGCACTATTTTTCTTCGACATGTTTCGTTTGCGAATGTTGAAGAAATGCATTCTTAGCACTTGCTTCTTCGACGGTAATTTGTTCCCCGTAATATTCATGCTTGGATACCCAATCAAAAAAATATCGTCGCGCGATCTAAGTTGTGTTGTCATCTTAACTTTTAAAAAACGGGAGAAAAATCAATTTACTTTTCGCGGTCGTCGGCACTTGTTGAATGACAACAATCGATGAATGAACTGCTATTTATAACTACTACGTATTTTGCAATATTTTACTGCCAGGTACTGATGAATGGGGGCATCTGCTACGTGTGCGTTTCAAATTTTTCAAGACTTTCCAAACAATGACCACTCTTGAATATTGGTGGAATTTCTGTAAAAAAAATCAAAAAAAATTAAAAACCAGTACAGAAATTTCAGTCAGTTAAACTGACTGATAAATACCATCACCCAATATAATATATTGTTTACGTCTTGAGTTATTGAAAATAATCGATTTGTAATTAAAACCAGTTAGAAAGTTTCAGTCGGGCAACCCGACTTACATTTACCCTTACCCTCAGTAAAACAAATAATTTTCTATTTTATTGATATTATTACTCGATTTCGAAATTGGGCGGAGTGGTACATTTATATGGGAGGTACGTGAAGGGGTGTGTTTAGGCTCCAGATTTATTCTCCATAACTTTATCCTGTTATAGCTTTACTAAATACAGAATTTGCGCACGATTGCGTTGGGTGTACTGATATTATTACTACATCCCAAAAGTGGGCGGAAATGTACATTTGTATGGGAGGTACCATAAGGGGCGTGTCTAGACTTCCAATTTTTTCTCCAAAACTTTGTCCTGTTATAATATAACAAAATACAGAATTTGGGCACGATCGTGTCGAGTGTATTGATATTATTACCCTATTTCTAAAGTGGGCGGAATGGTACATTTGTATGGGAGGTACCAGAAGGGGCGTGTCTAGACTTCCAGATTTTTTCTCCAAAACTTTATCCTGCTTAAACTTTACCAAATACAGAATTTGGGCACGATCGCGTTAGGTCTTTTAATAATATTAATCGATTTCTAAAGTGGGCGGTACCAGATGTGTATGGGAGGTACCAGATGGGGCGTGAATAGACTTCCAATTTTTTTCTCTAAAACTTTATCTTGTTCTAACTTTACTCAAAATAGAATTTGGGTACGATCACGTTTAATTTATTGATATTATTTCTCCATCTCTATAGTGGGCGGAAAGGTAGATTTGTATGGGAGGTACCAGAAGGGGCGTGGCTAGGCTTTCAAAATTTTTTCCAAAACTTTATCCTGTTATAGCTTTACTAAATACAGAATTTGGGGACGATCCCTTAGGGTGTATTGATATTATTACTCGATTTCTAAAGTGGGCGGAATGATGTATTTGTATGGGAGGTACCAGAAGGGGCGGGGCCATGTAGCCCATTTGCAATACCGTAAGTAGTTTTGAGAAAATAATAACTCGTGCAAAATTTCAAAACATTTGGTTGCGTATTTCGAAAGTTATCGTGCGAACCAGCCGGACAGCCACCCGACAGACAGACAGACAGACAGACAGACGGACATGGCTCAAACGACTTAAAAAGTCATGAATCGAATTTGGTTCAAAGAAACCTAGGGTCTAAAGTGACTCCTTCTATGTGTTACACTTTTGGGTCGTATCAAATGATATATACCTTCATCCCTACGGGTGATGGTATAAAAATCTCGATATTGTGCAACTGTAAATACATAGATTTTCAGTATTTTTGTATGGAGAGTCCCTCAAGGAGTGGAGATAGAGGGTAAGTTTGTTCGGAAAAGATGTTGGGGATGAAAAGTTAATGGGGGTCGGTCATATATTTTGCCCCCCTAGGGGTGACCCCTGATGACCTATGGTGTTTTTCGAAAATACTGAGCAACCTCCATTTTTGTATGGTGACCCCCCTAAGGGGAGGAGATAGGGGGTGGGTGTCTTGGGGGAAAATTTTGGCGGTAAAAAGTTAATGGGGGTCGGCCATACATTCTTCCCCCCTACGGGTGACCCCTGATGACCTATGGCAATTTCCCCCCTAGTTTTGGCAAAGTGGACCTTTTTCTCGGCTCGTGCGCAACCCCTAATTTTTTTTTTTTTTAATTTTTTTTTCGGCATTGTCATTTTTTTTCAAAAAGGCACGGAATAGAGCCCTCATCTACCAAAATATCGCAAAAATTTCATTTCAAGGTCCACCTTAATAGATATGTAATGTTTGTTTACTGGTAGTTTATTTTATTATTTTGAAAGCTTTAAGCTTAGTAATGCAGTTTGCTTCAGGTAGTTCCCAAATTGTGGCCGTGTTAAGTAATAAGACTGAAAGAATAAAACAATTTGTTTGTGGATCAGAGCCTATTGCTATCGTTAAACCCCTTTGAGTTGCATTCTTTGAGTCATTACTGTGTTACATTCATATCATATCCAAAAGTATATATATTAGGGTGAGTCTTAAAAAATGTTTTTGGAATTTTTCATGGGCCAAGTTAAAATTTTATTAAGACGTACAAAAAAACTCTATGTGAATTTTTTTAATTTTTTTCTTAAAGGTTTAGGGGTCGCTACCGGGGTTCGAAATTCAAAATTTTACCGTCATCCTGAGGGATAAGTAGAATAACTCGAGTAAACCTTAACTGATCCTTATGAAAATTTTTCAGTATTAATATTTTCCATAACAAAGTAATGGAATTGTAAATGGGCAGAATTGCCCCACCCCTTTTGGTACCTCCCATACAAAATTACCTATTTTTTTTATAATTATTATTTCTCCCATAACTTTCAAACGGGCAGCTGGATAGCATTTAAACTTGGTCAGTTTAATAACCTTGTAATAACAGATAAACCCTCGGAAAATCAAAACCTTTGTCACACCCCTTCTGGTACCTCCGATACAAAAGACCGAATAAACCCCCAGTCATATAAAATGACTTATGCATTGTATTTCGGGAATATCAACCGGTCCTTAAATATTTATTTTAAAGAGGTTTAAGAGAGGTTTAAAAATTGATCATTCCAATTTTAAACCTGGCATATCGGATGATCTCATATTAAGACAAGTAAAGAGTTCTGCTAGTTTCAGCCACGAGAGGACTACATATATTCCTTAAAAATATATTTATTCAGAGAGCAGTTCAAGTTAAACGAAAGCGAATTATGTGAAATACAGGATGTTTGCATTTTTATAATTAATATTTACCTTAAATATTGGTTTGAATCCACTTCTGGACCTTCTGCTTCAAGAAATGACCTCCAGTTATTAAAAGACTTGAAGTCTTATGCAACAATTTATAAAGAGACGGCGGCAATAGCCTTAAAAAAAATTCTAGGTCATCTCTGGTATTTTTAGGAAGAGCTAGTTGGATTTGCATTTTTGATGCCAAAGTTTCTCATGAAATTAAGAAGAAGATGGTAAATGCTTTAAACATAGAAGGAGTAGATAATCCAGAAAAACGAGTTGCAGTGGATGGAAACCTACTACATTCCAAAAGTCTTGACCATTTTGTATCCAACAATACTCTTAGATTTGTCAGCATAACGGGTATTAAATCGGGTTTCCTAAAAAAAATGTTGAAGATTGGGAGCAAGATGCAGACTTTAAATTAAGTAAAGAATTAGTTCGGTCTAGGTTGAAGGTTGTTAATGATATTGCTGAACACGAAGTGGCCTTGATGCAGGAATACAATAAATTTCATACACATTATGGAGAACAGAAGCAGCTCCTATTATTATTGGTAAAAAAATTAGAAAAAAATATTCAGATCCAAAAAAATCTACCATGTGTAAATAATATTTTACAATATTTTAAAATTTAAAGAAAATTGAGGGCAGTAATACAGTTGGTTATATTTATATTTTTTAATGTTAAGGTTTTCATGCAATGAATTCATGTTTAATATTAATATATTAAATTTTTATTTTAATATTATTTTTTAACTGTTTAATTTAACTTTTATTTTCGAAATGTATCTTTTTAAATAATAATACAACAAAAACTGATAAACAAATTTGAAATAAATCATTTCTTATTAACTGTACTGTAAAAATTCCTATGTTGGACTGCAAATTAGTGGAGGGGGGCAAGACAATAGCGTTGCATTATCTATGTTGAATATCTAATAACATTCATTAAACTAGATTTATATTTAAGATAAGCATTAGTAAAATTACAATAAGCGTATATCTTTAGCAAAATATAAATGAATTTAGCATACTTACAAAAAAATGTATGTACAAATATGGGGGTATATTCGGTCATTTGTATGGGAGGTACCAGAAGGGGTGTGACAAAGGTTTTGATTTTCTGGGGGTTTATCTGGTATTACAAGGTAATTAAACTGGCCAAGTTTTAATGCCATCCAGCTGTCCGTTTGGAAATTATAGGTAAAAAATAATTTGTCTAAAAATAGGTAATTTTGTATGGGAGGTACCAGAAGGGGTTGGCCGATATAGTCCATATTCACTCACGAGTCACATTTTTGCATGTGTTCATCTCACACAAAATTTTATTGAATTCAGTATTTTTATTAAAAAGATATGTAGGTAAAAATGTGGGGGTTAATTCGGTCATTTGTATGGGAGGTACCAGAAGGGGTGTGACAAAGGTTTCGATTTTCTGGGTGTTTATCTTTTATTACAAGGTTATTAAACTGACCAAGTTTAAATGCCATCCAGCTGCCCGTTTGAAAGTTATGGGAGAAATAATAATTATCAAAAAATAGGTAATTTTGTATGGGAGGTACCAGAAGGGGTGGGGCAATTCTGCCCATTTACAATTCCATTACTTTGTTATGGAAAATATTAATACTGAAAAATTTTCATAAGGATCAGTTGAGGTTTACACGAGTTATTCAGCTTATCCCTCAGGATGACGGTAAAATTTTGAGTTTCGAACCCCGGTAGCGACCACTAAACCTTTAAGAAAAAAATTAAAAAAATTCACATAGAGTTTTTTTGTACGTCTTAATAAAATTTTAACTTGGCCCATGAAAAATTCCAAAAACATTTTTTTTTTGCCAAATAAGAATCAACCTAATATATATGTTTCTCTCTGCACACTAGCATGTTTGTAAGTGAGAGTGCGTTTCCTTTAGTTGCTCATGTTCGTGCTTACACACAACTACAATGATGCAGATATGTAATATTGTTGCTGCTGCTGTTGCCGTTGTTGCATGTAGTGTAGTCGGTTGGCCCGTACTGCAATCTGTTGTGTATACATACGTTGTTTGGACTCATATGTTGTTCTCTATTATTATGGATCATTATATTTTATAGACCATAATTGGTCTGTTCGTTTTTTTAATTCTTTCATCTCGTTTTGAAGTTAAAATGTTTCTCGCTCATGTTTTTTATGTGAAGCATTGGGTTGGTTGGCATTTTATCTTAATATGTTTTATCGGATATTGTTAAGGACTCCCCCGGTACATTATGAACGAACATCTAGAGTAATTCAAGATAATATTTGCGAAATGACGTATATTTGATGTGTTGAAGTTTGCAATTCGCTAATATAATTGAGGCGTAGACAAAGTTTTGCATTGAATTTAAGTTATTGTATGCCATCAAACAATATTATCAATACGTAATAACGATAATAAGATTTGCGTAATACAATTTGAGGTTTTTCAATACATTGGGTTTTAATGAAAACAAAATGTTTCTCAAGCCTTTACTCTTGTTGCCATATACATACGTACTTTTACTTTTGTACTTTAACATTGGAAAATAAAAAACTTGTTATCGTATACGATATTAAAACGAAAATATTTAAATTAATATATGTAGATATGTATCTCATTTCGCTTTTGATTTGAAAAAACGTAATTCCTAAGGATATTTGTTTGTGTTTAACAGACATCTTTGTTACTATTTTTCTGTTTTTGAATTTTTTATTCCGAGATTGCTTCGGGTGCAACATAAAATTTTCGTGTAGACGCTGTACTATGTAAAAAATTGAAGCATGTAATTTATAGCGGTGTCGATTACGTTGATACTAAAACTAGTACAGAAATTTCAGTGAGGTGAAATGACTGATAAATACCCCGACATTGTTGTTACTTAGTTACTTAGGTGGCACTTCTTTGCAATCGTATATTGGGATTATATGCCGCACGTAGAAAAGTATTATAAGCGCTTCGATCTTTTGCGATTCTTCTCCAGTTCGTCGCCCATTTCTGCGCCATCCATTGAGTTCATTGTCGAAAACTTTTCAAGCTGGAGCATTTACATCCATACGTTAAACATGACCTAGCCAACTAAACCGTTGTATCTTAATGCTAATGCTATAGCTCATAATTCATACGACGTCGATACTCTCCGTTAACGGAGACGACGTCGATACGGAGACGACGTCGATACTCTCCGTTAACGATGATTGGCCCATATATTTACGCAGTATTTCTCTCTCAAATGCTGCCAGAACCGATTTATCCGCCTGTGTCGATACCCAAGATTCTGAACCATACATCAAGACAGGGTAGAATCAGTACCTTGTATAACAGGATATTTGTTCGTCGGATGAGGGCTTTGACATTAAATCACGTAATAGGAAACAGGATTATTTACCGGATTTCAAGGCTGACGCTATTTAATAGTTTTATTGATAGCGGAACCCAAGGTAAATTAAAATCACTAGTTGTCAACGTTTACGCTGCGTCCGAGACAAGTAGATTCGTTGAAAATAACCACTTCGTTTTGTCCTCGTTCACCGTTAGACCCATTTTAGTTGATTACTCCTCTATTCAAGAAAAGACTACAGTCACATCCCGCAGTTTTCGGCCGATGATGTCTTTATCACCCGCGTTCGCAAGTAGCATGTGGCGTTTGTTGGATATCTTGCCACTCGTGTTTAGTGCAGCTTTCCTCATTCTCATCTCCACCTTTTCTTAGGTCTTGTATAAAATGGCACAGTAAAGTCCTTACCAATTCCACTGAAGACTTTTTGTCATTCAGGATCATTCCGCAAAGGCGCATGAGCTTCGGTGGAATACCAAACTTAGTCCTAGTTTCGAGCAATTTCTGCCGTGTTGGGCCGTCGAAGGCGGCTATATAATCGACGAAAAAAAATATGTGTCGTTTTGTATCTCATGGGCCTTTCCCAGGATTTGCCGCATTGTGAATCAGTCTGGTCAGTTGATGATTTACCAGGTCTAAAGCTATTTTTCTAATTCACTTGGGAATAACCAGAATCTCTCTTTGGAGGTCCCCAAACGGCTAACAATGTCGAAGAGATCACGTGTTTTCCGGCCAATGCCACTGAACCTCCGGTCAGTGGTACCAAATGTGAGAAGACGTAATGTTAAGCAATCTCAGTGACAACCTACCACCGATGCTTCTTAGAAAATAGGTAACAGAAGTTACTGAAGCTCAACACAAAGAGCTTTGGCAGCCCCAAGAAAGTAGGATCGAAAGCGGTGGCCTAATAAGTCACTCTTCTTAAATAAAACAACTATTATAAAAACACTAAGAAAAGGAAAAAAACAAGAACTCCACCAAATGTTGACGAACACCGCACAAAACGTTTTAAGGATATGAACCTGGAATTTCCGAACTCCCTACAGAGATGGTGTCTATATTCAATTGGCGGTTGTCCTCGAAATATAAAAGGCTGACATCGTCGGAAAGAAAAATGGAAGTGAGTGGAACCACAACACGAAGAGAAGTTGACAACTATAACTGTATAAGTGGTAGATGATTTTGTTCACCTTGACTTTACCGTGAACAAAAATTAAAAAAATGTCAGCCTGGAAGACAAGTATTGATTGCAAACCGGTGCTACTATGCGCTAAGCAAGGCATTAAATGAAAAAGCCCTCTCTCGAAGAACAGAAATCCAACTGTATGAGACACTGATCCTATCTGTCTTGCTCTACAGCGATGTATCCTGGGTAATGATACAAGCGTCGTCAAATGTACCATGAGCTGTATAAGCTATACAACGACAAGTATAGCGTGTTCAAGTAAAATGCGTCAGCTCGAAAAATCTTCGGCAATAAACTCGATGGGTGGCGCAACTTCGTTGGATGGACCGGGTGAAAGAGCTGTTATCTATAATTGGTGTGAAGAACTATCTACGGAGCGCAAAAGACCGAAGCGCTTGAAATTCTTTTCTACTTGCGGCTACTGATGGATAAATTTCTGTTGCTGCTGCTTAATAAAAAGAAGAAGAAAGCTTTACAGATAAGGCCCGATCAGGTTAAATAACACTGGCTTTAGTTTTTCACATTGCACACTCGACAGGACCTTATATGCGATGGGTAAAATACCATTTCCGCGGTAGTTGGAGCACACTTGGATCACAATTTTTCACCAGACGTCATAACTCCTGAATTCTTAATATTGGGCATGTATTCGTTAAGCCAAACCGTGCGTAGGAACTAGTGCATGCTCGTTACCAGCTCATCGTCACCGGACTTAAAAAGTTCTGCCGGAAGTCCGTCGGCACCGACTGCTTTATAATGTTTTAGCTGCTATATTATTCGTCTTACCTCGGTATGTCTTGGTGGTGGGCAACCTAAGGTCGACAATTGGAACGAGTTATTGCTGTATGTGTTCTCTCCATATATGCAGCACACTCTACGTATCTGTAACCGGATTTCTATCTTTGTACTTAAAGGAGGGGATCCCATAACCGTAACCTTTTATTTTTACCTTCTGGTAAAATTTTCAGGTTTCGCCACTATTCCTGTTCCTCTCTATATCCTCGCTCTCCTTTTCCTTCAGTTAAAGTTTTTTTTGTTTAAATAGTAGCTTTGCCTGCTTTACTGCGTCCTTGTGCCGTTCCCTTACAGCCGGGTTACAATTGGCTGTAGAGTTACCCTATAAGCAACATTCTTTCCCACAGACGCTATGCGACATTTTTCTTAGCACTTAGATTTGTCTGAACGCCGTTTTTCGTATCCAACAACGGTTGTTGCGGCGATTGTCATGGTATGCGCCATATGCTGCCACTGTTTTTCGGGAAAGTCTTAAGTAGATGCGTTGTGTCGTAGTAGTTGGTAGAGATGGTTGGAGTAAGCAGTGGCTATCTCCGAAGTTTGCAGCTTTGTAATGCCCAGCTTTATTTGTGACTGGTGCCTATTTCGCTCTTCTCAATCTTGTCCTTAGCATAAAACAAACTTCATTTTCTTGGAATTGCTTCACGGCCGGCTCCATAACTTAGCTGCAAGTAATGATTCGAGGCAATGTTATCACCACTGATCACGCGCACATCCATGATACTAGATTCATGTCTTTCACTGATTACTGCATGATCAATTTGATTGTTGGTGTCTTGATTGGGTAATAGCCAAGTTGCCTAGTTGTTATCTTTATGTTGAAATCTGGTGCCACTTCACTACCATGTTCTTTGCCGCTGCGAAGCTAATCAGCCCCAACACCTTGTCTGAGGTATGCAGGGTGAATTTACAGCTCGATGAACCAAGAACATCTTCCCTTCCTTTTTTGCGCATTAATAAAATCCTGGACAACTTTAATGTCGTGGCCAGGGCAGCGGTCATATGTTTTCTCTAGTTCGCTCATAGAATGCACCTTTAATCTCATCGTCTTTATCTTCCGTTATCATGTGCACAAATCAGTGTAATGTAGAAATATTACGCCTTGATACGGATTGTAGCTATTCGATCACCAAGAGGATTGAATCGCGAAACATGATGTCTGAGTCTCTCGCCAACTACAAATCCACATCCAATGGCAGCTGTAATAAATGTCGCAACTTTTACGTCTCGAGCAAACATGTCCTGTCTATCTCATGTCCTGGATGGCGGTAATGTCAGCCTTGTATTGTCTAAGGATATCCGCCAGTCGGATAGTGTCACCTTCTCTGTAAAGAGTCCGGACGTTCCAGGAGCATTTCCAGGTGCAAATGGTGTTACATTTTCTTGTTCATTTTCATAGGGCCTGCAGGCAGGTGGCTAACTGGGGTTCGTCGCTCACTCTCTGCCGCTAATTTGATATTAAGTTATCACGAAATAACATAGCCCAGGTGACAGCACATCGAAGTTTTGAGTCGGCTTGAGATGCCAGTTTCGCTTTGCATTCTTAACGGCTCCCTTAGACAGACTTTAATATCATTATATTTAGAAACTTTTGAAACGTTAACTAATACAATCGGATAAACGTTTCGTATGTTATGCCAAAATCTTTAAAAATATTTTTTTTTTAAAAAATTTAAGAAAAAACTTTCCTGTAGAAAAATAATTTTGACTATTTTTGTAATCTAACTAGTAAGAAAGTTTCAGTCGGGCAACCCGTCTTACATATACCCTCACCCTCGGTAAAACATTGATATTGTTATTCGATTTCTAAAGTGGGCAGAGTGGTAAATTTGTATGGGAGGTCCCAGAAGGCGACGCGGCTAGACTAGACTAGGCTAGGCTAGACCAGTTTTTTCCTGCAAAACTTTGTCCTGTTATAGCTTAACAAAATACAGAAATTGAACAGGATCGTGTCGAGTGTATTGTTATTATTACTCCATCTTCAAAGTGGGCGGAGTGGTACATTTATATGGAGGTACCAGAAGAGTTGGGGCCATGTAGCCCATTTGCAATACCGTAAGTTGTTTTGGGGAAATATTATCTCGTGCAAAATTTCAAAACATATGGTTGCCTGTTTCGAAAGTTATCGTGTTTACCAGCTGGACAGACAGACAGACGGACATGGCTCAAACGACTTAAAAAGTCATGAATCGAATTTGGTTCAAAGAAAGCTAGAGTCTAAAGTGCCTCCTTCTGTGTGTTACACTTTTGATGTTGTATACAGTAATTTTTGAGAAGTCGAGTCAATAAAAAATGTCAGGAGTTACAATTGTTTGCATCTGGCCATCTTTACTATGGATTAAATAATTTCACATATCAAATAAAACATAAATCTTTGAGTTTGCAACATGACCGTAGTAGTACATTTGTACATGTGTCACTTTCATATACAAATCTTGCATAATGATTTCTCTGTCCAACAACCTGTAACGACGGCAGATAATATATCACACACAAATATAAACAATTACGAGGACTGCTAGTTATCCTCAACACAATTTAACCCTTTTTCTATAAGCAAAAAAAAGCAACAACAAAATCTGACATTATTCTTTTGCTGTCGTTATGGTCACTTATTTCCACTAACTATTTGGGTATGGTTTCTAACATTTATTTCAGTTAAATTTTGGTCACTTGTTAATGTCCTTTTGAGGTTTGTGAGGTCAAGTTTGAGAAACATTTTAAGCAAAAAATAGAAAATAAAAAAGACTAAGAGAACGCACAAGTGAATACGACAACGATTTGAATTGTAGCATTTTTCCAAATAAAAGAAGAAAACTACAGCAGAAAACTGTCAACCACACTTAATGGGAACGGTTGCATCCAAATTACTTGCATGGGTTGATGGTCATGGAGAGGAATGGAACCAAAAAGTGTCACAAAGCAGAGCACAAGGAAAAACAAAACGACTTTGTTAGGTACTACAGAGGATAGCTTTATTAATAATCTAAAAAAACACTTAAGAATCTCATATTTTTTTAGATCAACGAGTACTCTAAAATCAAACTATCAATTAGATAAAAAACGAAAAAGCCAGAAGTTAGATAAACTGAAATTTATTTAATCAATCGCTCACATCACTAACCATCAAAATGACTCAGACGACCATAATGTACCCAAGTGTAGCGTCCTTCTCAAAGGACATCTTACAAATTTCAACAATGTGTAAATAAAGTCAAAGACCAACAATGGAATGGGTCGTAAGGGACACCACACAAAAAGGACTTATTTGATTTATGGCTATTTAACCGCACATAACGATGACCATCGGACTATTAAATGTTCTGCCGAACTCATTGTCCTGTTCGTTGTTGGCATTGTTGTGTGTTTAGTATACTTATTATTGGCATTCTTAAAATATCAACTCATATACTCTTTAGTCCTCCACATTTGGTTGACATTAGACGATGTGGAAGCATAAAAAAATGTTTGACTTTCCTTAGCGCATAGTTCACAGCTACAAAGGAATGTGACCAAACAACCCCTTGTGGCATTTTGTTGTCCCCTGGGTAATAATAACACTCATTGCTCACAGGCATATCTTAACAGCTTCGGGTGACATCCATTTCAATGCCATGTATGGGGGGAGTGGATAGCACAGAGCATCGGAAGGAAGTTGTATGGAATCATTACTAAATACTATGCTAACAAAGAATAGTTAAATAAAATCAGGAAAAGACCCAAATACGAGTAAAAAACGAAAGGGGTTGCTTCCTTTGCATTTGTGGGTGCGGTGGTGGCGGCGGCAGCATGCCAGGAGTCTGTGGTAGGTTAAGGGGGCAGAGCGTGAAATTCATATGTTTACAATTGACATTTCGAAACATGTGTTCTCTGGTGAGTGGAAATAACAAGAATCTTTACACCCACTTACCAAAGGATAAACATACACGCACACACACACACATTGGCATTCTCTCCTACTTGGGCACATATGAATGTGTGTTTGTTTGTCCTTGGGGAGGGGGGAACTATTCGCAGCACACAGCCAGAGTCAGTAATGAATATAGATGTGATTTTGGTTTGAAGGGTGTGGTTAATCGTTTGACAATCAATACCACAGCTAATCAAATAAACAAAATTCCACAAATATTTATAAAACTGATAAATGAAGAGACTGAGATTTGTTTTTATTGGTTTATGGTATATCAGGTTCTTTTTTTTATTGAGGGTATTACAATTTAGAATTGATATATAGCCTGGCCAAAAAAATACAGGTGTGACGTGATAGTTGTATTTATTTAAATTGTCTGCTCCCTAGCCTCCATGATTGCAATTTTGAAAATCTTGAATCATATGTTAAATGTTAAACTATGTTAAACTTTTTAACTGGACCAAGAATTTAAAATGTATATGGGCTGTTTTTAAATTAAAATATGGCATTGGTGCCGTTGGGGATGTAAAGTGAAACTTACGTCTTAAGACAACTCATAACCTCCATGTGGTGGCACCTGGGCAACTTTGTTTAATGATATTTTTCTACCACGAGCAGCGGTAATCATGATAACAAGGGCACTTAGAACTACTCCAACTAAGGCACTGTTTACGATCTTAAACTGGTTACCCCCGGACATTGAGGCGAGGTAAATAACAGCGAACACTGCAATGCGTTTAGACGCCACAAAAGCATGGATGCACAGGAACTATGGCCATGCCAAAATTCTGAACCTAATCAATGTGAGCTGCCTAACGGATTACACCATACCAGAACCCGTCTTCCATCCAGGTTTTATAAGGAACATCCCGGATAGGTCCTACTATAATGATAATTGTAATGCCCTTAACTTTGCCGAGGATGTCATCCTAATTTTCACGGACGGTTCAAAAGTAAAGAAAAGAGCGGGCTGTGGAATCTTTTCGGAGGAGTTGAATTTGCAACTATCAATCAGACTACCAGACCACTGTGGCATAGTTCAGGCCGAAATATCGGCCATTAGAATAGCCGTAGAGAAAATTCAGTATCGTGGGATATTTGCCGGCAATATTTATACATATTCTTACTGATAGTGAATCGGCAATCCGATTCCTAGAGAACGTGTACACCACTTTGCGAAATGTTCGAGAATGCTGGTCGCCTCTTGAGAAGATAGCGAGACATTCGACGGTTACCCTTACATTGGTTCCAGGACATGGTGACATATACGGTAACCAAAGGGCCGATACATTGGCAAGGGCCGCCACAACCGTGAACTCGGGCGAAGTTTATGGTCTCATTGGGATCCCTCTCACAAGGGGGAAACAGCCCATTGCGGGGAAACTGAACCTCATTGCTGAAGAGAGATGGGCATGAGAACCCACCTGCATGGCGACCAAACAAATTTGGCCGACAATGGCTATACAGAGAACACGATTTGTGCTGAACTTTTCCAGAGTCCACTTGAGGAACATCAATGCTGTAATATCTGGTCACTGGCCGGTTGGTAAACACGCTAAGAAGCTAAAACTACCTTATAACGATTTTTGTAGAAGCTGCAATGATGATGAAGAAGAGGAGACCACGTAGCATCTTCTATGTCACTGCCCTGCTTTTGGTGACCTGAGATACGAAAAGCTTCGTCATCGGACACTTCTAGGCAATATCTGTCTATCAGTGAGGGATTTGCGGAACATGCCTTCATCAGAGCAAAGAAATGGCTTGACAGGAACATTTGGTGCGAAAATCTTAAAATGGTATCACAACGGGACTCACACTAGGACCCAAGTGAGCTGTGTTCAACGTGGCTGCCGAAATAACCTAACCTAACGAGCAGCGGCAGACATTGAACGGCGAACCCTGATGGTTGCGCTAGCCACGCGCCTTCAGGCCCTATACTGGGTATGGAAAGACGAAATAGAAAAAATAACAAACGGAACCCTCTAAAAATTACTACATCTCGCTGAATTGTGCACGCGCCCCGACGGAAGATAAGGAAGATGAGATAATAGATACATTCTACGAGCGCCTAGAGGAAACAGTCGACCGCTGCCCAGGCTACCGCACTAAGATTGTACATGGGTATTTTAATGCAAAAATAGGGACGATTATCTTGGTCCATCGATCGGTAAATTCAGCTTAGATACAAACGGATAATGGGTTTGGGCTGGTTACCTTTGTGGCCGCATGGAACATGGTAGCGAGTGGAACTAGATTTTGGCATAAAGATAACCACAAGGAACTTGGCTATCCCTCGATCAAAATACCAAAAATCAAATTGATCATATGGTAATCGATGGAGGGCATGTACCTAGTGTCTTGGAAGTGCTGGTGATCCGTTGTGCTTACTTTGGCTCGGAACATTACCTGGTGGCGGCTATGGCTTAAAACGCACGTAACCAATCACAAAGAAAGCCGGACATCGCAAAGCCGCAAATTCCAGAAATAGCCAACCAGCTCTCCCAACTACTACGACACAACGCCTCTACTTCTGACGTTCACGATACACAGCGGCAGCAAATTTGTTCATTCCATAGAAACCGCTGGAGCAACCGCGCTGGGATATGCTTACAGGGCAACGCTACAGCCAATTGTAATCCGTGCTGTTAGGAAACGGTACAAGTAGACAGTTAAACAGGCTATAAAAGGATATAAAAAGATATCGGGATAGATGTGAAACTTAAAAACTCTATCAGAAGGTGTTGTTGTTGTAACAGCTGGAGGAAGTAGCTCGGGTGATTATTATTTATACCGATTTTCAATTTATCGGCACTCGATCGGTCATGTAATCCGATTATCATACGATCATTGTTGACAACTCTGTTTCGATAACAGGGTTTGTGTCAATGAATTGTTTTGTTTCTGTTGTAAGTTTTAACCGTCAAATTTCTCCAAAGATGGCGCCAGCTGGTTTTTGTTGATATATTTTGCGATGTTAAATAATTTACTTTTTCCTTGGTCCTTACGCAATCTGGATTTTTGTAGTGGAAGCACTAGGATGAGTTTTGTTGGCTTGAGAACTCGAAAGTATTTGAAAAGTAATTTTTCATCTATGTTGGTTTGTCTAGTGCCCCGGCCGGGAATCGAAACCGGCACGTTCGGATTGCTCATCTACTTCGATTCCACTGAACTATAGAAGGCCACTTTCTACCAGAAGCTAAAAGTAAGAGCTATCGATACTGGGCTCCCCTACTGTAAGGACAAGGATGAACATCTGGTTGCAGATTCGCAGAGTGTATCATGCCAATTGTCGCCAACGGTTTTAATTGCCCCGCCATCAAGCCGAACAGAGATAAGAAGAGCGATATCGCGGCTGAACAATAATAAAGCAGGCGGTGCCGAGAAACTTCCAGCAGAGCTTTTCAAGTCTTGCGGCGATGAGCTAAAAATGAGCATGCATTAGCTGCTACGATCGGTTTGGCGCAACGGGTGCATGGCTGATGATTGGAATTCAAGCGTATTATGTCTTGCGTTTATAAAAGGCGATCCAAGTATGTGCTCCAACTACTGCGGTATTAGTATTTTATCCATCGCATATAAGGTCCTATTGAGTGTGCTATGTGAAAAACTGAAGCCAGTGTTATCCTACCTTATCGGCCCTCAGTGTGGCTTTTGACCCGGTATATCAACAACTAACCAGATATTCACACTTCATGAAATCCTGAAAAAACCTTAAGAGAAATAAATCGGCACGTACCTTCTTTTCGTCGACTATAAAATTGTCTACTACAGCCCGATATGGCATGGTTGAGTTGGGACCGGACGTGACATGATGGTTAGAACACGCGGCTACCATGCGGGAGATCTATAGTTCGATTCCTGTGGCCAGTCATCTACATTTTTCTTTCATTGCCCGCCCCTTTGATGTTGTCTACAACAACTTCTCAGTGTAGTATCGGCATGTCTAGTAAAAGCTTCGCAAACAGTGACGCAAACAAGTAGGTGCCGTTAGTTGCAAATCTAAAAATTAAAAGCGTGTTAATTCACAACAACGCTTGAAGCTATCCCATATCTCATGCATGGGGTGTAAAGGGGAATTAAGTTTTTTTAAAGTACAGCTGAGTTTGGTACACATGTGAAGCTGATATGCATTTGCGGAACGACCCTGACTGAACCGAAGTATTCAGTAAATAATGGCAAGAACATTGCGCAGCCATTCTATACCAGAAGAGGGCGACAACTATCGTACGACTTCTTCAACATAGTGATAATGATAATAAGCATAACCTGCAGTAAAAACGAGTGGCACATATGCAACTTTTGTACGCTGATGATATAGACATCATCGGCTGAAAACTGCGGAATGTTACTGCAGCCTTCTCAGGTATACAAAAGGAAACAGCTGAAATGGGTCCAACGTTGAACGAGGACAAAACAAAGCTGTTCGTTTCAACGAACAAAGAATTTAATCGTTTGGGACCCTGCGTGACCGTTGACGACTACAATATCGAAGTGATAGCTCCGCCATCTATAAAATAAATAACGTCTGCATTGGCATCCAAAGAAGAATCCTGATTGTTAATAAATGTTATTACGGACTAAATGAGTGAGCCCTCTGTCGACAAACAAAAATCCGCCTGTACCAGATACCAATTCTACCTGTCTTGGTGTAAAGCGCAGAATACTCGGTAATGACACAAGCTGATGAAACGGTTCTGTCAGTATTCGAGAAGAAAATACTCCATAAAATAAATGCACCCATTATCGTTAACGGAGAGTCCGACATTGACGTGGTCATACGCATTAAGGTACAGCGGTTGCGTTGGCTCGCCCATTGCTCCAACTCTTGTGGGTGTGGTGGTGGTGGCAGCTCAAAAAGTCTTCGACAATGAATTCGCTGGACGGTGCAGAAGAGGAAACTCCGAAGGAAAGACCAGACTA
Source organism: Muscina levida (assembly GCA_964034835.1). NCBI lineage: Eukaryota > Metazoa > Arthropoda > Insecta > Diptera > Muscidae > Muscina > Muscina levida. The sequence continues at coordinate 109,941,002 of OZ035880.1, forward strand.
CTGAGAACCTTGAAAAACTTGGTGTGACGAATTGGAGAAGAAGTGATAAGATCGAAGCTCATATAATACTTGTCTACGTGCGGCATATAATCAAAATATGCTAAGGAAGTTCAACTAAAAGAAACCGATTTCTGATTTTCAGTTAGAATTACAAACCGGCCGTGACATGATGGTTAGAACACGCGATTACCATACGGAAGATCCCAAGTTCGATACCTGTCTTCAATCATCTACATTGTTCTTTAATTGCCGGCCCCCTCGATGTGTCGACAACATCGACTTCACAGTATAGTGTCGAGTCAATGGGTATGTCTAGTGGAAGCTGCTCAAACAGTGACGTTCGCATTCGTCGAAAAGAAATAGGTGCCTTTAGTTGTGAATCTAAAAATAGAAAGCTTGTTAATTCACAATAACGCGAGAAGCTATCCCATACCTTATTCATGGGGTGCAAAGGTAAATTAATTATTAAGTAAGTAAGTATTTCACAACGTTCTGATTATATTTTTACTTGAAGACATATACTAACTATAATGTAGCATAATTCCAATATTCCGTAATATTTGTTATCCTTGCTAAACTTTCCCGTTGATTGGACATGAAATATAATTTATAAATTCAATAAATCTTTAATCTTCTAGCACATTTGTATAGTCTTTGTTTTCGAAGAATTCAATACAACTACATTTACTCCTTTACTACCTAGCTTAATAACTATAAGTAGTCCTTTTGCAGCACTATGCGCAAACTATTTCTCCAGTAACACTTAGCAAAACCACCGATGCCATTTTCACAATCACAGTACTTTTCGTTTTTCACCTCCGATGTAATTTTCACATCCAAATCGTTGAATTTAATTGAAACTTTGCTAAAGGGACACACAGACAGAATCCAACAGAAGAGAACAGTAGCAAGTGTCGTCGACGATGGCTCCAGTTGGGAAATACGAATGAAGATTAGCCACTGCCATAAAAATTATAGATTCAATCTAATTAGAAATTGTACGGAAATGGACATAAGCAGATGTTTGAAAGAGTGAATTCTATGAATGTGGTATATGTAGGTGTAAACTAAATTAGTCGGGAAATTGTTAAGGGATATCGCTAGATGACAACAGTAATCAGACGCCCCGATTCTGAATGGCAATTCCCCGGGAATTAGTTCCCTATTCCCCTATTCTAAATAAAATCTCCCCGGGAATTTTATCCCTTCTGCCTTATTCTAAACGAACTTCGAAAGTGAGGAAAAATTCCCCGGGAATAAAGTAGGTATTACGAATGTAAATAAAAGGGAGAAATTGATGACAAATTTTTCGGAAAATTTTTGTTGGCGGAATTTCAAGGGAATTGTACTAAAAATTAAAGTATTTAATATTTAAATGATATAAGTATAAAACATTTGTCAGCCTTTGGGAAGGGATAGATTTTTTCGTCAAAGTAAGCTCGCAATTTGCTGGAATTTCAAGTAAATGAGTCTTGCCACGCACCAGGATGGTAGGTGTCATTGTACCGTATCTTTAGCTCATGATCACACATCTGTAAATAGTTTTTTTTTAATTATAAAGATGAAGCTTCAATAAAATCACTCACTAAACTAAATTTTTAAGCTGTGGTTTCCCAAACTCCCTATATCCGTCTGGTAGCCACCTTCGGCAAGGAAGCGAGGAATTGCCCTAAATTTCACAAGCGGGGATATTGCAAAGAGCCGTCTGCTTTAGATATCATCTCAAACGCAGCACTGAACATTTTTATAATGTTTTTTGTAGGTATTTATTGTTTATATTCACTTTATTCGCTTTTTACATTAAAAATTTCATAAAAATAATTTGCAAATTGTTAGCCAAACAAAACAGCTGACGCAAAACAGCTGACTTCGAAAAACCGAAATTCTCTCTCCCTTTTATTGTTCTCCCCGTATGTTTAGAATAGGAGGATTTTATTCCCGGGAAAAATAAATTCCCCGGGAATTATCTCCCGGGAAGTATTTAGAATCGGGCTGAGAATGTCGGATCTAATAAGAAATAATCATTTAACTAATGTAATATTTCTACAAAAAAAAAGTATCACTTCTAATCAACTACAATCTTTATGGGTAATTGTTCCTAATTTGTATTAAAGAAACAAACTAGTGAGATATCGGATTTTTATTCATTTCGTAAAATATTGTTTATTTTTGTTTTTAGTATAATTAGTTTCAAGAAATTTTACTAATTTTTCTCGTTTTTTGTTTTCTCTCAGGTTGTCCGTCCTCCATCAGTTTACGCTGCGACAGGGAGTGTTGCATCAAATGCCCCGTCTACTTGGTCACCGATACCCGGCAATGTGTGGAACGCTGCCCGGCCGGTTAAACTGATCAATTTTCGGTCCATACAGAATTTATGGACTGCGTCTGTATACCCATTGGCTATTCGGGGGCTCTAATGTACGCCATAGCTGGCATGTTTAGGGGTTTTCTCTGCTGTCTGGTGATATAGCTGCGGCCAATTCCTGCAGACCTATTGTACGGGATCTGGCTGGAATACTCATACTACTAAATCATCGCATTGAGCTGATACCGTCGGCACCACATGATTGGACTCGTGTGTACACTTGGTCTTAGCAGGTCCTCGGGCATTGTAGGCTACAGGTAGACCAACTTGACTTCTTTCAATGCTCTGCGGGTGTAAATGTCAAGAGTTCGATGCCACCTGGTGTACAGGCAAATAGTGGGCGGTGCAGTCGTCATCAAATCTGATGGGCCTTCACGAATTTGAGGAACCAGGCCCTTCGATCACTTTGGCAGCAGCTTTAATACACTGAAAAGCGGCAATATGATATCGGATCTCAATATCAAATCCCAGTGGTTGGAAGATGAATTCTACAAATTGGGTTTTCGACCGCAAAATAAATAATGACTGACCTGACAAACCATAAGACGAGGTGGTGATTCAAGTGATTCGCTAACGATTCGTCGATTCTAAAACATATTTGAAAATTATAACATTATAGAATCACAGGTGAACATTCGCAAAAGAATCATAAAAGCGATTCATTTACTAATCGTAAATGAGGGAAAAATCGCTGGTGAACATTCGTTAACGTATCGTAAAGCGGTTCTATTACCAATCGTTTACCAATTATTTCACTTTTTTCAATTAAATAAGTTATTGGTAAATTCATAACACTCTTTGAATTAATTTTTGGCATGCAGAATCAGTTTTTTCAAACTTAAAAGATGATTTTAAGATTAAGCGACTTGAAAGGAACTCGTTATTACGATTAGTAATAGAATCGTTTTTTGATTCGTGAAAGAATCGATTTTACGATTCAAGAACAAAGGTGAATTTTCTCCCGTTCGTTGGCGAGTCCCTTTCTCAAATAAAATGCGAATGATATATGATTCGAGCATGCTTTCATTCTCGAATCGGATAGTTTGTCGGGGAGTTTAAGATTTCATTACGGATATTTATGCGTTTACAAAAAAAATATATATATATTTACGCAACTGTGAATTTCAAATCTTAGTTTAATTACATGAATACAAAAATATTAATTCAAACGATATCGGTCCATACTCACTCACAAATTGAGAGTAACTCAAGTGCTCATAGATGAATAGAACAAATTTTAATATCTCTAATATCTAAATATAGTTAACGAAGTACAGATGATATTATGTTAATGTAAATAAATATTATAGTTTGTGTAAATATATAAACCATAAAATAAATTATTATTGCTGTAATCGAACGAATACCGAAATGTTAATGCAGACGATATCAATCCAAACTCATTTACAAATCGAGAGTAACTCAAATTCTCAAAGATGAATAGAACAAATGTAAATATCTCTAATATAAAAATATATAAGGTTGTCAAAAAAGTCTTGCGGTATTTCCGCAAGCTTGTCTTTGCAAGCGCGTAGTTATAGTTGTATTCGTCGCATCGGTTCACGCTAGAGCTTTTTGGAAAGCTCTTTTCACGCGCTAACACGTGTTTGATTTATTATTGTTTGTTTTTAGTCGTTCGTGTGTTATAGCGTCGCAAACATGGAGCAAAATAAAGAGAAAATACGGCATATTTTACAGTACTACTACGATAAAGGCAAAAATGCATCTCATGCTGCCAATAAAATTTGTGCAGTTTATGGACCCGATACAGTTTCCATTTCCACCGCACAACGATGGTTTCAACGTTTTCGTTCTGGTGCAGAGGTGATCGAAGATGCGCCACGGTCCGGAAGGCCTGTCGTCGACAATTGCGATAAAATCGCTGAATTGATCGAAAGAGACCGGCATAGTAGCAGCCGTAGAATCGGCCAAGAGCTGGGCATGAGTCATCAAACCGTTATAAACCATTTGAAGAAGCTTTGATTCAAAAAGAAGCTCGATCTATGGGTAACACACGACTTGACGCAATAAAACATTTTTGCCCGTATGGATGCATGCGAATCGCTTCTGAATCGCAATAAAATCGACCCGTTTTTGAAGCGCAAACGGTCGTGGTCGAAAAGCGGTGAAGCTGCCCAGACGGCCAGGAGGGTTCATCTGTATGTTTGGTGGGATTGGCAGGGAATCATCCACTATGAGCTGCTCCCCTATGGCCAAACGCTCAATTCGGACCTGTACTGCCAACAACTGGACCGCTTGAATGCAGCACTCATGCAGAAGAAGCCATCTTTGATCAACAGAGGCCGAATTGTCTTCCATCAGGACAACGCCAGGCCACACACATCTACCACCGTATAGTCCGGATCTCGCACCAAGTGATTACCACCTATTTCTGTCCATGGCGAACGAGCTTGGTAGTCGGAAGTTGGCCACAAGAGAGTCCTGTGAAAATTGGCTCTCCGAGTTTTTTGACAATAGGGAAGCGAGCTTCTATAAGAGGGGCATTATGAAGTTGGCATCTCGTTGGGAACTCGTCATCGAACAAAACGGCGCATATTTGACTTTAATCGCATTATTATAACCAATTTTATGAACAATTGAAAATTCAATAAAAATACCGCAAGACTTTTTTGACAACCTATTATTTAAAGGAGTAAAGCTGATATAATGTAAATGTAATGTAAATATACATTAAAGTATGTATTCTTGCTGTAATCGAACACCAAGCAAAGCACTAATTTGAACAATAATCAAGATACACTCGAAAAAATTCGTGCATTGAAATGAGGTGTAGCTCTAAATTACTACTTTAATCCTTTCTGTTCTTCAGTAAATGGGACCGGCCGTGGCATAGTGGTTAGAACACGCGACTACCATGCGGGAGATCGCAGGTTCAAACCTGGCTCCAGTCATCTTAAAAAAGAAAAAAAAAAAGATAAATTTTCTTTCATTGTCGGCTCCCCTCGAATGTTGTTGACAGCAACTTCGCTGTATTAAGCGTCGATTCAATCGTCGTGTCTAGTAAGAGCTTCTCTAACAGTGACGTTCGCATTCGTCGATAAACAAGTAGGTGCCGTTAGTTGTGAATCTAAAAATAGAAAGCGTGTTAATTCACAACAACGCGAGAAGCTATCCCATACCTCATTCATGGGGTGCAAAGGGAAATTAAGTTTTTTAAGTTTTAAGTTCTTCAGTAAATGCGCTTTTTCTTCAAGTTTTCTTGTTTTTATTTAATAGTTTTGTCTTGATCTGTGAACAAAAACCTTAACACACTTTTCATTGTGCAACATTTGGAGAATATTACAAATGCATATTTTTATTTCTACAAAAACTAGCCATGAATGAAAAAAAAATTATATTATATCACAAAAACTTGTCTTTTTTTATTTTTGCTTACTGTTTAAATTTAAAAAAAAAGAACTAAGAAATTACTGAAATTATATAATAAAGATGTACACATTAAATCTATGTTAAGATATTGAAAAGAGAAAAAAACAAAGTCACAAAAATTTTTTATGTATTTTATTAACATTTAAGGACGAGATGCGAATTTATCGATAATTAAAAAATAAAATAACTACATAAAATGTAGTAATAAACTGTAATTTTTACAGTCAAATGGAAACAAGAAAAATGAAAACCCAAGTTTTAAAAATAAAAAAAATAAAAATTTAATAAAAAATAAATAATAATTTCCGCTGTTATTATTTAATAAGGAATAAGCATTAGACCGAGTGAAGATAATTGATCGCTTGAATCGGTATGTAGAATGTGGATAGTAAAAAAAATATATGAAAAATCCTAATTTTGGCAAGGGGTTAACCTATATATTTTTTTGAACAAAAATATTTTTTTCTGAATTTCGGTGCAGTAGCATTGTTTTTAGATAGTACTTCAAATATGTAATAATTTGACATGACTTTTGTCTATCTTGGGCCCACATGTTTTTGTTCAAATTGAATAAAGCTCAAATTCGACCAGTTTTCATTAACTTTTTAACATCTTTATTATGCTAATTTCCTGACAAAAAAAAGTGATACTAACTGCTTTATAATACTTAAATGATCATATTTAAGCAGTCTATGCCATTCAAAACAAAAGGTAATTTTTTATCAAAAATCCTAATTATGGCATTACATATATTTTTTTGAACAAAAATATTTTTTTCTGAATATCGCTGCAGTAGCTTTGGTTTTAGATAAGGCTTCAAAAATGTAGTAGTTTGATATGACTTTTGCCTATCTTGGGCCCACATGTTATTATATAAATAGAATAAAGCGCAAATTCGATCAGTTTTCATTGACTTTTGATTGTTTTTATTATGCTGATTTTTTGATAAAAACGAGAAATAAACTGCTTTATTATACTGAAGTGATCACATTTTAGTAGTCTATGCCATTTAAAACAAAAGATAATTTTTATCAAATATCCTAATTTGGCAAGGGGTTAGTTAACCTATACATTTTGTTGAACAAAAATATTTTTTTCTTAATTTCGCCGCAACGGCTTTGTTTTTAGAAAGTGCTACAATAATGTAATAATTTGACATGACTTTTGGCTATCTTGGGCCCACCTGTTTTAGTATAAATTGAATAAAGTGAAAATTCGACCAGTTTTCATTGACTATTGATTGTCTTATTGTGCTGATTTTCTGACAAAAACGAGAAATTTCCTCCTTAATACTCAAATGATTATAATTTGGCAGTCTATGCCATTTAAAACAAAAGATAATTTTTTATCACAAATCCAAATTTTTTGAACAAAAATATTTTTTTCCGTATTTGTCCTCAACGGCTCTCTTTTTAGATAGTACTTCAAAAATGTAATAGTTTCATATGACTCCTGCCTATCTTGGGCCCACCTGTTTTGGTATAAATTGAATAATGTGGAATTAGACCTGTGATCATATTTTAGCAGTCTATGCCATTTAAAACAAAAGATAATTTTTATCAAAAATCCTAATTTTGGCAAGGGGTTAACCTATATATTTTTTTGAACAAAAATATTTTTTTCTGAATTTCTTTGCAGTATCATTGTTTTTATATAGTGCTTCAACAATGTAATAGTTTGATATGACTTTTGTCGTGGGCCCACCTGGTTTGATATAAATTGAATAAAGCGAAAATTCGACCAGTTTTCAACGACTTTTGATTTTTATTATTGTGCTGATTTCTTGATGAAAACGAAAAATGAGCTACTTTATAATATTCATCGACTATTTTTTAGCAGTCGATAGCATTTATTCTTGTGTTTTAATCCTTTTAGAGTCCTGCTCTCAGGACACTATTGCGGTTTTGTCGTACACGTTAAATTATTTCGTGGTTTTGTTGTACGAGTAGTTGTTACCGAAGATACTAGTAAAAGATACACAATTAATTGTTTACATTCTGTAAGATACTGCTGATTACCAGCTCTACTCGAATCCAGCGCTCACAGATCCGTGAATATTTAATTTAATTAACAACCAAAGTCATTTAAATTGTCTTAAGGAATGCTCAAGTATCTCGTCGCCTTGTTGGCGGTCTTATAAAGCACAAAACAATTAAGTGCTGGCAAGGGGATGATAGTAACGAAGCGGTGGTGCAACACAGTTGGAATTTATTGTAATGGCAAAGAAGAAGAAATAATATTAAAAATATATAATAAACAATTTTGTCAACCACAATTTGTTTTAATCTCCATTCAATGGTAAGTTAAATGAAGTCATTGTGGACAAACTTAACTATTACCGTAGAATAGTTAAGTAAACGTGTTGCAGCAATAATGTTTTAAATAATCCTTTAGATTTGTGTATTTTAGACATATTCACAATTATTTTAAGTTTATTGTAATCGCAACGAATTGCTTTATTTATATCTCTTTGTTCAAATTCAAAAAACTAGAGAGTTTTCTAGTGCTAAAAAATCATTTGTGTCTTAATAGATAACACTGTGACACAAAATTGAACTTTTGGAATCGGAATGGGATGAAACCAAAAGCAAATGAAAGTTGACCTTATATATAACGAAACCCTCAAGGGATTTTTTGAGTTTAGTGCGAGATTTTTTTTTACACCCATTTGAAGTTGGTGTTTTTACAACGCTGGCTAACAAGAAAAAATCATTAAAAATGTCATAAAATAATGCTTTTTATTCCGGAAAGTTGTGGTATCTTACTGTTTTTGGGGTCGAGGAATCCATTTTTGACATTTATTTTTATTTTTAAGCGCCGCCAGAGGGCGCTTTCTTAAATTTTTTTGGTTTATATCGAATTTGTTGTCTTTCCACGCGATTACACTCGTAGATATAGAGCTATCGAGCTGAAATTTGGAATGCGAGCTTTTATCCACCAAGCGATGATTATGTTCTAAGATGGTGATTATCGAACGAAACCTAATCCCACCTCCGATACAAATTTTACCTTTTTGGGGTCTGTCCCTGCGACCACAGTCGTAAATTAAGAGCTATTGTGCTGAAATTTGGTATGATAGCTTCTATCCTCTAAATGGAGATTATTATGTTTTAAGATGGGCATGAACGGGCATAAACTACTTCCACCTCCCATACAAAATAACCTTTTTTGGGGATGTCCATCTGTTTTTCCTCGCGATTACAGTCGTAGATTAAGAGCTATCGAACTGAAATTTGGTGTGCAAACTTTTAACCTCTTAGAGGAAGTTAAGTTCTAAGATGAGCATGATCAGACAAAAACTTTTCCCACCTCCAATGCAAACTCCCCTTATTTTGGGGTGTGAAGAGTTTTTGTCGGATCTTGCTCATTTTAGAAATTAACATTCTCTAAGAGGTTAGAAGTCAGTGTACCAAGTTTCCGCTCGATAGCTCTTAATCTAAGGCTGTAATTGAGGAGACAAACAGACGAACACCCCCAAATAGGGCAATTTTGTATGGGAGGTGGTAGAAGTTTTTGTCCGATCATGCCCATCTAAGAACTTGATTTTCGCTTAGGAGATAGAAGCTCTCATACCAAATTTCGGTTCAATAGCTCTTAACCTACGACTGTGGTCGCAGGGACAGAAACAAAAAAAGGTAAAATTTGTATGGGAGGTGGGAGTAGGTTTCGTTCGATAATGACCATCTTAGAACATAATCACCGCTTGGTGGATAAAAGCTCACATTCCAAATTTCAGCTCGATAGCTCTATATCTACGAGTGTAATCGCGTGGAAAGACAACAAATTCGATATAAACCAAAAAAAATTAAGAAAGCGCCCTCTGGCGGCGCTTAAATATAAAAATAATTGTCAAAAATGGATTCCTCGACCCCAAAAACAGTAAGATACCACAACTTTCCGGAATAAAAAGCATTATTTTATGAAATTTTTAATGATTTTTTCTTGTTAACCAGCGTTGTAAAAACACCAACTTCAAATGGGTGTAAAAAAAAATCTCGCACTAAACTCAAAAAATCCCTTGAGGGTTTCTTTATATATAAGGTCAACTTTAATTTGCTTTTGGTTTCATCCCATTCCGATTTTGGTTGTTGCACAGTGTAATTATTGTACCTTACTAAATAGTAGCTCTTCAGAATTAGCTGCACTAATAAAAATTCACTTCCGGGTTACTACTCTAACAACTTATTTGTTGTTGTTGTACATCACCATAAAGCATAAGAGTTAAAGACTCTCTTAGTATCCCTTAAATTTACAGCATTATTCCCATTTTGCACTGCCTAAGTTACTTCATGCGACACCCACCTACCACTTAACCTCTGCTAAATCTCTTATATGTCTATTAGCGCGATCCTTGTACCGTCGTGTGTCTTTGTATGTGTGTGAGTCAGTGTTAAGTAGCGCCCGATAACAACAACACAATCGATGAACAAATAAAACAACTGTTTTAACTCTTTCGTTCGTTACTACTCCTCTAATGCAATTCAATTGAAATGTCCATCCCCTGCCGTATTGAAAGACAAAAGACAAACAGCCAACACAAATATACTCTCACTCACACAAGGCACATATGTGCGTACGTACGAGTATGGTTGGTTGTAATAACAAGGACAATTCTATGGCGGTAATCAATCTTCTTCTATTCGTTATAAAGTGACAGCTCAGTGGTGTAGAGTCAAATTGCGACGAAGACGAAAGAACCCTCTCTTCCGGCGAACATCCAACGGCTCTACATTCATACGGATGTTGCCACTGTATGTCTGTCATACACTTTCTCAAATGTACACACAAACGCACACATCGTGACACACACTCAGCAAGCTGACAGCTCTGTTTGTTATTTGTATACATCGTATATGGGTGTGTGTTAGTGTGAGCAGGGGTATATTTCCTGTTCCATTTTAATGCGGAAGGTTAAACATGTGCGCGCGGTTGACATGACATACATTCTCTCCAGTGCAAAGACTAAAGGGCCGTGGGAGATGGAGGGAGAGTAGATACGGGGGCACTGCCAAGCATGCCATCATTCCATTCGACGTTGTGCGATTAAAACATTGACATCAGAATAGACAAATGTTTTTCTCGGCTTGTCAAATTTGTGGTTAAATTGCATCTTTCGCTTTAAGTTAACACATACATACATACACATGCACACGCTCTTTAACTCGTGCCCCTTTTATGTTTCGCCATCAGCACACCACGTCCTAGATACTTAATGAGACGTAAAACAGTGTCATGTGTTGAGTATGATGGACATACTAAATTTAAAGTGTTTGAAGTGCTAGACAATTGTTTGTTTGCATTTAGGGACTGAACAATGCTTTATTTTTTTATCTGGTTTTTTTTTGGAATTAGACACATTACAAGGCTTTAGCAAGCTTTGTCTAGAAATGAAACACTCATAATTACGCAGTTCTTGTTATTATTATTATAATTATTATGAGCATTATTTACATTTTAGTGTCTAAGTCAGAGGCCGAAATGATTAGAGATTTCCATTCGCTTCGATTTTGTGCGCACCGTCTCCAGTCAGTCATACTAAGCAGCGTCAGTGATTCCTCCACATGGTCCTTCCAACGTAGTCGCTGTATCCCTCTTTTGCGCCGTCCTTCGAGGTCTTGATAAAATACCTTTTGCGCTGGAGTTTCCTCACCCATCCTTACACATGGCCTAGCCTGAGTTATCATTGCACTTTAATTCGCTTGACCACATCCATGTCATGGTATAACTCGTACAGCTCATGGTTCATTCGAATTCAGAACTCGCCGTTTACGCAAATGAGTCCATATATTTTGCGGAGTATTTTCCTTGGTGTCAGACATGTTAACCGCTGCTTTCCTTAACACCTTCTCCATCATTATGTTGAACAGTATGCATGACAAACCATCACCCTATCTAAGACCTCTCGTCGTATCGAATGGCGCTGATAGATCCTTGGCAATCCGAACAATGGATTTGGTATTCGTAAGGCTACACCGGCAAAGACGAATTATTTTCGCTGGGATACCGAACTCAGATATGGCTTTGTATAGTCGATACCTGATGGGACTATTGAAGGCAGCTTTGTAATCGCCAAAGAGGTGGTAAGTGTAGATTTTCTTCTCATGGGGTTTCTCCAAAATCTGCCGTAGTGTAAATATCTGATCCGTCATGGATTTTCCTGGTCTAAAGCCGCACTGATAAGGTCCAATCAGGTTTTTCACAATTGGCTTTAGACGTTCACACAGTATGCTAGACAGGACCTTATACGCAATCGGTAAGAGGCTAATTCCACGGTAGTTTTTACACGGTCACCCTTTTTGTAGATTGAACAAAGCACACTGAGATTCCGATCCTCTGAAGTCAAATATTTTCTATGAGCTGTTGCATGCTTAAAACAAGCTCATCTCCACCTACCTTAAACAACTAAGCTGGGAGACCATCAGCCCCAGCAGCCTTGTTGTTCTTAAGGCGGGATATGGCAGTTGTTATCTCAGCTTGGCTCGGAGGTGGACACTCGATGTTATCATCTCGGATTGGTACACAGTCTTCATCAGCCGAGTTTTCAGACATCAATAGGCTGCAGGAGTGATCTTACCATATTCTCAGTACGCTCTCAGAGTCAGTAACGAGATGACCATCCTTGTCTTTACAGGAGGGAAGACCTGTTCCATGTACCCTACCATTTATCTTCTGGTAGAATTTTTGGGCTTCCCCTCTGTTCCTGTGTTATTCAATTCACACATCACTCCGCTCCATCAGCTCTCGTTTTTTTGCCTGAAGAGTCAAGTCGCCTCCCGCCTCTTCTCCCTGTACTTTTCATGAACAGCTCGCGTTGCCATTGGCTGCAGTTTGGCCCTGTATGCAGCATCTTGTTCCTGGGTGGCATTGCGGCATTCGTCATCGTACCAGGCATGATCGTTTAAGGGCTTTACAAACCCCAGTACGGACCGCGCAGTCCTTTTCACTATTGCGCGCTAGTATTTTCATATATTGAGAAAATCACAATATACTTTTCCAGGATATTCAAGGTCGATAGACATTTTTCCAAATTTTTATGTCCTTGGCCCACAGGGACCTGCCATTTTTATTGTGTATATATTCCTAAAGAAAAGATTAAAACCAATTAGCCGAAACCTTGATCTTTATAATCTGATGTCGCATTTATCTATCTCTTCAGCAAAATGTTGCAAATAACCAACTTTAGACAGCTAGAAAAGCTTAACCGTGCCGAGTATTGATCAAAAACGGCATCAGTGCTAAATAACATAAAAATCAAAAACCATCAAACTCAAAAGTGGGCCGATACAATTTAGTATCACCCTTATGTATTATAATTTGCCGAATTTGAATGTATGATCAGACATTTACAGACATGTAGTTGAACTACAACAAATGTAAAAAGTTAAATTAAATATCCCCGGACATATTGTAATTTTGTAATTTTGGGGTTGTTATTAAAAGGATCTTATACGGTTCCAATTAGGAACTAAAAGTCTCTAATTAATGCTCACAAAACCTCCAATAGAAATTGTCATTCCTAATGGGTGAGGTAAACCTTACAGTTTCTTAAATTTCACCTATGATTACAAAATATTGAAAGTAAACTATTTTCAGAGTCTTGAGTCGTTTCTTTTAAAAATTACTAGCTGACCAGTCCGACTTCGTCCTGTCTGCAAAATTAAAATTAATTTTAATATATTTTATTTTTTTCCAGAACCAGTCGTTTCATCTTTCACTTTCAACTTAGATATTCAACAATGCCTTATTAGCCAAGATTTCTACTTCATTAGAGAAAATCACACCAAATTGCATAATCCTTACTTGAGTCGTTTGATTAGGGTGCTAGCTAATTGGTTTGATTGAATACCACGCCCACGATTAAACCGACTTAAAATGAAGTTTCGGCAAATACCAAATTTTTACCTTTACTCCAGGAGAAAGAATCTCCGTATTTAGTGATTATAGGCTCACGCATTTGGTCACAACGGTAATTTCTTTGCTTTAGTGCCACGCGTAATTCCATTGAAAAAATGAAGATTGAAAAAAAATCCTAAATCACTATTTATTTTCTAAGAAAACACAATTTTTTGATTTTAAGACGACATGTTAGTTCAAAACGGCAAAAAAAACTCAATTCACGACAAAATTCACGTTTCTTGGATGACGCGTTTGGTTAACATCGCAATTTCTCTCATGTCTACTGACTCCAATTAGAGCTTCCAAAAATACCATTGTATCGCACTTCTACTACTCTATAAAATAATCTTACTTACTTAATTTCCCTTTGCACCCCATGAATGAGGTATGGGATAGCTTCTCGCGTTGTTGTGAGTTAACACGCTTTCTATTTTTAGATTCACAACTAACGGCACCTACTTATTTATCGACGAATGCGAACGTCACTGATTTGAGAAGCTCTTACTAGACACGACGATTGAATCGACGCTTAATACTGCGAAGTTGCTTTTAAACAACATTCGAGGGGAGCCGACAATGAAAGAAAATGTTATTTATTTTTTTTTTCTTTTAAGATGACTGGAGCCAGGTTTGAACCTGCGATCTCCCGCATGGTAGTCCCGTGTTCTAACCACTATGCCATTCACTTTAATATTCGCGTTTCTTTCTTTAGCCGTTTGATCTGGGTTATGTTATCAACTTTATCCCTTTTCTCGGCTTGCACCTAAAGGTACAAATTTCGAAGGATCTCTTCAACTTGCACAACTACCCCATATAATAAGCATTAAATCAAATTTTCGCGATTCTATCTGGTGCAGTTTAGGCTGAGTGATTATCAGTGTTATCCCTTTTTCAGCATTTTTTCCCTAATAGTACGAATTGGGACAAATTCCTTAATAGCGCTCAAATACTACATTAAATGGACATTGACCAACATTTTCGCGATTGTACCTTAAGTAATTTTAAATATTTCTTAGTACTTACTGCACAACTTCTCAATAAACAAATTTGCCGCGGTTACGATTTGACAGTTTCAACATTGGGTAAAATACCAGGCGACCAGAATCAAGCAGATAATAAATTTTTCAGGCTTAAATCACCCTGGTTTTGTCGCGCCTAAAAGTATACCTTTGGTTGAAAGTATATTATTTTGTTTATTCGGATTACCCTGTGTGGTTTAAAATATTCAGCAATTTGCATACTTTTAGACGCAGTTATGCATTTGTCGATGCTACTTTACTATTCTGGGCTCCTGTTATTTCAATGAAACCACGAAATCGTAATGATGAAAAAAAGTGCTAACGAATGACGCTACAGACGCTACTTACCGTTTTACATACCTTTTTTTAAACAAAAAGATATTTTTTAATATAAGTTTGCACGATCTTATTTTATTATCCATACCATTTATATCTTTTATTTGGTATTCCATTGTTAACTACACAAATTTATGCTACATTAATGATACGTATGTATATATTGTAGGTGTCGAACCATTTGCTTTTCAAGAACCAGGATGTATTCGAGAATTTAATTTTCGCCCTGATTTGAACGATATGTCTGATATGTGGTATACATTCCTAACTGGTTCCGTATTCTTTCAACATCGGCGAATTTCAAAGAATCCCTTCAAATTGCACAACTACCCCATATAATAAGCATTAAATCAAATTTTCGCGATTCTATCTAGTGCAGTTTAGGCTGAGTGATGATATCAGTGTTATCCCTTTTTCAGCATTTTTTTCCCTTATAGTACGAATTAGGACAAATTGGTTAATAGCGCTCAAATACTACATTAAATGGATATTGACCAACATTTTCGCGATTGTACCTTAAGTCATTTTAAATATTCCTTAGCACCGCACAACTTCTCTATAAACAAATTTGCCGCCCAATTTTCGCATTTCTACCTTTTAGCCGTTTGGGCCGGGTAATGGTACCAGTTTTATCCTTTTTTCAGCCTTTTTTGCCCCTAAAAGTACGAATTTCGAATAGCATATAGCACTCAGTGTTAACGTAGATATCCACTAGTGAAAAAATTTTAAAAATCAGATGAGTAGTTTATAAGATTACATCCAACATCCAAACAAACACTTCTTTATAAGTTTAAGTATAAGTATAGATGAAAACTTTGATATTCATAATTCCTTATTCAAAGACATGATTTATATATTAATTTGCACGCAATTTTTTCTTTTCAGATGCAATTTTATACCCAACTTTTCCAATGTTAATGATTTACTAGAAGAGAGCCGGAGCCACTTTTTTAATTTTATGCAAATTATGTTAATGTTTTTAGAAAATAAATATTTTTCGTGTCATACTATCAATGTGTTTATTTATTATGTTATGTTATAAAAATAATAAAAAAGAACATGAAAACGAATATTTAAATGTTTCTTTTTATTTAAAAAAGGTATATGAAATGGTAAGTAATGCCTCTGAATAAGGTATCTTCTGTTGCGTCATTTGTTGGTTGGCACTTTCTTTTTTTCATCATTGCGATTTCGTGTTTTCATTGAAATAACAGGAGACCAGAATAGCAAAGTAGCATATACTATTTAATACTTGCGCCTAAAAGTATGCAAAAAATTTTACTGCAAATTTAAAATCATACAGGGTGATCCAGATAAACAAAATCTTATACTTAGAATCAAAGGTATACTTTTAGGCGCTACATAAACAGTGTTATTCAAGCCTGCAAATGTTTATTATCTGCTTGATTCTGGTCGCCTGGTATTTTGCAGAAATTTTTAACTGTCATCGTAACCGCTATGTATATAGGAGGGAAAGTGAAAAAATATTTTTTACTTACTATGTAAAATGTTGCGTACTTTCTATCACCCTTCAAATAAAACAAAGATTCTTAATAGTTTTTTGTATTTATTTATTTATCTTAATATAATAAGCGAAAGGTGCCCTCAAGGCAATTTTATTTATTAACAAATTAATAACTAAATTTTATTGACTTAAAACAAAACTAGAACTTACAGATCCTCTCCTCACAATAATAGTCCTTATACGCAAAAAAAAAATTTAATTTTCCTTTGCACCCCATGAATGAGGTATGGGATCGCTTCTCGCGTTGTTGTGAATTAACACGCTTTCTATTTTTAGATTTACAACTAACGGCACCTACTTGTTTATCGACGAATGCGAACGTCACTGTTTGAGAAGCTCTTACTAGACACGACGATTGAATCGACGCTTACTACTGCGAAGTTGCTGTCAACAACATTCGAGGGGAGCCGACAATGAAAGAAAATGTTCTTTATTTTTTTTCTTTTAAGATGACTGGAGCCAGGTTTGAACCTGCGATCTCCCGCATGGTAATCGCGTGTTCTAACCACTATGCCACGGCCGGTCCCGTACGTAATAGAATTAAAATTTCTAAATAAGATTAAACTATGTAATATAATTTAAATAAAAGTAAGAAAACAATACAATCAGTCACACGTATTCTTAACACAAAACGTACAAAATATTCCACAGCTACACATAAGCCAAGATAGACGAACTTTTATGGTAAAATCATTGAATTTAGTTGTATAGTTGTTCTAAGTACAGACTCTTCATATATATCCTTCATTAAAGCTTCAATCATAGTCTTCGGGAATGCTACATTGCCGATCAGAATAATATCGTTGTTAGTGCTATTACTGAAACCAATGTTGTCCTCAAATAAAGATGACTGTCCACCACCAAAACTCGCAATGGAGGAGCAATATTTTCATTGGTAGGTTTCTTGTATTCGTTGGTGATTCTTCAAAGCCTCTGATCGAAAGAAACGTTTGCCACAGTCCTCACATTCAAAACGTGTATGAGCCGATGTTGATAGCACACGAAACCAGTTTAGAAACGTATACCACATATCAGACATATCGTCCAAATCAGGGCGTGTAGTGAATTATCGAGTACATCCTGATTCTTAGCAAGCAAATGGTTTGACATCTGAAGAAAAAAAAAACAAAAATACGTATGTAGCATAATTTTTTTTTTAGTTTGCAATGGAATACTAGTATAATATAAGGTATAACAAATAAATAACATAAAAAACAATATATAAAAGCTTCTTTTTATTTACAAAAAAGGTATGTAAAAAGGTAAGTAAGGCCTCTGAATGAAGTATATGTTAGGTCATTCGTGGGCACATTGTTTTTTTTCATCACTATTTCGAGGTTACATTGAAATAACAGGAGCCCACAATAGTAAAGTAGCAACGGAAAAAAATTTAATACTTGCGCCTAAAAGTATGCAATTCTTCTGCTGCATATTTAAAACCAAACAGGGTGATCCAAACAAATAAATCTTATACTTACAATCAAAGGTATACTTTTAGGCTCTACATTAACAAGGTGATTCAAGTCTGGAAAATTTATTATCTGCTTGATTCTGGTCGCCTGGTATTTTGCCGAAAATATAAACTGTTAAATCGTAACCGATGGAACTCATCCGATTTTAATAATTATTCACCAGAAGGTAGCTACTTTATCACTTAGTGATAAAGGGTATTTGAAATTCATACTTTTAGGGGTAAAAAAAACCGAAAAGGGGATAAACTTGTACCATCACCCGGTTCAAATGGCTATAGGTCGAATAGCAAAAATACTGGCGAATATCTAGTTTATGGAGTATTTCAAATGTCGTACTAAGCGGATAACAAGCAAGTTAAAAGTGGTACCATTGCTGAGACTAAACTGTAAGATCGCGAAAATTAGGTTTAATGCTGACTATATGGGGAAGTTGTGCGATTTGAAGGAATTCTTCGAAATTCGTACTTTTAGGGGAACAAGGTCAAGAAAGGGATAAAATTTGTCCCATTACCCAGACCACACGGCTAAAGGTGGAAACGCGAAAATTGAGGTGCATATTTATTTTATAGAGTAAGTTGTGCGATTTTAATGGATTTATCCAATCACGTTCTTTTAGGGCTAACAAGGATACAACTGGTACCATCACCCGGTCCAAATGTTTAAAGGTAGAATCACGAAAATGTTGGTGAATATCTGTATTATAAAGTATTTGAGCGCTTTTAAGGGATTTTTCCAATTTCGTACTAAGAGGAAAACAAGACCGTTAAAGTGATAAAACTAGTACTAAACTACACGAGGTAGAATCGCGAAAATTTGGTTTAATGCTGACTATATGGGGTAGTTGTGCGATTTAAAGGGATTCTTTGAAATTCAAACTTTTACGTGCACAAGGTCAATAAAGGGATAACATTGGTACAATAGCACAGACCATAGGACTATAGATAGAAACGCGAATATTGGTGTAAATGTTTATATTAAGGAGTAGTAGACATTTGTTGTGAATATTCCTTTTAGAAAAATAATAATAGTGAATTTAGGTTTTTCGTCGTTGAAACGAAAGGGGAGGTCAGAGAAATTTCCCTTGTGACTAAACGCGTGAGGCTTTAATCAAGAAATTCGGAGACTATTTCTCGTGAAGTAATACCAAAAATTTGGAATTTTTTGAAACTTTATCTTGAGTTGCTTGAATATGGGGCGCACAGTGGCATTTCGTCGGAAAAAATAGGGGTTTTCAACTTTCCAATTTCAAAATCTTCATGATTTGGTTTTGTAAAGAAATATTTGCATACGAAAAAATTCAACAAGGTTTTTATGAAAAGTGAAATTTTGTAGTTAAAAAAAACTAAAAGAAGTCAGCGAAAATTTATTCAATGAAATTAGATTAAAATTATTGTCCAAATATAGAACTTTTATTGAGTGTTAGTTTATAGCTATGGCTTTTGTTTTATTTTTTTTAGTGAAAATAAAGCACTTAATTTTTTATAAAAAGAAAAATTGAAATTGGAAAGTAAACTAATTAATATTATTTATCAAAAATTACACTAAAAATATCAACTTTTCACTTTTTGATGGAAAAAAGCCCTCTAACTATAAAAAAAATGAAAGGTCCCGGTCTGTACTTTCAATAAGGAAAAAAACAACCGCCAAATACCGTCCTTTTTAGTAAAATCGATTATAATTTCAAAAGTCACTTCCAATATTTCATACAAATGCTTAATAAGAAAAAAAAATTGGGTATACTTTCAGGCTTTCGGGAATAAAATCTTGAGACGATTTATAAGTGAAACACTATTTTTGTTTACGAATATGTATTAAAAAGCATTAAAAAGGGTTCATAACTGTATTTTATATCAATTTGTTTCAATGACTTAGGTGTTACACACTTTAAGTTGGCATTTGTGCCAACTGGTACCATCACCCGGTCCAAATGTTTAAAGGTAGAATCACGAAAATGTTGGTGAATATCTGTATTATAAAGTATTTGAGCGCTTTTAAGGGATTTTTCCAATTTCGTACTAAGAGGAAAACAAGACCGTTAAAGTGATAAAACTAGTACTAAACTACACGAGGTAGAATCGCGAAAATTTGGTTTAATGCTGACTATATGGGGTAGTTGTGCGATTTAAAGGGATTCTTTGAAATTCAAACTTTTACGTGCACAAGGTCAATAAAGGGATAACATTGGTACAATAGCACAGACCATAGGACTATAGATAGAAACGCGAATATTGGTGTAAATGTTTATATTAAGGAGTAGTAGACATTTGTTGTGAATATTCCTTTTAGAAAAATAATAATAGTGAATTTAGGTTTTTCGTCGTTGAAACGAAAGGGGAGGTCAGAGAAATTTCCCTTGTGACTAAACGCGTGAGGCTTTAATCAAGAAATTCGGAGACTATTTCTCGTGAAGTAATACCAAAAATTTGGAATTTTTTGAAACTTTATCTTGAGTTGCTTGAATATGGGGCGCACAGTGGCATTTCGTCGGAAAAAATAGGGGTTTTCAACTTTCCAATTTCAAAATCTTCATGATTTGGTTTTGTAAAGAAATATTTGCATACGAAAAAATTCAACAAGGTTTTTATGAAAAGTGAAATTTTGTAGTTAAAAAAAACTAAAAGAAGTCAGCGAAAATTTATTCAATGAAATTAGATTAAAATTATTGTCCAAATATAGAACTTTTATTGAGTGTTAGTTTATAGCTATGGCTTTTGTTTTATTTTTTTTAGTGAAAATAAAGCACTTAATTTTTTATAAAAAGAAAAATTGAAATTGGAAAGTAAACTAATTAATATTATTTATCAAAAATTACACTAAAAATATCAACTTTTCACTTTTTGATGGAAAAAAGCCCTCTAACTATAAAAAAAATGAAAGGTCCCGGTCTGTACTTTCAATAAGGAAAAAAACAACCGCCAAATACCGTCCTTTTTAGTAAAATCGATTATAATTTCAAAAGTCACTTCCAATATTTCATACAAATGCTTAATAAGAAAAAAAAATTGGGTATACTTTCAGGCTTTCGGGAATAAAATCTTGAGACGATTTATAAGTGAAACACTATTTTTGTTTACGAATATGTATTAAAAAGCATTAAAAAGGGTTCATAACTGTATTTTATATCAATTTGTTTCAATGACTTAGGTGTTACACACTTTAAGTTGGCATTTGTGCGATATTTTCGGTGTATTTGAAGGCTAATATCGTTCGCGTAGGATTGTTGGGGATATTCTCTTCTTTTGTATGGAGACATCACATGTTTAACTTTTGAATAAAAATTAACATTTTATGAAATTTTCTTATATGAAATTTTCATATGATTCTAGACAGGGAAAAATACCTAAAATCTACAACATTCAATGGGCGTAAAATATAAATTAGGCGTGGCATCCCCAATAAGTTTAATTTTTCCCATAAGGAGAACTCAATTAAGAAGTGTCCCGAATTTCGAGTACCTAGGTCCAAAAATAAAAATTTTGGCAAGTGCAGTTATATGGGAGGTGGGTGTAGCAGTGGGCGGTTTTCCAAGATTTTTTCAAAATTCCTTAATTTAGCCCAGAGAAGCGTTTCCGTAAAATTTCATTGCTGTACGACCACTCCTTCTACCACTCCAATTAGCACCCTATGAACAAACGACTCTAGTAAGGATAAGGCAATTTGGTGGGATTGGGACCGGCCGTGGCATAGTGGTTAGAACACGCGACTACCATGCGGGAGATCGCAGGTTTAAACCTGGCTCCAGTCATCTTAAAAGAAAAAAATAAATAAAATTTTCTTTCATTGTCGGCTCCCCTCGAATGTTGTTTGACAGCAACTTCGCAGTATTAAGCGTCGATTCAATCGTCGTGTCTAGTAAGAGCTTCTCAAAACAGTGACGTTCGCATTCGTCGATAAATAAGTAGGTGCCGTTAGTTGTGAATCTAAAAATAGAAAGCGTGTTAATTCACAACAACGCGAGAAGCTATCCCATACCTCATTCATGGGGTGCAAAGGGAAATTAAGTAAGTAAGTAAGTAATTTGGTGGGATTTTCCCTAATGAAGTAGACTTCAGCTCATAAGGCATTATTGAATATCTAAGTTGGTAGCAAAAGAAATAGTCGAGTCACTAAATCAGATTAACGAGATTTTGATCAAACGACTGGTTCTGGAAATCATAAATTAAAATGAAATATTTGTCTGAAGAAAAGTGTGACCTATCGTTAGTAGAACAACATCAGTATCAATAATTTTGCAGGCAGGACGAATTCTGACGGTTCAGCTGGTGGGATATAAATTGAAGCAATCTGAATTCAAAAACTCTATTTTATTGAAATCGCGCTTAGTCGACTTGTCACACTTTAGAATTAAGGTATCGATTTTCATTTGGTTTTATAATTACTTCGTATTTCGTATTTTTTTATTTTATAATTTCCGAAAAACCGGTTAACCCTGCAAGATTATCTAACCACAAAGTTTAAGTCTTTCTTACCAAGTCATCGAAGTGTTTGGAAGCTTGCCTTTTGCTGATTTTTAAATTGGCTGAATCTCGAATGTTTTCTGATTTCCTTCGTTGTTCGAAGATTGTTCACTCATCCATGCTTTAATCCTTTGGCATTTTTCGTTGGCTTTAAGAATTGTGGATTTGAAATTTGACCACAAGGACTCAACTCCCTGACCACTGGATAGTAGTAGATGATTTTGATGTGGAGGATTCAGTTCTTTTATGAATGACAACTTGGTCTGCGGCGATAAGAGTTTGTTTACGTTGTACTTTTTCCTTGTTCTTTGCTGGTTTGGCCTTTGTATGGTTGCAAGTAGTAGGTGATCGGATCCGATGTCAGCACTTCTTTTGACTCGGACATCTAACAGGTTCTTTTTCTGCAGTCTGCAAAAATGGTCTATTTAGTATTCTTTAATTCCGTCTGGTGACATCCATATGGATGTTGTTATAGTTTGCATGGTTTGTGTGAGAAAAGCGAACCGCCGATGACGAGGTTGGATTCATTACAAAAGCTCGTCAGTAACCTGCCGCTCGTGTTTCTTTCGCCCAATCCAAGCTTCCCCATTACGTGTTCCAGGCTGTGATTTTGCGGTTAAAGTCTCCCATCACGATGAGTATGTTGCCCATTTGGGCAGAGAGAGAGTAATTGCTGTGAGCTGCTCGTAGTATGCGTTCTTAATATTAACTTCAGCTTGCTCGGGGGGGGGGGGGGGGGCATATGTTTGATAGTTTCGTTGATAGGTTTCCAGTCGAGTATGGATAGTACAGCCTCTTTGCTAAGTAGGAAACCGACACCATCACTGTGATGTTCACTGTTGTTTCTGCCGGAAAATAAGAACCTGTAAAATGATGTGAAACTTATTAAATACATATTCGCATATCGACAATAAAAGTATTAAAAAATTTTTTAAAAGTTTGAACAACGATTGTAAAATGAAATAGTATAACGAACGTTTTTATAGTAAGCATGTATTGTCATATTGCTCCTTTACTTAAATAATTTGCGTTAATTTAACTCGTATTATATAACTTACCCAAATCACCCACCCATCGCCCGGCGATCTCATTACATTTCTTTAGGATTCTTGTCAAGAAAAAGTCATATAATTTTGAATAAAATATTGGTAACAACTGTTACCAAAATGCTTATCAGTCATGTTGTCAATATCAGTGTATAACGTAATACATAAACTTACACATACACACACCCACACACAAACAGCAGTTACGATACAGAACGTGAGGAAATCAGGACATGCATGCATATGTTATGTCACTCGGTATTTTTTTCTTTACATCATATTGTCATCCTAAGATTAATCGTAGCAATATTATTATAATGGAATTTCTTTATATTGGAAATGTTTTCGTTAGTTTTATTGAAGATATTGAAGTTTTCTTATTTAACATTCGTCCATTGTTTTATGAACATTATTGGTAATAAGTTCATACAAGAAACTATATTCATAACAAATTCACCAGATGTTGCATGAGAAATATTTCATGCAACTTTTCATTTCTCACATTTTAGTGAGGCACATTACGTAACGTGCTGTTTGCGATATGGAACATTGGATATCAAAATCATAACTTAAATATTATTTACCTTACTTTTTTAGACCAAAAATATAGATATTTTAATGGAACAGAAATTTAGACTGTCTTACTTTCTGAGTTGTTATTATATTGTTTTTATATCAGTGGTCACAAGCCATAATCGCTCAAGTTTATTTTGCAATAATATTTTCAGCAGTTTAAAGTTTCTAAACATCACTGAAAATCAGTCATCTCATAGATGAGTGTAAATATCATCACTTTTGACAGCCACTAACTATTAGTTTGTTTGTCGTACCGGTAAAGCTTCTTTAACGGAGTTGTTTCAAACATTTTGAGTTTAAATTTTTGGGAACAAACCTTACCACTTAAGCCAGGTTTGATCCAGAAAAAAAGAAGTAGAAAATAATGTGTCGTCATTGAATATTGCGAATACATGCGACACCATTTACAACCCATAAACGAATCTATATGCAAGTGATAGTAGGACTGCATTTGCGTAGTTAGACTGTATTTCCTCTTTAAAGGACTTAATTTCTTTACTTACTTACTTAGCTGGTACCTCTATGCAATCCAAGTGGATTATATACCGCACGTAGAAAACTATTATAAGCGCCTCGATCTTCTGCGCTTCTTCTCCAGTTAGTCACACCGAGTTCTGTAAGGTTCTCAGTAACCTGGTATTTCCAACGGAGTTTTGGTCGCCCTCTTCTGCGCCGTCCATCGAGTTCATTGTCGAAGACTTTTCGAGCTGGAGCATTTTCGTCCATGCGTACAACATAACCTAGCCAACGCAACCGTTGCACCTTAATGCGATTGACCACGTCAATGTCAGTGCTCGTACAGCTCATGATACATACGACGGCGATACTCTCCGTTAACGATGATGGGCCCATATATTTTACGAAGTATTTTCCTCTCGAACACCGCCAGAACTGATTTATCCGCTTGTGTCATAACCTAGAATTCTGAGCCATACATTAAGACAGGTTGAACCAGTATCTGGTATAGCTGGAGTTTTGTTCGTCGAGAGAGGGCTCTGTCATTGAATCGCTTGCTTAGTCCGTAGTAGCATTTATTTGCAAGCAGGATTCTTCTCACGCAAAATACGCAAAGACGTATTAGCTTCGCTGGAATACCAAACTCAGCCATGGCTTCGAGTAATTCCTGCCGTATCAGGCTGTCAAAGGCAGCTTTATAGTCGACAAAAAGATGGCATGTGTCGATCTGTTTCTCTTGGATCTTTTCCAGAATTTGCCGAAGTGTGAAAATCTGGTCAGTTGTTGATTTTCCAGGTCTAAAGCCTGGAAGGTTGGATAACACTGGCTTTAGTGTTTCACATAGCACACTCGACAGGACCTTATTTGCGATGGGTAAAAGGCTGATCCCGCGGTAGTTGGAGCACACATTTGGATCACCTTTTTTCAGCACAGGACATAATACGCTTACATTCCAATCGTCGGGCATGAACTCTTTAAGCCAAACCGTGCGCAGGACCTGGTGCATGCTCGTTATTAGCTCCTCGCCACCGGACTTGGAGAGCTCTGCGGGTAGACCGTCGGCACCGGCTGCTTTGTTGTTTTTCAGCCGCGATATTGCTCTTCTTACCTCGCCTTGACTTGGTGGTGGGCAATCTAAGCCGTCGTCGACAATTGGCGTGATAACTTCACGTGCGCTGCCTTCTGTAACCAGCAGTTGCTGGAAGTGTTCTCTCCATATGTGCAGCACACCCTGCGTATCCGCGACCAGATTTTCATCACCGTCCTTACAGGTGGGGAGACCATTACCGTATTAATTTGCTCTTACTTTCTAGGAAAATTTTAGGGCCTCACCTATATCCCTGAATCGCTCCATATCCTAGTTCTCCCGTTCCTTCATCTGACGTTTTTTCGCCTAAATAACTGTCTCGCCCGTTTTGCTTTCTCCTTATGCCGTTCCCTAACAGCACGGGTTACAATTGGCTGTAGCGTTGCACTAAGCAGCATCCTGTTCCTCAGACGCTATGCGACATTCTTCATCGTACCAGGATTCGTCTGAGCGCCGCTTTTCATATCCTAGCACGGTTGTTGCGGCGGTTTCCATGGAATGCGCAATATGCCGCCACTGTGTATCGGGAACGTCAGAAGTAGAGGCGTTGAGTCGTAAAAGTTGGGAAAGCTGGTTGGAGTAGGCAGTAGCTATCTCTGAGGTTCGCAACTTCGCGACGTCCAGCTTTCTTTGTGTTTGGTTACGTGCGTTTTTCGCTCTGCTCAATCTTGTGCGCACCGTGGCTGCAACCAGGTAATGATCCGAGCCAATATTAGCACCACGGATCACACGCACGTCCATGACAATAGATGCATGCCTCCCATTAATTACCACATGATCAATTTGATTTTTGGTGTTTTGATCGGAGGATAGCCAAGTTGCCTTGTGGATATCTTTGTGCTGGAATCTGGTTCCACTCACTACCATGTTCCTTCCCGCAGCGAAGCTAACCTGCCTAAACCTGATGTCTGACGTGTCGGTATGCAGGCTGATCGATGGACCAAGAACATCTTCCCTTCCTATTATTGCATTAAAGTCTCTAAAGAACAATTTTAATGTCGTGGCCAGGGCAGAGGTTGTATGTTTCCTCTAGGCGCTCGTAAAATGCATCTTTAATCTCATCGTCTTTATCTTCCGTCGGGGCGTTTACACAAATCAGCGTGAAGTAAAAATATTTCGACCGGATGCGAATGGTTGCTATTCGGTCACTTACAGGGTTAAACCGCGAGACCAGGTGTCGAAGTCTCTTGCCGACTATGAAACCACATCCAAATTCGTGTCTTTCTGCATGGCAGCTGTAAAAGATGTCACAGTTCTTTCGTCGTGTGCATCCCTATCCCGTCCATCTCATTTCCTGTATGGCGGTGATGTCAGCCTTGAATTTGTCGAGGACATCCGCCAGTTGGATGGAGGCACCATCTCTGTAAAGAGTTCGGACATTCCAGGTGCATATCCTTAAATAATGGTCCTTATCTCGTTTGCGGGCGGGGTTCATGTTTTATTTATTCTCCGTGTTTTCATAATAAATTTTGTTTAAGGAGAGTGGCTTATTAGGCCATCGCTCCCGATCCTAGTTTCTTGGGGCTGCCAAAGCCATTAGGAGAGCCTGTGTTGAGCTTCAGTAACTTCTGTTACCTACTTCCTAAGACGCATCTGTGGTAGCATGACGATTAGGTTACTCAACGTTTCTAACTCTAGCTAACTTCTAAGCGGTTGCTCATTGCCCGGGGAATACTCGGTCTAAGACCGGAAGTAGTTAGCTGCTTGGACAGTGTCACAAAGGAATCGCATCCGGTCACTCTCAAGTTAGTGACAATCAGTAACTTTCAACCTCTGAGCAAAGTCCCATTCCCCAATTTCTTTAAGGATATGGAAATTTGAACAATTTATTTATGTACTTCCCCTAGTTGGACAATGGTGATATGGAAATTTTGGAAGATTGGGTCTATACAACAACACCTCCGATAACGGATTCAGAGTGGTTAGTTTCGCGTCGGCAAGAAACATGGTTGTGAGTGGAACCAGATTCCCGCATAAAGATATCCACATGGCAAACTGGATATCTCCCGATCAAAATACAAGAAATCAGATTAACCACGTGGTAATTAATGGAAGGCATATCTCAAGCTTTATGGACGTGCGTGTAATGCGCGGTGCAAATATTGACTCGTATCACCACCTAGTTCGGATTAAGCTCGTAACTAACCACAAAGGAAGCTGGACACGGCAAGGCTGCATACCACGGAGAGATCCAATGCATAGTCCAATCAACTCCCTCAATTATTGCAAACAAACGTCTCTAATTGCGATGTTCCCGACACACAGTGGTTGCACATTACGAATTCTACGACCACTGCCGCAACGACCGCGCTAGGTAATAAAAACCTCTCTACAGACAAGACCAAGCACAATGAGGAATGTTGCGTAATGTCTAAGAAATGGTATGCTGCCTACAAGGCAAAACTGCAGCCAGTGGTTATAATGAGAAGAGCAGAGAGATGAAGCGGCTTTTCTGGCAGAAAAAGCGTCAATGGAGGAAAATATAGAGCCAGGATATTGAAAAGTAGATGGATAGGTTTGGAACAGTTACATCCACCTGTAAGGACAGGGACACGCAACTGGGCAGCGAGTATTGAGAGAACACTGTCGTACTGTACTCTGAACCACCTTAATCTTCGACGACGAAGTCGATGGTGGTCCACCAACGAGCCATAACGAGATCAGCAAGCCAATTGCATTGTTTAAAAACAAAAAAGCTGCGAGAGCATATTAACTGCCACCTTAACTTTTTACTGCCAGTGGCGATGAGCTGGCAACATACATGCACTGGCTCAAAAACACGATTTGGCTAAAGGAATGCATGCCCGGTTATTGGAATCTGAGTGTTGTATGTCTTGTGCTTAAGTAAGGCGATCCCCAAGTTCATGTGACAACTATCGCGGTATTTGCATTTTACTCATCGCATACAAGGTCCTGTCGAGTGTGTTATGTTCCCAGCTTAGATAAAACCTAATCAGCGAAGCTTAAGATCTGGAAAATTCATGGCAGACCAAATATTTACGCTACGACAAATTCTATAGAATACCCAAGAAATGCAGATCGACACTTTTCAACTGTTTATCGATTACAATGCAGCATTCGGCAGTCTAATACGACAGAAACCATTAGAAGCTATAGATGAGTTTAATATCCCCGCTAAGCTGATACGATCTTATAGGACGACACTAACTGATACAAAGTCTCCAGTGGCGAGAGAGGTTTTGTCTAATGCCTCGCTTGGTAGAAAATTGTTCTGTCAGACTTTTGCCTATTTTCATTGGAGACTTCGTATCAGTTAGTGCCATCCCACAAAGTAGTATCAGCTATGCGGGGTAACTTACACTCAGCTATAGCATCGTATAGTTTCTGTCGTATCTGATTGTCGACTGCAGTATTGTAATTAGAGTGTTCGAATACATCCTTTTTGTAAAAACTCGATTTCCCAATTAGAAAAATTGACTTCGAATACAGCAACTGAAGAAAACCGGTTTATTTCGGGTTTTTCCTTAAAAGTTAAAAATAAAATTAAAAAAAATTAATTTAGTTTAAAAAAATTGCATTTATTTACAGAAAATAAGAAATGTGATGTTTTATTTTGTGTTTTTACTTTTTAATAAATTTTTGGAATCTCTTTCATTTTATTTTTTAAAGTAGTATTTTTGGAAAGGGATACATTTTTGGAATATTTTTAACTTTTTTTTTTAAATAGTGTAAGAAATAGTTTGCAATTTAAGTGTTCAATTTAGAGTCTATTCTTCTGTTTCGTTTTTATAAAGATTGATACCGAAAACACGCGCTCACTAATTTTGGAAGTAGAATTTATTGACAAAAGCGCTTGAGCTTTTCTGTCCTTTTACTAAATCTATCGAAATATTTGAAATCATCATATATGCTTGTGTCATTGCAATTTGTTTTCACTGGTGGATTTTGGATGTTATTTATTTTCCTGTTTAAATCGTTGCAAAGACTACCATTAGGGGATACTTCCATCTCACATTCTAAACTGTAACTAGACTCTGCCGTTGTTGGGGAAATTGCAGGATAAAGTCTTTTAAAAAGTTCTTTCGCATATTCTATCGTTTCCCCCTTTTTAGAAAACTTTACTCAGGATGAGCTTGTAGGATATTTTCCGGAGCTAAAATATATAATTAAGGTATTCAATGTTTGTATTCTTCTTTCCTTAAATATTGCTATAATTTTGTCTCGCAGCTCCCGAGAACATGTGGAGTCCATATATTTTGAGCTGTTTCAGTATAAACGCATATACTCCTTCAGCGTCGATTAGAGTCCCTGAATCATTTGATTGCGAGCGCTTAAGGCCGATGCGCTCAACTTAAATCTCTCAAAATTGTTATTTCTTTTGAGCTGAATGGAGTTTCCCCTAAATCCATAAGCGCATGGTTGACACATGGGTAAATTCTTAGAAACTGTTCAATCATTGCAGATATGGAGCTTCATCGGTGGTTTACATCGAGAATGATCCTTAGTTCTTTATTGTGCTCCTGGAAAGCATAGCTCTGCAATTTACCTTGTTTTTCGCACGACTTGTTAAATGAATTAACATGCTACCGCAATGTTGCGATAATTTGAGACACGTTTCACCCCGTTCATCATCGTCGGCGAGATCCACTTCGACTTGTTGATCCACTTTTTTGGCATAAATAACGTCCACAACGCAAAGATGTATCGCATGATTGAAGCACAATTGGAATTCCGGTAGTATATTTCTTCATTGTCGCTGCTCTATCATGTGTGGTAGCTACTATATCTTTGTTAACGATAATTCCAAATTCTTTAAGTTTATTGTCTACCAAATTTTGAATGTGGGTTGCAGTTCCGGTATGTTTTAACTGCTCCAATCCAAGTTTAATAAGCTAGTGATTTTGTTTTTCCGGATCACAACATCTCAGGGTGACATTTACGTATTTGAATTTGATAAGTCGCTTCACTCATCAACTACAAGTGAAAAACGATCCTTCTTTTCTATTATTGACTGCAGCTTGTTTATCATCTCGCTTTTTTTATGCATATATAAGTCATCTACTAAACCCCATAGCGTTACGTCGCTTAACGGCATCACCAGTCCTTTATAGGTCAAATATTCGGCTACCAGCCTGGAATTGTGAATGGCTTTTATTGACATCCCATCTTCAGCAACGAATCGAGCAATTATTTCTCCAAGACCTGCAGCTTTTTTTCTAGTATATTTTCTCAAAGGACTTGTAATAGCTTTTGCCGTTGTTGATGAGTGTGCGACTTCAGGAACTTTCCTTTTTTCAATCTCGATTTTGTGTACTTTTTGCTGATGACTTGATGAGAGATGATGTCGAAGAACTTCTACAGCTCAAAATTTTAGGACACTGAGAGCATTTTGTAACAAAGCTATTAAAAATAAAACCGAGTACCCGAAGGAAAAAACTCTGTTAAACCGGTTATTCGAAAATGGCATTTTTGCAAAACCGGCATACGGTTTTAAATAAAAAAAACCGGTTTACGTTTTTTCGGTTTCGATTTTGAACTCCCTAATTGTAATCGATTAACAAATGGCAAATGTCGATCTGCATTTCTTGGGTCTTCTCCAGGATTAGTCGTAGTGTGAATATAATGTAGGTTGTGGATTTGCCAGGCCTAAAGCCACACTGAAAAGGTCCAATCAGATTCGATAAAATGGGCTTTGGTCATTCACATAACACACAAGAATTTGTATGCAAAAGGCCATAGCCTTTAACAAGAAAGTTTTCCTTTTCTTTTATTTGGCAGCAACAATAGAAATTCATACATCTACTTATGGAAAAAAATTACAAGTGCAATCGAGTTTATTGCCGACGACTTTTCGAGCTAGAGCATTTTCATCCATTCGTTCAACATGTACAAGCCAACGCATTCGGTTTATTTAAACGGCCTTGACAACGTTCATTTAGTACCATACAGCTCGTAAAAATCATGGTTTACACAACGACTGTACTCGTAGTTACCGATGAAGAGTTCAAATATTGTGCAAGTATTTTTCTCTCGAAGGATTAAATTGATCCGCTCTTTTTATTGCCCAAGATTTGGCACTGTAAAGCAAGACAGGTAGGATACACGACACTGGTATGCAAAAATTTCTCTCGCAAAACAAAGATGCACCCTACCAGATACTGATCCTACCTGTCAGCGATGCTACTAGGCACTAAACAAGTGTTTTATTATCAAATCTCACTCTCGCCAAACAAAGATGCACCCTACCATATACTGATGCTACCTGACTTGCTTTATAGTGCATAATCCTGTGCAATAAAACAGCGGATCAAGTTAATCCGGGAGTCTTCGAGAGAAAAATTCTTCGCACAATATTTGAACCTATACCTCGCCAAACAAATATGCACCCTACCATATACTGATCCTACCTGTTTTACTCTACAACGCCAAATCCTGGGCAATAAAAAGAGCGGATCAAGTTAATCCGGGAATCTTCGAGAGAAAAATACTTTGCACAATATGCGGTAACGGCGAGTACAGAGTCGTAAAACCATGATTTTTATTACCTTTATGAGGCTAAATAAACCAAACGCGCTGGCCTGAACATGTTGTTGTTGTACGAATGGATGAAATGCTCCAGCTCGAAAAGTCGTCGGCAATAAACTCGATGGGCGGCGACCAGAACTTTGTTGGATGAACTAGGTAAAACAGCTGTTATGTAAACTTGGTGTGACGAACTGTATAACTAAC
Organism: Muscina levida; assembly: GCA_964034835.1. NCBI lineage: Eukaryota > Metazoa > Arthropoda > Insecta > Diptera > Muscidae > Muscina > Muscina levida. The sequence goes on from OZ035880.1 coordinate 109,973,317, forward strand.
GGAGCGCAAAAGGCCGATGCGCTTGGAGTTGTATCCCTTGTGGAAATGTATCCCTGCTGCCAAATAAGAAGAAGAAAATATGGATTTCAAAAGCAAAAAGACTATTTCAGCATTTTATAAGTTTTGTTGTTTTGGTTTATCAGGAGAAATATATTCAAAAAATTACTCAAAATGTTATCTTTATCGGCTTAAAGAATCTGATTAGACCTAATCAGAGATGCTTTAGACCTGGAAAATCCATGGCCGAATCAGTTTCGCTAAAATGGGCTTTAGTCTGTCACATAACACACACAGGACCTGGTATGCGAAAGACCATAGCCTCTAACAAGAATATTTTCCATTTTTTTATTTGGCAGCAACAACAAAAATTCATCCATCTGTAGCCGCACATAGAAAAGAATTACAAGTGCAAACGAGTTTATTGCCGAAGACTTTTCGAGCTAGAGCATTTTCATCCATTCGTACAACGTGGACAAGCCAGCGCATTCGGTTTATTTAAACGACCTTGACAACGATTATTTAGTACCATACAGCTTGTATAAATCATGGTTTATACGACGACTGTTTCTCTCGAAGACTCCCGGATTAAGTTGGTCCGCTATTTTTATTGCACAGGATTTGGCGCTGTAAACCAAGACAGGTAGGATACAAGATACTGGTATGCAAAAATCTATTTCGCAAAACAAAGATGCACTTAGCAAGTGTTTTATTATTAAATCCCACTCTTGCCAAACTAAGATGCACCCTACCATATACTGATCCTACCTGACTTGCTTTATAGTGCATAATCCTGTACAATAAAACAGCGGATCAATTTAATCCGGGAGTCTTCGAGAGAAAAATTCTTCGCACAATATTTGAACCTATACCTCGCCAAACAAATATGCACCCTACCATATACTGATCCTACCTGTTTTACTCTACAACGCCAAATCCTGGGCAATAAAAAGAGCGGTTCAAGATAATCCGGGAGTCTTCGAGAGAAAAATACTTTGCACAATATTCGGTAACGGCGAGTACAGAGTCGTAAAACCATGATTTTTATTACCTTTATGAGGCTAAATAAACCAAACGCGCTGGCCTGTACATGTTGTTGTTGTACGAATGGATGAAATGCTCCAGCTCGAAAAGTCGTCGGCAATAAACTCGATGGGCAGCGACCAGAACTTCGTTGGATGAACCAGGTAAAAGAGCTGTTATGTAAACTTGGTGCGACGAACTGTATAACTAACGGAGCGCAAAAGGCCGATGCGCTTGGAGTTGTATCCCTCGTGGAAATGTATCCCTGCTGCCAAATAAGAAGAAGAAAATATGGATTTCAAAAGCAAAAAGATTATTTCAGCATTTTATAAGTTTTGTTGTTTTGGTTTATCAGGAGAAATATATTCAAAAAATTACTCAAAATGTTACCTTTATCGGCTTAAAGAATCTGATTAGACCTAATCAGAGATGCTTTAGACCTGGAAAATCCATGGCCGACCAAATATTTACCCTACGACAAATTCTAGAGAAGACTTAATAAATGCAGGTCGACACTTACCATCTGTTAATCGATAACAATGCTGCATTTGACAGTCCGATACAACAGAAAATATTAGAAAATATGGCTGATTTGTTTTACCCCACAAAGCTGATACTACTTTGCGGGACCACGCTAACAGATGAACTAACTGAAGTCTCCATTGAAAATAGGCAAAAATCTGACAGAGCCATTTTCTACCAAGTGAGACAAGACTATAGTCTGTCATGCCATCATCATCTTTGACATCATAATAGAGAAAGTTATGTTATAGATATTAGAGTATCCAATCGATTAATCGTTGTTCGATTAATCGAAGAATTTTTTACGAATAATTTTTCGATTAAGAAAAAATAGATTAATTTCGATTAATGAATTTAAACCGATTAATCGTTTTACATTTTTTTTAAATAATCTATATATATAAAAGAGGATGTGTGTATATATGTATGTAACGTATGGACTCGAAAACGGCTGGACCGATTTTGATGAAATTTTCAGGGAATCTTCCGAATAACCCCGCGAGTAACATAGGCTACACATTATTTGGATTTTTCTACATTTAGGGGGTAAAAATGGCAATATTCGATAACACAAGTTATTCCGCGCTTACAAGAAGTTAAAAATAATATATTATCAATCGATGATAAACAACTTTGTGTACTCTTTTAAGATACCTGCGTACGTCCATGGGAAAACCTTTAAAAAAATTCTTTAAATAACTCTCTGTATTCCAATATAACGGGACATCCAATATAACGGGATATGCAATAGCGAAGCATTGCCGGGCCCACTAGTATATAATAAATATGATAATATTGTGTTGGAAGAGAAGAGGAAATAATTGATATAAATGAAAATAATCTTTTACTGGAATAGAACGATACTATAAAAAGTGATCAAAATTTTAAAAAAATTGGTATGTAAACTATATTACAGTTGATGAGTTTTTGTACCTAGATAAAACAAAAAGAAGAAAAATTTTCAAATGTAATTCTTTCAGTGTCACCAACATCTACTTTAAGTGAAAGGATGTTTTCAAAGTCAAGCTTCATTAAAACGAAACAAAAAAATCGACTAAAAGCCAAACATCTCAATTGTAATTATTTTTAAAAGAAAAAGATCTTATTTTGTATGTACCTAATTAATGCGTACCGTCAGTGTTTCGTTGTTCTTGATTTTGTTTTTTGTTGATCTACAATAAATTATGATATTGTCATAGTTCGGTTTAAAATCATTTCTATTGGCAATTATATATAATATATTATTGCCAATAGGTTTTTTGTTCAAGAGTGTGAAATGTATTATGTTGACAGCAGGTTAGGCGTATGACGTCATTTCGACATTAACCACAATGTCTCGTCAGCGCCCTTTGCTGTGCCTTCTCCTCTATCATCGCAACCTTAAGGGAAGAAAGCATCTCAAAGTTAATGAGAACTTTCCCCAACGGTGCGAAGAAAGCATCCTCGAAGCTCACAACATGCCAGCATAATAATTCGACGATGCTTTCTTCGCACCGTTGGGAAAAGTTCTCATTAACTTTGAGATGCTTTCTTCCCTTAAGGTTGTGATGATAGAGGAGAATCACAGCAAAGGGCGCTGACGAGACATTGTGGTTAATGTCGAAATGACGTCATACGCCTAACCTGCTGTCAACATAATACATTTCACACTCTTGAACAAAAAACCTATTGGCAATAATATATAATTGCCAATAGAAATGATTTTAAACCGAACTATGACAATATCATAATTATTATTTATCTCGTTACCAACCAACATTTAACCGAAATTTTTAACCTAAACATCGTTCAAAACCATCAAATTATGCGAAAATTGCAAAATTTTGTCAATAAAAAAATCAATTTTTTGCGTATTTTCGAGTTTTTCCCTATGAATTTTTTTATTTTTCCATTCGAAAAGCCATTCCGTAACAATGGCACACAAAAAACCACAATTTTCGATTTTTTCAATATTTTCTTGCATAAAAACCTTATACTAATTAGTAATTACGAACAATTGAAAAAAAATGAGTAAAATTGTAGTAAATGAATTACTACACACTTTTCACACCCGAATTTTTCCAAAAATCCGAAATATTCGAGTTTTTTTCCGAGTTTTCCACCAAGAATTATTCTATTTTTTCATTCGAAAACTCATTTCGGAATGATTATCCGAAATTTTTCACATTTACATCATTCAAAATTATCAAAACATACAATAAAATGTAAAGTTTCGTCGAAAAAAAAAATAACATTTTTGAAACTTTTCCATAATTTTCTATTTTTCCAATCGAAAAGCCACTATGGAACAATTCCACACAAAATGTTATACAAAAATTCAATTTTCGATGCAAAATTTTGCCCAAAAAATTAAAATTTTTCGGAATTTTCCGAGTTTTTCACCGACAATTTATCTATTTTTTATTCGGAAAGTCATTTCGGAATAATTATCCGAAATTTTTCGCAAGTTACATCGTTCAAAACTATCAAATCGACAAAAAGCAAATTTTTTTTATTTTTCCATTCGAAAAATCATTCGTAACAATTGTACACAAAATTCCATACAAAAAAAGCAATTTTCGGTTTTTCCAATTTTCCGGCTTTTCCGGAGGATTTTCCCAAAATAAACATAAACCTTCTCCTGGCAATTACGAACAACTGAAAAAAATTTCAGCAAAATCGGTCAAACCGTTCTCAATTGATGAATTACTATACATTTTTGCCACCATTTTTATAGATATAGATATTATTTTTATGTTTTTTATTAATAAAATTTAACGCCTGCATTAAATTTGTTTATTTTTCACGTAAGGTATACAAATATACAGAAATTATTCGAGTTATTCGATAAAAATTCCAAAATCGATTATATTTTTAATCGAACAAAACCTAAACCCGATCATTGGCTGACGACTGCAGGAGGTTACTGTGGCTTTTTATAACATTTATAAGCAATCATCATTAGTGGGTGTGGCGATAAATGATGACCAAACCACGATATTTGTTTCAACGAACAAAGAGACTACACGCTTGGGACATTGCGCGAACGTTGATAACTATAACTGTGTAATGGTAGATGATTTTTTTTCTACCTTTGCTTCGTCGTAAACACACATAATAGTGTCAACCTGAAAATCCAGCATAGATTATTGTTCACAAACCGCTGCTACTATGCGCTAAACAAGTGTTTTTATGACCAATCCCTCTCTCGCCGAACAAACATGCACCATACCATACACAGATCCTGGGCAATAAAAAAAGAGGATCAATTTAATCCGTCTTCGCGAGAAAAATACTTCGCACTACATTTGAACCTTTCATCATGTACACATTGTTGTTGTACGAAAGGATGAAAATGCTCTAGCTCTTTGGCAATAAACTCGATGGGCGGCGACCAAAATTTCGTGTATGAACCAAGTGAAACAGTTGTTGTGTGTGTGACGACTGTATAACTTCCGGAGTGCAAAAGACCGAAGCGCTTAGAATTGTATCCTTCGTATGTATACTGATGGATGAAATTCTGTTGAAATTGTTGTTTTAACTTATCAGCACAGAGCAATAATATAAAGAGTATACAAGATTCCAGACTGTTAAATGTTGTGTAAAAAGATTCCTGGAAAACGAGGTGCTAGCGAACTTTTGTAAACAAACTTCCCGGAAAGTTGAAAAAAATAGTACTTTTGCGATCTTTTGTTCCACTGAAATTAGTTAAACAATCGCCAACAACCCTTTTTTTTTCTCTGTTATCTCGCTGTAGTTCGCAGATACCTAAAATGTTAATAACAGAGCTCTAGACGGTAGGGGCTGTTATCAGGAGAAATATGTTATTGCTCTGTGAAACAGTTACTCAAAATGTTATATCTGAAAATTTGCAATAAAAAATTTTGGGATAAAACTTGCTAACATTTGAGAAAATAGTTTTTTTTAGGTATAACCCCATATATTACACTCGAAATGTTAGTGCATAATTAAAGATGTCTTGATTAGTCATTGCTTTGTACAGGATTCAAAAATTTAGCACTAATACACATATTTTGAAGAAAACCTATGTTTTACTAGACTTATTGTAATAAGCAAGTTTTGATATGTGCTCTAGAGGACAAAGTTAATTAACTTCTTGATTGGTCATATTTTTTTTATATTTGAAACGGGTAATGTAATTTTTAAGTGGAATAACCTACTTTTGATGAAATTATGCTATATATTTAATTTTTCTGGTGTATTTATAGAGATATTGCACAATTTTATTTTCGCTGAGATTTCAATGCAATGCTACCAAACAAAAACAAGTAATAAACTTAGATCTGTCAAAAGTAATACAGTCAAGTTTTGAAAAGAACCTTCTAAATTAGTTTTGAATACTTCCAAGGTATTTGTATTGTAAATGTAATTTCTTTCTTAAGGGGCAATTTTAAATCATTGTCACTAGTGTAACTGGAGTTTTTTTTTTTATTGCAACTGCTTAGAAGTATTCTGATTAGAGGAATGCACAGATAACTCATCTCTCTCTTGAGTCTACTTCGATTAGAGAGATACAAGTTTTAGAGAACGGCAGTTTATGGTAATGTTACAAACCATCACATTTGACACTCTCAGAGATTTTGTAAACAGAATTCCTACTTGAAGTTACGTCTAAGAACAAAACTTACGTGTCTAGTGTAAACAACTTTATGGATAACGAAGGTGATAGTAAGAATTTTAATTATATATTAAAAAAAGAAAAATATGTAGATCTTTTTAATATTTGGTTGACAAAAGAGAAAAGAGTAGGTGTAAAGTACTCTCTGTTAAAATATTTTGCAGAAATAAGTATAGATGAAGATATTTAAGTAAATGTCTGCCATCAGTTATCTAAAACTAGACGCCTTTTGTATTAATTCGGCAGCATAGTGGACAATGTATCAAAGGAATTTCAACTTATTTCAGCAGCAATTTTGGTAAGGAATGATTTCCTTTATAAATCTGCTGTTTTCTAAAGAAATGTAATTCCATAAGAAGAAATGGTAATTGTATACCTATTTAATAAAAGTCAATAAATATCACTGTGTCACAAAAATAAATTTTTTTAGTGATTGTGTAAAGTAAAACTGCATACCCACTTTTTTCTCAGCAGGTTTCGTTTCCATTTTAAAGGATATTGCAAGTTTTAAATATGTAATTACTTTTGAACTCCTCCAAGGCATACTTGGTGATATTGATATCAAATGAAAGTAGGAAATCTCAGCTTTTAATATTTGTTTCTTGTTTCGACTTATCAGGCAAAAAATGTGCATAATATAAGGTTGTCAAAAAAGTCTTGCGGTATTTCCGCAAGCATGTCTTTGCAAGCGCGTAGTTCTAGTTGTATTCGTCGCATCGGTTCACGCTAGAGCTTTTTGGAAAGCTCTTTTCACGTTTGTTTTTAGTCGTTCGTGAGTTATCACGTCGCAAACATGGAGCAAAATAAAGAGAAAATACGGCATATTTTACAGTACTACTACGATAAAGGCAAAAATGCATCTTATGCTGCCAATAAAATTTGTGCAGTTTATGGACCCGATACAGTTTCCATTTCCCCCGCACAACGAAACGTAAACGAAACCTGATTGCAGACTGACCCTTCTTCTTAAGTATTTAAAAATATTGAACTTAGAAATATTAAACTTATAACAAATAGCCTAGTTTCAGTATTTCAACCCATAAATAATGTGTTTTTTGCATTCAGATAGTTTTGGCCAAGAAAACCGCTCCGCTGGACCATAGTGCAGTGGACGAAGGAGGCGTGGTTAAACTTAATTTTATCCCCAGAAAGATAAAATTTGGTACACACACAAAAATGTGTTTTGTTTTGGATTTGTTGGTGATTTTCTTTACAGTTTTAATTTAGTATGGGATATGAAAATTGCGTTCCTCGAAAAACATTTGATAACTGATTTTTACTAACAAACATGCATTTTACTAGTGAAAACGTTTTCATACTTTCTAAATAGTGAAGTAAACATTAGGATGAGATTATAAAATAATAGCTATAAACTGCATTAAACTTAAAATATATTGAAAAAATCCAAAAAGTTTGCGATTTCTAGGGAAAAACAGTCATGTATGACAATTTATCTACATATATCGTTGGAAAGGCCGCAGTCTCTCCTTTCTAAATTCGCTACGAAATTTAAAATCGTTTATATTTAACCACATTACTCTGTTTTAAGTGCGCCAAGACACGAGGACTTCTGGAGGTGTTAGGTCGAACTTTGCTATTGAACTAAATGTAATTATGTGAGAGGATGCAATGTTAGCATGCTCTGTATTACTAGATTATGATACAATAATTTAGAAAAAATAAAAAATTTCGCGGCAGAATACTAAGAAAAATAATATATGGGTATTTCCAGCGGAAGGACGGACGATTTCATAGTAAAAAATTGCTATATTTTTAACTTTTTGTTTCTGTATTCATAAAATGAATTTGTTAAACTTTAACATTTTAAACTATTACACTATGTAACAAAAATAAAAAATGTCTCAGTCCTTGAGATGTAAGTATTATTTCCTAGTCTGTTATGTCTTATAACCACCTAATATTCCTCGGAAGCTTTGCTTTTGTGACCAGGACAATGTGATTCAGGAAGAGTAGGAACGGGGAGGCCAGAGCTGTGTGGAACTGGAGCCATGAATGAAGGAATGTCAGGATACATGATTTGACTTGCATTTTTACCAGTCCGACGTTTGGAAGGGTCAACCATGCAAAAAGCAGTTGCTTGAATGGTCAGTGGATTCTCTCCAAACTCTTGGCACAGCAAACTTTATAGCTCTCTGTACCACCCTGAAAAAAAAATTAAAAAAGAAAAGTACCGTCTAATAAAAAAGTTAATAGAAACTTTTATTTTACCCATAACAAAGCAATATAGTTTTAAAATGTCTTACCTTCCAAAGTCCTTTTGCAGTTTTCACAGGCGAAATGAGGTGCCCAGGATTTGTCATGATCACCGCAGATAAGCGCTGCCATGGTCACAAAAGCAAAGTTATCTTGCGACAATAGCTGTTTTCTATACTTTTGGGACCTAACTGACTAGTAAAAAACAATTACAACCCAGGGACAAAAATCTTGTTACATAGTGTTATCTTTCCAAATCCGCTAAGAAACTTAAAATCGGTTCATATTTATCCGTGTTACTGGCTTGCAAGTGTGTAAAAGTATGAAAAACCGGGTTTTTACACGTATCACAAGATTTTGAGGGTTTTGGGAAATTTAAAAAAACAGATACTTGTAGTTCTCAGCAGCATCTACCAGAGAAATAGTATTATTTTCCAGGTATTGTTTTTTTTGTCGCTCTGTGTTATCCATAGAAAAATACGTGTGTCCGCAACGCACATTTAGATTGAAGTTGTCGAAATCTACTACGGTACAAACTTAGTAATTGTTGGAAATGGTGCTGATACTAGAATCGTTTCTTTTTATACCATCACCCTTAGGGATGAGGGTATATATCATTTGATACGAAAAAAAGTGTAACGCATTAAAGGAGACGAGCTAGACCCCAAGTATCTTAAGACCAAATTCGTTTCAGGGATTATTAAGACGATTGAGCTATGTCCGTCTGTCTGGCTGGCTGGTGTGAAGGATAGTAAACCTTAACGGATCGGTATGAGAATATTATAATTAATATTTTTCAAAACGAACTTATGGGATTGTAAATGGGCTTAATAGCCCCCACCCTTCTGGTACCACCCATACAAAATTACCTATTTTTGGATTATAAATATTTCTTTCATAACTGCCAAACAGACTTTCGGAGGATATTTAAATTCGGTCAGATTATTTATCTTGAAATAGTAGACAAACCCTATGAAAACCAAGACCTTTGGCACATCCCTTCTGGTACCTTCCATACAAATGACCGAATTGACCCTCATAGTTTTACATACATATCTTTTTTGTAAGTAAACTGAATTCACTCAAATTTTGCTTATGATGTTCGCTTAAGAAAATTGGACTCATGATTAAATGTGGACTATATCGGTTCTTGTACCTCCCATACAAAATATTTTTTTTTTGTGAAAAAGTAATATTTCTTCCATATCTTCCAAACTGACACCTGGGGGACAAACAGATTTGGTCAGGGTTAAAATGTTCCGAGAAAATATTCCCCTGATTGTTTTAATATAGGTCTCCGAAGACATGAAATACCCCAAACGTATTTTTACAGAAGATTTTTCATATTCATTGATTCAACTTTTGACCAAAAAAATCAAACTTCAAACCACTGTAAAAAAAATTGTGACGTAGTGGAGCAAAATTGAGTTTAAGGTTTTGTTACTGAGGTCAAATGCTATCGTATTGATATTGGTTTGGTTCACCCCCGAGACAATGACCCTCAAATTGTGTCATAGTGTAATCAATTATTCAATATCAGTAGTTTTCTCGACTTTTATTTTGAGGAGTAAGGCATTGTAACTTCTGAGCCATCCATATGCTGATGATAAAATTTCTCACATTAAGACATTAGAAAAGTTTTACTAAAATGTTTTTTTTGCTCTAGACTGAGCAATTGGCGGCTTTCTATTATGAAAAGCAGTTCTGTTTTAATATTTGGAGTGCAGTGATCTGTCAGAATAAAAAATAATAATAATAAAAAACCTATAGAATTTAGTTCAGGAATGCTTATTTATATTTGTATACTAATATATTTCTTACATTTTACTTATAACTAGTCAGAGTTATCTTAGAAAATGTCGTTAATACTCTTTAGGAACACGTGTTGACTTATTGATATTAACTAGTAACTTAATTTACATTGACATCTTTTCTCTAGATATACTTGAGTCAATAATTCACATATTTAAAAGATTTTGCACAAAATCATAATCCGTGTCAAAGTCCATATAACACATACTGGATGAGGCGGAAGTGGAACGAGAGTTACATGTATTATTCGTTCCGATTGTGTTGGTGACTGCGGTGTTGTTGTTGGGGGTAGGGTTCTTGATGGCGGTGTTGTTGATGGTAGTGTTGCCAAAATGTGACGGTACTTCCTCTGACATCAAGTAATCCAAGACTTCCCTTTCATTATTAAAAATGGGCACCCGACTAAAGTCGCCCAACAGTGATGAGGTAGTGTTTACAATAGAATCGGTGGGTGAGTAACGAGATGAGTCAAAGTACTCCGCCTTAGTGGGTGGTGGTGGTGGTGATGTATTCACAGCATTTTGATATTCTATATTGATGTTGACATATATGCAATCGTTCATATTTTGCGGCGATATCATAGGTGGAGAAGCTTGTTGCGATGTTTCAGGATGCTGGAAAAATCCTTGCTTGATTTCTTGTGTTACACTAAACACTTTATTGGAGTTGTTAAATGTGGGTGAATCATCACTTTTGTAGGGTATCATAGGTGGAGAAGCTTGTTGCAATGTTTCAGGATGCTGAAAAAATCCTTGCTTGGAGTTGTTAAACGTGGGTAAATCATCAGTTTTGTAGGTGTGTTCCAAGGGTGCCGAGGGACGCAATTTGTTACAATTTGTTGGAGAGCCACGGCTGGCATCTCTCTTGCCTTTCATACGACGATTTTGGAACCAAATTTTAATTTGACGTTCATTCAGATCCAAGCGGTCAGCAATTTGTATACGTGTAGGGCGGCAGAGATATTTATTGAGATGAAATTCGCGTTCCAATTCAATGAGTTGTTTGCTAGTAAAAGCGGTGCGTACTCGTTTTGCTTTACCCTTGGACTCAATGGAGGAAGTGGGCGAAAGCGGTGTGTTGATTGTAGCACTATTGTAGTTCGATGGATATATCGTGGGTCTCATTGATGTAGCCGGTGGCATTGATGTAGCCGGTAATATTGTTGTAGCCGGTGGCATTCTTGTAGCCGTTGGCATTGTTGTAGCCGGTGACTGCGAAACCTGGAATGAAAAACAAAATTATTAATATAATGATAATACTACAAAATTTTAGTGTTACTCTTGTTACTACAAGAGTAAGATATTGTTATTATAGGCAATAGTTTTTATACTTACATTATTATTTTGGTTTTGCAAAATTGGTGCAAAAAATTCTTCGAAAGTGTTAGAGGTCAAAAAATCCATGATTTCGTTTGTTTGTTGAGTTCTTGCCAAAAGAGTATAAATCCAGTAGCTCTTGCGATGTTGTATCTTAGAAAGATCGTTGGTTAATGTGCTGCTACAAGTCCTGCTCCTGTTTTATATACTTGTTGACATTTTACCTGACCATGTGTGTGCGAATGTCTAAGCAACTGGTTGGTTTTATGGCCAAGGACACTGTGTGCAAATCAGAAATTGTGCACCGAGCACAGCTGAGCTGGGCTGTGCTCGTCTACCTGTCTGCCATACTTCGTTTGCGCAAGGATTTGTTGGCAATAAATCCAGGCAGCCAGACCGGCGTTAGGCGCATGCTTACACGCAATAGCATTTCGACTAGTCCTAGTGCGGGTCATATACTAAGCCACTCCTTACTTATGTATGTATGTGTGTCTTGTCTAAATAGTTTATGGCTTTTAGTGCTTGTCACCAAAAGATTAGGTCAGCGATATGTGCAATGGTATGAATAAGTCCTAGATACTATATATGTATATGTTTAAGGAATTTGGTTGAATATTTCAGATTTGGTACAAAATTTTTGATTGAAGAGTCAACAGGAAATCAACAATTTAACAACAACAAAATATAATACGTAAATGCAGTTTATTTGAATTGACTGTTTGGGAGAGGGGGTTGGTTGCCTAATGTCATGTCAACCAAAATTGTCATTTGTCTAAGGTACAAAAATTACATAGTTGTGATGTATTTAATTACGAAGTTTCAAATTTAACGCTGAAATACTCTTGAAAGTAGGAGTGCGATATTGGTTTGCTCGTGGGGCATATTGACATTTAAGTGAAATGGTGCCATAATTTTAGCACTCGGTGTATCGTTGCGATAACAGTATTTTTTTTTGTTATGCTACTAAATACATTTGCTTAAGTTACATATGTAAATTTGAGAGCCCTCAGAGCGTTATTAAAATATCGTACTCAAAACTTACCATAAATTAAATAATGGAAAGATTCTCACATTTGTGCGACTTCTTTTCTGGATTCACGTAAGCAGGGCCTACAGTTTAGTGAAGAATCTAAATTTCATCTTTTGATTGGCTTTTATAAAACAAATGCGAAATAACATTAATAATCTATAGCTGCTGTCTATCACATCGGACAAACTACCAATCAAATAAATGTAGATGGTTGTTATAGTTATGATAGTCAAATGTTCTCACTACGATACCAAGTTCGGTCTCTGTTAAAACACCGCTGAAAAACGTTCTTTGAGTAATTTATTGAAAGGATTTGAAAAATATATCAATTAACAGTTATGCGCTTTCAAATTCGAAATCCTTTAGCATCTCTTTTATTTATGAAAACGAGTTCGATGTCATGATTTTTTTTGTATATGATAAGATATTTTTCGAATTATTCATAGTTCATAAGGCATGCATAGCGTAGTCGTTCGTCGTTTTTTTGTATTCTTATATGTTAATAAGTGCTAATATTTATATAAAACAGATATGTGTAATTGAAAAAACCTACCATTAAATAACACTATGACACAATTTGTGGGCCATTGTCTCGGGGGTGAACCAAACCAATTTCAAACGATAGCATTTGACCTCAGCAACAAAACCCTAAACTCCATTTTGCTCCACTACGTCACAAATTTTTTAACAGTGGTTTGGAGTTTGAATTTTTTGGTCAAAAGTCGATTCAAAGAATATAAACAATCATCTATAAAAGTACATTTGGGGTATTTCATGTCTTCGGAGACCTATACTAAAACATTCAGGGGAATATTTCCACGGAACATTTTAACCCTCTAGCTGCCACCCGTGTGGGACATTTTTGGCCCAATTTTGAAAAACTGGTTAGATGTCAACTTTGGAGGGAGGTCAAGGCTTAGAATCTTCGATAGAAATATTTTCCCGAAAATTTCACTAAAAGTCACCAAAGACAAATAGCCTCTACGATCAAAGGTTATAAAATAAAATCAAAATTGAATGTTAAGAGGACTACTTTTGAGCACAGAGCGCAATAAGCTTTTTCGGGAGTAAACCAAACTAATATCAAACGGTAGCACTTGTCCTCAGAAGCAAAACCCTAAACTTCGTTTTGCTCCACTACGTCACAAATTTGTTATACAGTGGTTTGAAGTTTGATTTTTTTGGTAAAAAGTCGAATCAACGAATTTGAATAATCATGTGTATATATACATTTGGGATAGTTCATGTCTTCGGAGACATTCATTAAAATTTTCTGGGGAATATTGCATCAGAACATTTGAACCCTCTAGCACCCATCCGTATGGGACATCTTAGGATAAATTAAAAAAAAAACAGCTCAAAAGTCAAATTTCTTAAAATGTCTAGCATGGGTGGCAGATAGAGGGTTAAAATGTTGTGATGAAATATTCCCCAGAAAATTTTAATGTATGTCTCCGAAGACATGAACTATCCCAAATGTATATATACACATGACACAGACACACTAATAGCACCTGATTTTATTGCGAACGTCTCTGCTTTTGAAATAACTACACGTCATTGGATCGATCTTGCTTTAAAGTTATGCACAATCCCAATTTTTATTAGAGTAAGATATTGTTAATATACACAAAAGTTTTTATACTTACATTATTATTTTGGTATTGCAAAATTTGTGCAAAAAAATTCTTCGAAATTGTTAAAGGTCAAAAAATTCATGATTTCGTTAGTTAGTTGAGTTTTTGCCATTGACGTCCAACAGTGTCACAACTGTGCTAACTCAATTCACACGTATTGTTTTTCCCTCTCACTCAGGCCCGTTATGTTTCAATACACCTTACATTTCTTTCAGTGCGGTCTGTCTCTCTCTCTTTCTGTCTATCTCTCTCACACACTTATAGCACCTGGTTTTATTGTCTCTGATTTTAAAATAATTATACGTCATTGGATCGATCTTTTATTAGAGCAAGATATTGTTAATATACACAATAATTTTTATCAGGGATTAAAAAGACTCCAAAACACTCTGCTCAACACATTTTAAACGTCGATAATGTGCGCAGGCGAACTCAAAACACAAGAGTTTTATGATGGAAGATGCTCCGCACACAGAGTCAACACATAACAAAACTCTTTTTTGCAATTTTTTCCTGAGCACTCAAAGATGATGTGCACACATAAACGAGTGACACTAAAAGATTGGTAGAGAAGAAGAAGAAATATAGCTGTATATGTATAAGTATATGTATGTATGTGTTTTTTTCTCCATATGAATGTTACTCCGTGTTTGGGGACCGGCCGTGGCATAGTGGTTAGAACACGCGACTACCATGCGGGAGATCGCAGGTTCAAACCTGGCTCCAGTCATCTTAAAAAAAAAAAGAAAAAATAAATAAAATTTTCTTTCATTGTCGGCTCCCCTCGAATGTTGTTTGACAGCAACTTCGCAGTATTAAGCGTCGATTCAATCGTCGTGTCTAGTAAGAGCTTCTCAAAACAGTGACGTTCGCATTCGTCGATAAATAAGTAGGTGCCGTTAGTTGTGAATCTAAAAATAGAAAGCGTGTTAATTCACAACAACGCGAGAAGCTATCCCATACCTCATTCATGGGGTGCAAAGGGAAATTAAGTTAAGTCAGTGCACATATAAGTTGTGTCGTCTTTATCGCACACACGACGGGAGTGAGAAAAAAGAGCAACATCGTTTTCCGACACTTAGCGAGATGTGTTTGTATGTTAAAATGCTCAACGGTACAGAGTTTGTGTCACATTTGCCTCTCAAACACTCTCATGAAAAGAGTTTGACATACATTTTGTGCACATTTTTGAGTTTTGTTCAAACCCTGGTTTTTATACTACCATTATTATTTTGGTATTGCAAATTTGTGCAAAAAAATCTTCGGAAGTGTTAAAGGTCAAAAAATCCATGATTTCGTTTGTGTTGAGTTCTTGCCATTGACGTTCAACAGTGGCACACTTGTGCTTGCTCAATTTACACGTATTCTTTTCCCTCCCACTCAGTCCCATTATGTTTCAATACACACTACATTTCTTTCAGTGCGATCTGTCTCTCTCTCTCTGTCTATCACTCTCACACACTAATAACGCCTAATTTTATTTTGTACGTCTCTGATTTAAAAATAATTATACTTCATTGGATCGATCTTGCTTTATATTTATGCACAATCCAAATTTTCATTAAAATTAATACAATATTCATTTAGATTGCAATTTAGAGGAATGTGAAAGTACCACTGTTTTATTTCGTGGGGATAGCCAAATATTGAGAATGTTGTGTACAAAACAAACCTAGTTAAACCGTAGGTCCCTTTATGTGCGTTTAATGATAGAAGATTGTTCACTCGCTCAAATGCTAGATGCTCGCTCATATCTCATTAATAGGATGCTAAGGGCAAATAAATTTCTTATGTTTTATTATTTGATATTACATTATATTAACGGAGTAGTTGTATGTACAAAAATTAAATAAAATAACCCCATGAACTATTGATTGCTTGGATATGCAGAGTAGAAGAACGCTTTTGTTAAGCGCTAGTGTTTATTTTTTTTAATAGGTAATTCAAATTATTATCATGTGCATCGTTAAGATAGTTTCTATGAAATGTAGAAGAATTTCATAAATTCTATGTTTGTAGCTTTAATCCGTTTTAAGAGAATTGGGAGATTTCCATGATCTTGGGTAATTCTAAGAAAAATTAAAATTTAGCCAGAGTAGAGTAGCTATTTGAGAGAACGATGTCGTTAAAAGCTAAGTCCTATTAATGAAATCGATTAATGAAACTGATACAACGAAACTCCCCAAAATACGATGACTACTTTTGAATATGGAGAAACTACGTCGGCAAACGGAAATGTTGTGGCAAAAAAAGTAAATACGAAAGTGGTGTAGGCTTTGTAATAAGCAAGGAAATAAACGGAAGCCTCAACTCATGGAACCCTGTATCAGATACGATTATTACTGCTAGATTCTACAGCAAAGCTGGCCGTTTCGTTACAATCGTACAATGTTATGCACCGACGGAAGATTCTGATGACAGCGATGAGGATGAGTTGTACAGTCAGCTTACTGCCACAATTCTTAAAATAGCTAATAGTGACATACTAATCAAGACTGGAGACTTTAACGCTAAAATAGGCAGCGACAACTTAGGTATAACCCAAATAAGGGCAAAGATGGAATAGGAAGCAGGAATTACAACGAAGAGCGATTTATTGAATTTTTCCTAACCTTTCAACTTGTTAATGCCGGCTCAATCTTCCCGCACAAGAATATTTACAAATATACGTGGATATCACAAAACGGACAAACCCGGAATCAAATAGACAACATTTGCATAAGCCGTAAATGTAAAGGGTCATTAACGGACGTACGCTCTAAAAGAGGATATTGACAGCAATCACGAACTCGTGATCGCAAATATAACCATTTAGATGGGGAACATGTGTAAACAGAATAGCCGGGTTACTATTTACAAACGCTTCGACGTAAACAAACTACAGAATAATACACCAAAGGAAAAAGTCGGACATTTACTAAGAAATTGCAAGCCGTCCAGAAATACAACATGTGAGGAGACCTGTAACCAACCTAGAAACATCGCAGAGGAAAATGTAGGATTCTTCTTCTTCTTTACTGGCAGCAACAACAGAAATTCATCTATCGCTTCGGTCTTTTGCGCTTCGTAGATAGTTCGTCATACCAAGCTTACTTAACAGTTCCGACACCTGGTCCATCCATCGTTAATTAGATAGGAAACTGTAGATACCCGACAGCAAATGGGAACTTATAAAGGAAAGAAGTAGTCTCAAACAAAAGAAAAATAAAAATCCCACTCTCAACCAAGAATATCAGCGCATAGCCAAAAACGTCAAAAGGCTGCGCAAAAAGACAAAAGGACATTAGTGTCGCGATATCCTGGCGAGTCGTTGCAATGCTATGACACTTCTACCCTCACATTACATGCACCAAGAGACACAGTCGTCATTTTTTCAAGACAATCATTGGCTTCGAAGGACATCTTCATTGAGTACATAGCCGGCTGAAGTGTGAAGTGTATGTTGGTCTTAGATGTCACATTTAGACTTTGGTGACACGAAAGTCGTCTTCAAAAAAAAAGTAATAAACTATAAACTGTCAAAAGTGATACAGTCAAGTTTTGAAAAGAACCTTCTAAATTAGTATTGAATACTTCCAAGGTATTTGTATTGTAAATGTAATTTCATTCTTAAGGGATAATTTTAAATCATTGTCACTAGTGTAACTGGAGTTTTTTTTATTGCAACTGCTTAGAAGTGTTCTGATTAGACTGTTAACCGATTAGAGGAATGCACAAATAACTCACCTCTCTGTTGAGTCTACTTCGATTAGAGAGATACAAGTTTTAGAGAACGGCAGTTTATCGTAATGTTACAAACCATCACATTTGACACTCTCAGAGATTTTGTAAACAGAATTCCCTGGGCTCTTTTTTAATGTATACTTGATGTTACGTCTAAGAACAAAAATTACGTGTCGAGTGAAAACAACTTTATAAATAACGAAAAGTTTAAAAAGGAAATTATGTTGTACAATATGTAGTTCTTTTTCATATTTGGTTGACAAAAGAGAAAAGAGGAGGTGAAAAAAATGGAAAGAACACCACTTAGCTCTACTTGTAAACACAAAATTGTACTTTATCAAAGTTTTATGAAATTTTCCAAATTGTCGGGAAAAAAGGCAAGATAGCAGTCTAGAAAATTATAACCATTAAAATCTGTTATTTGTTTGCATTGCTGAGATTATTACTTTTTATTTGATACCAATATCGTAATTGTATGGTTCGTGAAATCTTTGATTTCATTTTTTGAAAGTGCTGTATGCTTCGAAACTTTGAAGTCCTTTTAAAAAAAATCTTAAATATTGGAAGGATAATTTTATGCCATTAATGTTTAAATATGATTTCGGGCATGTGGCCGCCGCGGCTGGCTCGAATAAAGCCAATTCTACAGGTCCAATTTTCAACCACTTTTTCGAGCATATGGGGCCGTATGTTGGCAATAACGCCACGAATGTTGGCTTCCAAGTCCCCTAACGTTTCTGGTTTGTTGGCGTAAACGAGCGACTTCACATATCCCCAAAGAAAATAATCCAATGGTGTCAAATCACACGATCTTGGTGGCCAATTGACAGGTCCATTCCGCGAAATTATGCGCTCATCGAATGTTTTCTTCAATAATTCGATTGTGACGTGCGCTGTGTGGCATATAGCGCCGTCTTGTTGGAACCACAAATCATCCACATTCATGCCATCCAATACGGGAACAAAATAGTCGGTTATCATGGCTCTATACTGGTCTCCATTAACGGTAACTGACGCTCCAGCATTATTTCGGAAGAAGTATGACCCAAAGACTCCACCAGCCCATAGAGCACACCAAACAGTCAGTTTTTGTGGATGTAATGACGTCTCAAGGGTCTCATGTGGATTCTCTTCACTCCAAATGCGGCAATTTTGCTTGTTGACGTAGCCATTCAACCAAATATAAGCCTCATCACTGAACAAAATTTTGTGATGAAAATCAGCATCGAGATGAATCTCATTTTCGGCCCATACACCAAAATCACGACGCATTGCATGGTCTCGCGGCTTTAATTCTTGCACAAGCTGGATCTTGTATGGTCGCAAGCCAAGATCTTTGCGCAAAATCTTCCATAAAGTTGATGGACAAAGCTCCAATTGCTGTGTACGGTGGCGAATCAATTCATTCGGGTCCTCTTCAACACTTTGTTCTACAGCGACAATTGTTTCTTCGGTGCGCACTGTTCGACGTCTCTGCGGATGCGTATTATCACATAGAGTAAACGTAGTGCGAAAACGATCCATGGTTAACCGAATTAATTGCTCTGATGGACGATTATGTCGACCATAAAATGGACGGAGCTTGCGGTGAACTTCGCGAACTGAACCATTACTTTCGAAATAAATTTGCACGATTTGCAAGCGTTGTTCTTTTGTCAACCTGTTCATGATGAAATGGCAAACCAAACTAAATATTAATCACTTGACAGCTGACAAAATGGCCGCCAGTTAAAAAAGTGATGCCAACTAAAAGTTCTATACCCCAATAAAAAACACCCTTTATATATGGTTTTCATCTAGTATGAAAACCACTGTTGCACGGTGTAATAATTATGAGCAGGACATCGAGTTGAAGTGTGAAAATAGTGCCTCCACAGATTTACTTGCAGTTGAGCCGAAATGTTTTGTCTTATTTTGTAATTAAGTTTAATTCGTAACATATGTTCACATTAATTGAGGTCAACTCGAAATTTTTAGGACACGTATTCCAAAAAATATTTGACATTAAAGTCAAAAATTATTTTTTCTTCGACTTTGACAAATTTTAAAAAAATAACGATAAGGAATACAGAATAAAAAAAGAGGAAATTCTGTGCACAATTTTGTTTCCAATAATACGAAAAAAGAAGTTTGAAAATCGGTCAAGAATTGCGGTCTAAAATTTAAAATGTCCAAAAAAACATTTTTTTCACCACTATTGCACACAAGAATGTGTTTTGTTTTGTTTTGGTTTTGTTGATAAATTTCTTTACAGTTTTAATTTAGCATGGGATATGAAAATTGCTTTCCTCGAAAAACATTTGTTAACCGATTTTTACTAACAAACATGCATTTTAATAGTAAAAACGTATACTTTCTGAATAGTAAAATAAACAGGATGGGCTTATGAAATAGTGGCCACAAGCTTCTTAAAACTTAAAATATATTGAAAAATTGCGATTTCTAGGCAAAAACAGACATGTATGACAAATTATCTATATAACTATATCGTTGGAAAGCACGCAGTCACTCCTTTCCTTAAAATCGGTTGATATTCAACCACGGCACTGTGTTATAAGTGTGTAAAGCCACGAAAACCCGACTTTTATTTACCCGTAACTCAGGATTTTGGAGGTGTTAGGGCACCTACCAGAAAAAATAGTATCATTTGCCAGGTCATTTTTGTTTTTTTTTTGTCCCACTGTGTTTTAAAAATAAAGTACTTATGTGGGAGGAGGTAATGTCTGCATGCTCTGCATTACTATATTTGGATATAATAATTTAGAAAAAAATATTTTCGCTGCAGAACACAAAGAAAAATAATACATGAATTAACAACAAAATGTATTAAAAACAAAATTCAACAAATTTCTTCTTTGATGAGGAATTAAAGAACTTTCAATTACTTTAACACAAGCCCAAGAACATTCAAATCGTTTCAAGCTGTAAATAGTTTTTATGGTTCTTGTATAACACCAAGGATTTTTTGGTCAAATTTTTAATGTAGCAGATTTATATTTTCAAACTTAAATAAAAAACATAATAATTGACACAAAGTTTTATTAAGAACATGGAATATAGAATGGAAATACTTACTTACTTAAGTGGCCAATTACAATTTACGAAACGTAGTTCATAAATTTGAGGCCTGCAGTAATAAAGAATTCCACACGCTTCGGTCTTCTGCGTGTGTTCTCCAGTTAGTCCTACCAGATGATGGCACATCGCCTACCACTTGGTCCTTCCAACGGAGTTTGGGTCTCCCTGCTCTGCGCCGTCCTTCAGGTTCGCCTTCAAACACCTTTCTCGCTGGAGCACTTACATCCATCCTGGCAACATGTCCCAGCCATCGAAGTCGTTGGATTCTGACTCTTTTAGCTACGTCGATGTCGTGGTAAAGCTCATATAGCTCATGGTTCATCCGATGGAGAAACTCGCCTTCGACAGAGATGGGTCCATATATTTTTCGGAGTACTTTTCTCTCGAATACTCCCAGGTTTGGCAATTGCACTTCAAGTCTACTCACAGAGCTCCGTATTCGTAGTACTACTGCGGACGGAGTACCTCTACGTGGTGACGCCTGGAAGCGTGCCTCTGACACCCGTCAGAGCACGACTGACTGTGAGGGGCGAAACCTAAAACCCAGGCACGTCTGCTCAGAGTGAGCGGTACCCTGGTCAGCGTCTGACCCAGAATGGGCGGCTGTAATAAAACCCTGGCAGGAGGAGAAAACTGCGACGTGGTGCGCTGGATTTGCAACCCGCCACCGACGTATAAACTAGTGCAATGAAAAGAAGTAAGAAAAGAATAAAATAGAATGGAAAAACGGATTTTATTATTTAAAGAGTATGTCATCCAGATGTCTTCCGTCGAGTTGAACACACTGTTCAAAACGGAGCCTTGTGTTCTGCGCAACACGCTGCAGTAAACTTGGTTTAATTGAGCTGATTTCTCGACGAATATTTTCCTTTAAAGCCGTAAGAGATTGGGGATTGTCGTTATAAACCCTCTTTTTGAGGTAGCCCCATAAAAATTTTTTGGGAAAATTTTCCCCAAACAAATTCATCGAAGCTTTGGCTGTGTGTGCAGTAGACATATAACTAATTTTGACAAAAAAAATTGGCATACATGGCACATATTGTACAAGTAATGAATATAACCTTTTTATGTGATTTGGGTTCAAAAATGTTCCGCACCAAACGCGATTTCTAAAACATTTGTTTTTTTAATATTTTCAATTGTTATATGAAATAAATTTTAAGTTTAAAGTATGTGATAACACCGTGCAACAGTGGTTTTCACACTAGATGAAGACCATATATACGTGAGACTAGAGACCTTATGTAGTAAAACTGCATTCTCAGTGTATCGCCAGAACGTCAGGATTTTTTTTAAAAGGGCTTCAAAGTTTCAAAGGATATACCACTTTCAAAAAATTAAATCAAATATTTTCATGAACCATATGATAACGATATTGGTATCAAATAAAAAGTAATAATCTCAGCAACGCAAACAAATAACAGATTTTAATGGATCTGGACCAAAAATTGCAAATATGTCCTTTTACATTTTTAAAGCTTAATATCATTTAAATAATTTTTTCTGAAAAAATATATGTTGAAGAAGTTATATGTGCATTTTAATAATCTACCTTTACTAGTTTAGTAAAATAGAAAAAAATATTAATTCTGTTTCAAAATATTATATATATATAACAAAACTGATTAAAAATTAATTAAAATGTAAACTTTAAATTTGCCGCTTATGTTGATCGTCTGTGTCACGACATATTGCCATCATGTGGCATGGACTTTTTCCTCTAAATCGATTTTCAATCGTCTCGATTTCTTGATGAAAGCGCTTACCATGCTCATCACTGAAATTTCCCAACATTGTCTGGAAAAAAGTCACGATGGTTGTCTAGAAAATTAATCTTTTTTGAGATCCATTAAACTCTGTTATTTTTTTGCATTGCTGAGATTCTTACCTTTCATTTAATTCCCGTATCATTATCATATGGTTCGTGGAAACAATTGATTTAATTTTTTGAAAGTGGTGTATCCTTTGAAACTTGGAAGTCCTTTTAAAAAAAATCCTGACGTTCTGGGGATAAACTGAAAACGCAGTTTTACTACATAAGGTCTCTAGTTTCACGTATATATGGTCTTCATCTAGTGTGAAACAAAAAATTGAAAATTGTAGCAGGGTGTAATTTACAAAATGGCAAAATGTCTTGCATAATTTTAATTGCACGCCTTGTGCAGATGTTGCTCCGCTGAACTTCCTGAATAGCTGATGATTTTTCACCCAATGCCTATGAAAACATTCATTTGCTTTAGTAAAGCCGGACAATGACTTTTGTAGTATGGCGAAATCATTTTTGTTAAAAGTATGATCAGAAAACCAAGGTTAGATGACGTCGTTTCTGATAAACGTCAAAAGGAACTGGACTGCCAACTGGGCAAAAAAAAAAAAAAGATTTAATGTGCGAAAACGCTCCAACGCACAGTGGGGAACGATGTAACATATTAAGATATTGGTCCTTTTAAATGAAAAGCACACTACTTAGCCTACTTGTAAACATAAAGTTTTATTTTGTCAGAAGTTTAAAGCTGCATTATTTTGGCACATATGCAAAAAAATTGCATGACGACCTTCATCGATTTGGGTTATTTTTAACAGACGACTTATTTAAAACATTTGCAGGTTGAAAATTAAGTTTTGTTCTAATCGGATAATTATTATGAGCAGGACACCGAGTTAAAGTGTGAAAATAGTGCCTCCAAATATTTACTTGCAGTTGAGCCAAAAAAAATTTCTTGTGTTATGTTTTCATTGAGTTTAATTTGCAACATATGTTCACATTAATTAAGGTCAATTTGAAATTTTTAGGACACGAAACCCAAAAAATATTTGACATTAAAGTCAAAAATTATTTTTTCATCGACTTTGACAAATTTTAAAAAAATAACGGTAAGGAATTCAGAATAAAAAAAACGTACATTCTGTGCACAATTTTGTTTCCAATAATACAAAAAAAGAATTTTGAAAATCGATCAAGAAGTGCGACCTAAAATTTCAAATGTCCAAAAAAACTTTTTTTTCCCCACTGTGCAACGTCGTTTCACAAAAAATTTTACGTAGATAAGTCACTTTCTTTCAGTTCTTGAACGATTTGAATTTGAAAAGGATGGAAGTTCAGATCATTCAAATTTTTTTCTCAAAAACTGTATCCTGCTATAGCTTTACTAAATAAGGAATTTGGGTACGATCGCGTTGGTTGTATTGACATTATTACTCCATCTCTAAAGTGGGCGGAAAGGTACATTTGTACGGGAGGTACCAGAAGGGGCGTGGCTAGACTTCCAAAACTTAGTCCTGTTATAGCTTTACTAAGTACAGAATTTGGGTACGATCCCGTTGGGTGCATTGATATTATTACTTGATTTCTAAAGTGGGCGGAATGATGTATTTGTATGGGTACCAGAAGGGGCGGGGCCATGTAGCCCATTTGCAATACCGTAAGTAGTTTTGGGGAAATACGAACTCGTGCAAAGTTTCAAAACATTTGGTTGCGTCTTTCGAAAGTTATCATGCGTACCAGCCGGACAGCCAGACAGACGGACAGAGAGACAGACATGGTTCAAACGACTTAAAAAGTCATGAATCGAATTTGGTTCAAAGAAACATAGGGTCTAAAGTGACTCCTTCTCTGTGTTACACTTTTCGTATTACGGTCGTATCAAATGATATATACCCTGATTCCTAAGGGTGATGGTGTAAAAAAATACGTGCTAATTGATCAAGCACAATTGTGCCACTATTGGACTTCTATGGACTAGATAAAAAACTATTAACTAAATTTGGTTTGACGAACTATCTACGGAGCTCAAAAGACCTAAGCACCTGAAATTTTTATTATAATTGAATGATCTATAACAGTAGCCCTAAACTATTGCTTATTCCTTTCTGGCCAGTCCAAAAGCTACACTTTATCAATCTTATATTAATATCTAGTTAGTTGTAAACTCTTTAAAAAATTTTTGTTATATTACACTGTACGACACGATTTTTCACCTATGTACGTAAATAATAATTTTTAAAATAAAAATGTACGTATCTCTCAGTTTTTCTAGATCAGCTCATTTAAGTTTTTACGAGCAATTCAATTTTTAGAGCGAAGCTCCCATACAACGACTTGAAAGTGACTTCTTCCTGTTCGCAGAACTCTGCGAGTTGTTAACAGATGACAAATCGGTACAGGTTTTGAATAATTTCCATACAGTTTTCTCTACTTTTTATTATATGTAGTTAGGCATTATAGCTTCTGATCCATCCATATGATGATGATAACATTTCTCAACTTGAGAAATTAGAAAATTTTTACTAAATTTTTTCTAGACTAAGTATTTGACGTCTTTGTTTTATGAAAAGCAGTTCTGTTCTAATATTTGGATTGAGGTTATATTCTTATCCTTAACTGTTCTCTCAGAATAAATAATAATAATAAAAAGCAATAGAATTTAGTTTAAGAATGCTTATTTATATTTGTATACTTATATATTTCATACATATTTACTTAAGTCAGAGTTATCTTAAAAAATGTCGTTAATACTCTTAAGGAAACGTGTTGACTTATTGTTATTAAATAGTAACTTAATTTACATCGACATCTTTTCACCAGATATACATGTGTCTATAAATCACATATTTAAAAGATTTTGCACAAAATCATAATCCATATCAAAGTCCATAGAACTGTATGAGGCGGAAGTGGAACGAGAGTTACATGTATTATTCGACCTAATTGTGTCGTTGACAGCGGCGTTGTTGTTGTTGGGGGTAGGGTTCTTGATGGTGGTGTTGTTGATGGTAGTATTGTCAAAATGTGATGGTACTTGCTCTGACATCAAGTAATCCAAGACTTCCTTTTCATTTTTGAAAATGGGCACATGACTAAAGTCGCCCAACAGTGATGAGGTAGTGTTTACAATAGAATCGGTGGGTGAGTAACGGGATGAGTCAAAGTACTCCGCTTTAGTGGGTGGTGGTGGTGGTGATGTATTCACAGCATTTTGATACTCTATATTGATGTTGACATATATGGAATCGTTCATATTTTGCGGCGATATCATAGGTGGAAAAGCTTGTTGCGATGTTTCAGGATGCTGGAAAAATCCTTGCTTGATTTCTTGTGTTACACTAAACACTTTATTGGAGTTGTTAAATGTGGGTGAATCATCACTTTTGTAGGGTATCATAGGTGGAGAAGCTTGTTGCGATGTTTCAGGATGCTGGAAAAATCCTTGCTTGATTTCTTGTGTTACACTAAACACTTTATTGGAGTTGTTAAATGTGGGTAAATCATCAGTTTTGTAGGTGTGTTCCAAGGGTGCCGAGGGACGCAATTTGTTACAATTTGTTGGAGAGCCACGGCTGGCATCTCTCTTGCCTTTCATACGACGATTTTGGAACCAAATTTTAATTTGACGTTCATTCAGATCCAAGCGGTCAGCAATTTGTATACGTGTGGGGCGGCAGAGATATTTATTGAGATGAAATTCGCGTTCCAATTCAATGAGTTGTTTGCTAGTAAAAGCGGTGCGTACTCGTTTTGCTTTACCCTTGGACTCAATGGAGGAAGTGGGCGAAAGCGTTGTGTTGATTGTCGCACTATTGTAGTTCGACGGATATATCGTGGGCCTCATTGATGTAGCCGTTGGCATTGTTGTATCCGGTGACTGCGAAACCTGAAAAGAAAAACAAAATTATTAATATAATTGATAGTATTAAAAAATTTTAATGCTATTTCACTATCAATATTACTCTCGTATTTACTACAAGAGTAAGATATTGTTAATATATGCAATAGTTTTTATACTTACATTATTATTTTGGTATTGCAAAATTGGTGCAAAAAATTCTTCGAAAGTGTTAGAGGTCAAAAAATCCATGATTTCGTTTGTTGAGTTCTTGCCAAAAGAAAATAAATCCAATAGCTCTTGCGATGTTGTGTCTTAGAAAGATCGTTGGTTACTGTGCTGCTAAAAGTCCTGCTCCTGTTTTATATACTTGTTGACATTTTACCTGATCATGTGCATGCAAATGCCCAAGTAACTTGTTGGACCTGAACATGTACAAGCGCAAGTAAATGGTTGGTTTTATGGCCAAGGACACTGTGTGCAAATCAGAAATTGTGCACCGAGCACAGCTGGGCTGGGCTGTGCTCGTCTACCTGTCTGCCATACTTCGTTTGCGCAAGGATTTGTTGGCAATAAATTCAGGCAGCCAGAACGGCGCATGCTTACACGCAATAGCTATTCGACTAGTCCTAGTGCGGGTCATATACTAAGCCACTCCTTACTTATGTATGTATGTGTGTCTTGTCTAAATAGTTTATGGCTTTTAGTACTTGTCACCAAAAGATAAGGTCAGCGATATGTACAATGATATGAATACGTCCTAGATACTATGTATGTATATGTTTAAAGAATTTGGTTGAGTGTTTCAGATATGGTACAAAATTTTTGTTTGATGAGTCAACAGGAAATGAACAATTGAACAACAACAACAATATACGTAAATGCAGTTTATTTGAATTGAGTGTTTGGGAGAGGGGGTTGGTTGCCTAATGTCATGTCAACCAAAATTGTCACTTGGCTTAAGAACAATGTTATATAGTTGTGATGTATTTAATTACAAAGCTTCAAATTTAACGCTGAAATACTCCTGCAAGTCGGAGTGCGATATTGGTTTGTTCGTGGGGCATATTGACAGTTTAGTGAAATGGTGTCATATTTTTAGCACTCGTTGCATTTGTGGTAACAGTTTCTTATTATGCTACTAAATTCATTTGTTTCAGTTACATATGTAAATTTGACGGTCATCACAGCGTTATTAAAATATCGTAATTAAAAACATTTTTTGAGAAACAATTTCGCTTAGCATCCATTAACTTAGATATGGAGGAGTATTTAACATTTGTGCGACATAAAACACTTCATTTCTGGGCTCGCGTAAACAGGAACTACAGTTCAGCGAAGTTTCTAAACTTCATCTTTTGATAGGCTTTTATAAGAAAATGCAGAAAAGCATTAAATACCTATAGTGCTGGTAGCACAAACTGCCGATCAAATAAATGTAGATTGTTGTGAAAGGGCTAGAAACTAGATCACCCGTATGATAGTCAAGTGTTCTCACTACGAAGCCAAGCTCTGTCTCTATTGAAACACCACTAAAAAATTCCACATAACTCTTTGAATAATTTATTGAAAGGATTTGAAAATATATTAAACATCAGTTATGCGATTTCAAATTCGAAATCCTTTTGCATATCTCTTATTTATGAAAACGAGTTCAATGTCAATAATTTTTTTTAATTTAGTTCATATGGAATGCGTAGCGTAGTCTTTCGTTTTCACACTTGATGGAGATCATATATACGTGAAACTAGAGACCTTATGCAGTAAAACTGCGTTCTCAGTTTATCGCCAGAACGTCAGGATTTTTTTTAAAAGGACTTCAAAGTTTCAAAATGTGCACCATTTTAAAAAAATTAAACCATATATTTCCACGAAACATATGATAACGATACGGGTATCAAAAGAAAGGTTAGAATCTCAGCAATGCAAACAAATAACAGATTTTAATGGATCTGGACAAAAAATTACAAAAATGTCCTCTTAAGGTTTTAAACCTTAATATCATTTAAATAATTTTCTCTGAAAAAAATATATGTTAATGAAGTTATATGTACATTTTATTAATCTAGCTTTACTAGTTTAGTGAAAAGGAAAAATTATGAATCCTGTTTCTAAATTTTATATATATATAAAAAAACTGAATAAAAATTAATTAAAATGTAAACGTTGACTTTGCCGCTTATGCTGAACGCCTGTGTCACGACATATTGTCCAACAATATTCTGCCACCATATGACATGCACTTTTTCATCTAAATCGATTTTCAATCGTCACGATTTCTTTATGAAAGCCCTCACCATGTATATAACTGAAATTTCACAAATTGTCGGAAAAAAAGTCAAGATGGTTGTCTAGACAATGAATCTTTTTTGAAATTTTTGGTCCAGATCCATTAAAATCTGTTATTTGTTTGCATTGCTGAGATTATTACCTTTTATTTGATACCAATATCGTTATCATATGATTCGTGAAAACAATTGATTTAATTTTTTAAATGAGGTGTATACTTTGAAACTTTGAAGTCCTTTTTAAAAAAAATTCTGACGTTCTGGCGATATACTAAGAACGAAGTCTTACTACATAAGGTTTCTAGTTTTACGTATATATGGTCTTCATCAAGTGTGAAAAAAAATTGAAAATTGTAGCAGGGTGTAATACAGTGGGATTGCAAAGTAGTGCCAGCTAAGTAAGTAAGTTAATTTTGTATTATTAAGAGTAAATCGATATAATTAACAGTCGAAAACTAATATTATCATCCTTATTATAAAGAAAAACAGCAATCATATTTGTTGTAATACCATTATAAAGAGTTTTATGAAATGTATTTAAAACATTGACGTCCAACAATGCCACAATCACTCAGACCCATTATGTTTCAATACACACTACATTTCTTTCAGTGCGATCCGTCTCTCTCTCTCTCACTCACTCACTCTCTCTCCCTCTGTCTCTCACACATACTAATATCACCTGATTTTATTGTGAACGTCTGTGTTATATTATACATTATTATACATAATTATACATTGAATCGATCTTGCTTTAAAGTTATGCACAATCCCAATTTTTATTAGAGTAAGATATTGTTAATATACACAATAGTTTTTATACTTACATTATTATTTTGGTATTGCAAAATTTAAGCAAAAAAATTTTTGGAAGTGTTAGAGGTCAAAAAATCCATGATTTCGTTAGTTGAGTTTTTGCCATTGACGTCCAACAGTGCCACAATTGTGCTAGCTCAATTCACACGTATTGGTTTTCCCTCTCACTCTGGCCCATTATGTTTCAATACACACTACATTTCTTTCAGTACGGTCTGTCTCTCTCTCTCTCTCTCTGTCTATCTCTCTCACACACTAATAGCACCTGATTTTATTGTCCCTGATTTTAAAATAATTATACGTCATTGGATCGATCTTTTATTAGAGCAAGATATTGTTAATATACACAATAATTTTTATCAGGGATTAAAAAGACTTCAAAACACTCTGCTCAACACATTTTAAACGTCGATAATGTGCGCAGGCGAACTCAAAACACAAGAGTTTAATGATGGAAGGTGCTCCGCACACAGAGTCAACACATAACAAAACTCTTTTTTGCAATTTTTTCCTGAGCACTCAAAGATGATGTGCACACATAAACGAGTGACACTAAATTTAGTGTTTAAAGATTGGTAGAGAAGAAGAAGAAATATAGCTGTATATGTATAAGTATATGTATGTATGTGTTTTTTTTCTCCATATGAATGTTACTCCGTGTTTGGGTATTTTTGGTTCTCAGTGCACATATGAGTTGTGTCGTCTTTATCGCACACACGACGGGAGTGAGAAAAAAGAGCAACATCGTTTTCCGACACTTAGCGAGATGTGTTTGTATGTTAACATGCATGTTTGTGTCACATTTGCCTCTCAAACACTCTCATGAAAAGAGTTTTGCATACATTTTGTGCACATTTTTGAGTTTTGTTCAAACCCTGGTTTTTATACTACCATTATTATTTTGGTATTGCAAAATTTGTGCAAAAAAATCTTCGGAAGTGTTAAAGGTCAAAAAATCCATGATTTCGTTTGTTAGTTGAGTTCTTGCCATTGACGTTCAACAGTGTCACACTTGTGCTTGCTCAATTCACACGTATTGGTTTTCCCTCTCACTCAGCCCCATTATGTTTCAATACACACTACATTTCTTTAAGTGCGATCTGTCTCTGTCTCTCTCTCTCTCTCTCTCTATTTCGCTCTACCCTCTCTCTCACTAATGGCACCTGATTTGGACGTCTCGATTTAAAAATAATTATACATCATTGGATCGATCTTGCTTTAAATTTACGCACAATCCAAATTTTCATTAAAATTAATACAATATTCAAAATTAAAAACAAGTGGAATGCAAATATAATAATGTTATGAATCAAACTAAAGGTTCCTGTCATTTAGATTGCAATTTAGAGGAATGTGAAAGTACCACTGTTTTATTTCGTGGGGATAGCCAAATATTGAGAATGTTGTGTACAAAACAAACCTATTTAAACCGTAGGTCCCAAATAAATTTCTTATGTATTATTATTTTATATTACATTATATTAACGGGGTCGTTGTATGTACAAAAAATTAAATAAAATAACCATATGGACTATTGATTGCTTTGATATGCAGAGTAGAAGAACGCTTCTGTTAAGCGCTTGTGTTTATTTTTTAATAAGTAATTCAAATTATTATCATGTTCATCGTTAAGATAGTTTCTATGATATAATATGTAGAAGGATTTTATAGATTTTATGTTGTAGATATCCATGATCTTGGATAATTCTAAGAAAAATTTAAATTTAGCCAGAGTAGAGTAGCTAAGTGAGAGAACGATGTCGTTAAAAGCTAAATCCTATTAATGAAATCGATTAATGAAACGATGTCGTTAAAAGATAAATCCTATAAATGAAACTGATTAATGATTCTGATACAACAAAACTCCCCAAAATACGATGACGACTTTTGAAAATGGAGAAACTACGTCGGCAAACGGAAATGTTGTGGAAAAAAAAGTAAATACAAAAGTCGTGTAGGCTTTGTAATAAGCAAGGAAATAAACGGAAGCCTCAACTCATGGAACCCTGTATCCGATACGATTATTACTGCTAGATTCTACAGCAAAGCTGGCCGTTTCGTTACAATCGTACAATGTTATGCACCGACGGAAGATTCTGATGACAGCGATGAGGACGAGTTGTACAGTCAGTTTACTGCCACAATTCTTAAAATAGCTAATAGTGACATACTAATCATGACTGGAGACTTTAACGCTAAAATAGGCAGCGACAACTTAGGTATAACCCAAATAAAGGGCAAAGATGGAATAGGAAGCAGGAATTACAACGGAGAGCGATTTATTGAATTTTGCCTAACCTTTCAACTTGTTTTAGAAGGATCAATCTTCTCGCACAAGAATATTCACAAATATACGTGGACACCACAAAACGGACAAACCCGGAATCAAATAGACTACATTTGCAACGGCCGTAAATGGAAAGGGTCATTAACGGACGTACGCTCTAAAAGAGGTGCGGATATTGACATCAACCACGAACTCGTGATCGCAAATATAACCATCTAGATGGGGAACATGTGTTAACAGAATAGCCGGGTTACTATTTACAAACGCTTCGACGTAAACAAACTACAGAATAATCCAAAAATGCAAAAAGTGGGGCATTTATTAAGAAATTGCAAGCCGTCCAGGAATACAACATGGGACGAGACCTGTAACCTACTTCGCGAAACACCGCAGAGGAAAATATAGAATACGACCGCGAATTCGATAGGAAAATATAGATATCCGACAGCACATGGGAACTTATAAAGGAAAGAAGTAGCCTCAAACAAAAAAAAATAAAAATCCCACTCTCAACCAAGAATATCAGCGCATAGCCAAAAACGTTAAAAGGCTGCGCAAAAAGACAAAAGGAGATACTTTGAGAATATGGCAACAGAAGTCGAGGACGCGGCGGGTACCAACAGTATGCGGCAATTTCACCGGATAATTGACCGATTAACAGGGCAGAACGCGAACCGAAATCACGCAGTAAAGGATTCAAATGACAATCTTCTGACCAATCCTACGGACCAGACCAGGAGGTGGAAAGAACATTTCTCAGAAATAAGCAACGTGTACACTGTAACACAGGACGAGTCCTTGGACACACTTTCCCAGGTTTTGCCCACCAAAGATATATCATAGGAAAAACACACACCATAGAAGAAATCGCAACTGTTATTGCAAGGCTAAAGCGCAATAAAGCACCAGATGAGGATGGAATACCCCCAGAGCTGCTCCAAACAGACCCAAAAAATTCAACAGACATTATCCATCTCTACGTATGCGAAGCCTGGACAAATGAACAGTTCGAGAACACATGGACCAAAGGAGCGCTAATAAAGCTGCCGAAAAAGAATCATCTAACAGCACCCTTCTCAACACAATCTACAAAGTTGTAGCCACTATAATTAACAGTAGGTTGGTGCCAC
This sequence comes from Muscina levida, assembly GCA_964034835.1. Taxonomy (NCBI): domain Eukaryota; kingdom Metazoa; phylum Arthropoda; class Insecta; order Diptera; family Muscidae; genus Muscina; species Muscina levida. The sequence continues at coordinate 110,006,411 of OZ035880.1, forward strand.
TAGAGAAATCACTTCGAGATGAAAAAGCAGGCTTCCGCTCATATCGTAGCTGTGTAGACAAGGACACTACGAATAATAATAGAGCAATCGATAGAATGGAGAACACCCCCATATATGGTATTTGTCGATTTTAAAAAAGGCGTTTGACTTACTATTTAGGGCAGCGAAAGGTGTAACAACAAAATTAATAAATTTAATAAAAGCGATGTACAAAATCACGAAATTATGTACATGTTCGTCACAAAGGTATGGCTAGTGAGAAATTTAAGACAAACAAGGTTGTCCTTTATAGCCTATCCTGTTTGCCGTTGTAATGACAAAACTAAGTCAGAAAAAAACAGGAATAGGGTGTTATTTTCATCATGTATCGAATAGACTTAACAAAGCTAGGTCAGCATTTGGGCGCTTCAACAAAATATGGAGATTTTCCCAAATAACGCAAAATACCAAGATTAGGATATCTAACGCATGCGTGAAATCAACTTTATTATATGTCAGCAAAATATGGCAAATGACAACCTCAATAGTCCAAAAAATACAACCATCTATCAACAAATGTCTTCGCATAATATGCCGTGTGTTCTGGCCAAACACAATTTCAAATGCGGACCTATGGAGTACAACCAACTAGGAAAGTATAAGATGCCAAATAACAAGAAGGAAGTAGAGATGGATAGGCCATACTCTACGAAAACCAGTGGACAGAATCATCAGAACGGCACCGGAATGAACCCGATTTTGACGACCAAGAGCAAACAACTTTTGTAAGATATTGTTTCTATCATTTAATGAAACCGAAGCAATTTTTAAGCAAAGACGGAAAAAATATTAATGAAGGGCAGCGAAAACTTGAAAATTATCAAAATTGTTTCAAAATCTATGTTTGAAGTGTCATAACTTCGTCATTTTTGTTTGGATTTTAAACAACTGTCGTTAAGATAATTTAATTATTTTGTTAGTCCCAGTTTGCAAAAATCGGTGGACTAAAATCAGAGAAAATGACAATTTAAAAGACATGAAAAATGAAAATTTGCGATATCTCAAAAAACCCTTCTATCTTCCACATTTTTTTAAGCAGATTCCAATTCAGCGTGAAGTTTTTCATAAGGATCAACGATTAAGAAGCCGGGATCAAAAATTTGTTGCATTGTGTTATTGACATTATTCGATTTCTAAATGAAATTACTTATGTATTGACTTTCGGTTGTATGGCCAGGCCATCACAGACATGTAATACAAATGTATATAATTTTTCAGTTAATAAAGTGCTAAAGAATTCGCTAACAACTGTAAAAATTTCAGCTCAATGTGGAGTGAGGTTTCTTACGTTTCATCTATAAATACAACATTTTGTCTTTTATTATTAAATTTTGAGGGCAGCACAACAAGGACAATTTTTATCCGGTAGAGACGATTCTCAATATGAATATTTGAATCGCAATATTTTGATTTGAGTGCAAAGAAGAAGGTCACAATTGAATAGAAAAGAAAATTAATTTCATTTTATTGTATATTAAAAGATCTTACTTACATACTTAAGTGGTCCATTACAACTTACGAACGTAGTTCATAAATTTAAGGCCTGAAGTACTTAAGAATTCCATACGCTTCGGTCTTCTGCGTGTGTTCTCCAGTTAGTCCTACCAGATGGTGGCACGTCGCCTAACACTTGGTCCTTCCAACGGAGTTTGGGTCTCCCTGCTCTGCGTCGTCCTTCAGGTTCGCCTTCAAACACCTTTCTCGCTGGAGCATTTACACCAATTCTGACAACATGTCCCAGCCATCGTAGTCGTTGGATTCTGACTCTTTTAGCTACGTCGATGTCGTGGTAAAGCTCATACAGCTCATGGTTCATCCGATGGCGAAACTCGCCGTCGACACAGATAGGTCCATATATTTTTCGGAGTACTTTTCTCTCGAATACTCCCAGGTTTTGTATGTCCGTTGTAGTAAGCACCCATGATTCGGCAGCATACAACAGAACAGGTAAGATAAGCACCTGGTAAAGCTGTTTCTTAGTATTCCGAGAGAAGGTGGTGTTACTAAAGTGCTGCCGAAGTCCGTAGAAACATCTATTGGCTAGCACTATTCTCCGTTTAATTTCTTGGCTGACATTATTTTTCTTGTTGACGGAAGATCCGAGGTAGGTAAACTCATCGACTACCTCAAAACAATAATTGTCAACGTTCACGGTGCGTCCCCAACGAGAGGACTCTTTGTTCGTCGAAATCATTATTTTTGTTTTGTCCTCGTTGACCGCTAAATCCATTTTTGCCGACTCCTTTTCTAGGGATGAGAAGACTGCAGCAACGTCCCGCAGATTTCGGCCAATGATATCTATATCATCGGCGTAGGCTAGTGGCATGTGGCTTTTGTGCAATATGGTGCCAGACATGTTGACACCAGCCTATCTCATCACCTTCTCCATAACTATATTAAATAGTGTACAGGACAGGCTATCGCCCTGCCTGAAACCACTTTCCGTGTTGAATGGTTCAGAGTGCTCCTTACCAATCTTAACCGAGGATTTGGTGTTTTCCAAGGTACATCTGCAAAGTCGAATTAGCTTTGCAGGAATACCAAACTCAGACATGGCATCATAAAGCCTATTTCTTATCGAAGAGTCGAAGGCAGATTTGTAGTCGACAAAGAGGTGGTAGGTGTCGATCTGCTTTTCATGAGTTTTTTCCAGGATTTGTCGTAGAGTGAATATTTGATCCGTCGTAGATTTGCCAGGTCTAAAGCAGCACTGATATGGTCCAATTAGTTTTTCTACAATTGGCTTTAGACGTTCACGCAATAAGCTTGAAAGGACCTTGTACGCAATTGGTAATAAAAGGCTTATTTCACTGTTGTTTTACATTCACTACGATCACCTTTCTTGTATATGGGACATAACAGACTGAGACTCCAATCCCCGGGCATGCTCCCCTCTTGTCAGATGTTCTCCATGAGATGATGCATGCTCCTAATCAGCTCCTCCCCTCCAGCCTTAAACAATTTAGCAGGGAGACCATCCGCTCCAGCAGCTTTGTTGTTTTTAAGGCGGGAGATTGCCACACGTATTTCGCTCTCGCTCGGAGGTGGACAATAAATACCATCGTCATGGATTGGAGCGGGGTCTTCTGGAGTGGTGTCCGGATCCAGACATTTTTTAAAATTATCTCTCCATATCTTCAGAACATTATCCGGGTCCGCCACCAGCTGACCATCACTGTCCTTGTAGGAGGGCAATCCTGATCCACGCATTCTCGCTTTAACTCTCTTGTAGAATTTTCGGGCTTTCCCTCTAATTCGAGGCAACTCTGTGCACTTATCCTGCCTCTTCTTTAACTCCTTCTTTTTCTGTCTAAAAAGACGAGTTGTCACTAGTCTCTTCTCCCTGTGCTGTTCACGAACAGCTCGCGTTGCCATTGGCTGCAGTTTCGCCCTGTATGCAGCATCCGTCTCTCTCGTGGTATTGTGACATTTGAGTTAGGTGGTGGTCCGCAGTTTACCCATGACCAGCTTTCGTTGTGCCTGGTACGTACGTTTTTCGCCATACATAGCCTTGTGCGTACCTTAACTGCGGTAAGGAAGTGATCGGAGTCAATGTTCGCACCCCTGATCACTCGTACGTCCAGAACACTCGATGCGTGCCTTCCATCGACTACCACATGATCTATCTGATTCCTCGTCAATTGATCTTAAGATAACCATGTTGCCTTATGAATATTTTTATGGTCAAATCAATCAGTCTGATGCCATTGTTCGACGTTTCGGTGTGCAGACTGAATTTTCCGATGGAAGGCTCAGAATGCGGTCTGCCTGCCTATTTTAGCATTAAAATCGCCTAGTACAATTTTAATGTCATGGCTCGGGCAACGGTCATATACATTTTCTAGGCTCTCGTAGAACTCGTCTTTGTCCTCATCGCTATTCTCATCTGTCGGAGCTTGGGCACATATAAGTGTTATGTGGAAAAACATTGTTTTTACTTTTATGGTGGCTGTACGTACACACACCGGGTTGAACCTTGAGACTAGGTGTCGCAGTCTCTTGCCAACCACAAATCCACATACAAACTCGTGCTTGTCCGCATGGCCGCAATAATAGATGTCGCACGTCTTCATGCGCGAGCGCCCATGTCCCGTCCACCGGATTTACTGTAATGCGGTTATGTCAGCCTTGTATTTTTCCAGGACTTCCACCAGTTGGATGGAGGCACCTGGTCTATACAGTGTTCTAATATTCCAGGTGCATATCCTTAAATCATGGTCCTTAATTCGTTTGCGGTGGTCGTCAACACTTCTTCTTTTCATTGCAATGGATCAAACGTCGGTGGCGGGTTGCAAGCCCAGCGCACCTCGTCGCAGTTTTCTCCTCCTGCCAGGATTTTATTGCAGCCGCCCATTCTGGGTCAGACGCTGACCAAGGTACTGCTCACTCTGAGCTGACGTGCCCGGGTTTTAGGTTTCGCTCCTCACAGTTAGCCGTGCTCTGACGGGTGTCAAGAAGCACGTTTCCAGGCATCACACAGTGGTCCATTTCCCTGATCTAGCGTAACGAAATTAAAATTTTCGACATTCGAAATCTACTAAAATTTTATTTCCCGACGATAATTAACTGTTCGTTTAGCAAATCGATAACTTCCAAATTTACAAATGTGCTATAATTAATTAACTGTAGGCTTTCAAACACAACAAATGTCAAAACAGCTGCAACAAAAACGTTTTAGCGCGTTTTTTACAATTGTGCAGATTGTGCTGAAAAGTTGGGAGAACTCATATTGCTAATTTTTTATTGTATAATTATATAATGTATAATTTTGGAAGGAGCCTACTTGGAAGTCGATCAAATAATTTTTGGTGAACGGAATGTATTTTTTGAGACCAGAGGGAAAAAGTAATTCTAAGTATTATTTAATTTCCTTTCCCGAGCTAATTGTATTGGAAAATTATGTAATCATACATATTATATTTAAAAATTGCACGGTCTGGCTTGGATTCGAACGTGGCACCTTCACCATACGCGTTTCATCTTTGGTTAGAAGACTCATAATCAGTATTTTATATTCGTATTAGCGGTCAGAAACAATTACAGCTTGTTGTTCTACATTGAGTGTGTATAAAGAATCCGGCTCAAATACCAGGATAAAGTTAAGCCAATAAAAACTGACTCCTGATATTCTGTGAAGAATTTAAAACATTGGGTCTCATGCTTAAAAACGAGTAAAAGGGCTGAGTTGAGTCAGGTGAGCAATTGCTCGTAAGTCGAGTTCAAACAAACAGCAACAGCTTTTGCTTAATTTCGTATGCATAAAAATGAGTTCAAACCAATTGCAATTACTTGAGCAAAGGAAGATCAAACATCTAATTGTTATTGAAGTGCAAACATGTCGTCAAGTGAAAGTGAAGTAGAAGTAGAATCACATAATAATAATAAAATAGAAACTGACGACATTTATAAATTTTTAGTAGAAAAATAAAAAAAATATTTACTAGAAAAGCATTGAATTAACGGGGAAAAATATAATAAAAATCAGTAAGAAAGTTTCAGTCGGGCAACCCGACTTACATATACCATCACCCTCAGTAAAACAAAAAAATTTCTGTTATATTGATATTATTACTCGATTTCTAAAGTGGGCGGAGTGGTACATTTGTATGGGAGGTACCAGAAGGAGCGTGTCTAGACTTCCAAATTTTTTCTCCATAACTTTATCCTGCTTGCACTTTACTAAATACAGAATTTGGGCACGATCGCGTTGTGGTACCAGATGAGTATGGGGCGTACCAGAAGGGGCGCGGCTAAACTTCCAGTTTTATTCTCAAAAACTGTATCCTGCTATAGATTTACCATATAAAGAATAAGGGTACGATCGCGTTGGATTTATTGATATTACTACTCCATATCTAAAGTGGGTGGAAAAGTACATTTGTATGGGAGGTACCAGAAGGGGCGTGGCTAGACTTCCACTATTTTTACCAAAACTTTATCCTGGTATAACTTAACATAATACTCTAAAGTGGGCGGAGTGGTACATTTGTATGGGAGGTACCAGAAGGGGCGTGACTAGACTTCCAATAATTTTTCCAAAACTTTATCCTGTTATAACTTAACAAAATACATAAATTGGGCACGATCGTGTCGAATATATTGATATTATAACTCCATCTCTAAAGTGGGCGGAGTGGTACATTTGTATGGGAGGTACCAGAAGGGGCGTGACTAGTCTTCCAATAATTTTTCCAAAACTTTATCCTGTTATAACTTAACAAAATACATAAATTGGGCACGATCGTGTCGAATATATTGATATTATAACTCCATCTCTAAAGTGGGCGGAGTGGTACATTTGTATGGGAGGTACCAGATGGTGGCTACACTTCCAATTTTTTTCTCCAAAACTTTATTCTGTTAAAGCTTTACGAAATACAGAATTTGGGTACGATTCCGTTGGGTGTATTGATATTATTACACGATTTCTTAAGTAGGCGGAATGATGTATTTGTATGGGAGGTACCAGAAGGGGCGGGGCCAAGTAGCCCATTTGCAATGCCGTAAGTAGTTTTGGGAAATATGAACCCGTGCAAAATTTCAAAACATTTGGTTGCGTCTTTCGAAAGTTATCGTACGCACCAGCCGGACAGCCAGACAGACGGACATGGCTCAAACGACTTAAAAAGTCATGAATCAAATGTGGTTCAAAGAAACCTAGGGTCTAAAGTGACTCCTTCTATGTGTTACACTTTTGGGCCGAATCAAATGATATATACCCTCCTACCCGTAGGGTGAGGATAAAAAAAATAATTAAGAATACCTGTATAATTTTTTTTGTGGCACAAAATATTCGGCCATGATTCCTTTTTAGTATACGCGAGTCAACTATAAGGCATGCTCAACAAAATTTGAGCAAGAGCTCACTAAAGAAAGTAAAAGCTTGTTTTTATGCATATGAAAATGAGCACAAGCACATCTAACATAGTTCAAACTGAGCAAGACGAGATCAAACGTGAACAGTGAGTAAAAGCAAATACATCAAATTTTATTATGCATACGACAAGCACCTTTTACTCAAAAAATCGAGTCCGAGCTCAAGCTCACGTTTTATGCATGAGACCCATTAACTGATCTTCTAAAAATATGTTAAAGAGACTTAGACTGTCGTAACATGTGACCACAAGTATATGGGTGAATTGAATTAAAATTAATAACGTATTGGAAGCATTATCAAAATGTACAAAAATAAGTGATGAAGGCTATGGTCCTAAGGTTTTCCTATATTAATATAAGTGTATGTGTGAAGACTATATAAAAATTTAATTTCGCTGTCAATATTAATCACAACAATAATTGATAATAAAAACAAAAAAAAAAACTTAATTTCCATTTACACCCCATGAATGAGGTATGGGATAGCTTCTCGCGTTGTTATGAATTAACACGCTTTCTATTTTTAGATTCACAACTAACGGCACCTACTTGTTTTATCGACGAATCCGAACGTCACTGTTTGAGAAGCTCTTACTAGACATGCCGATTGACTCGACACTAATACTACGAATTTGCTGTCGACAACATTCGAGGGGAGCCTACAATGAACGATTTTTTTTTTAGAATACTGGAGCCAGGAATTGGACTTGTGATCTCCCGCATGGTAGTCGCGTGTTCTAACCACTATGCCACGGCCGGTCCCGTAATTGATAATATAATTGATAATAGCAACAACAAAAAACTTCAGTAACAGATAGTCTGCCATTTGCTCAATAAGGCGAACACTATTTTTATCAATACATGTTGTTCATAAACATGCAAAACAGTTCTGTAATATGATATGACACTGATCGACAAGATGTCCTTACTGAGTTTAAGCAATATCATCCGATATAAAAAAGCCTTAAAGGCGACTGTCTACGTGCAATCTTTACTTACACTCCAACTAGTGCTTAACCAGTAATAATACAAATTACTTTCCAGCAACCAGTTGATAACCAGGTTTAACTAACAGGAACATCAACTGGAATGTTATATTTTCCTTATCTGATTAGAGTACTTAGTGTACAACAGTAGTTTATCTAATTAGTATATTCCAATTTGAGTTTAACGGAACAAATTCAATGAAAAGGTGTAATGTTAAAAATTTAATACGTAGCTACATGATTAAAAACGACATACTTACCTATCAGGATGTACGTGAGGCTAGATGTGGCATGATTTTTAGAACATGCATATTCCCTGCAGGAAATCCATGGTTCTATTCCCGTATAGAGTCATCTACATTGTTTTTATCGGCGCTGTCGACATCAACTTTGCAGTACAGAGTCGATTCAATCGGCATGTCGAGTAAAAGCTTTTCAAACAGCTGACGTTTGCATTCGTCTATAAACAAGTATGCGCCGTTTGCTTTGGGTCTAAAAAAAAGAAAGCATGTTAATACACAATAACGCGAGAAGCTATGCCACTGCTTATTCATGGGATGTTAAAGAAAATTAAGTTAAGTGTATATGTAAATACTATTTTTCCTCAGCGTATAATTAAATTAATTAAAACAAATCAAAATTGAACCTAAGCCAGCGCTTGCGCAGACTTTATTGGATGTAACAAGTAGTTCAAAAGTCAAGTGCCGTCAAGAATATTGGCGAACAATAGACAGCCAAATTTTAATGACTGAAGTAAGTCTTACTAAATTGGCATTGTACAAAATGTAAAGGACATTAGTATCGCGATATCCAGGCGAGTCGTTGCAATGCTATATCACTTTTACCCTCACCCTTACATGCACGAAGAGACGCAGTCGTCCTTTTTTCAAGACAATAATTGGCTTCGAAGGACATCATCATTGTGTGATATTCCAAATACATAGCAGGCTAAAGTGTGAAGTGTATGTTGGTCTTAGATGTCACATTTAGACTTTGGTGACACGAAAGTCGTCTTCGGCATTGTAATTAATTTTGTTGCTTTAGTGAGAGAACAACGAGAAAAGAGTAGGCGATCGCCAGCTTAACTGCGGACTGCTGTCCACCCCACTGTTTTCGGCTTCAGTTAGGCTTTGTGCATCTCAAATGTTTCTGTTGATCCACATAGCTCTGCATTATTAACTCCGTCTCTGGTCGGCAGATAACCACAAATTACAGAAGCCGTCGTTATGTTGAACAGCTTGAAAGGAAATTGGGTTTGTCTGCGATACTTCTATTCAGCTATTCCAACTGTACTGAATACTTTTATCAATGAGTGGCCGATGAATATGCGTACGATTAACTTTTATGATAAAATGAAAATCGGGATTTAAAAAAAAATACTTATTCATTTAAAAATTTTATAGAAAAACTCTCTCAATACTACTTACAATAGATACAATATAGAGCAGTTTTTGAGTAAAGTTTACAAATTTCTCAAAAATATAAGATATTTCAATGCATTTCCCACATAATAGATAAAATATCAGTATTTGGGCTTTTTTTTATTATCTATTATAATAAAATCAATTATGTGGGTACTGTATGTAAAAAACTGGTAAGCCATTGGTTATGTAAAGTGAATCTTGCAACTCAAGCCGACTCACAACCTCCTTCGTGGTGGCACCTGGGCAACGGTATTCATGATATTTTTTATCATGAATAGCGGCTGATAGTGAGCGACGAACCCTGATGGTTGGTCTAGCCACCCGCCTTCAGGTGCTTTACTGGCTATGAAAACACGACAAAGAAAAAGTAACAAACGGAACCCCCCAAACGTTGACGATCCCCGAAAACGAAATAAGGACCATGATTTAAGGATATGCTCCTGGAACGTCCGCACTCTCTATAGAGAAGGTGCCACTATCCGACTGGTGGTTGTCCTCAAAAAATATAAGGCTGACATCACCGCCATCCAGGAGATGAGATGAACAGGACAAGGATGATCGCGACGTAAAAACTGCGACATCTATTGCAGCTGCCATGCCGAAAAGAACGTATTTGGATGTGGATTTGAAGTTGGCGAGATACTCAGACATCTTGTCTCGCGATTTAATTCTGTTAGTGATCGAATAGCCGCAATCCGCATCAAGGCGAAATATGTGTACATCACGCTGATTTGTGTTCATGCCCCGACGGAAGATAAAGATGAGATTAAAGATGCATTTTACGAGCGCCTAAAGGGAACATACGACAGCTGCCCTTTCCACGACATTAAAATTGTTCTGGGAGACTTTAATGCAAAAATAGGAAGGGAAAATGTTCTTGGTCCATGGATCGGTTAATTCAGCGTGCATACCGACACGTCAGACAACGGGTTTAGGCTGGTTAGCTTCGCAGTGGGAAGGAACATGGTAGTAAGTGGAACCAGATTCCAGCACAAAGACACTCACAAGGCAACTTGGCTATCTCCCGATCAAAACACCAAAAATCAAATTGATCATGTGGTAATTAATGGCAGGCATGCATATAGTGTCATGGACGTGCGTGTGATCCGTGGTGCAAATATCGACTCCATCACCACCTAGTTGCAGCCAAGAAGGTGCGCACAAGATTGAGCAGAGCGAAAAACGCACGTAACCAATCATAAAGAAAGCTGGACATGCAAACCCTAGAGATAGCCACTGCCTACTCCAACCAGCTCTCCCAACTACAACGGCACAACCCGTCTACTTTTGACGTTCCTGATACACAGTGGCAGCATATTGCGCATTCTATGGCCACTGACGCAACGACCGTACTGGGTTATGAAAAACCACACTCAGACAAGCTCTGGTACGATGATGAATGTCGCGAAATGTCTGAGGAAATGGATGCTACATACAAGGCAAAAATTCAGCCAATGGTGACGCGGGCGGTGACGGAGCGTTAAAATGAGAAAAGGAGGGAGATGAAACGCCTGTTCGGACGGAAAAAGCGTCTGTGGAAAAAAAGAGAGAGCCAGGATATCGAAAACTACAGGGATAAAGGTGAGGCCCGAAAGTTCTACCAAAAGGTAAAAAGTAAAGGTTTTGGAACAGGGATCCCCACCTGTAAGGACAGAGACGGAAATCTGGCCACCGACACTCAGAGTGTGCTGCAAATATGGAGGGAACACTATCAATCTCTAATCGTTCCCGAAGGCAGCGTAAGTGATGAAATCGCACCAATCATCGACGATGGAGTAGACTATCCACCACCGAGCCAAAACGATATCAGCACGGCAATTGCACGGCTTAGAAATAATAAAGCTGCGGGAGCCGATGGACTTCCGGCAGGGAGCCGATGGACACCAGCTCATAAACACGATTTGGCTAAGGGAGTGCATGCCTGATGATTGGAATCTGAGTGTCATATGTCCCGTGCTTAAGAAAGGCGATCCATGTGTGTGTAAAATCTATCGCGGGATTAGCCTTTTACCCATCGCATACGTGTGTTATGTGACAGACTAAAGCCCATTCTGGCGAACCTGATTGGACCTTATCAGTGTCTTTAGACCTGGTAAATCCACCACCGACCAGATATTCATGCTACGACAAATCCTGGAGAAGACCCAAGAAATGCAGATCGACACCTACCATCTGTTCATCGGCAGAAATTGTTGGATGCTATGGCTGAGTTTGGTATCACCGCAAAGCTAATTAGCCTTTTCGGGATGACACTGACTGATACGAAGTCTTCAGTGAAGATCTGGTACAGCCATTCTGTACCAGACGAGACCTAAAACAAGGCGACAGCCTATCGTGTGATCTCTTAAACATAGTGATGGAGAAAAGAAATGCTGCAGTAAACACGAGTGGCACCATATTCAACAAAAGCCACATGCTACTCGCGAACGCTGATGATGCGGGATGTGACTGCAGAATTCTCAGGCATACAGAAGGAATCAGGAATGCGTTGGCTAGGTCATGTTGTACGCATGGGCGAAAATGCTCCAGCTCGAAAATTCTTCGACAATGAACTCGATGGTCGGAACAGAAGAGGGCGACCAAATCTCCGTTGGAAGGACCAGGTTACTGAGAACTTTACAGAACTTGGTGTGACTAACTGGAGAAGAAGCGCAGACGAACGTGGCGCTTATAATATTTTTCTACGTGCGGTATATAATCCAGTGGGTTTGCAAAAAAAAGTGCCAGCTAAGTAAGTTAGTATAATTTTTTTGGTGTTTTGAGAAAATCGAGTTTTAAGTTATCGTCAAATCGGATGTTTAATAAAACCTCAATGTCGCAGTTAATATAAGTTTTTTATGTTGTTTATTACGACGAATACATAATGTCGTTCCTGTTCTATAAACTGACCAAGTTTTATTATTTTACTCATCATTTAAGACCATAATTATGTCATTCAAAACTCATGAACGCTATATAGGCTGTTTTAATTTTTAAAAATTCGTATGATGTATCTGATACACTTTTTTATTTTGTATGGACTCTTCTTTAGAATTTAATCAATACAGATAAAATGCAAACGCTTCATAGGACGAAAGGACACATTTATGTGATTCAGCTTTATCCCATTTATTCCCTTTTTATCCCTTAAAGTTCGAATTTCAAAAGATACATTTGTATCGCACAACTAAAATGACCTGGTACACCCTATGTCCATACACAATTATAGCTTTAGCTGTTTGGTCTGAGTGATGATACCAGTTGTATCCTCTTTTGGGCTTTTTTTTACCCCTAAATGTTCGAATTTCCAAAAACCCCATCTGTCGGCTCTCTATTTCTACAGGGAGCAACGCTAAATACATTTTCGTTACTCTACCTTTAGGCATTTGGTCTGGGCGATAGTATCAGTTTTATCCTTTTTTCGGTTTTTCTACACATAAAGAACTAATTCTGAAAAAATTACTTCATATCGAACAACTAAAATATTCAAAATATTCATTGATATGAATTTTCGCGATTATAGCTTTATCCGATTGGTCTGGGTGATGTACATGTTTTATCCCCTATTGGTAATTTTTACTCCTAAAAGTAAGAATTTTCAAAAATCCATTCTTAACTGACATTTACACGAAAAGGGGAACAACTATAAGACCGAAATAAATTTTTTTTTCAAATAGGACGTGTCACCGCCTATTTCTCAGCGAGACGTAATCCCCTATGTGACATTTACATATGTAGAAAATCTCATCTTCATACCTTTAATGGCTCGTGAAATATGACCGATGGAAATTATGGTCTGCATGGGCGGTGCCACGCCCCTTTGTCTAATTATGGTTTTATGTAGCCTATGATAGAGGCCCTACGGATAGTTCAACACAGTAAAAAATTCATTGCAATCGGTCTATATACTTCGCCCAGATAACGATTTTTCAAAAGGGGCATGGCACCGCTCGTTTTCCAGCGAGACGTATTCCTCTTTGTATCAGACACATATGTAGCAAATCTCATCTTCACACCTCTAATGGCTCATGAGATATGACCGATTGAGATTTCCATTTGTGTGGGCGGTGCCACGCCCCTTTGTCTAATTATGTCTTCATGTATTCTATGATAGACCTAGTATTTGGCGGCTTTGTATTGTGAAAAGCAGTTCTGTTCTAATATTTGGAGTTCTCTCAGAATAAAAAATAATAATAAAAAACCAATAGAATTTAGTTCAGGAATGCTTATTTATATTTGTATACTTACATATTTCATATATATTTACTTAAGTCAGAGTTATCTTAAAAATGTAGTTAATACTCTTAAGGAAACGTGTTGACTTATTGTTATTAAATTGTAACTTAATTTACATCGACATCTTTTCACTAGATATACTTAAGTCAAAAATTTACATATCTAAAAGATTTTGCACAAAATCATAATCCATGTCGAAGTCCAGAGAACACATACTGGATGAAGCGGAAGTTGAGCGAGAGTTACATGTATTATTCGTTCCGATTGTGTTGTTGACTGCGGTGTTGTTGTTGGGGGTGTTGTTGATGATATTGTTGCCAAAATGTGATGGCACTTGCTCTGACATCAAGTAATCCAAGACGTCCTTTTCATTATTAAAAATGGGCACATGACTAAAGTCGCCCAACAGTGATGACGTAGTGTTTACGATAGAATCGGTGGATGAGTAACGAGATGAGTCAAAATACTCCACTTTAGTGGGTGGTGGTGGTGGCGAAGTATTCACAGCGTTTTTATATTGTACTTCGATGTTGACAAATATGGAATCGTTCATATTTGGTGGCGATGTCATAGGTGGAGAAGCTTGTTGCGATGTAAAGTGCGATATTTGATTATGCTGAGAAAACTCTTGCTTAATTTCTTGTTTTACACTTAACACTTTAGAGTTGGAGTTGAGGAATGTGGGTAAATCATCACTTTTGTAGGTGTGTTCCAAGGGTGCGGAGGAACGTAATTTGTTGCAATTTGTTGGAGAGCCACGGCTGACATCTTTCTTGCTTTTCATACGGCGATTTTGGAACCAAATTTTGATTTGACGTTCACTTAGATCCAAACGGTCGGCAATTTGTATACGTCTGGGGCGGCAGAGATATTTATGGAAATGAAATTCGCGTTCCAATTCAATGAGTTGTTTGCTAGTAAAAGCGGTGCGTACACGTTTTGCTTTACCCTTGGACTCAATGGAGGAAGTGGGCGAAAGCGGCATGTTGACTGCCACACTATTGTAGTTCGATGGAGATATTGTGGGCCTCATTGTTGTAGCCTGTGACATTGATGTTGCCGGTGACATTGTTGTAGCCGGTGACTGCGAAACCTGGAAAGAAAAACAAAATAATTAATATAAATGATAATATTAAAAAATTTTAATTTCACTATCAATATAACTCTTGTATTTACTACAAGCGTAAGATATTGTTAATATATACACAATAGTTTTTATACTTACATTATTATTTTGGTTTTGCAAAATTTGTGCAAAAAATTCTTCGAAAGTGTTAGAGGTCAAAAAATCCATGATATCGTTTGTTTGTTGAGTTCTTGCCAAAAGAAAATAAATCAAATAGCTCTTGCGATGTTGTGTCTTAGAAAGATCGTTGGTTACTGTGCTGCTAAAAGTCCTGCTCCTGCTTTATATACATGTTGACATTTTACCTGACCATGTGCATGCAATTGTTCAAGTAACTTGTTAGACCTAAACATGTACAAGCGCCAGTAACTGGTTGGATTTATGGCCAAAGACACTGTGTGCAAATCGGAAATTGTGCACTCAGCTGATCTGAGCTGCTCGTCTACCTGTCTGCCATACTTCGTTTGCGCAAGGATTCGTTGGCAATAAATCCAGGCAGCCAGACCGGCGTTAGGCGCATGTTTACACGTAATAGCAACTCGACTCGTCCTAGTCCGGGTCATATACTAATCCACTCGTTACTTATGTATGTATGTGTGTCTTGTCTAAATAGTTTATGGCTTTTAGTGCTTGTCACCAAAAGATTAGGTCAGCGATATGTGCAATGATATGAATACGTCCTAGATACTATGTATGTATATGTTTAAGGAATTTGGGTTGGAATTTGGTGTTTCAGATATGGTACAAAATTTTTGTTTGATGAGTCAACAGGAAATGGAAAATCATAACAACAAAATACGTAAATGCAGTTTATGTCGAATTGAGTGTTTGGGAGTTGAGGGTTGGTTGCCTAATGTCATGTCAACCAAAATTGTCGTTTGTCTAAGGTACAAAAATAAATAGTTGTGATGTATTTAATTACAAAGTTTCATATTTAACGCAGAAATACTCCTGCAACGAGAAGTGCGATATTGATTTGTTTGTGGGCCATATTGATGTTTTATTGAAATAGTGTCATATTTTTAGCACTCGGTTTATCATTGCGGTTAGTTTTTGATTATGCCACTAAATACAATTGTTTCAGGGTCATATGTAAATATGACGGCCGTTAGGCCAGTGTTAAAATATCGTAATTAAAAATTAAATATGGAAAGATTCTCACATTTGTGCGATTTTTATTCTGGAATCATGTAAACAGTACCTACAGTTTAGCGAAGTTTCTAAACTTCATCTTTTGATAGGCTTTTATAAGACAAATGCCGAATGACATTAATACTCTAAATCTGCTGTCTATCACATCGAACAAATTTCTGATTAAATAAATGTAGATGGTTGGAAATGGACTAGGCACTAGATCACCCGCATGATAGTGAAGTGTTCACACCAACATGACAAGTTCGGTCTCAATTAAAACACCGCTAAAAAAGCGCTCTTAGAATAATTTATTGAAAGTATTCGAAAAATAAAAAGTTATACACAATTCAAATGAATACCAATATATACGATTCAAAATTAAAAAAACATGTGAAATGAACATATCGTCCCCTTAATAAGACAATAGTGTCTAATTTGTCATATGTCTATTCAACATTTATAAAGCGTCGAATCACCATAAACCTTCTACCGCAATTTCGGTGATTTGATACATTAACTTGCAATGCAAAAATACATTTACTTGCAATGCAAAAAAATAATTCCTTTGAATGATATTTTTATACATTTCAAGAGTCGCTGAATTGACTTGAAATAATAAAGGCGCACCGAAAAAGTGTCATGGTTAGGGCATCAGACTACCCTTTCCTTATGTATTTTGATGCGATGAAACCGAATTAATATAAGCGAATTTTATGTACATAAAATACTTTTGCGTTAGTATTAAATAAATCATTTAATGTGTTCACACATGTGATTTAGTCTTCACTGTAAAAGAATGTTTAGTTTATTAATGAGTATTTGGAATAACCAGTTCAAAAATAACTGTTTAGCATCAACATCTCAATAATAAGATTTAGCTTTTAATAACATTTTTCTCTCACTTAGCTATTTTTTTCTGGCTTATTTGTATTTTTCCCAAAATTATCCAAGATCATGGAAATTTCCAAATTCTCTTAAAACGGATTTAACCCAACATAGGATCTATGAAATTCTTCTATATATCAAACTATCATAACGATAACACTTAAACGCTTTATAGGAGCGTGCTTCTATTCTGCTTCTATCCAAGCAATTAATAGTCATAGGATTATTTTATTTTATGTTGATGTACCTTTCGTACACAACAAGGACCCCGTTAATATATTTTTTTTCAGTTATTCTTAATTGCCAGGAGAAGGTTTATGTGAAAGAAAATTTTGGGAAAATCCTCCGGAAATGGAAATTGGAAAAAACGAAAATTGCCTTTTTATATGGAATTTTGTATGCAATTGTTACGGAATGGATTTTCGAATAAAAAAAATAGAACATTTTTAGGTGAAAACTCTTAAAATTCCAGAAAATGCAAAAAATTTTATATTTTTTATCGACTAAATTTTTCATTTTATCGTATGATTTAATAAATTTAGACGATGTAACTGTCAAAAATTTCGTATAATTATTCTGAAATGACTTTTCGTATATAAAAACAGAAAAATTCTCGAAAACTTGAATTTTTTTCGATGAAATTTTGCATTGCACTACTTGATTTGATGAAAATCTCAAAAAGAATTTTTGTATAAAATTATGTTTGCAATTCAGTTCCGTAGTGGATTTTCGAATAAAAAAATTTTTGTTGGAAAATTTCGGAAAAATACAAAAAAAAAATTATTTGTTTTCGACGAAATTTTGCATTTTAACGTACGATTTGATCATTTTGGTCGATGTTAATGTGAAAAATTTCGGATAATTATTCCGAAATGACTTTCCGAATGCAAAAATAGAAAAATTCTTGGTGGAAAATTCGGAAAATTCCGGAAAAACTCGAAAAAAAACTTGATTTAATGATTACAGTTGACGTAAAAGTGGATTATAGTGAAATTTATTATTTTAAACGACGTTTTGCGTGACATAAAAATATAACAGATGCTTATAAATGGATACAAGCATTCTGACGATCACAAAACATTATCAGAGCAGACAGAAGATCCTCTGGAGGTCATGCAAGACAATTCAATGCTCCCACTATCAATGAAGTCGCAGTGGTGATTGTTGGGGAGAAAGTGGGATCACGCGATATTGTTCTAAAGCGTCGGGATGGTGGACAACTGCACTTCAATACCCGTTGATGTTCTGCGGTGGAGAGAATGGCTACCACCTCAATTTAAAGATGGTCAATACAACGAAATGTTTGTTTACAAGTCATCTCTTCTTTTTCATTCTCCATTTATGTTCGAATTCATATTTCAGGAGAAGAAACGAAGGAAAGGTTAGCTTAATGAATTTTTATGCCTATCGATTGCTGATCAAGTCGCCACATTTCGAGAAGCTTGACAACGTTTGCATTTGCTCAAAAACGATACGCATTGGGAACGATCCCATGAATTCCTTTCATTCCAACCGATCGTCTCTTCCAATTCAAGCGAATTTAATTCTGCATTCGATTGGCTTTTGTGATGACAATCAAAAAATCGCAAAGCGCATCGTTCGAAGTTTGTGAGATCAATCTCGAATTATCCTGCTTTTCGCACGGTCAGCTGTACGTTCGCGTGTTGGAAAACCGTCTTCATTGTTTGTTCTTTCGCCGGAATACAATACGAAAAAAAATTTTTTTAACTGATCGCTCTTCACCGATTTATATTAAATTCAAATAAATTAAATTAAAATTTGAACTATCTGCGCTTTAATATTACCCAGGAGTTTATATGAAGTCGTTAACTTAGGAGCGAGACGAAGTTCGCCAGGTCCGAAGTTGTATGGCAGAACAACATTTGCCGGGTCAGCTAGTGTAATATAGATATAGTAGAGAAAACTAAAATACTTAAGAAACTTGTATGCCCTTCGCATCCTATTAATGCGATATAGGCGAGAATCTTGCATTTGAACAAATTTATATCTTTAAACGCACGTAAAGGGATACGGTTTAACTAGGTTTTTTACCCGAAAGATTCTGTGTACAAAATTCTATATCGTTGGCTATCCCCATGAAATAAAACAGTGGTACTTTCACATTCCTCCAAATTGCAAACAAAATTACAGGAACCTTTATTTTGATTTATAAATTTATTATATGTACATCCCACTTGATTTTAATTTTATATATTGTACTAATTTTAACTAAAATTTGGATTGTACAAAAATTTCAGGCAAGATCGATCTAATGATGTATAATTAATTTTAAATCAGACGTTCAAAATAAAATCAGGTGCTATTAGTGATAGAGAGAGAGAGACAGGTATACATTATTATATTAAACACTCTATAATGGTATTACAACTAATATGATTGCTGTTTTTTTTTATAATAAGGATGTTAATATTAGTCTTCGACTGTTAATTACATCGATTTACTCTTAATAATACAAAACTTACTTACTTATCTGGCACTTCTTTGAAATCCCACTGAATTATATACCGCACGTAGAAAAATATTATAAGCGCCTCGATCTTCTGCGCTTCTTCTCCAGTTAGTCACACCAAGTTCTGTAAGGTTCTCAGTAACCTGGTCTTTCCAACGGAGTTTTGGTCGTCGTCTTCTGCGCCGTCCATCACGTTCATTGTCGAAGACTAATACAAAACTACAATTTCTAATTTCTTACAAGTCTTTGTGGTTGTATCAATAGATTTTTATGATTAATGTATTGTTATATTAAATAGAGTGTGTAGATTATTTAATGGTAGTTTAATTTAAATATTAAGCACTTATTAACATATTAGAATAAATGAAAACGACGAAAGACTACGCTACGCATGCCTTATGAACTATGGATAATTCGAAAAAAATCTTATTATATACAAAAAATTCTTGACATCGAACTTGCTTTCAGCAATAAGAGAAATGCTAAAAGATTTTGAATTTGAAAGCGCATAACTGCTAATTGATATATTTTTTAAATCCTTTCAATAACACAGTGCAACACACTTTTTCAGGGGTGAACTAAACCAATATCAAACGATAGTATTTGACCTCAGTAACAAAACCCTAAACTCCATTTTGCTCCACTACGTCACAAATTTTTTTTACAGTGGTGGAAAGTTTGATGTTTTTTGTCAAAAGTCGAATCAAAGAATAATAAAAATCATCTGTAAAAATACGTTTGGGGTATTTTATGTCTTCGGAGACCTATATTAAAACAATCAGGAGAATATTTTCTCGGAACATTTTAACCCTCTAGCTCCCATCCGTATGGGACATTTTTGGCCCAATTTTGAAAAACTGTTTAAAAGTCAACATTGGACGGAGGTCAAGGATTAGAATCTTTGATAGAAATATTCTTCGGAAAATTTCACTAAGAGTCACCGAAGACAAATAACCTCTAGGAGTCAAAGGTTCCAAAATAAAATCAAAATGAAATGTTAAAAAGTCTATTTATGAGCAAACAGTGCAACGCACTTTTTCGGGAGTGAACTAAACCAATATCAAACGATAGCATTTGACCTCAGTAACAAAACCCAAAACTCCATTTTGCTCCATTACGTCACAATTTTTGTTTACAGTGGTTTAAAGTTAGATTTTTTGGTCAAATGTAAAATAAAAGAAGATGAAAAATCATGTGTAAAAATAGATTTGGTATAGTTCATGTCTTCGGAGACATACATTAAAATTTTCCGGGTAATATTTTCTCGAAACATTTTAACCCTCTATCTGCCACCCATTTTGAACATTTAAAGAAATTTGACTTTTAAGCTGTTTTTCAAAATTTATCCTAAAGGTAGGAGCTGGAAGGTTCAAATGTTTCTCTGAAAATTTTAATGTATGTCTCCGTAGACATGAACTATACCAAACCTATTTTTACACATGATATTCATTTTCTTTTATTTGACTTTTGATTAAAAAAATCCAACTTTAACCCACTGTATACAAAAATTGTGACGTAGTGGAGCAAAATGGAGTTTAGGGTTTTGTTACAGAGGTCAAATGCTATCGTTTGATATTGGTTTGGTTCACTCCCGAAAAAGTGCGTTGCACTGTTTGCTCAAAAATAGACTTTTTAACATTTCATTTTGATTTTATTTTGGAACCTTTGACTCGTAGAGGTTATTTGTCTTCGGTGACTCTTAGTGAAATTTTCCGGAGAATATTTCTAACGAAGATTCTTATCCGTGACCTGCGTCCAAAGTTGACTTTAAAACAGTTTTTTTTTAAATTGGTCCAAAAAGTCCCATAGAGGGTTAAAATGTTCCGAGAAAATATTCCCCTGATTGTTTTAATATAGGTCTCCTAAGACATGAAATACCTCAAACGCATTTTTACAGATGATTTTTCATATTTATTGATTTAACTTTTGACCAAAAAAATCAAACTTCAAACCACTGTAAAAAAAAATTGTGACGTAGTGTGTCAAAATGGAGTTTAGGGTTTTGTTACTGAGGTCAAATGCTATCGTGTGAAATTGGTTTGGTGCACCCCCGAGACAATGACCATCAAATTGTGTCATAGTGTAATTTATTGAAAAAGTTATGTGAAAATTTTTATTGGTGTTTCAATAGAGATAGAACTTGACTTCGTAGAACACTCGACTATCATACGGATGATTTCGTTCCAAGGGCTTTTACAACCACAACCTTCTATTGTCTGTTATTTGAAGTACATTTTATGAAGAAGTAGCCCCATTCATTTTCAATAGGGTTTATGTCGTGGCAACACGATGGCCTCTCTAAGACTTCAACGTTTTCTGACGGAACCCAACCTTTAGTATCCTTACTGGAGTAATTAGGCCCAATCTTTTGCTGAATATTTTAATTTATCTCCTGGTTTGGCTTTAGAAAGGGCAATAAATTAATTTTCAGTATGTCTTTTCGGAGTTCATACGGCAGCTTGGAAAGGCCAGCTCCAAAGATTATTTTTCAGAGAATCCACCCCAATGAAGACTGGAATTGAATTGTAAACGTTGTGCAACAATAATGAGCAGCGTGTTGATGTGATCTGCACACGAATATCCACTGCGAAAGCCTGCTTGGCAGGAGCTGATACTACGATCAAGGTGTTCATTTATAGGGTTTAGTATTATTTTTTCTATCAACTTTACATTCGTTGGGAGGACACAAATACCCCGCCAGTTTTTGCAATTCTGATCCCACACGATAAGAACTAGAGAACGTTTTTGCAGAAAAATCTGAAACTGTCTGAAACTACCCGATTAAATCGGAACATGGGTGGATGAAGTTAAGTGTTTTTTTTTTTACCAGCGATAAAGCAAATCTACATTATCCACATCTATTCGCTTTCAAATTAATACTTGTCCGTTGCAGAGTTCAATTCCTCTTGTTTGTATTATATGTGCAAAAATCGTCAAAATAGATCAAAATTAGTACTTCTTAGAATTTAAAGAACATCAAAATTTTGTTTAAAGCTAAGGATTTCAACATAGGCTTGTCATAGCATATCTTTTATAATGATAATTCAAATACTCCTGATGTTTTACAGCCTAAGCCACAATCTCGGACGTTGGAGTTCGCTTGCTTTTTAAGCGGCAAACTGCTGTAATATGTATGGCAAATCAGCTTTTTATCGCATAAAAAGCAAACCAACGCTAGCGTTCGACATCGTGGCTTAGGCTATAAATCATTTTATAATAGGATTGAATGAATCAATCACTTTTGTTAAACAATTTACACATCAAATATGCATATGAAGGCAGCAAATGTCTTCAAATGCCACAAAATATATACATATATGTAATGAATCCGGACTAGTAGGAGCATAGCCAGACTTCTGAAGCGCACCATCGATTTTGAAGTCAATCGCTCAAGAAACAAAAGCAACCAATTCACAGCGGGCATCATAAACCTCCAACAAAATATGTGTTTACCAAACTGCATAAGTGGCGCGATGTCATGGCGAGTCATTGCATCCTTTCTCTCTCTCTCTCTCTCTCTCTCTCCATAAGGCGACAGTCAGTATTGTAGAACATAAAATGATATTTTGAGTATTTTGTTAACGCTAATATGTGAATAAGCAGAGAACTTAAAAGTAAATATGACCTTGGTGACATATACAAAAACAAAACATGATGCCGACGTCATCGTTAACACACAAATGTTTTCATGTACTATACTGTGATCACACATAGACTGCTGTCGTGTGTCCACCCACTGAGTTTGGCCTGCAGCCAGGCTTTGTTCATCTAATATCTTTCTGTTGTCTTACATAATTATGTCGGTGTGTTGGCTCGTCCTTTGGTCGTCGAATAACCACAAACAACGGAAGTCTAGGAACGGCTTGTGAGGACAAGATGTCTATTGAATTATGTTACAATATGTTTACAAGGATATGAAACTGTAGTAGAAGCAGGCTATCAAAAAAAAAAAAAGTGAAATCACTTTTAGAATTTCTTAAACTTGCATCAAAATCAATGAATTATAGAAAAGAATTCCTTTGGTAAAGTCAATATCAAAATTTCTTACAGAGTTGTTCGTGAGAGTCACGATGATCGCATCCCAATAAACATTGATGAAAGCCGGCTAATAAGTAAATGTTTTCCAAAGATTTTAGTTAATTTTTCCAAATTAGTTAGCGAAGTTTAGATTTGTAAAATTGTAAAATTTAGATTAAAAAAGAAACAAACAATTGCCCAATAAACATTGATGTAAGCTGGCTAATAAATATAATATATTTTTTCCAAAGGTTTTAGTTTAGGTTTTAAAAGGACATTGGCAAAATATACTACCTTCTTTTATAAGTTTTATTACATATTATTTATGTGCTTTTGAGGTAAGTCACACCAAATGGCATTGAAGTTGATCGATATTTTGAAAGTGCTTGAAAAGTGTTGTGATGATGAGGAATTTGACTTAATCGCATCCCCGACCATATTCACTGTAATATAACAGATGAAGACCTCTGTTAGACCTCTATTAGAGGAAAAATGTGGTATTTTCCGCCCATTACTTATTGCAAGACATGGCTGAACAGAATACCTGGTTACTATATCGTTCGCATGACGGAAATTTAGACCATTTAGCTTTCAGGAGAATGGTTGCAAACGGATTACTAGAATCATTTAAAAGATCAGAAAAGAAGGGAGGAAGCAAGTGAAGCGCTAACCTTCATATGTACTCGCGATTTGATAGCCAAGGGCACCTAATTGAACACAAGCAAAAGTAAACTCGTTGCACACATTGCCATAAGAAGGCCAACTTTTGCAACAAATGTAATGCCACTTTACATCCAAAGTAGTGATTCTTGGCGTATCACACACACTCCAAATTAAAGTAGTGTATTTAGCCACTGTCATTTTAAAAGGACACCCGTTTTCGGGAAAACTATAGGTTATATAAAAAAGTCATATTATAAAAAATGTTAAGAAACCAATAAAGATTTAAAATTCGAAATAAAAATTTAAGTTTTCAACCAAAAAAATTTGCGGCTCTATCTAGGTTAAGTAGTAATAAGTTTTCTAACGAATATGTTTCATAATTTTTTTCTAACAATCATGTTTTCCACTTTATCAAAAATGTTTATCGAACGCATATTCGTCATTCATAAAAGTATTCAGTACAGTTGGAATAGGTGAACACAAGTATCACAGACTTACCCAATTTCCCCTCAAGCTGTTCGACATAACGACGGCTTCTGTAATTTGTGGTTATCTGCCAACCAGAGACGGTGTTAATAATGCAATGCTATGCGAAACAACAACAAATGTTCATATACACAAAGCCTAACTGAAGCCGAAAACAGTGGGTGGACAACGATCGGCAGTTTAGCAGGCGATCGCCTACTCTTTTCTCGTTGTTCTCTAACTAAAGCAACAAAATTAATTACAGGGCAAAGACGACGTTCGTGTCACCAAAGTCACATTTACATCTAAGACCAAAACACACACTTCACACTTCAGCCAGCTTTGTGTTCAAAATATCACACAATGATAATGTCCTTCAAAACCAGTTATTGTCTCGAAAAGAAAACGACTGTGTCTCTTGGTGCATGTAATGCGAGAGTTGAAGTGACATTGCATTGTAACGACGCGCCAGGATATCGCGACACTAATGTCCTTTACATTTTGTACAATTCCATTTTAGTTAGTCTTACTATATAGTCATTGGAAATTTACTGCCATTTATTCGCCAATATTCTTGACGACACTTGACTTTCGAAATAGTTGTTGCGTTTGAAAAGTCCACGCACGCGCCGGCTAGCCACGGTGGGTACAAAAAATATGGCGTATATTATAAAATGCTGTAAGGTGCCATTCCTACTTGTAGTTGCCAGTTTAATTAAACATATTTTTGTTTATAATAAGTAGACATACTACGTATAAGAATTGCTTGCAAGTAAGTCTCGTCATATGGTCGGCCATCAGATCGCTTTTAGCGGAAGAGAATGTGTAATGTGTTTTGGGTTGCAAATTTTCCATTTACTTATCGGCACGCAACGAAAATGTGGTGATAATTGCTGACAATTAGTTGACATATTTTACGAGGGTCTAGGAATTGAAATTTGTTGCTGAACGGAAACCGAATAGGAACCAATCGTTCTAAAGTACGGCAATATTTATCAAACAATATTGCATAAGAAAACTGATGTTGATTGTCCTTTGGCTTTAACAATTGTCATTCGTATTTGAAGAAGAAGACAACATTTAAAAAGGCTCAAAACTAAAATAGGACCAACAATACTTATTAGTTTCTTTACACTAATGATAAGAAATTCTTTAAATTTTTGGAATACCTACGAGTACATTGTTTTAAAGTTAAAAGAATGCCATTGTTTTAATTAAATAGATTATAATCTAAGTAAAACTAAAATTTCTATATCGTCGGCTTAATATGCAAACCAGATAACTCCCTTTCAGCACAATTTACAGGTGAGACAAAAAACATTTATATTTCATATTTTCAGCTTAAAAGAAAAACTAAAAATATAGTAATAATGTAGCAGTTTTTCTTACACAAATAAACACAAATAAATAAATAAATAAATAAAAACCTGTTTACACACTTCAAGACTCACGTTGAAAAAAAACAACGTTCTGATCAATAAGGAGCATCTTTCTCTATCACACGGCATCAAAATCACTATTTACTTAAAAAGTGGATTTAGCAGGTTTGTACATTAAGCCGACGATATATAATTTTTATGAAATGAAATGGTTTTAATTTTTTATGTTTTATACCATACATTTTTCAATGATTCAAGTTTTTGTTGAATTTGTCATTTTGAACTCAAATTAAATTAGATCTCATAAGAACAGAAATTTACTTACTTACTTACTTAGCTGGTATTTCTATGCAATCCCAGTGGATTATATACCGCACGTAGAAAAATATTATAAGCGCCTCGATCTTCTGCGCTTCTTCTCCAGTTAGTCACACCGAGTTCTGTAAGGTTCTCAGTAACCTGGTCTTTTCAACGGAGTTTTGGTCGCCCTCTTCTGCGCCGTCCATCGAGTTCATTGTCGAAGACTTTTCGAGCTGGAGCATTTTCGTCCATGCGCACAACATGACCTAGCCAACGCAACCGTTGCACCTTAATGCGTTTGACCACGTCAATGTCAGTGTACAGCTCGTACAGCTCATGATTCATACGACGCCGATTCTCTCCCTTAACGATGATGGGCCCATATAATTTACGGAGTATTTTTCTCTCGAATACCGCCAGAACCGATTCATCCGCTTGTGTCATAACCCAGGATTCTGAGCCATACATTAAGACAGGTAGAACCAGTATCTGGTATAGCTGGAGTTTTGTTCGTCGAGAGATGGCTCTGTCATTGAATCGCTTGCTCAGTCCGTAGTAGCATTGATTTGCAAGCAGGATTCTTCTCCGGATTTCTAGGCTGACATTATTTGCTTTGTTGATGGTGGAGCCTAGGTAGACAAAATTATCTACCACCTTGAAATTATAGTTGTCAACGTTCACGTAGTGTCCCAAACGAGTAGATTCTTTGTTCGTTGAAACTAATAACTTCGTTTTGTCCTCGTTCACCGTTAGGCCCATTTTCGCTGATTCCTTCTGAATACCTGAGAAGGCTGCAGTCACATCCCGCAGTTTTCGACCGATGATGTCTACGTCATCAGCGTACGTGAGTAGCATGTTGAATATAGTGCCACTCGTGTTTACTGCAGCTTTTCTCATTATCATCTCCATCACAATGTTGAAGAGATCGCACTATAGGCCGTCGCCTTGTTTTAGGCCTCGTCTGGTATAGAATGGCTCCGTAAGGTCCTTGCCAATCTTCACTGAAGACTTCGTGTCAGTCAGCGTCATTCCGCAAAGACTTTCTCAGGAGTTTTAAAATTTAAAATTTTAGATAGTGCTTTGAAACCCCTTCAAAATACATGATTACATGTATTAGTTATCTCATTTATATCAAGAGATATTAGAGAAAATGTGTCATTTTTGGACAAAAAAAAATATCCATTTGAACAGAAGTGTCTTAACGCTGAAGTTACGTTTCCAATGAGATATAAAAGGTTGATAAATAACAAAAATTCCTTTTATCTTAAAAAACGAATCAGAATACAATATTAAAAACTTTCAGATGTTATGTTAAGAAATTTGCAATGGACGCCTCAGTTAAGGTGACGACTAGGGTGTTCAAAACCGAAACCGAAAAACCGTAAACCGGTTTTTTTTGTTTAAAGCCGTATGACGGTTTTTGCAAAAATGCCATTTTCGAATAACCGGTTTAAACGAGTTTTTTCCTTCGGGTACTCGGTTTTTTTTTTAAATTAGTTTGAAATTGAATTTTAAATTTTACAAAGCTTCTAAAAACATTCTTGATTATAAAATGTAAAAACTTTTTTCTAAATTAATTTGAAATTGAATTTTAAAACTTTAAAAAGCTTCTAAAAACATTCGTGTACAAACATTGAATACCCTAATTATATGTATTAAAAATATCCTACAAGCTAATCCTGTGTGAAGTAGTCTAAAAAAGCGGAAACGATGGAATTTGCTAACGAGCTTTTTAAAAGACTTTATCCTGCAATTTCCCCAACAACGGCAGAGTCTATTAACAGTTCAGACTGTGAGATGGGGGAATCTCCTAATGGAGAGATTTAAACATGACAATAAATAACATCCAAAATCCACCAGTGAAAACAAATTGCAATGACACACGCCTATATGATGATTTCAACTATTTCGATAGATTTAATAAAAGGACAGAAAAGCTCAACATCTATCTAAACGCTCTTTTGCCAATAAATCCTACTTCTGTATCAAGCTTTTTAAAAACGAAACAGAAGATTTGACTCAAAATTGAACACTTAAATTGCATATTATTTCTTAAATACTATTTTAACCAATAATGGCCGTTTTCTCAATGTATCGACAAACTTCCTGTTACTAAATCTCGACATAAATTTGTTAGAATGATAAACTGTCCGTTAACGATTTTGGTTTTCTCAATATACCAACAAAAAATTATTTTTCAGTTGGCAATACCCCGAAAAATAGATGAGACAGTTGACAAATTCTTGATATAAATCAGTTATTTTCGAAGTGTTAAAAAATAAGAAAACACATACATTTAATAAAAACGAAATAAAACTTAAATAATGACAGATAAAAGCAATGTGGGAAACATTTTACCTCTGAAGATGACCTGCTGCTTATTGTTTTGGTTATAAATCAAAAATATATCTTGGAAACCAAAAAAGCTATGAACAGCAGTCAGCTGATTGAGTTTATCTGTACGGCAAATAAATAACCGGCAGATGAGGGCTGGTTAGCTTTGCGATAGAACAAAAACAAATGAGACTTTGAGAAAACCCAATTTCTTTAATCTTCAGTTTTTCGTTAAGAAAAAAGATAATCGCCTAATGAGAAAACGGCCCTAAAAAAGTTTCAGTCGGGTAAGTCGACTTACATATACCCTTACCCTCAGCAAAATATATAATTTTCTAGTATATTGATATCATTACTCGATTTCTAAAGTGTTCGAAGTGGTACATTTGTATGGGAGGTACCAAAAGGGGCGTGGATAGATTTAAAGTTTTTTTCTTCAAAACTTTATCCTGATTTAGCTTTAATAAATACAGAATTAGGGCCCGATCACGTTGGGTGTATTGATATTACAACTTTATCTCTAGAGTGAGCGGAATAGTATATTTGTATGGGAGGTCTCAGATGGGGCGTGGCTAGACTTAAAAACTTTATCCTGATTTAGCTTTACTAAATACAGAATTTGGACACGATCACGTTGGGTGTATTGATATTACTACTCCATCTCTGAAGTAGGCGGAATGGTGCATTTGTATGGGAGGTTCCAGCAGGTACGTGGCTAGGCTTCCAAATTGGTTTTCCAAATTTTTATTCTGTTTGAGCAATACTAAAAGCAGAATTTGGTCACGATCGCGTTGGATCTATTAATAATATTAATCGATTTCTAAAGTGGGTGGAACCTGATGGGTATGGGAGGTACCACATGGGGCGTAGCTAGACTTCCAGTTTTTTTCCTAAACTTTGTCCTGCTATAGTTTTACTAAATGTAGGATTTGGACACTATCGGATTGGGTGTATTGATATAACATACTAAATAAATGCATTTTTTTAAACCAAATTATTTTGTATAAGTATTTTAAACTTTTAAGGAAAAAACCGAAAAAACCGGTTAAACCGGTTTTCTTTAAAATGCTGTAACCGAAATCCGATTTTTCTAAAAAATCAATTTTTCGAATAATTAGGAAATTGGGTTTCTAGAAAAAGCAGGTATTTGAACACTCTAGTGACGACTAGCGACGTAATATCTTTAACATATGTATCTTCTATATATATAAAAGAGGATGTGTGTATGTATGTAACGTATGGACTCGAAAACGGCTGGACCGATTTTGATGAAATTTTCAGGCAATCTTCCGAATAACCCCGCGAGTAACATAGGCTACACATTGTTTGGATTTTTCTACATTTAGAGGGTGAAAATGGCAATATTCGATAACACATGGTATTCCGCGCTTACAAGAAGTAATTTTTTTTGGTTTTTAAATGAGCACAAACCAAAAACTTCAGATATATATTTTTCGAGACCTTCTGCGTAAAACTAATTTCCCAGCTAAGTAAATGAGGTATTACAGAAGCAAATCTATGTATTGGTTAAAAAGTTATGACCTCTGAGAGTTGGCATACGGAAATTAAGTTTCTAAAAATCATTTTTCAGAATATTGGGCGGGATCCAAAACAATGTCAAAAATATACTATTCTCTTTGTCTTGGTCTCCAAACATCGGGATGGTACGTCTGACGTAACTGAAAAATTGCTAAAAATATACCTAAACCTGAAATCTTCATGCTTCTCAGCGCGAACTAGGAATTGATTGTAGACATATAGTTTCTAAGCGAAATTGTCTAAGAATTCATCGTACATTGCGATACTGGTATACGATTACCACGTTTTTTTAGACGCGAACAAATTGTTCTGCCCTAATGAACAGGCTATTTGGAACTTAATAAGTAAAAAGTGCCGAGGCGCTGCCACGCACTTCAATAGTTAAATATTTAAACTGTATCAAATAATGCTCCGTACACCAGTTACTTTTCAGAAAAAAATGCAATATTCATTGTAGTTATACTGGAAAACACCTTTTGTTTTATTGGGGCACAATTAACATTTTTAAAGTATGTCAGAGGTAACATAAGCAAATATTTGTAAATAACCTATATATGGGGTAATTTTTTTGACGTATAGAACTTCTTTTAGTATACTTTGAAAAATCACCATGTAAAAACTACACAAGAACAACGTTTGCAAATCTGGCAAATTTATTTTCAAAAAGCACGTTCTGTTCGCCAAACTTATGGAGCCCTTTGTGAAGTTGAGGGTGCATATAATGATCCATCTGAGCAGCTAATAGAAGCCATCGACGTTTTAGACGTAAGTGTGACAGGGGACTCGAATTTATCAAACCGACGCCATTCTCAGCAACTCGGTCTATGCAAATGCTGAAGAAAGATCTTGGCCTGCATCTATATAAGATCTAACTGGTGGAAGAATTTGAGCCAGTGGACGATCAAGTGATTTTTTTTATTTATCATGTCATTGCACATTATTTGAACGAGAAATGGTTCCAACACGACGGTGTAATACGCCATACAGCGCGTGAGACCATCACTTTGTTAAGCCCAACATTGGTGACCGAATTATCTCAAAAAAATGGTAATACGAGTTCAATACAAAAATAGTATTCCGGAATATTCTTGATCCGTGTGATAAGAAGACATGACAAAAGAAGTTTTTATGGCTAAAGGCATGAAGCTTCAGACGGAATTTTCATTTTCAGTTTTTTATGCCCAAAAAGATAGTTAGTATCCACTACTACAGATCAAAATAAAAATTATTAAAATTAGCGGAATGTCTGTTTCCGATTTTTGGAAGAAGTGGCTTTTTGCCCTACATACAGAAAAAACTTAATCTACATGTAAGCACTATAGATATGACTTTGCTCATGAACGTTTTCAAAGTACTTTGTAGACCTAAATGTGAAATATATTACAAGTTAATGTGCAATAGCGAAGCATTGCCGGGCCCACTAGTTTAGTTATAAACAGGAAAGCAGTTTACATTTGTAAACGACAACTTAATCAATTAATTTCACGTATAATTGTGCAAAATCATGGTTCAAGTAACAGGATAATGCATAAGTTGTTATAACAATACATTGAGGACAGCAAGAAAATCTTTATCTTGTCAACTAAATAAATATTAACTATATTAAGTACCACACACGTTTTAAAAGAATCGCTTATGTTTCCCACCAGCTTATGGGAAAAGCCAATTATCACCATTCTTTAAACACAAAACTCACTTCCTGTCCGACTTTTACTATGTGTAAGTTTAAAAAAATAGAAAAATAAAAATATAAACATTAGGTTGGGTCGATTTGTAAGGACACAAATTTGTCGATATTGTGTAATCGATAAAATGATTTTTTTGATATATCATAGTGGAATTTATTTTCCTCATGCCAAAAGTTATCGAAAAATCGATGGCACAATAACGATAGCTAAATCGAGTCACCCTAATATACAAACAATGTGAATGTTGCACAGCATTTCTTATTAAAATGAAAAGATTTTATTTTCTCTTCACCGTCGTTATGGCCTTTGCCAAATAAAATTTAGCAAACATTTTACAATGTACCCGATTTGTGCAAGCCGTCCATCCTATCCATTTTCAGTGTCTTTTCAATATAAAAACGTACGAGTACCGCGGAATTATATGATGCAGGGTTATAAAACCAGCTGTTCTTGTGCATAAAACCGCTTGCTAATAGAAAATATTTTCGGTTTTTCCCGGGGATTTCCGACCGAATTATGAATATGCGTTGTATGTATGTGTGCGTGCACCTAATCAGGTACCTGATTAAGTAAACTGCCGCACATCCTTTATCCCTTTCGCTAACTCTCATCCAACAGTTGGTCGGCTAGAATGACCCTGCCATATAACAGGGATTAGCGACTCGAAGTTCGTCGAAATAATCACACCCAATAAACCGAAATCCTTGAAAATGTTTGTGCGTTGCTTTTATACTGTCGAGTGTTATGGCCTGTAATCCGCGCATGCGCTAAGCCAAGTGCAGTTGGTCGCTATGCTTGTTGTATATCTATGAGTTGTCAGCTGGATTTTCCAGTCGTTCGGTCGTTCACAAACATTTGGTTTCACCGAATGCACACTTCTAAAGGATTGTGTGTGTGTGTTTAATCCTATGATTAATTAAATCTCCCATAACCTAGTAAGCTTTAATGTTACATAATTACTTGAAGCCCAGTATCGTAAAATGTCCCTGATAAAGTAAAAACCTAAAAATTCTCAAGAAATATGGTGGAATATCTTCTGTTTCGTTTACAATGGTGGTTTAAGCTAAGCTGCTATAGGGAAATTACTAATTATGTTGCAATGCAAATATTTTAACGATTTCCGTTACAAAGATTTGTACATAGATTTTTTTTTATCTTGTGCCAACTTGTAAAATTTTTAAATGGTAAATCCCATGGGAGAATTTTCATAGAAACCTCAGCAACTTCGGATCACACAGAGGATAATTGTAAATCTTGGAAAGACACCTGCAAACATTGCGGAAGATTACGTAATCCTAAATGTTTTTTTAGGCACTTGTATGAGCAAATTAAGTAACAATTGAAAGGAATTAGAAGAAAAGGGGTGCAAGCGACAAAACGACCAAAATTGAGATAAGTATGCAGTCGTGTTCCTTGACACTATATCTGTCTACTAGCATGAGATGAGATCAATTTTGATTACCAGTGGTGATATCTAGCCAAAACAACTGGAGTGCATTTAAGTCCTCATTTAACTGTTTCAAGAACCTGATTAGGAAGGCCAAAAGGCATTCTTGAAGGAAATTCTGCAGTAATCGGCTATGTAAGATTTTTTTTTTTGCGAACGTTCCCATCGCCGCCTCTTACACCCGCCCCAACCGATCGAGGGGGCCTCATCCCCATAACGTGGACATAACGTACACACTGCGGACCGGTCCGTAGTGGAGAGCGAACAATATAGAATGTTCACATTCGGCTACAGATTAACTATCATCAGCCGATGCAAAATGTACCGTACATACTAAAGTGCAAAGAAAAAACTAAAAACAACAGAATTATAACAAAGTATATAACATGCATTTATTATCTTACATTAATTGAATACAATAATGATAACTATAATTTTAAACGAAGTTCTTACAGACTAAGTATTGAGATAAGTTATTATAACAGACTTAATACAGTCTGGGGATGTGGAGAAGTCGATAAATTGATAAATGTCATTGAAGTCTGAACACATTCTACGCAGCGGTCAGATACAGCATAATTATGGCGTCCAAAACAAATGTAGAGGGGTTTGAAATATCTAGAAGTCCTTAATGGGATATTAGGATAAACTCGTGAGAGAATATATTCCGATCTTATATCACCTCTGAGAATTTTATAAATCGTAATAGAATTTAACATTTTCGCCTACTAAATAGAGTAGGCAATTTAATTAGAATCCACTATTGCCTTAGGCAGATCATTAATAAACAACAAGAATAAAATTGGACCCAAACGGCTTCCCTGGGGAATGCCTGATGTCACATGAATAGGCTTAGAGATGGAATTGCCGAACATGACCATTTGTTCGCGGTTAATTAGATAAGAAGAAATCCACTTTATGATATTATTGTCGAAACCAATATTAATCAACCTATGCAGTAAGAGTTTGTGATTAACCTTGTCGAAGGCTTTACTAAAATCAGTAAAAATTACGTCCGTTTGCATTCCCGAAATAAAACCTTCAATAACGTGTGAAGAGAATTGTAGCAGATTGGTGACAGTAGACCTGCCCTTACGAAAACCATGTTGCCGACAATCAAGAATTGAAGAGACTCTGTAAGATATAATATCAGTCATCAATTTTTCAAAAAGTTTGTGGATGGCGTTGAGTTTAGCAAAACCCCTGTAATTCGACACTCTTATAGTGCATATACGAGCTCTTCCAGATGGCTGGAAAATATCCAAATTTTAAAGAGGCATTAAATAACAAAGTCAATGGTTTTGCCAATGTACTAGAACAATATTTTAAAATAGAGTTGAGAATGCCGTCAGGACCAAAGGAGTTTGTAGGTTTCAAAGATGACAAATTCTGGCGAATCCATATTTGATCGAGATAAGGAAATCCAAACGGCTCTAATGATCGCACAGGAAAAGGATAATGAAAGTTATTAGGGAATGTTCTAGAAGAATAAACCGTGGTAAAAGAATCTGCAAAACAATTTGTGATAGATTCTGTATCAAAATGCTCAACACCATTCATGACAATTCTTGTAGTAGTTGATGCGGATTTACGCTTAGCGTTCACAAATTTATAGAAACTCTTAGGATTATACCTCAAATTATTTCCAGCTCTTGCCAAATAAGTTTTATAACATTTACGAGACATATCGTTATATTTACATCTGGCAATGGAGTACTTGCAATAATCAAATGCACTACCTGAACTCTGGTAATTCTTATACAACCTAGTTTTCAAGTTCTTCAGTTGTCTCAAATATTTAGAGGACCAAGGGGTTGAATCAGGTTCACGGTCAACAGTAATCTTGGGCACAGATTTATCCATAAAATCCAGACCGAATCGATCATTACAAAGTGATAATGATTCCCAGTCTTCTGCTCCGATAAGGCTATTAAGTAATAAATAATAAGCACGAGAGAAACAGAAAATTTTCTTAATTGACTAACGCAAGCCCACATTTACAGTTCGATAGGAATATCGAATTCCGATTGTTGGATGATATGAGTCCTCAGGACAAGTAAGAGGATCAACACGAGATACTTCGAAAACATCAGAGTCATTACTAGAACTAGATCGAGGATTCTATTCATCGAATTTGCAGTGTTATTAATCTGGACAAGATTATTTGCAGCAATACGCATTACAAAATTAGAAGTCGAATCGCAAGGCGTTAAGTGTTTAGTATCAGGCAAACACAACTATGTTACTAACGGCAAATTAAAAGCACCCATTACTATTATACGATCCATATCAGAAGTCATATTTACTACAAAAGTAATTGCATCTAAATGCCGTTCATAAATACTATAATCGAAGGATGGAGGAATGTACGAACATGTGATAAAAAGTTAAGCAACACTTAGTTTTATTGACACTGCCAAAAATTCAATGTCATCAATCTTCGTTTGCACAATTTCATAATTGAATGAATTAAGTACGGCAATGAATACACCGCCACCAGTTTTGACCAATCGATCCCTACGAGCAATTGAAAATCTTACTTAAACTTAATTTCCCTTTGCACCCCATGAATGAAGTATGGGATATCTATTACATAAAATTTTCGAATTAGGAATATGAGGCCTTAACCAAGTTTCTGAAAATACAATTACATCATAATCAAATCCAAAACTATCAACGTACAGAGTTGAAAGTTTTGTGTTTAGTCCACGAACATTTTGATATAAAACATTAATAGCAGAATTTAGTTTTTTGAAGCCGATAATTGAGGCTTTGACAGCGACGCTAAGTTGTAACGCCTCTCATCGCCTCTATTAACATATTCCTTTACCAATGCATTTGCAGGCCAAAAATTGGCGTCTAGCATTTGCGAAAATAAATTATCCGGGACAACATTTTTAAATGAAGAAAGCCTTTCCGAAAAAGCAGACTTCATCTTGAAACATGATAAAGAACTCATTTTCTCAACTCTGGACGATATATAAAAATGTATGTCCTCGACAGTAATATCGGGCGAGAAACGAAAAATAAAAATTGTTCGCCTCCTTAGGCCTGGCTTCGATTTTATCCTCGATTCCAACGATACCATCGTACATACAAAGATCAAATGATACCACCAACAGCCTCGATACTCTGGATGTGCTGATTGAATCACGCTTCCCAGGTTGTCGGGAAAGTGATTACTAGTTTATGAAAAACTTGGTCAGTTATAATTTTGATATTTCCGACACATTGATTACTGAACATCGAGTTCAATGGGTTATCAAAAGTTTCCACTCTTTTAAAACTTCGGGACCCGATGAAATTATTCCCGCTGATCTACAAGAGAACATCGAAATATTGACGCCCTGGCTTCTGACAATCTTCAAAGCCTGTCTGAAGCTGTCGCACATTCCAATGAAAGGGGGTAAGGCATCCCGCACTAAAGCCAAGGATTTTAGACCAATTGTATATATCAGATCATATCTTAAACCTGCAGTTCTATCCAAGGCTCAGCATGCCCACAAGAAGGGTAAATCCACAGTAACTGATGTACAATACGCACTCACCGTTTTCCTGGATATTGAGGGAGTTTTTAATAATAACAAAATTGAATCTGTAATTGACTCAATGGAACAACTGGAGATTCAACCACTGGTCATCTACTTAGTTGATAATATACTAACATAAGGCGCATTGGATCCAGTCTGGTCGTGTCAAATATTTCCAAGGTTGTGGTTCGCGGTATCCCACAAGGGGGAGTACTATCTCCACTATTATGTAATCTCAACATTAACACTCTCCTGAGTACAATGAAAAAAATGTGCTGCACAACCGTCACATATGCGGATGACGTGACACTAACAGTTACCGGCAAGGATCCTAAACTACTCTCTGAGCTTTTGGATTCTGCGCTGAAACTTTTGTCTTAACTGTGGACTGGGTGTAAACCCAAGTATAACGGAACATGTGCTATTCACGCGGAGGTGCAAAATCCCTCAATTTGCCAAACCAAGATTAAATGGAGTCGCATTTACACTCTCTAATAGTGCCAAATATCTCGGGCTAATATTACACAGTAAATTGAATTTGAATTTGAACACTCAGTCCAGAACTAGCAGAGCGGCAACGGTTCTATACTGCTGCAAATGGGCATATGTCCCAAAAATGGGGAATGAGCCCTAAAAATGTGAACTGGTTATATGACTTTGTTATTAAACCCATCTTATTCTACGAATCGGCAGTCTGGTGGCCGACGCTAGATAGAGCGTCCCAAACACTAAAATTTGAACGTATTACGAGACTGGTGGCAATCATGATAACAGGGGCACTTAGAACTGTTCCAACGATCCTAAACTGGTTACCTCCGGACATTGACGCGAGGGAAGTAGCAGCGAAAACCGCAATGCGTTTAGACGCCACGAATGCATGGATGTACAAGAACTACGGTCAAGCCAAAATTCAGGACCAAATCAATGTTAGCTGTCACACGGATTACACTTCGTCACCGTCTTCGATCCGGGCGTATAGAGAACATCCCGGATAAGGCCTATAATGATGATAACGAAAATGCCCTACATTTTGGGTAGGATGTCATCCTAATTTTCACGGACGGTTCGCAATTAAAGGATTGAGCAGGCTGTGGAATTTTTTCGGAGGAGTTAAATTTGCAACCATCAATCAGACTACCGGGTCACTGTAGCATAGTTCAGGCCGAAATAGCGGCCATTAGAATAGTCGTATAGAAAATTCAGTATCGTGGGATATTGGACTGCAATATTTATAATACTCAGTGATAGTAAAGCGGCTATTGGATCAATGGACACAACATCGAGAAATGTTCGAGAATGCCGGTCGTCTCTTGAGGAGATAGCGAGACATTTGGGTTCAGTTACCCTCACATGGGTTCCAGGACATGGCGACATATATGTTAACTAAAGGGCTGCCACAACCGTGAACTGGGGCGAAGTTTACGGTCTCATTGGTGTCTCTTTCACAAGGGGGAAACAGCTAGTTGCCAACCAACTTTCTCGCGAAAATTAGGTTACATAGGCTCGAGCAATCGAGGGGAAATGTTTGAAAATATTTACAGTGTAGATCGTATGTTGCTCGTGGAAGAAAAGGATGCTCAAATCGTAAAAACTTAAAATATTTCACCTTTAACATTATTTTTGGTCAATATGCAAAAAAAGTAGTGACATATCCCCACACCCAACATCGAACATGTTAGTATTCACCTATTCATCAAACAGATGTCTAACTAGAACCCAGAGAGAGTTGGAGACTCATTGATTCGATCTCAATTTTATCCTAACTCGAGTTGGGCCTTTGTGGTTTGTGACAACAGATTTTTAATTTTTTGTGGGTGTTATTCATTGGAACTTATTTAATGGGGCTTATTAGGTGTTGCCTTACTGTCACATGTTTGCAGAATTACAATTATCCATTCAAACATTATTAAGTTTAAATTTTAAAATCATAAATTGTAACGTCATATTACCACCCAATTCATGTCTGGCAACACCGTGTCGACGACATGAAAGAACTGTCGTTATCGACACTAAGAGCACTGTTTTACCGATTGTATGCATTCTTTGTGTCGGTGCTACCTAAATACTAAATCGTGCAAAAGGTTTTAGGTTTAAGAATTTTATGCCAACGAAAAAAAGAAAAGGGCAGTCTATCGCTTGTTATTTTTTCCGCAACTGCAAATGTGTCCGCTCGTTGAGATTCTATCTGCTCGTATAAATGTATCTATTAGTGCAGTTTATCTAATACTAGCTGACCCGGCAAACGTTGTTCTGCCATACAACTTCGGACCCGGCAAACTTCGTCTCGCTCCTATGCTAAAGCCTTCATATAAGCTCTAGGGATATATTAAAACACAGATAGTTCAGATTTTAATTTAATTTATTTGAATTTAATTTAAATCAGTGAAGATCGATCTGATAAACAATGTTTTTCGAATGAAGGCGGTTTGCCGACACGCGAACGTACAGCTGACCGTGCGAAATCACGACACTTCGAGGTTGATCTCACAACCTTCCAACGAAGCGCATTGCGATTTATTGATTGTCATCATGAGGAATTAAATTTGCTAGAATTGGAAGGGACGGTCGGTTGGAATAATATGAATTCGTGGAATAAGGACTTTCTCTCCTTTAAATTTGCCCTTGATGATCGTCGCTTTAATCACATTGTTTATCAGTTTCTTGACAGACAACCGAGTACCGTCGAACAATTTCGGATGATTCAAATTTCGCAACATGATTATCATAATCAGCTGACACATCTAGGGAGTTCAAAAATTCTGTCGGATAGTTGGTCGCCTCATTCTCGTCGGTCACGAACGATTTAACGCTGGTATTCCCAATTTCGTTAATTTCAAAATTCGATGTTGTCGTGCAAGCTCTGTGCAAACTGTAGTTAGATATCTCGTTCTAGTATTTGTCCCACAATGCTCTCGGTTTCGACGGTTGACACGTGGCTATGATGATCGTAAACAATATACGAATTTGATTCGCTGGAGCAGAAACAGTTGCCTCGGCGAGCGTTGAGTTCCAATGCGTATCGTTTTCGAGCAAATGCAAACGTTTTCAAGCTTCTCGCAATGTGGCAACTGATTAAAACGAATAAAATTGAGACGCTCAGTTTCGACTTTGACGTACACGTAAACGCTGTACTGTTGAAATAACCTGCGATATCTTTACAGACGATTGTCACCATCTTTCCGAATCATAAATCGATAGGCATACAAATCCATTAAGCTATCCTTTTAATTCGTTGCTTCTCCTGAAATACGAATTCGAACTTATATGGAAAATAAAGAGAAGTGATGACTTGTAAACAAACATTTCGTTGTATTGACCATCTTTAAATTGAGATGATAGCCATCCTCTCCACGGCAGAACATCAACGGGTATTGAAGTGCAGTGTCCACTATCCCGACGCTTGAGAGCAATTTCTCCCCAACAATTACCACTACGACTTCAGTATTAGTGGGAGCATTGAACAATCTGACCAATGCGTTATGGTAATGCAGAAGATTTTGCAATTGATCGATCATTTCGAGTTTAATCGCAGTAAAAATTGTACAACGTTGATCTAATACAATTGCCAAATCACCAACG
Organism: Muscina levida; assembly: GCA_964034835.1. Classification (NCBI taxonomy): domain Eukaryota; kingdom Metazoa; phylum Arthropoda; class Insecta; order Diptera; family Muscidae; genus Muscina; species Muscina levida. The sequence goes on from OZ035880.1 coordinate 110,046,507, forward strand.
AAATATATCTGAAGGAACTTATGATCTTCGTTTGGTGGTGGTAACAAAGCTCCCGCTCGATAGTGTATTTGCCCTTCAATCTGAATATTTAAAAGCAAGTTAAAATACACAAAATCTGACTTTTTCGAAAACATCAGAACGTTGAGTAAACGCTAGCTTAGTTAACACTTTTCTAAAGATATTCCTAGAATAGTTAATTTTAAAAAATATTATACCTTCGTAATTTTTTAAAAAAGCAACGAAAATAAATGCAATGTCCTATTTTAAAAAAGTGACAAAGATTTAATTTTGTTACTTTTTAGAATAAGCGACGAGGACATAAAATTATTTGAAATTTACTATTCTTGTCGTACTGAGCTAAGGTTTTACTCAGCTCCAGTAATACTATCAGACACGCATAACTACGTTTGTGTGGTTTTTCACTGTTCCACTGTGAAATGAGACGCCATTACCTTATGACTCGTATTGTAGCCGGGTTAATCAACAACTTCGACTTCAAATGACGTCATTTGAAAGCATCTGTTATATTTTTGTGTCACGCAAAACGTCTTTTAACATAATAAATTTCATAGTAATCCAAAACTTTCCACGCATCGTAACGAATTTTTAAATCAACTGTATTCATTAAGTTTTTTTTTTCTAGTTTTTCCGGAATATTCCGAGTTTTCCACCAAAAATGTTTCTATTTTTCCATTTGAAAAGACATTTAGGAATAATTATCTGACATTTTTCACATTAACATCGTCCAAAATTATCAAACTATACGTTAAAATGCAAAATTTCGTCGAAAAATATCCAAGTTTTCGAGTTTTTCCGGAATTTTCCGATTTTTCCACCAAGAATTTTTCCATTCGAAAGTCATTTCGGAATAATTATCCGAAATTTTTCACAGTTACATCGTCTAAAATTTAATCGAAAAAAAATATTTTTTTTAAATTTTTCCGAATTTTTCCACAAAAATTTTCTATTTTTCTATTCAAAAATCCATTCCGTATCAATTGCATACAAAAAGGCAATTTTAGATTTTTCAAATTTTCCGACTTTTCCGGAGGATTTTCCCAAAATTTTCTTTCGTAAAAACCTAATCCCGGCAATTACGAATAACTGAAAAAAAAAATTAAGCCAAATCGGTCCAACCGTTCTCGAGTTTTGCGCTTAGCAACACATTCAGCGACTTATTTTTATATTATAGATAAATAAAATCGTGGCATTGATTTCAATTTATTATTCTGGATGTCAAAAATTTTTTTTAATTGGTTCTGTAATCTCAATAATTACTGCTATAAACATACCAACTCATATCTATGCAAATCTTTGAGCTTACTTATTTATGTATTTATATATTACTTTTAGTTCTTCTCTATATGCATTATTTGTCACAGGGACAATTCCACGTAAAACGGGCCCAAAAAGGAAAAATAATTTTTAAGGAGAAAAAACGGTCAATAGATGTGTACAAGAGACCGACAATTATGGACAAATGGATTTTTTTATTTTTTTTTTTATCACTTTTTCAATTCGATAATAACAACTAGTTGTTATAAAGCAGGTCTGGAGGCTCCAATCGGTAATCCCGATACCAGACTCGGATGCGATCGGCCAATCACCGGTTCATCTTAAATCATAATGATTAAACAAATGATCCCCAACTGTTGACGATCTTTAGCTTTAAAACAAGGACACGTCAAGGCTGTCATCCTAGCTTGCAGCAATTCTTCCCATTGAAAAGGTCGTTTTTAGACCACTGATCATGTAAACATTCTTAAATCACAGTGCAACAATCTGTGTAATGGCAATCTCCAATATATTTAATTTTCATTGACCGCGAAAGCATTTCATACCCTTCATCATCAGGCGATCTGGCACGTACTTCAATGTAAAGGAGTTCCACTTGAATTAATTGAACACAGTAGAGCACTGTATCAGAATTGAACTAGCCGAGTGTTGCATAAAAGCTTGTTGAGCAACCCTATTGGTGTATCCATGGAGGAAGTACGACAGGGATGTATTTTGTCACCACTGTTATATAACATCGTACTGAACTCGGTCATGCAGGAAGCAACACGCATTAGAAGGGGCATCACATGGGGTATGTATGGTTGACTGGAGGATTTGGACAGTGTCGATGATATATTTCTGCTCACCCACAACTACTCTTACTTACTTAATTAGCTGGTACTTCTATGCAATCCCAGTGGATTATATACCGCACGTAGAAAAATATTATAAGCGCCTCGATCTTCTGCGCTTCTTCTCCAGTTAGTCACACCGAGTTCTGTAAGGTTCTCAGTAACCCGGTCTTTCCAACGGAGTTTTGGTCACCCTCTTCTGCGCCGTCCATCGAGTTCATTGTCAAAGACTTTTCGAGCTGGAGCATTTTCGTCCATGCGTACAACATGACCTAGCCAACGCAACCGTTGCACCTTAATGCGTTTGACCACGTCAATGTCAGTGTACAGCTCGTACAGCTTTTGCTTCATAAGACGCCGATACTCTCCGTTAACGATGATGGGCCCATATATTTTACGGAGTATTTTTCTCTCGAATACCGCCAGAACCGATTCATCCGCTTGTGTCATAACCCAGGATTCTGAGCCATACGTTAAGACAGGTAGAACCAGTATCTGGTATAGCTGGAGTTTTGTTCGTCAAGAGAGGACTCTGTCATTGCTTAGTCCGTAGTAGCATTTATTTACAAGCAGGATTCTTCTCCGGATTTATAGGCTGACATTATTTGCTTTGTTGATGGCGGAGCCTAGATAGACAAAATTATCTACCACCTCGAAATTATAGTTGTCAACGTTCACGCAGTTTCCCAAACGAGTAGATTCTTTGTTCGTTGAAACTAATAACTTCATTTTGTCCTCGTTCACCGTTAGGCCCATTTTCGCTGACTCCTTCTGTATACCTGAGAAGGCTGCAGTCACATCCCGCAGTTTTCGACCGATGATGTCTACGTCATCAGCGTACGCGAGTAGCATGTGGCTTTTGTTGAATAAAGTGCCACTCGTGTTTACTGCAGCTTTTCTCATTATTATCTCCATCACAATGTTGAAGAGATCGCACGATAGGCCGTCGCCTTGTTTTAGGCCTCGTCTGGTATAGAATGGCTCCGTAAGGTCCTTGCCAATCTTCACTGAAGACTTCGTGTCAGTCAGCTTCATTCCGCAAAGACGTATCAGCTTTGCTGGAATACCAAACTCAGCCATGGCTTCAAGTAATTTCTGCCGTATCGGGCTGTCAAAGGCAGCTTTATAGTCGACAAAAAGATGGTACGTGTAGATCTGTTTCTCTTGGGTCTTTTCCAGGATTTGCCGAAGTGTGAAAATCTGGTCAGTTGTTGATTTTCCAGGTCTAAAGCCACACTGATAAGGCCCGATCAGGTTGGATAACACGGGCTTTAGTCTTTCACATAGCACACTCGACAGGACCTTATATGCGATGGATAAAAGGCTGATCCCGCGGTAGTTGGAGCACACACTTGGATCACCTTTTTTCAGCACAAGACATAATGCGCTTACATTCCAATCGTCGGGCATGTACTCTTTAAGCCAAACCGTGCGCAGGAGCTAGTGCATGCTCGTTATCAACTTCTCGCTACTCTGACAACTACTCTGATGTATCAGCAAAATTTGATCAAGTACACCATATAGCATCCAATATTGGATCAAGTACACCCTTTACATCCTATGAATGAGTCATTGGTTGCTACTCGCGTTGTTGTGAATTAACACGCTTTCTATTTTAGATTCACAACGAACGGCACCTACTTGTTCACCGACGAATGCAAACGTCACTGTTTGAGTAGCTTTTGACTCGACACTTACACTGCGAAGTTGCTGTCGACAACATCGAGGGTGCCGACAATCAACGAAAAATTTAGATGACTAAAGCCGGGAATCGAACCACGGATCCCCCGCAGGGTAGTCGCGTGTTCTAACCACTATGCCACGGTAGGTCCCATTTTGGTTTGCCACCTAGGGAGCATTATATCAACCACCAGTGGATCACATGAGTGTATTGCAAATAGTATAAAAAAGGGAAATCAGTTTTTGGAGCACTGAAAAAAGTAAACTAAGCTCCGCCTATTCTCTTCGAATGTGAAATCAACATTACAATCACTGCAAGCTTTTTGCCATCGTTGCTTGCGAAAGATATTGAACATTTTTTGAAAGATAAGAAAGATAATTTCCAATCGAGACCTCTGGCAAAGAACTGGCGAAACACTAATCCACAACGAAATTGCGAAGAAAGAATGGAGCTGGATTGGCCATGTTATGAGACGACAACTATATTTCTAAGATGACAATTGATTGGAACCCTCAAGGCAGATCAGCCAACACATGGAGAAGGTAACTTGAATCCGAATTCAAAGAAACTGGAATGTCTTGGTCCGCAATAAAACTGATGGCAAAATATAAATTCCGATGGAAGAATTTTGTGATGGCCTTTTACTTCAACCTGGAGCCATAGGAATCAAATATAATAAAATTGTTATTTTATTCAATAAACCCTTGATACTTTTCAACAGTAACAAAGAAAAAGCTCATAATAATATAGTGAAAATTTCTGGTCATCCAATTTAAAATCGAGTAATTGATTAAAAAAAAGTGCAATTTTTTTAATGTATTTCAATAGAAATAGAAAGCGACGACTTAGGAAGAAACTTAAAGGAAATAAAAAAATATGAACTGCATTTATTTTTAGAAAGAGAAAAAGACGAGATGCTAAGAAAATGATACTGGCTAAAAAGCAGTTGGAACAGACCATGAATAAAGGATTAAAATCTAACTGTAATCATTTTCAGTACCTCCAAAATTAGTAGTTTTAAATCGCCGCATTAATAGTGGGATTTCGCTAAGTTCATCAAAAAGAATTGCTGTTATTAAGCAACTTTTAAAATATGTACCTCTCAGTATGTGTATTTGCATCCGTCATGAATGACTTTAAACCATATTTGAAAAATTTAGTACTTTAAAAGAGCTGATACAGTCTCTGCATAAGGCTGATGCACAAATTTAACTAAATTAAAAAAAATTGAAACGTACTCGCCTGCAGTATTCTGATGTCTATAGTAGTGCTGTTAGCGAATAAGTACTGAAATGTCTTATTATTTTCTTATGTGTCGTATGAAGAGGTCACACCCGTCTCATTTTCTATAAGGATTTTTTATAGGAAACTGTTGCAAACAGCATGGTTTAATAAATTATTTACGAAAAACTTTACAGAATACAATAATGAAAGTCACATTTCTTAGCATCTGAAATTTTAAAGGTCACACACGCACCTTTTTTGAGTGAGTGGAATAACCACCCACCTCGCCTAAATGAAAAATAGGTTGCTCTAAAATGGTTACAAAAACGATAAAAAGCGTTTAGTTGGAAGGCAATTGCACATTAAAAATCGACTAGAATCACAAACTTAGCTGATATTGTTTGTTTTTATCTCTGTTTTGTGTTTTTTTTTTTCAGAAGTGACGTTCTTGGCCCCTTGATTTCGCCATCAAATCGTATATTATATCGTGTTATACCTCATTAAATGGGTACAGACTTAAAAAACTTAATTTCCCTTTGCACCCCATGAATGAGGTATGGGATAGCTTCTCGCGTTGTTGTGAATTAACACGCTTTCTATTTTTAGATTCACAACTAACGGCACCTACTTGTTTATCGACGAATGCAAACGTCACTGTTTGAGAAGCTCTTACTAGACACGACGACTGAATCTACGCTTAATACTGCGAAGTTGCTGTCAACAACATTCGAGGGGAGCCGACAATGAAAGAAAATTTTATTTATTTTTTTTTCTTTTTAAGATGACTGGAGCCAGGTTTGAACCTGCGATCTCCCGCATGGTAGTCGCGTGTTCTAACCACTATGCCACGGCCGGTCCCAAATGGGTACAGACACTTCTGTCAAAATAGGTCTTTTCTGCATTCTTCTTATTTTTATCATTCCCAATAATGTTATATTTTTCCGTTTATTTTATTATTTATTCTAAATTATATTCTTTATAAATTTTGTAATATGTAGTTCATTTCAAATTTAAGCATTTCTTCGTAATTGATAAATACCATCACCCACTGTAAGATATTGTTTAAGTTTTGAGTTATTGAAATTAACCGATTTGTAATTAAAACCAGTTAGAAAGTTTCAGTCGGCCAACCCGACTTACATATACCCTTACCCACAGTAAAAGAAATAATTTTCTATTATATTGATATTATTACTCGATTTCTGAAGTGGGCGGAGTGGTACATTTGTATGCGAAGTACGAGAAGTTGTGTGACTAGGCTTCCAGATTTATTCTCCATAACTTTATCCTGTTATAGTTTTACTAAATACAGAATTTGGGCACGATTGCGTTGGGTGTATTGATATTATTAGTACATCCCTAAAGTGGGCGGAAAGGTACATTTGTATGGGAGTTACCATAAGAGGCGTGTCTAGACTTCTAAATTTTTCTCCAAAACTTTGTCCTATTATAACATAACAAAATTCAGAATTTGGGAACGATCGTGTCGAGTGTATTGATATGATTACCCTATTTCTAAAGTGAGTGGAGTGGTAAATTTGTATGAGAGGTACCGGAAGGGGCGTGTCTAGACTTCTAGGCTTATCCCCCAAAACTTTATCCTGTTATAGCTTTACTAAATACAGAATTTGGGCACGATTGCGTTGGGTGTATTGATATTATTACTCCATCTTTGAAGTGGGCGGAAAGGTACATTTGTATGGGAGGTCCCATAAGAGGCGTGTCTAGACTTCCAAATTTTTCTCCAAAACTTTGTCCTATTATAACACAAGAAAATTCAGAATTTGGGCACGATCGTGTCGAGTGTATTGATATGATTACCCTATTTCTAAAGTGGTCGGCGTGGTACATTTGTATGGGAGATACCAGAAGGGGCGTGTCTAGACATCCAGATCTATTCTCCAAAACTTTATCCTGTTATAGCTTTACTAAATACAGAATTTGGGCACGATCGTGTCAAGTGTATTGATATTGTTATTCCTCTCGAAAGTGGGCGGAAAGGTACATTTGTATGGGAGGTATCAGAATGGGCATGTCTAGACTTCCAGATTTTTTCTCCAAAACTTTATCCTGCTTGAACTTTACTAAATACAGAATTTGGTCACGATCGCGGTAGTTCTAATAATAATATTAATCGATTTCTAAAGTGGGCGGTACCAGATGTGTGTGGGAGGTACCAGATGGGGCGTTGGTAGACTTCAGTTTTTTTCTCAAAAACTGTATCCTGCTGTAGCTTTACTAAATTAAGAATTAGGGTACGAGCGCAATGAATTTATTGATATTATTACTCCATATCCAAAGTGGGCGGAAAGGTGAATTTGTATGGGAGGTACCAGAAGGGGCGTGGCTAGACTTCCAATTTTTTTTTCCAAAACTTTATCCTGTAATAGCTTTACTAAGTACAGAATTTGGGTACGATCCCGTTAGGTGTATTGATATTATAACTCGATTTCTAAAGTGGGCGGAATGATGTATTTGTATGGGAGGTACCAGAAAGGGCGGAGCCATGTAGCCCATTTGCAATACTGTAAGTAGATTTGGGGAAATATTAGCTCGTGCAAAATTTCAAGACATTTGGTTGCGTCTTTCGAAAGTTATCGTGCGAACCAGCCGGACAGCCACCAGACAGACGGACATGGCTCAAATGACTTAAAAAGTCATGAATCGAATTTGGTTCTAAGAAACCTAGGGTCTGAAGTGACTCCTTCTATGTGTTACACTTTTGGGTCGTATCAAATGATATATACCCTCATCCCTAAGGGTGATGGTATAAAAAATATATTCTTAGCCAAAAATAAAACACCATCCATATTTAATTCAATATTTATTAAATGCATATAGACTACTAATACTACTATTTAAATGTATTGTTAGAAAAATCAAAAGATGACTTAATATAATTTTAAATCATATTGAGAGCTTAACATTATCTATTGTACCTACTACAAAATGACTACACAAAATACCTTTAAAGGCTAAAATTCACATACGAACAAGGTATATTGATTATAATCAACGTCAAGTTAAATGACGTTTAACACTGGAATGATGACATAGATGATGACATGATGAATCTGCAAAGGATTGACATAAATGATGACAAAATGAATCCTCAGAGGACTGTAGGCAATTATTGACCATTATAATTGTAGTACATGCCCGAAGGATTCATATGAGCACGATTGACTTTCATTGCCTTGGGCAACGGTTCACCCCAGCTGACATTCATCGATGGTGCCGGGGTAGCACTTGGTGCATTGGGTCGTTGACCGCGTTGACTGTTTCTGGCCCAAGCTTGGGCGGACATCTCCAAATCTTGTTTAATGGACTGCAAAACCATATCCAGATTGTATGAATTGTACGAAGAAGAAGTATTCAGCGAGGACGATGAAGAATTTTGGCTGCTGCTAGGAGAACTTTCCGAAAGATGATCTAAAATTTCATTAAGATCGGGAGTAAAAGGAGTGGGCTGCGGCATGGGTGTTACAAGTGGCTTAGCTGATGTCGATGCTAGAGGCACGTCCTTTGGTTTGGCGACAGTGCTAGGGGCAAATGCTGTAGTGTAGGAGCGTTTCTCTGCTTGTTGGACCACTGGATCTTGCGAATAAGACATCAAACGTTGTACAATGCCCTTGTGCACATTTTGTTCAGACAGCGGCTGTGCAGCCTTGGCAGCATTTTTATTCTCCTGTGGTCCTTGCATATCCTTTTTGTGCTTCATGCGTCGGTTTTGGAACCATATTTTCACTTGTCTTTCGCATAGTGATAGTCTTTGAGCTATTTCGATGCGACGGGTGCGATAGAGATACATGTTGCGTTTAAATTCACTCTCCAATTGCACCAATTGTGTACTGGTAAAAGCGGTGCGGGAACGTTTTAGTTTAGCGCGTGGCTGTTCTGATTGTGGGATACTCTCGTCCGAGGAACCACGATGCATTTCGATATCATTGGATACAGTTGTGGCTGGGAGATATGATTGATCCATTGGTGTAGGATAGACCTGTTGATTATGGGTGTACATCATCTGTGAAACAAAACAAAAATTTAACATTACTTTCTATAAACTAGCTTTAAATTTTAATTAAAACTTACATTGTTATAATTAATTGCCGGTTTTTTGTAAGCACCCCCAGCGTTTGTTCCTTGGCTCATTGGATAGTAGTGCATGATGGATGACATGCTCTTCGCTCTCTCTTTACAAATAGTTTTGTGATGTTAACACTTTGAATTTTAAATGTTTACTGATACACTCTGCGAAAGGACGAGCGTTTATATACCCAAAATTTTGACGAGTACCTGTCACCGTCTGTCTCATTTGCCAATTTGCCTAAGCGTATTCGCGTTCAGTGCAATAAATCCTTTTGGGTGACGACGAAAGGACGTTTAGCGAAGCGTAACGCAGCAGATATGGCACCGTATAGACGAGCCAGGCTAGCCGAGCCGAGCCGCCAGCGTAACATGAGCATTTCGTGTAATTGTCAGCATCAGCGTTCGCAGGTAGGCGGATAATGCAATTTGTCCGCGATGTGAAATAATTCCTTCGATAGACACTGCCATATACATTTCAGGACATATCATAACATTTTGTTTTTGTGTGAAAAAGCGATAATGAGCATAAGAAATTTGTAGATAATTATAAAATTTCTAGTTTGTAAGATTTTATTTCATATCAAAATTGTTACATCTGTGGTATCTAACATAAGTAGTTGTGAGGCGGGGGTAACAAGATAAATTATTCAAACCGCTAAATGTAATAACACAAAGTTCTATATTATAGAACGCCTTGTATAACGAACTTTTGTAAATAAATAAGAAATTATTAACTTTTAATAAAAATTATTAATTTTTAACGACAAATATCGGCAGTCTTACTTAACATTATTATTATTATTATTAGCCTTAAAAACAACTTGACAACATATAGATTTATATCTTAGTGTCTAAGTCAGTCAGTCCTACCAAGCAGCATCAATGACTCCTCCACCTGGTCCTTCCAATGAAGTCGCCGCCTCCCTCTCCATATTTTGCGCCGTCCTTCGAGGTCTTGACAGAATACCTTTCGCGCTAAAGTTTCCATCCTTACGACATGGCCTAGCCAGAGTAATCGTTGCACTTTGATACCGTTGACCACATCGATGTCGTGATATAACACGTACGGCTCATGGTTGACCCAAATCCTGAACTCGCCGTTTACGCAAATGGGTCCATATATTTTGCGGAGTATTTTTCTCTCAAACACTGCCAGATGAGCTGCATCATTCTGGGACTATTGAAGGCAGCTTAGTAATCGACAAAGAGGTGGAAAGTGTCGATTAGCTTCTCATGGGTTTTCTCCAGAATCTGCCGTAGCGTAAATATCTGATCCGTCGTGGATTTGTCTAGTCTAATGCCGCACTGATAAGATCCAATCAGGCTATCCACAATTGGCTCTAGACGTTCACACAGTATGCTAGACAGGACCTTATACGCAATCGGGAAAAGGCTAATTTTACGCTAGTTTTAACACTTCCAATCCTCTGGCATGCGCTCCAGAAGCCAAATATTTTCTATCAACCGTTGCATGCTTAAAACCAGCTCATCTCCACCCAACTTAAACAACTCAGCTGGAAGGCCATCAGCCCCAGCGGCTTTGTTGTTTTTTTAGGCGGAATATGGCAGTTGTTATCTCAGCTTGGCTCGGAGGAGGACACTCAATGTTATCGTCTCAGATTATTACAAAATCTTCAGCAGCCGAGTTTTCAGATATTAATAGGCTGCAGAAGTGATCTTTCCATTCTCTTAATACGCTCTCGGAGTCAGTAATGTAATGACCATCCTTACCTTTACAGGAGGGAAGACCTGTTCCATGTACCCTATCATTTATATTCTGGTTGAATTTTCGAGCTTCACCTATGTTCCTGTATTCACATATTGCAGTACGGACCGCGCAGTCCTTTCCATTGAGTGGGCAATATATTGCCATTGCGCGCTATTATTTTCGGGAGTTGAAGCATTACGAAGTAGTTGAGTGAGTTGGTTGGACTTGGCGTTGGCTATCTCCGCGGTCTGCAGTTTAGCTATGTCCGTGCCGGGTTACGCAGGGTTTTCGCCCTGCTTAGCCTAGTGCGCACCTTCACTGCAGTGAGGTGGTGATCCGAGTTGATGTTCTCACCCCTTATCACTCGTACGTCTAAGGCACTTGACGCGTGCCTTCCATCGATTACCAAGTGATCAATTTGGTTTCTCATTACTTGATCGGGAGATATCCACGTTGCTTTGTGAACGTTTTTGTGGTCAAATCGTGTGCTGTTAATTACCATGTTCCTTGCTGCAGATAAATCAATCAGTCTGATTCCGTTTTCAATATGCAGACTAAATTTTCCGACTGTTTGGCTAAAGACATTCCCCCGGCCTATTTTGGCATTAAAATCTCCCAACACGATTATAACATCATGGGCCGGGATACGCCATCGTAGAATTCGTTTTTGACCACGTCACTTTTCTCTTCTGTCGGAGCACATATCAGCGTGATGTAGAAAAACACATTTATGGTGGCGATTCGTTCACTGACAGGAGTAAACCTAGAGACCAGGTGTCGCAGTCTCTTGCCGACCACAAATCCACAACCAGACTAATTTTTTTCTCTTATTTCTCTTTATAAGACAGCTCTTTATAAGACAGACGATGACCAGGAAGCCGCCCAATATGGAACAGACGCACAGAGACATCACCCTCCTAGTCGTACCTCTCTCTCTTCGACATGTCATAGATTCGTCATCAGGCACATGTATCTTTTATAGTACGCCCTCGATCTCTACCACTCTGGTCGGCGACTACTTATTAATCGTAGTTAAGCTACATATCTGTAGGCCGTTCAACTATCCGCCACCTGCTGACCCCCATCGTAGCACCAGCTAGCCTAATGGTAACGGATAGTTTCTCGGGTTGTTGTGAATTAACCACTTGTTTATTAACGAATGCGTATGGAATCGAACCATAAATCTCCCGCCTTGTAGTCGCCTGTTCCAATCATCATGCCACGGCCGGCCCCATTTACTAAAAACAACCCCCCCCCCCCCCCTAATCCTGATATTCCCAGTGTCAGCGAATTGGGAATTTTATGACCATTGCCGCAACAACCGCAGTGGGTTATTATAAGCCACGCTCAGACAAGCCTTGGCACGATGAGGAATGTCGCGCATTGTCTGACAAAAAGGATGCTGCAAGCCCAAACTGCAGCCAATGATAAAGCGAGCGACGTAGGAACACTATATCGAGAAGAAGAGGGAGATGACAGGTGTCTATAAAAGAAAAGAAAGAGCCAGTATATCGAAAATTACTAGGTAAAAAGTAAAAGTTTTGGTGGGGATACCTACATGAAAGGATAGAGATGAAAAACTGGTCATAGACACACAGAATGTGCTGCATATATGGAGGGAACACTTGCGTACTCTGCTCTGCTCGTTTCCGAAGGCAGCTTAAGTGAGGAAATCACAGTAATCATCAAGCCAAAACGAGATTAGCAAGGTAATTGCACGACTTAAAAACAATGAAGCCGAGGTAGCCGATGGGCTGCCGGCAGAGTTTTTTTTAAGGCATGTGGTACTGAGATGGTACCGGCCGTAGCATAGTGGTTAGAACTCACAACTAGCATGCGGGAGATCCGAGTTTTGATTCCCGCCTCCAGTCAACCAAATTTTTCTTTCATTGCCGGCCTCCTCGATATTGTCGACAGCAACTTTGCAGTATAAATGTCGAGTCAATCGGCATGTCTAGTAGAAGCGTCTCAAACAGCGAAATACTTTTACCCATCGCCTACAAAGTCCTGTCTAGTGTGTTATGGGAAATACTAAAGCCCATCATAGCGAACCTGATTGAACCTTATCAGTGTAGCTTTAGTACTAGTAAATCATGGCGGGCCAGGTATTTACACTATGACAAAATTCAGATTCAAAGCTGGATTCGAAAGTCCGATACGAAAGAAATTGTTAGATGCTATGGCTGAGTTTGGTATCCCTACGAAGCTGATACGACATTGCGGGAAGACTTTGACCGGCACGAAGTCTGGAGTGAAAATAGGCAAAAATGTGACAGAGCCATTTTTTATCAAGCGAGGCTTAGGCGACAATCTGTCATGCGGTCTCTTTAATATCATAATGCAGTTGATCATGCGGAAGGCTACAGTCACCACGACTGGTTCCATCTTCAATTAAAGTCACATGCAGCTTAGGCTGCTAGCTTAGAAGACTTGGAATATGCCGACGAACTCTGCCTAATGGCCCATAAAAACACCCACATGAAGAGCAAAAAAGACGATGTCTGGATACATGCAGACAAATTTGGTTTGAGAATAAATATTGGTAAGACCAAAATAATGTGCATAAATGTCGAGATCGCAAAGTTTACTTTTAAGCGGTTTTTCAAAATTCGGCCTAAAATGTCTCATACGGGTGGGAGCTAGAGGGTTAAAATGTTCAAATTTTAAACCACAGTAAAAAATTGTGACGTAGTGAAGCAAAATGGAGTTAAAGATTTTATACCTGACGTTTATACCTTTGATATTGGTTCATCCTCTAGACAATGACCCTCAACTATAAATACAAATACAATTTTTTTTGTGGCATAGTGTAATTTATTATGTATGTATAATAATTTCAACATTTTAAATACAGGAAACAGAAAATATTTAAATAGATCGCTTGCAACTCTTTCCTGATGATTTGAAATAAAGGTATAAATTGTAAGCTGCAATAACACCTTGCCAAACTATTTCCAAACACCTTTAGAACTATATGATTTGAAGATGCCCTAACATACACATTTAAAAATTTTCCATCATAAATTGAACTCATCTAAATATGTGCAGTCAAATGTTCCACCAAAAACTGGCCCCGTCTCACTATGATTTTTTTTCTTCCTGTCTCGACCTATGGACTCCCTCGAACAATACTGACGACATTCCATTCAACTGAAAAGCATTGAAGCGTTAAGCGACTGGCTGGCAACTGGAAAATCTCAACGTTATATATTGGCGTAAACTCCAACGGCTGTCTAAGTATTACCACAAAAAGTATCGACTGTCACAGTCTAGTCAAGAGCTCAAGCAGTTCGCTCAGTTGCCACAAGGACTCTACACAGTCCTGAGCATACGTCCAGCCGTCGACGATGTTCCTGCAGCATTTGGGAACATGCCTCAACCACTGCTCTAGTGCTGCTGGTCTAGTCGCCCATCTACTATCACAAATTGGATTTCCTTGTGCGCTGTCGTAGCCAGCGCTTGTGCAGTAGACATATCCCTTATTTGCCACAAATATCGTCTATAATCCTTGGTCGTTGTATTGTTCAACGATCATAGCTATTGCAAAACTTTTGGCACCTGTTACAGCAGGACACTCGTCGACAGCATAACATTTGGACGAGCTACAAAAAGAAAAACATAATATACATGCAAAGATGCCAACATTTTTACGCATGTCCTTCAAAGTCTGTTGTCCTTCGAGTAAAATACAGCATACAACGCATACATATGAACATATTATAAGCTGCGAAAAAGGATATTTTCTTTAGGTTTTTGTGCACAATTTCACAGTTTATGACTATTGTTTTCATAGATTTACATTGCTTGTCTTCGCTCAAACGAGGCGCCTCTTAACAATGCGAACCTGTATTCATATTCCGCATATTTATTATAATTTCTTTTGAATTTTAGTTATTTTCATGTTGTTGGTATTTTTTTCTACGTTTGTCATATTTTATGGCTGGCGCTAACGCGGATTTTCAAAGTTCTCAGAAGTGTTGTTGAAGCAACTAACTAGTATTTGTATTAAGTATTTGTTTGTCCTTTCTTCGTAATGGTATAATAGAAAAGTCAAACGTTTAGAACAATAGATTTGAGAAGAATTTACGTTTGTCATGGTGGATATAATTGAAGAGCATTTAATTGTGCTCAATTTAAAAGGGTTGAGGATTGTGTTAGGTGTGTGTGTGTGTGTGAGAGAGAGCAATGATTACGGAAGTTAGTTAAGTCGCATGAACAGGATAGCGAGGCTTTATGGTTTACCAGGAGCTAAATGACATAAGAAGACAGTAAGGAAACAGTTTGGTGAGGTTGTAGCTAATAATTGTTAA
Source organism: Muscina levida (assembly GCA_964034835.1). Taxonomy (NCBI): domain Eukaryota; kingdom Metazoa; phylum Arthropoda; class Insecta; order Diptera; family Muscidae; genus Muscina; species Muscina levida. The sequence goes on from OZ035880.1 coordinate 110,061,648, forward strand.
TATATGTGGGGGCAATAATGTGACTTGATTGAGTCTAAAAATTGCAGTGTGTTTAGCACCCACCCAAATGAAAGAAGTATTCATATATATAGTAGGTACCTTAGTTATGAAATGTTAATGGGAAAATAAGTAGGTGAGTAATGATTTCACAGTAATTAAATCTACAATACTTTCGTTCGTTAAATTTAAAAATCTTAAAAAAATTTTAAAAACAAACTTTTACTCAATTTTTGTCAAAACGTTATTATCAAAATTATGCAGTTTTCAAATGTTTTTTTATTGAATAATATTCCTAGTAAATATTGATTTCAAAAATACCTGAGAAATGAGCCAGATATAAAAATGTGTCAAAAATGTATATTGGTACAAACTTATAAAAAAGTAATGTAAACTTAATACTACTAAATATAAAGTTGATGTCAATAGCAAAATTAATTTTTTTTTTAAATTTTAGTCATAAATCGTAAAGCTAAGTTTGAACTCATTATAGTATTATTCAATAATTTGTATATTTAGATTTTTCCCCTGTCTGAGATTGCTATCTTGTCGCAATGAGGGGTTCAGTAGATGCAAGGATTCCAAGAGCAATGCCGGCGGTAGTACTACCGATAGGGCCACCTAATCCGGTTAGGTCAAGGAAGGGCCTGAATTAACACGCTTTCCATTTTTGAATTCCCAACTTACGGCACCTACTTGTATATCGGAGAATGCGAACGTTATTGTTTGAGAAGCTTCTACTGCGAAATTGCTGTCGACAACATCGAGGGGGCCGGCAACGAAGATGAATAACATACGGATCTCCCGTATGGTAGTCGGGTGTTCTAATCCTCATGTAACGGCCGATCCAGCAGATAGGATACACACTAAGAAAATCACTGTCTGAAATTTCCCGTGCAGTCTTAGAACGGAATTCGCACGGGCAACGAAGACAAGGCTGTCCGCATTCCATATGGAGTAGAAGCAAAAAGAGAGAATATGATGAATTTGGAATGTCATGGAACTGAGTGAAAACTTTAGCAAATGGTGAGAATTTGTTAGCGCCCAACTTTACAACGAACGTTGTCTTAAACTGTTTATTTGTGCAAATGACCACATTAACTCATTTGTATAATATTCATCCAAATCGAGCCTGTACTGTGCGTACAAAAGAAGCCATCGACACTGTAGACGTTAGTGTGACAGAGGACACAAATTTATCGATCAAACGCCATTCTTAAATAGGCCTCTGCACGCCCACTACTTGAAAAATTTGGAGTGAAGATCTCGACCTACATACATATAAGATCCAACTGGTGCAAAACATTAAGCCATCGGACCATCAATTGCGTCATGCGTTCGGTAAATAGGCTAAAAATCAACTGGAAATCAGATGTTATCGTCAAATCATCTTCAGCGATGAGGCTCATTTCTGGCCTCAAGAGAAATGTCGTTTTTGGTGACAGCACTGTACTAATGAGACTCCATTACATCCCGAAATAATCACTGTTTGGTTCGGATTACATGCCGAAAGCGTCATCGACCCATGTGACTTCAAATCCAAAACCGGAGCCAACATCACCGTGATTATTACTCACGTTATTGGACAACATTTTTTCGTGATAACATCACTTTGTTGAGCCAGACTTTTGGTGACTGAATTATTTTAAGAAATGAATCTGTGACTTGATCACCTCGTTCGTGGGGGAACCTCAAATCTTTGGTCAATGCTGCGATTGGTCATTAAGAAGCCAATATAAAAATAGAAAATTTTGGTTGGAAAATTATGGAAAAATTTGAAATTTTGCGTTTTATCGTTTTTGTTAATTTTGGACGATGTAAATGTAAAAAATTTCGGATACTTATTCCGAAACAAATTTTCGAATAATAGAAAAATTCTCGGCGAAAACCTCGTAATATTCCGAAAATTCGACGAAATTTTCCATTGCATCACTTGATGACATGCGCATGCTCATGCAAATCATTCGATGCATTCATAATCGAGATGAGTACAAGAACGGGCACGATTCGCCGATAAATATCGTTGACAACAAAACAGGAGGCATTTACTTTCTCGATGCTCCAGGTGAGACAGGCAAGATATTTTTTTTTTGTTGATTCTGGCAACAATTCGGTCAAGATCTCAAATAACGTTGGCCGATGCATCTTTTGGCAAGGCTGCCCCATTGTTGGAAAGCTTCGATGAACCTTCTCACAGTCGAAAAGCCAAAGTACACAATGACTAAGAGAATTCGGCAACAGCGAAATTGATGCGAGAATGCAAGAACAACATTACGGATGAATGCGATAAAACGAGCTTTGGAAGTAGTTGACCGGTCATCAAGGATTTACGAGTGGATTTAAAACGATTTGGTGGGGCTATTATATTGCTCACGGAATCTACAGCTGCCGATGTACTTATACCATGCTTGAAATCGTCGTCAATGTCAAGAAGTTGAAATTACCCACGACATTAGAGTCGCCCTGCATAACCTCCCATTGTCTGCTGAATTCTTGAGACAACTGCTGGCGCTTGACAATGGTCAAATTCGTGTTGTTGTTGACTGAAATTATATCGTTCTATGCAAATTTTTGCGATATCATATCGTCCAAAACGCAAATCATCACTAAAGGGTTCCTCTGCATTGCAAAATATTTTAAAAATCTCGATTGGATTAATCAACGGACATCATTTTAGAAAGTCAAATCGCAGGAGAACTGCATTCGTACAAATCTGTTTACAGTGTGACCGACAAGGACGAAGCGACCAACAATCCGACGGAATTTTTCAACTCGCTTGATGTGCCACATAATCTACAAATGAACGTGGGATCGATCATAATCATATTGCGGAATCTGAATTAACCGAAATTGTGCAACGGTACGCGGTTGTTCGTCAAGAAACTAATAAACATGATTTAACCGACTGATAAACAATGTGATTTAACCGACGATCATCAAGAGCAAATTCAAAGAAGACGATGTCCTTATCTCACGAAATCCAATTATTCCAACTGATCATCCCTTCCAATTCCCCTTACGGTTGGCTTTGGCAAGGACACTCAATAAATCGCAAGGTCAATCGTTGGAAGTATGTGGGATTAATCTCGAATTTCCCTGTTTTTCGTGCGGTCAGCTATAAGTTGCCTTTTCGCGTTTTAGAGAACCGAATCCCAATCACGTCAGCACTTTGAGATTACGTTAAGCAACCCAACAATGTTATCGAATCGAAGCATTTTCGAGGTTAGAAAAATTTCCTGACATGCTGAAACAAAATGGACTTCAGATTCGTATTCAGCGCATCAAAATGCATAAGGAAAGGGTAGTCTAATCCTACACTTTTTTGTGGGGCTGTATTATCTAACAAAACTCAAATAAACTCATCATCAAATACTGATTTTCCAGAGTCCCACTCAAGGAAAATCAAAAATACCGCTTTTCTTTATCGACTAACAACTTTACTGAACGAAATACTTTAAAAGGGCACACAAAATGTTAATTTCCATATACGGTACTTATTAATACACACCAATATATCTCTATCCCTTGAACTGCCCCAGCAAAACGCCGATATACGTACATATTTTTTTGACCGATATAAGTTTTACCCCGCCGATCAAAAACTTAAACATTGTCGCAATGTGTTATTTACCACATTTGCAAATAAATAAGGGATAGATTTTTAACATTATTTCTGGGTTAATACATTAATCATTCTACATGAGTGCTTTACAAGATATATGTATACAAGTTGCTTTAACTCCGGGTGGAGCGTAGGACCGATTTTTTGTTTCCGGTTCCAGTAATCGAGGAGATTCGGTTGAAATGGATGATTAGTAGACCGGCCGTGGCATAGTGGTTAGAACACGCGACTACCATGCGGGAGATCGCAGGTTCAAACCTGGCTCCAGTCATCTTAAAAGAAAAAAATAAATAAAATGTTCTTTCATTGTCGGCTCCCCTCGAATGTTGGTGACAGCAACTTCGCAGTATTAAGCGTCGATTCAATCGTCGTGTCTAGTAAGAGCTTCTCAAACAGTGACGTTCGCATTCGTCGATAAACAAGTAGGTGCCGTTAGTTGTGAATCTAAAAATAGAAAGCGTGTTAATTCACAACAACGCGAGAAGCTATCCCATACCTCATTCATGGGGTGCAAAGGGAAATTAAGTAAGTTAAGTAGACTTCACCTAATATGTTGGTATAACTGCTACATTTTTCAGGTTTTTCGAGAGTAAGCCTGGCCTCCATATCTGCGTCTCATATGGGTTGACGATACGGTGTGTAGGGCTTAGCAAATTATCTGGTTATTTTGTGGCGCCAGAAGTTAGCCACTTCACTACAATTATTATAGGCAACTCCGAATTTTGTAGTGAAATTGCTATTGAAGTATTGAATTGCTATAGTAGTGTCGATGCTCGAGTTGGTCGCCAACAGGCGTTTCCAGAGGGTACCCCGGGGAGGCCCTCCTATTAAGAAGGGAATGAATTTCGGAAAAAAAAAACTCAAATACGAGTCGAACTCTGAGGGACAATAAAAAGTCAACAGCTTGCCGTTTCTCTCAGAGTTACTTACCCTCCACTTTACAAGAAGATACATAATACATATTTGCGATTTTGCTCCCTGATATTAAGTAATGATTTCGATTGATTGATTGATTCTCCTTGGTTAAACCAAGTGTTAATACACGCCCAACTAAACCAATTATTTTGGGCAATCCTATTAGCGAGGATCTTATATTGTGTTGTTTTTACTCGAAATTTGCTACTGTATGATCAGAGACAACTAATGAAAATATATCACAGCAACAATCTAATTCACATTTCATCGGGAAATTCCCAGATAAGAAGTACGCATACTCCAACTGCAGCTATTCAGTATCTCTATTCAAACTACCTAACACTTGCTAATGGGGTTATAAAACTATTACAGGAGAGAACATAATCTAATTTGAAATGATTTACTTAATAAATTTATAAGAAAAATTTGCTAAAGTTCCACAATGGCAAAAAATTTAAATTGTAAACTGTATTTCTCTATTTCTTGTTTCGCTAGCGTTAACATATTTTTTGTGTAGTCTTTTAAACATTTTAAACTATGACTGCAAAGAGCAACTGTACTATGTATATTTTTGCGTCTGTATTTCGTCTTTATTTGATTTCTGTACCTTTTTCATAAGATGTGCAATTTTATGAGGATCGATCTTTATTTTAGGATCCTTTGCTCATATGTCGCTTCGGTTGAACAGTTGAACACGTGTGCTTTGTTCGCGTATATAGAAGTGCCACCATAAAAATAGCGCTAATAAACTATTACACCCTAAGCCGTTTCTGGCAATTCCCTGATTTCTTTCATGTACATTTATGGGATTTCCTTAAGTCTTATGAATTTAAATCTACTTTTGCATATTTAATCTACCTGTCCGCGCACAAATTCCGCGAATATTTAAAATCGTTTTATAATGCCACTAAAACATTATCTTAAACTTCGACGTTTCTTTGTTTCGCTGTATTCGCGGTTTATGATCCCTGGCGCATAGGATTTTAAAACGCTTCTACCTGTGTGCCTTGTGTTCCTTAGGATGCTATACTCTAGTTATATAGGTTTTTGGTTGAAGCGTCGAACATTTGTTTCGTTTGGTGGATGCGTTTGGAAGATGCAAGTTGAGCGTAGTTGCAGCGTTCAAGTATCATTTCTTTAATATAAAATTGGGATTTTCCAGATGTAGTGTGAATTGAAATAATACGTTATCTTGTTATGATAATCCTAATAAATAATTTTTAGTTGGAACTACTAACTAAGGTGACAATAGTCGTGCCTATGAAAAGGAAACCACTTATGAGACTTTTACACACAAGTGTCAAAACGGTAGGTAATTGCCGAAAGCTATTAACATTAAGATAATTTGTGGCTTTTTATGACTATAGTCGTATTATTATAAATAAGGCATTATAACACGTTTATTGGTACTATATCTATATGAGTAATATTATGTCATTATGAAGTTTCCGTTAAATTATGAACTAATCTAAATATTTAAATTAAAATGCTTTATATATTATAGACCACTTAGCTAGTGTTAAAACTAGAAAAAAAATAATATATAAAACTACTTTTTTGTAGTTATAATTATAATTTTTTTATCCGGTCCATGTTAAAAGGCCAAATTAAAAATAAACATTATAAATAGAACTACAAATCCCTAGTTTGGTATAATATCACTTAATTAATACCTAATAAGATATAAATTAGACACAATGTATATTAATAGAAAAATTAATATACAAATTAATTGCAAAGAAAACACCATTCATGATAAATTTTTTATGTGCGAAACCAGTTTTAGAAACTGAAGTATTTATACCTTTAAAAATAATAATAATAAAAATTACCAAAAAATACTAATTCCGTCTTAACAATCTCATGTTAAATTCATTGCTAAACGCAAATTTTAATCACTTTGTACGACAACTGTGGTGGGTTTTTATATCTTGGGGAAGATTTTTTTTGATGGGTACATTTCAATATTGGCATTTTATGGTTTGCCAAATTTAATAAGATTAATCGAAATCAATCTATAATATTTATAGTTACTCAGTATTCTACCCATGATATCTATTGATTGTCACTAAATTCATGCGATATTGCATTTAGTTGAGATGATTTTAAATTGTATGGTAACTGTTCTCCCAATTACCACGCTCTGGCATTTATGAATACTTGATAAATAAGCTAATTTGTATTATTTTTTTTTTACCAAAAACCCATGGGGGAGTTGGTGACTCACTAAGTGAGAAGTGAGAATTTGGGGTAAATTAAAAAAAAACCAGTACAGAAATTTCTGTCAGGTAAATCAGTCACCCATCACCCAATATAGGATATTGTTAAAGGTTTGAGTTATTGAAATTAATAGATTTTTAATTAAAATAAAATTACTTATGTGCCGGTTTGGAAGTTATGGGTGAAATATTAATTACACTGTTCGACAAGGGTTTTTTTCTTGTGTTTCATTACACTGTACGACACGATTTTTCACCCATGATCAAACTGACCAGATTCTGAAAATAAAGCTAAAATAGATCAACTCATTTAAGTTTTTTACGAGCAATTAAATTTTTGGAGCGAAGCTCCCATACAACGACTTGAAAGTGACTTCTTCTTGTTCGCAGAACTCAGCGAGTTGTTAACAGATTTTAATGAATTTTTTTTATTGTTTTTCAAAAGGCTAGGATCGGGTTCTGACGAAGCCAAAATTTAAAATGTGTCCCAAATTAAATTTGTCAAATTAAATTTGTCACAAATTTAATTTGTCAACACATTTTCCTAGTCCGAACCAGCTCCTAGCCATTTGAAAAACATATAAAAAAAATTTGTGACAATTTCAATTTTAATTTTTGACAATTTGTGACAATTTTAATTTTTGACAAATTATAAATTTGGACTTTGTTAGAAACAGCCCATGGCCATTTGAAACATAATTAAAAAAAAATCATTAAAATCTGTTGACAATTTGTTTGTGACAAATTAAATTTGTGGCAAACTTTAAATTTGGGATCGGTCAGAACTACATCCAGGCCATTTGAAATACATTAAAAAAAAAATCGTCAAAATCTATTAACAACTCTCTCAATTCTGCGAACAGGAAGAAGTCATATCAAGTCGTTGTATGGGAGCTTTGCTCCAAAAATTTAATTGCTCATAAAAAACTTAAATGAGCTGATCTAGAAAAACTGGGAGATACGTATATTTTTATTTTAGCAATATTTTCAGAATCTGGTCAATTTGTTCATGGGTGAGGTCAAAAGTTTAAATTTGTCCTACAGTGTTATGTGTTTCTTAGAGTTTTTGACATGGGATATTCAAATACGTAATCAGAATTTTGCTATCAGGGATAGTTTTTTAGTTATTTGAATATAAGTTTTGTTTTCCATTAAAAATGTGTATGGAGGCAATTGTTCAAAAAATTTAGTACAAACAGGTGGCAACATCAGCAACATGCCTTTTCGGCTGCAATTATTGCCCTATTCTATTTTATAATAATAATATTTTATAATCACCTTATTCTCTTTTTAATATTCTACGTAAAATTGGGATGCAACATGTCCTTGAAAGTGCATTTTTGCCCTCATATTTGAATTTCTTTTATAAATGCTGCAGCGACGTGTCCGATGAATATATATGGTGAAAGGTTCTACAAAGACATTCTAACTTTTGAAAACCGTTACGAAATATATGCCTATTATATTCGCTGACTGATCCTGGAACATTTAAGGACACTGCAAGGATATTCAGCATAACATAAAATAAACTTTGTTAACTAATAGAAAATACATATTTGTTCTTCTTATTTTTCAAGTTTTAAGCTCTAGTAGTATCGGTTATTGTATTTAGAAAAGATTCTGTTGATCAAATAAAGTTTTCATTACATTTATGCAAAATGTATTTAAATGCAACATAAAGAATGCTGAAAAAATTAAAATCCAAATAACTAAAAACCTGTGCCATGATATTAATAACCATAGGAATCACAATTCAGATATCCAGAAAAATTTTCGCTGACTGCTCTGGAACATTTTAGGATACTTCAAGGATATTCAGCATAAAATAAATAAAAAATTTTCTTAACTAATGAAAAATACATATTTTTTCTTCTCAGTTTTCATGTTTTAAGCTTTACTAGTATCGGTTATTACATTTAGAAAAGATTCTGTTGGATCAAATAAAGTTTTCATTACATTTATGCAAAATGTATTTTAATGCAACATGAAGAATGCTGAAAAAAATTAAACCCAAATAACTAAAAAACTGTGCCTGATGAATAAAATCTTAAAACATATTTGAAAACGTGATATTAATAACCATAAGAATCACAATTCAGATACCCAGAAAAATGAAAAATATTTTTTTTTGTATAACAGTGTTATTTAAAAATGGGTCATTTTTTATGGGAGGTACCAGTAGGTGTGAACCGATATAGTCCATATTCATTCCTGTGCCCAATTTTCGTAAGCGAACATCTTACGCAAAATTTGACTGAATTCAGTATACGTACAAAAAAGATATGTATGTATGACTATAGGGGTGGTCATATAGTTCGGTCATTTGTATGGAAGGGGTGTGTCAAATAGTTAGATTTTTCTGAGGTTTCGCCTCCTATTGCAATATTAATTAACACACCAATTTTCATTACCCCCAAGTGTCCGTTTGGAAGTTATGGGAGAAAAATTCATCTTCCAAAAATAGGTCATTTTGTATGGCAGGTACCAGAAGGCGTGAACCGATATAGTCCATATTCATTCTTGAATCTAACTTTCATAAACGAACATCATACGCAAAATTTGGGTGAATTGAGTTTACTTATAAAAAATATATGTATGTAAAACTATGGGGGTTAATTCGGTCATTTGTATGGGAGGTACCTGAAGGGGTGTGGCAAGGGTTTCGGTTTTCTTAGGGTTTGTCTACTATTGCAAGATAAATAATCTGACCAAATTTAAATATTGTCTGTTTGGCAGTAATGAAAGAAATATTAATTATCCAAAAATAGGTTATTTTGTATGGGATGTACCAGTAGGGATGGGGCCATTCAGCCCATTTACAATCCCATAAGTTCGTTTTGAAAAATATGACTACTGGTAAATTTTCATACCGATCCGTAAGGTTTACTCGAGTTATCCTGCCCACCAGCCAGACAGACGGACTTAGCTCAATCGTCTTAAAAGTTGCTGAAACGAATTTGAGGCCTAACTCGTCTCCATTACTGCGTTACACTTTTTTTTCGTAGCAAATGATATATACCCTCATCCCTGAGGGTGATGGTATAAAAACACAACATTTACGCAGGTATAATTTAATTCAGCACAATATATATTTTGATTTATACGAGGGTTGCTATATATATTTCGGGTCCTGCCAATACCAGTGATGAATTTTTTCCACATTTCCTTGCTCCAATCGACGCTATCCATTATTTGATCATTCGTCGAATTATGTTGCTTTTTTACGGCCAAATAACATGCAACATCTTAATGATGCTTGTCATACTAATGCCTAAGCATTAAGCCGGGTCGAAAAAAAAAGTTGTCAATGTTACCGCCTTATATGAAAAATTAAGTAAAAACAATTTCGGGGGAGCGAAAAATTTTTTTCTGTGGTCGCGGCAAAAACGCCGGATTCGGGGTTTTTACGATAACATGGTTATTTGTATACCGATTGTCAAGATCTATGCATCGTTGAAAAGGTATTAGCCACAGCTTTGTAAGTGTGTTAAAGACTTTTAACTACGACGCCATCTTCCAGCGGTTCTCATCAATGAATTCTTAAAAACCCCCCTAAGCATATAATTTTTTGATGTAGATTTGAAGGCCTTGAAAAACTATTAACGATTTTAGAAAAAACCGTTAACTTTTATTCAAAAACAAAAAAGTTATACTGATTTAAAAAGTCAGTACATGTGATAATGCGAAATATACATTTGTTTATTTTTATTACATTCGTTTGTTATAAAACGTGTAGAATTGAAAAATATATAAAGTTCAAACAAATAAAAATCAATATTCGAAAATACCAAATAATCGGAATACTTTCTAACTGAAGAACTTCCAAAGATTTTTTAGCGACCAATGTAAATTAAGTAAGATGACGCTTAATGCCATATCGGATCATGAGGAAATCTTTGGTTGAGCAAATAAAACTTTTTATACAAATCTACTTCGAACTATCATATGTACTAAAATGTTGAATCAATATAACTTTTTTGTTTATGAAGAAAATGTAACGTTTATTTCGCAATTATTTTATAGTTTCTACAGGGCTTCAAATCTGCATCAGAAAATTTTATGATTAGGGGGGTTTTTAAGGATACAATGTTGAGAACCACTGGAATATGACGTCATAGTTTTAAGTAACTATATTAATAACAAAGCTCTTGTTAATCCATCTTCAACGATATATAAAACTTAAGAATCGGACAGCGAATAACAAAGTTATGGACAAAACGTCAAAACCGGCGTTTTTGCCACGCCCACAAAAATAAAAATTTTGCACCTCCGAATTTGTTTTTATAAGACTGTTCATATAAGGCGGTAACATTCATATATTTTTTTTTCTCCATATAGATCGACCCGGATTACTAAGCATGCCTCAATTTCACGGTATATCACATTTCGATCAAACTTTATCATTTCACGGACAGCATCGACAAATCGACATCCGACAAAACGACTGTAGTTGGACGACCTTGATGATATTCATCCTGGATCGAACGGCATACGAGACTGAACTCTTAGTACTAGCGAATTAGTGGTTTTTGATGGTGCGTCAAAATAACTTGATTGAGACACTCTTGTCTCAATAATCCACGCCGAAAATAGTAAAAAATCATCGCACGAAAATGTTCACTGGTTAATTCCATTTTTTAAGCGAGATCAATTTTTCAACACACTTTAAATAGAAACCCTTCACTATTTGTAAAAATTACGATAAAACTGGTTATTTGGACTACAACTATATTTTATTTAACTTGGTACCGCAAAAAAAGAGAAGTTTGTATGAGAGGTGGATGTAACTTTGAGCCTCCAGCATCCATTTTTTGTCAATAATTTGTCACTAAAATATTAAGTACTGTTTACGCGGATAATTATCAATCTAACCTCGTACTTTTATATAGTTAATTTTTCTCGTACTTTCTATTGTTATCCGCGCTCCTCTCTCTCTCTTTATACTCTCGCTCTCAATTATCCCGACATGGTACTTTACATCCCGGTACGTGTCATGTAAATCAGCAATTGTAAGATTATTACTCCTGTAAACCCCGAACAGAACGTAAGTTACCCGAACACTTAAACCCCCGAAATCCCTTATTTATTCTTATAAATAAATCATACGTTTTATAACGTTTTATGAAAATACTAATACTTTTTGTGTTTTTATTTTTATACCCGAAATATTTCCTGGGAAATTTATTTTGACACGAAACAAGTACTGATCTTGAATTGTTTATATTTGCTGATAATATATTTATCAATTGTTTAACCTTCGAAAAGGGAAAGTTTTGTAGCTTTTTTTCATCTCATCTTATAACTTACCTTCCGCTTAGAGGATAGAAGCTAGTATACAATGTTGTAATCGCAGGGATACACAGACGGACAAACCCAAAAACAGAGCGTTTGTATGGGAGATGGGAGTTGTTTTTGTCCGATTTTACTCAATTTACAACATAACCTTCGCTTAGAGGATATAAGTTTGTATACCAGATTTCAGCCCATAACTCTAAACTATGGATGTAATCGGAGGACAGACAGAAAGGGAGTTTTGTATGAGAGGCAGGAGTAGTTTTGTCGAATTTTCCTCATTTTTTAACTTAACCTCCGCTTAGAGGATAGAATTTCAAATTCCAAATTTCAGCACGATATCACTTATATTTAGACACCCCCAAAAAAAGGAGTGTTTGTATGGGAGGTGGGAACAGTTTTCGCCCGAAATTGCTCTTCTTAAAAATTAACCCCCGTTTAGAGTATAGAAGCTTGTATATCGAATTTCAGTACTATTGCTCTTAAACTACGACTGTAAACGCGGGAACAGACAGCGGCCACCCACAAAACGGGTGTGTTGGAATGGGAGGTGCGAGTAGTTTTTGTCCGATCTTGCTCATCTTAGAACTTAACTTCCGTTTATAGGATAGAAGCCAGCATGCAGATTTTCAGCTTGACAGCTCTTAAATTACGGTTGTGATCGTAGGGAGAGACCCCAAAAAGGGGCAATTTGTAAGGGAGGTGGGAGTAGTTTTCGACCGATCGGGCTCATCTTCGAACTCAATCTCCTCTTGGAGAACAGAAACTTGCTAGCTCTTAAAATACGGCTGTAATCGCAGGCACAGTCTCCAACAAGTTGTTGCTTGTATGGGAGGTGGGAGTAGTTTTGACCGATGAGGATCTTAGAACTTAACCTCCGCTTTGAGGATATAAGCTTGTATACCAAAATTCTGCTCGGTATCTCTTAAACTACGGTTGTAATCGCGGGGACAGACGGACATCTTTAAATCGACTCAGAATTTTTATCATTTATATACATTTATTGTCATATCTACCATGCCCCGTTATGGGCATTACAAATGGAAGAACAAAATTAATATTCCCTTCACTGCTTTCGAGCGCGTGGGTAGCATACAACGATCTCTTTGCCAACAGTGTTCAAAGGAATAAAAAAAAATACCAAAAGAAGGCGGATCATTTTGCAGCAGGATGATGCGAGCTCATCAGCTGGGCTGTATAAGCACTCATGATGGGTCATCGGCAGTACAGCCCTGATTTGGCAACCAATGACTTCTCTTATCAAGAAAAAACAGCAAGTTAAGCGTTTGAAGTTTTCAAAAACCAAGTTTTTGAGGAGTGTCAATCGGGGTTTGAGCACAAGCAAAAGTATGTTTTATTGATTTTTACAGAGAATATTTTGAAAAACAATAAAACCATTTCCAATGATAGATGACTATTGCTGGGAGCGATAAATAAATAGCAACACCCGTAGAACTGATAATATTTATGCCGATTACTAGTGGCAATTTTTTTTATTTTTGTTCCATAAATTTATATATAACTAAGAAGCTGTTGATTATGCAGAAAATAGATGAAAGGAATTTTTATTCCTTAATTTCGGATTTTATCAAAATTAAACCAGTCTTTCTTGAGTTATGACCAGCTATGGGCAAGTGCAAAATCAAAGTTCAAAAAGAGCGAACGATGTGTACCTACACAAATTGAGCGAGAGAGCCACACACGTATTCTCACACCCATTGAACGAAAACAAACAAATGCATTCAGTCTCGCTAGAGCATTCGCCCGACGCGGTTGTGTCGACGGTTGTTGTTAGCACGGCAATAAAAGTAATCCATTTTTTCAGTAAAAATGAATTTTAATATGTTAATGTGCGTTGCCACGCGCACGGCAGTAATATTTATTAATTATTTCCGGGATTTTTATATCATAATTTTGTTTATAATTATGGAAAATAATATAACAATTACCTTCTCTACAGTGAGAGAGGGAAGAGAGTAACTCACCAACACAAACTCATATTGTGGTTGTATTGGGCTGCCGTTCATTGAAATAAAACATTGAAGCACAAACACATGCAAGGCTTTCAAAGTAGTGGTGCCCATAGCTGGTTATGACCCCCAAACGTGTCTGTAGAAGCTCAAAAACTTCATGCCAAAAACGGCACGGGTAAACCTACTCCAATCGTGCACAAACTTTTGCTATTATAAAATCTGCATAGATTTGTCATTTTTACGGCCAACCTAGTGTGCACAGTAGTCAACGAAAGGGATTTTTAGTGCCCCGCCAATCACATACATTTAAATGAAATTATTCAGCAGTAAATATTTTTTTAAGTTTGTTAAAAAGTAGTTTATAATTGGCCACCAAACTTTATATTTATAGGTTATGGTTCCGAAGTTATACGCAGACACTAGTGAGCATAAAGATACACGCGCCACTGTATTTCGTTGCAGATGGACTTGATTGTTAAAAGTCCCAAAACCGAATATGAGGAATGAACAAGAGTCCAAAACTACACTTTCACATCCAACAACAACAGAATTGTATTTAGCTAAGTTTATCTTTTGTGCAGATCTTTACCTTATGGGGTGATCACGAAATTATACGCAGTGGTTTTTAATTACGAAATAAAACTGTGTAGCGAGTTATTCCTTTTGTTTGTTTGAATGAAACACGCAAATGGAACTTCTCGTTAATTTTACTTTATTGCAGATTATTTAATCTGTAAAACAATAATGAACAATCCTCGTCGATGTGCGACCTTTTATACTCTTTACACGAGAGCTTTTGTGATTTTGCACACTCAACATTCGCTCAAAATCATGCGACGAGGAGTGCTTTACAAATATTTACAGTTGCACTAGGAACATTTGAGTGAAAGCTATTTTGTGAGATCGTTAGTGTTGTACGTTCACAAATTTGTCAAAAGTAACGATTACATATTATGGTTACTAAAACTTAAAGGCAAAAATGATAAAAGAAATAATAATGAACGAATAGAATGAAATAATAAACTAATAACGAATAAAGCTTTCATAGCAAATACAAAATATACTGATTATAAGGGATTTATATGTAATTTAACGCTACAACTGTTTATTAAAACACCATATAAATTAAAAATAAAAAAAACATTAAAATTGGACTTTTGGTTAGACTCTATAAAAACTTTCAAACCGCTTTTACTGTCGATTAAAGCTCTGGTCTGTATTAACTGTTGCAGTACATTTTACAAACAAGTATGCCCGATACAATTTTAATAGGGTTCTCAGACTTCAACATTTTCTGAACTAAACGAACCCTGTGTTTCCATCCTGCAGTGAATAGACGCATTCGCTTGTTGACAAAATTTAATAAATCTCCTGGTTTCGCCGTAAGAAAGGCAATAACTTTATTTTCACTATGTCAACTTACTCTGCGGAGGTTATGCGACAGGTTGGGAAGGCCAGCAAATATGTTGCTCACAACATTAAAAATACTATGTCAACCTCGTCCGAAAATGATACAATTTATTTTATTTTTTAAATATCTCGTTAATCTAAATGAGATAATGTATACATGTAAGCATTTTTTAATGGTTTTTTTTAAAAAGGACAAAGTGGCCCACAGTGGGATCGCTTCTTGTTTAAAAACAATAAGGGATGGTTCTAGACCATTAAAATTTTGCACCGAACATTATATAGACAAAATAAAGAGAGAAAAAAGGAAGTTTAATCAAAATCAGCTACGCCCACCGCGTACCGCTTATACAACCCAAATAAAATTATTCCTATCCCAGCAAAAGTGTTAAAGTTTGACACATACACTACTTAAAGTAAACAACAGATGCGTGCAAAGTTTAATCCAAATCGGCCACGCCTACGGCAATATGGGTTTTTTGCACAAAAATTCTTCCTGCTACGGAAATTTCTGATAAGTTTTTAATTTTTATAAGAAATAATTTTAAGAAATAATACCTTTTACAGCTTTGTAGTCCTTTTAATTGACAACAGGATGAAAGAATATAAAACTGCAAACGCCAATTAACTCCATTTTGCCTATAGTTTCACCAATGCATAGGTTAGTTTTAAATAAATCTATGTGTGACCTGTTAAAATAATATATTAATAATATAATATCATGCGATTTACTTTATTAATTGTGGAGTTTCGGGAGGTAGGTACTTAGGTACCACCTATATATTAGACCATTTCATTTTACCAATTTTGTCGAAAAGTCATTGGGATAATATATTTTCTATTTCTACTTAAAAAAACAAAAATTTTGGTATATAAAACTTGAAAATTGATCGACGTTTAGGGGTCGCGCAAAATCGTTTAAGGTTTTTGGCTGCAAAAAGGCATGTTTCAAAAATACTGATTTACTTATATGATTAAAAGTTGTGATACGCTTGACCGATTTTGTTCAGAATAGACTTGTTTTAAAGGTAATAATATTTCACACATTTTCTGTGAAGACATCAAAACATTTCAGATAGTAGTTTGAGTTTAAGAACCCTTCAAACCTAAAAATTTTAAAATTTCAATTCAAAATTTACCTACTTTTGCCCATTAAAAAATTATTTTTTTTAGTTTTGGCTCTAATTTTTGTATATCTTTAAATGCACAATTGACAAACACTTCCTAACGATACTTTTGATGTATAATATAATGAATAGAATTTTTAATTGTTGCTGAAATTTTTACTATTTCGCTAGTAATGAGCTAAATGGATTAATTCAGATCAACATTTTTGTGGTCAAAATTTACGTTCAAAACTGGTTTACGTGTCCCCTTGCAACACAAGCCCCATTAAACGACATTTTGTTGATAAAATCTTAAAAAAAATACCGCAAATCAAATGAAATGATAGCAAATGTTGCACTCAAACTTTTGTGTGGCATTTATGGTATATAAGTGACATCGCGTTCGGCTTTTTTCTTTTCGATCCCACGCATACCGAAGGAACTTTAATTAAAATTACATCTGCATTAAAGCATCCTGGTGACCAAGATTGCGAAGGAAATGTTACAAAAATGATTTCAGAAAATACTATGAAATTCTTCAATATTATTGGAGTAGACAGCAGTTTTCTTGCTATCCACCCGTCAAATTGGCCCAAGAATGAGAATTTTAAACGGATTAAAGAAATTGTGAAAAACATCAGCGTTGTCAACGATTGCTATTGGGTTTATTAAAACTGTGAACAACACTTTTACGAAGGATAATAACCAGCAAAACTAATTAGTACAAGTCACTGAAAAACGCAATAAAACATACAAAAAGAACACAAAAGGTGTTATCGTATCCAATTTGAAAAAAAATCTTCTTTTTAATTACCTAAATCGTTTTCCTTACTAAAAATATACATAGTACACAGTTTTCGTTTAATTTTTATCACTATTGATTATTATTGCTGCTGCTGAACATATGTCATTTGCATGGTCCTGCCATACATCAAAAGTATCGTTAGAAAGTGTTTGTCAATTGTGCGTTTAAAGATATACAAAAATTAGAGCCAAAACTAAAAAAAATAATTTTTTAATGGGCAAAAGTAGGTAAATTTTGAATTGAAATTTTAAAATTTTTAGGTTTGAAGGGTTCTTAAACTCAAACTACTATCTGAAATGTTTTGATGTCTTCACAGAAAATGTGTGAAATATTATTACCTTTAAAACAAGTCTATTCTGAACAAAATCGGTCAAGCGTATCACAACTTTTAATCATATAAGTAAATCAGTATTTTTGAAACATGCCTTTTTGCAGCCAAAAACCTTAAACGATTTTGCGCGACCCCTAAACGTTGATCAATTTTCAAGTTTTATATACCAAAATTTTTGTTTTTTTAAGTAGAATTAGAAAATATATTATCCCAATGACTTTTCGAAAAAATTGGTAAAATGAAATGGTCTACTATATATATTTGTTTTTATTTCTAACTATATTTTATTTATTTTTATTGTAACTTCCAAACGGAAAAATGCATTATCATTAATTTTTCTCAGATTAATCCTAACCCCAGAAAATCGAATCATTGCCACATCCCTTTTGGTACCTCTCATATAAGTAGTCAAATTTTGCTACCTTCTGTTACCTCCCATTTCCCTTCTAATACCTCCCATACAAAATGACCTATTTTTGGTACTTCTCATACAAAATAGGCGTACCGACTTTTCGCTGAAAAACGAAAATGGCACATCGCCCAAAAATAGTAAAAAAAAATGTCACGACCAAAATTATGGACACATTAAGGCCATAGCTAGTAAACCCATTATAGCATTAGCTGTGTTCGTTTACTTGCAAATTTGCACAAATTTGTGCATGTTTGCGAATTTTTACCGGAGTGCGTTCGTTTACTGCTATATTCCAATAAATGACAGCGGGAGAGCGTAAAATTTTGACAGTTCAATGCTAAAAAGTTTGCAAATTTTGGTTGAATAAATTTTAGCCAACCAAAATTTGTAAGATAGAGCGGTTAGAAATTTGAATTTTTAATTGTCCAACTCCAAAATGGGTTCCATTGTTTCATCGGTGTCTTGCGCAAAAACATAAAAACTAAAATCAAATAAAAACACATCAACTGTTTTCTTGCAATTTTTTACTGGATGTTGTTCGAGTACTTTCCTGCAAATTTTGCATGGCTCTCTTCCAAACTACAATCTTGGAAATTAGTACTGCGGAAGTAAACGAACACAGCTACTATAAAAGACGATTACGGTGGGAGCACGCATACGTCGTAGTCGGTCTCGCAACTCTTTCTCTCTCTGCCATTTTTCATAATTCGATAAAAAAAATTTTTTAAATTTTTGGAGGTGCGCTTAATATTTAGGGTATCTCTTACCCGATTTTCATATATAACCACTTAAGTTAAAGACAACAAAATTCTCCACATGTTCTTCCTTGAAAGTTTTTAAATAAGAAATGTGGTTGACCACAGACCACTGAGATAGCCAATGCCTACTCCAAACAACTCTCTCAATAACTCCATACAAATCCTCCTAGTTCTGATGTTCCCGACATGCAGTGGCAGCATATTGCGAATTCTATGACCACTGCCGCAACAACCGTACTGGGTTATGAAAAACCACGCTCAGACAAGGCCTGGTACGATGACGAATGTCGCGAAATGTCTGAGGAAATGGATGCTGCATACAAGGCAAAACTGCAGCCAATGGCGACGCGTGCGGTGACGGAGCGTTATAAAGAGAAAAGGAGGGAGATGAAACGCCTGTTCAGACGGAAAAAGCGTCTGTGGAAGAAAAGAGAGAGCCAGGATATCGAAAACTACAGGGATAGAGGTGAGGCCCGAAAGTTCTACCAAAAGGTAAAAAGTAAAGGTTTTGGAACGGAAATCTGGTCACGGACACTCAGAGTGTGCTGCAAATATGGAGGGAACACTTTCAATCTCTTCTCGTTCCCGAAGGCAGCATAAGTGACGAAATCGCACCAATCATCGACGATGGAGTAGATTGTCCACCACCGAGCCAAAACGAGATCAGCACGGCAATTGCCCGGCTTAAAAATAATAAAGCTGCGGGAGCCGATGGACTGCCGGCAGAGCTTTTTAAAGCAGGCGGCGATGACCTGGTAACATGCATGCACCAGCTCATAAACACGATTTGGCTCAGGGAATGCATGCCCGATGATTGGAATCTGAATGTCCTATGTCCCGTGCTTAAGAAAGGCGATCCTAGTGTGTGTACCAACTATCGCGGGATTAGCCTTTTACCCATCGCATACAAGGTCCTGTCTAGTGTGTTATGTGAAAGACTTAAGCCCCTCCTGGCGAACCTGATTGGACCTTATCAGTGTGGCTTTAGACCTGGTAAATCCACCACCGACCAGATATTCACGCTACGACAAATCCTGGAGAAGACCCAAGAAATGCAGATCGATACCTACCATCTGTTCATCGATTACAAAGCTGCATTTGACAGTCCGATACGACAGAAATTGTTGGATGCTATGGCTGAGTTTGGTATCCCCGCAAAACTAATTGGACTCTGCGGGATGACACTGACTGACACGAAGTCTTCAGTGAAAATTGTCAGAGCCATTTTCTACCAAGCGAGGCTTTAGACAATGCGATAGTCTGTCCTGCGATCTCTTTAACATCGTAATGGAGATGATCATGCGGAAAGCAGCAGTAAACAGGAATGGCACCATATTTAACAAAAGCCACATGTTGCTCGCGTATGCTGATGATATCGATATTATTGGACGTGGATTGCGAGATGTTACTGCGGCTTTTTCGAGCATTGAAAAGCAGTCGGCTGAAGTGGGTCTGGTGATAAACGAGGACAAAATCAAGTTATTTGTTTCAACGAACAAAGAGTCCACTCGTCTGGGACGCTGCGTGAACGTTCACAACTATAATTTTGAAGTGGTAGATGATTTTGTCTACCTTGGCTCCGCCATAAACAAAAATAATAATATCAGCCTCGAAATCAAAAGACGAGTATTGATCGCAAACCGTTGCTACTATGCGCTAAGCAAGCGATTTAACGACAAAGCGCTCTCTCGAAAAACAAAGATCCAGCTCTACCAGACTCTGATCCTACCTGTCTTGCTCTACAGCGCAGAATCGTGGGTAATGACACAAGCGGATCAATCTATTCTGGGAGTCTTCGAGAGAAAAATACTCCGCAAAATATTTGGACCCATCATCGTGAACGGCGAGTACCGTCGTCGAATGAATCATGAGCTGTATGAGCTGTACAACGACATCGACGTGGTCGAGCGCGTTCAAATAGACCGAATGCGCTGGCTTGGACACGTTGTACGAATGGACGATAACGCTCCGGCTCGAAAAGTCTTCGGCAATAAACTCGATGGGCGGCGCAGGAGGGGGCGACCAAAACTCCGATGGATGGACCAGGTGACGGAAATGTTAAGTAAGCTTGGTATGACTAACTATCTACGGCTACTGATAGATGAATTTCTGTTGTTGCTGCCAGTAAAGAAGAAGAAGAAGAATGTGGTTGTGATGCTAGCGATTTAAATAAATTGGTTGTTGTGTTGTTTTCTTTGATAAAGGGTCAACTATATGTAAAAAATGCATAAATAAGGTTTGCATTGCGTTTTCTATTTTTCCTACGACAATAAATAATTTTTTAACCCCAAAAAAAAAATTTCAGTTTTTCATGTTATTTAAATCGCTAGCATCGAAACGACATTGCTTATTTAAAAACTAAAAGATCGATCTAAGAAAATTTTTTAAAAATCATTTTTGTGTTTAGGATTTCAAACTCTATGGCAAAAGTGTTTTGAAATCAAAAAAATTGTTGTTCTGTGTTATTGAATAACAAAGTTCAAACTTTCAAATAAACCCAGAAATTTTAAAAAATTATCAGTATTTTTTTTTATAATCGAATCAAATTTAAAATGGCGCCCACCCTTATTTTTTATTATATTTATAGGCGAAACCTACAAAAATGGGGAATTTGCCCCAATAGAAATTATGATTAAATATTCAATTGGTACCACAAAAGACACCCAATAACAAAATACCCTATGCCTAGAGATATTGAATTTATCTTTTTAACATTTATCATATGTCCCGTCACGTAATACGATTCAAAGTCCTATCCCCAACCATTTACTCTCCGCAAGTAGGCAAATAATAAAACATAAGTAATTTAATTTAAAAATCTAAAAATTTCAATAATTCAAGAGTTAAGTCATCATACACGAGTCGAGGGTTTACATTAGCCAAAGAAAGGGTTAATACTATATTGTCATATCTATCATAACAACTCTGTTTCTTCTGAACGTCTTCATTCGTTGTATTGTTATCACACATTCGCTTTCACACTCTGTTTTATTATTGCTGTGACAAGTTGCTCTCTCGTAACGGCAGCTATCATAATATTCAATGTAACACTCTCCAATACTATTTATGTGGGATACAATTAACTGACAAACCATGTAGAGGGGGGGGGGGGTGGGGTTTGGGTTAAAGAGAAATAGCAAATACAGTGCAACCTGGTATAACGCGCATCTAATAGAAAAGTTAGCAGTTGCGAAAACAGATGTTGTTGCTCTATAATTGTGTCGAAGTTTTTAAGGGGGGTTTCTTCCCTGTTACGGTTTAAATTTAAAAAAAAAAACGCAAAAACACTTTCAAACCATTCTTTTTAAATAATTTTATAAACAAAAAAAAAACAAATAATAACTAAGATACACTTTTTAATGTACAAGGGATATATTTTTCTATATCATAATTTCACGATGATTTTAAAGAACATATGGGGAATTCCATAGTCACATACACATCGTGACACTTCATACGTTTCAATGAGATAAGAAATAATGAAAAACTTGATTTTTTTATTTATAGATTTTTTTATAGAGATGAAATCCTTTGAGCTGATGGTCCTAAAATAGTAGCACATAAAGAGGGTGACGTTACGTGACAAAAATAGAAGTCTTTTTTTCTTTTTTCACAATAACACAAACCAGTGCGAATTGACTCGAATTTTTTTGGTAAAACCTTTTTTTACCCTTTAATGACAAGAGCGAAATTGGAATTTTTTTTAAAGATTTTGTCAGTATTATATATAAATTAGTTGAAAAACGATTTTATATAAAAAAGTAAGTCGAAAAATTTTGAAAAAATATCCATTTTTATTAGTGTTATGACGACTGTAACCATATGGTAACAGCTTTAAAACAGATAAATAAAAAGAACCAAGTACAAAATAATTCATGCAATAAGTTTTTTTGATATTTCATATCCTTCTCAAATAACAAAAACTAAAAGTCTTTAATACATCAGTCTTTAAACAACCATAAAATGTTCTTAATATGGAGTGACTTTTTATATCCCTTTATATTGCCAATTTTAAATGATCCCCCAAGCTCGCTACTGACGTCTGATCGCCTAGCGGTAAATCATGAATGAAAGATCAAAGCATGTTTTGATGAAATCTAAAAAGAAAATTCTTCACATTGATTTCTAAGTTTTATTTTATTGCATACAATATCTAACCCTGTCTACGTTACCATATGGTAACAGTCGTCACTAATGGGTTAATTTGAAGCGACGTATCGTTGTGTGAGAACATATGTGACATAAATTTCCTTTTTGATAATTTATGACGAAATTATTTAATTTATATAGAAAATGAAGATCGTTAAAGCAATTTTGCAGTCCGTTTAATCATAAATGACATTTTAATTTCATAAAATTAAGGTATCCGTCTTTACTAAAACGCCAGGAAAAATTTTTTTCTAAAATTGTTTTTTCTTTCACTGTGGACTTTCTGTGGAAATACTCATAATGTTTTTTAAGACAATTCATTTTCCATTGCAAATTGAACCCTAATGTTAAAAGAATCAATAAAAGATTTAAATTTGGGAAACGCTCGAGTAAAACTTTACCGATTTCGTCTTCGCTTTTATTTAGTTTCTTCCAAAGGAATTTCTTCTACAGTTGAATAATTGCATTCCAAGCGTAAATTACGATATTCTGGGAATAGAGCTGAATCGAAAACTAATTTCTAACGCCACAGTTTTAGGCAGCACTAAACTTTGAAATAATTCCAATAAAGAAATAAATAAATAAGAAAAGCTAATAAATTTTTTTTTTTTTGAAAAATTAGCTGAAGAGAATTGTCTTGAAAGTTACATTAACTGAGTCAAACAATGCAAACAATTTGCGAATTGCAATAATCGGGGATTTACAAATATAAAGGGTTGCATTAAGCCAGCTGACACTGTAAAAGCAAAATGCAATAAAAGAGAATTAACTTCAGTTGTTGTAATTTTGTTGTTTCTAACTACATTGTAACTGACATTTGAACAATGCAATATAAAATGTTTTTTGTTGATTGTTTTCGAAAGCTATTCATCGAATTTACTATTAAACAAATTAACAAAATGTAAATAAAAAAAAACAGTGTAGTGTCCATTTATTTTTGTGTTTCTTTATTTTGTAAGCATTTTTTTTATTTATTGCTAATCCAAGTGTTCAATGCAACCAATAGAATTTGTGAAAACAGTGAAGAAAAAAAGCAAAAATCCGGAGAGGATTGTTGCGCTTACAAAAAATGGCGCAACCGCCACCTGACCAAAATTTCTATCATCCGCATGCCCATCCTCACGCTCATCCTCATCATCACGGTCATCCTCATCCACAGTTGCAGGTGCCAGCTCACTTCGGGAATACATTAAATGGGGTATGTACGTGTATGATCGCAAGGAAATCAATGAAAAGATAAGAAGAATGGGGGGGGAGTGATCGAAATTTAGATAAACAAATGTGACACTGACAAATTTTAGACAACATTTGGTGTAGATTTGGTCTAACCGCTAATATGTGATTTAAAAGGTCTATCCCACAAGTAGGATAATGTTGGCTTCAGTTGTTATTACCCAGATCATACCAATATGTGGATAGTGCAAGATAAATCACAGGTAATCCACCACCGTTTCAATGAAAATGCGATAGAGTTGAGTGGAATTCGTTCATAGTTTCAAAACTAGCACGTGAGCATTGTGGATAATTTATTTATACATTGTCTTCAGACAGCAATTTGAGGAATGGACATTTCGCGTAAGAGCTTTTCAAAACCTGACCGTGGTGGTGAGAAAGCGTTATAACTCATTGATAGGGAGAATGTCTTCCTTATGTTATTAACGGGATGAGTGTTTTAAATTAGTGATAAATACGTTCCAAAAGTGTATCACATACAAGGTGTCATATTAGACCCTAGGTTTCTTTAAACCAAATTCGATTCAAGACTTTTTTAGTCGTTTGATCCATGTTCGTCTGTCTCTCCGGCTGGTATGCACGATAACTTTCGAAAGACGTAACTGATTGTCTTTGCATGGGATAATATTTTCCTAAAACTACTAACACGATTGCATATGGGCTTCCTGGTCACGCCCTCTGTGGTAATTCCCATACAAATGTAGCATTCCGATCACTTTAGAAATCGAGTAATAATATCAATACAGCGATAACAGGATAAAGTTTTGGAGAAAAAAAATATACATTACAGTCACAGTATTATAAACTAAGGACATGAGTAAAATCCTGCTTCTGAAGCTAAATAATTATTGCAACAGCTATCCGTTTATCTTCTCGGTTTTTAACGCCTTTCCAATACAAACATAAAATGTATCTTCACATTGATTTTCTTTAGCAGTTATTTTATTATAAATCTTATGCCAAAGCAATAATCTGATCAACTTACAGCTAATTGACGATCGTAACGCTGGCATCAACTACAACTACATAGGGCCATATCAACTATCCAAAGGTGAGAATACAGTTCCTGTCCAAAACTATATCACAAATTAGGTATATATACCTGTATTATGTCGTTGCAGATGATTTCTCCGACCCATTGGTGATGCGCCGTCCGCGGCGGACTAGAACAACATTTACCAGTGCCCAAATTACAGAACTGGAACAACATTTCCTCGAAGGCAGATATCCCACAGCATCTCGAATGGCTGAACTATCTGCCAAATTGCAATTGGGTATGGCCCAAGTGAAAATTTGGTTTAAAAATCGCAGACGACGTCACAAAATTCAATCTGACCAACAAAGAGATTACATGGGTGACGTAATGGTTCTATCACCTCCGGAGCCAACTTCGGGTCAATCGGAAGCTAATGGTAATGGCAGCAGTAGCAGCGGCTCCGGCTCGTCGGGTGGACCTCCAAGCTTACATTCCTTGAGCTTAAATGCCAGCAACGGATCACCATCAGGGCGCACAAACGCCATGGAACAGTATGTAGAACCTGTATTTAATCATTACTACTACAACAACAACAATCATGCATCACACCAACAACAGGTCCATCATGGGCATGCTCCGCTGAGTCACCCATATGCGGCCACTGCCGGAGGTCAGTATTATACACCACCTCCGACACAACAACAACAGCATCAACAAGAGTACCCTCATCACTTCCAGATGCAACACAAACGACAAACGACCATTAAAGACGATCCCGATTACAATCATGACAATCCGTATTTTATAAAGATGCCAACGGCTGGTGCCCCAGCGGTTAATCCAGTAACTAAAACAGCGCCGCCATCAAGTGCAACATCGCAGAATTCAGAGGTTTACGAGCCGCTTACTCCAAAAAATGACGAAAGCTCCAGCCTCTGCAGTGGTAACAGCGGTGAAAATAATGTAGATGCTGGAGAAGAAATGAACGAATCAAAATCAAATTTGCGGGTGAGTATAGATTGATAAAGTGTAAACCAATACCTAGGGTAGGGTGGCATCGAAAATGTACATGTGTACAACATATAAAAGCTGACAGTACCTAATATTATACTGATTGTTCTGAAACAACAGCAAATTTGAGGGAGTTTGAAGCGTAGAGTAGTTAGAAACAAAGAATTTTGTTGTTAATAAGAACATTCAGTAAAATTATATCCTTGATTATTATTTCTCTTACTTCTTAATGAATATAACCCTACCCTACAGGTAGGAGGGTTTATATCATTTGATACGACCCAAAAGTGTAACACACAGAAGGAGTCACTTTAGATCCATGTTTCTTTGAACTAAATTCGATTTATGACTTTTATAGTCGCTTAAGCCATGCCCGTCTGTCTGTCTGTCGGTCTGTCTATCCGACTGGTATGCACGACAACTTTCGTAAGACGCAACCAATTGTTTTAAAACTTAGCATGGGTTAATGGGTTCTCAAAACCACTTACGGTTTTGCAAATGGGCTACATGGCCGCCACGCCCCTTCTAGTACCTCCGCGATACAAATGTACTATTCCACCTACTTTAGAAATCGAGTAATTATATCAACATACTCAACGCGATCGTGCCCACATTCTGTATTTTGTTAAGCTATAACAGGATTTTCAATTTTTGATATAGTTAAGTCGTTTGAGCCGTCTATGTGTCAGTCCGTCTGTCTATCCGACTGGTACGCACGACAACTTTCGAAAGACGCAACCAATTGTTTTATAACCCAGCATTGAGTAATATTTCCCCAAAAACAATTACGGTATTGCAAATAGGCTACATGGCCGCCACGCCCCTTCTAGTACCTCCGATTCAAATGTACCATTCCACCCACTTTAGTAATCGAGTAATTAAATCAATACACCCAACGCGATTGTGCCCAAATTCTTTATTTTGTTAAACTATAACAGGATAAAGTTTTGGAGAAAAAATTGGATGTCTAGCCACGCCCCTTCTGGCACCTCCCATACAAATGTACCAATCCGCCCACTTTAGAAATCGAGTAATAATATATATAAAAAACAAAACCGAAGAAAAAAAACAGGAAGCTTAGCCACGCCCTTTCTGGTATCATCCAATCAAATGTACCACTCCACCCCCCTTTAGAAATTTAGTAGTTTGATGGCAGGGCTGCTGCCTTCTACAAAATGGTTCCAAACTTGCCACGAAACCGATTCCACACCTTTACCAAAAAGCATTTGAAACTGATTTTACTATATCTCACATTTTCTCAAATTGGAACTGACCTTGACGAACCCGCGACTGAAGTGTTAGTAAGGGACCGACCTTAGCATGATAGGTAGAACACGCGACTATAGTGCGGCAGACCAGGATATGATTCCTGTCTCAGTCATTTGCATTTTCTTTGATCGGCGGCCTTCTCGATGTTGTCGACAGCGCAACTTCGTAGTATTTGAATCTAGTAAAAGTTTTTCAAACGTTTGAATTCATCCTTAAACTGTAAGACCTGTTGAGTATGCATAAAAAATATAGAGGCGTGATAATTACCTAAATGTGAGATGCTCTCCCATATCTCATTCATGGCATGTAATAGAAAATGTACTATTTTGAGTTTTATTTCGCTTTGCTATTAGACTAAAAAAAAACTTAATTTCCCTTTACACCCCATGAACGGCGTATGGGATAACTTTTTGCGTTGTTTTTTAGACGAATGCAAGAGTCAGCTGTTTGAGATCCTTATACAAGACATGACTTTTTAAATCGTTTGATCAATGTCCGTCTGTCTATCTGGCTGTCCGGCTGTTGCGAACGATAACTTTCGAAAGATGCAACCAAATGTCCGCCTACTTTAGAAATCGAGTAATAATATCTATACATCCAAGCGATCGTACCCAAATTTTGCATTTAGTAAAGCTAAAGCGGATAAAGTTTTCGAGAACAAAACTTAAAAGTCTAGTCACGCCCCTACTGGAACCTCCCATACTCATCTGGTACCGCCCAATTTAGAAATCGATTAAAATTAGTAATACACCCAACGCCATCGTGCCCAATTTCTGTATTTAGTAAAAATATAACAGTATAAAGTTTTGGAAAAAAAAATTGGAAGTCTAGCCACGCCCCTTCTGATACCTCCCATACAAATGGGCCATTCCGCCCACTTTGGTAATCGAGTTATAATATCAATATACTAGAAAATGTTATGTTTTATGAAAATGTAAATGTTACTGTTTTTTTTTTTATTTTTTATAAATTATTTTTATGAAATCAGTTTCTGTCGCTCCCATGGAGCCTCCTAGGGCTGTAAAATGTATGACCGACCCCACACAATTTTTTCCTCCTAAAATTTTTCTAAAACATATCTAATCTATATCTTCACCCCATAAGGGAGTTCCCATACAAAAATCAAAATGTTATAAAATTTGCTCGCACCGCTCTAAGTACCCCAACGGCGCGCCTATCGGATTCAAATAGATATTTAGCCTAATAATGAGTACAGTAGTTTTGACTTTACTGCCACACCGTATTTTGCACGCATTTTGTGCAGGTAAGTCAAAATGGCACTTAAGTTAAATTTTTTAACTGCAACAAATTGGCAGTTATCCGATTATAAAACAAAAGCACATATTTGTCTGATCTATTGTTTTGATTTATACTAGGAACTCACATACATACACACTGTTATTTGTTTGGTTTTTTTTTTTAAACCAAGAGAGAGTTATAAATAGAATGTAAGAATCATAGACAGGCTGCGAGCATTCTAACAAAAACAAACTACATACATAGCTTTCGTTAGCAACAGTTGCAAAAAAAAATGTTGTGGCTGTTAAATAAAAAATTATCAATGAACATGGTGTCATAATTCCAAATATTTGTGGCAGCTATCTTAAATTGGCACGTATCAAATTGGCACTTAAACAAGTACATTTCATACGAAATTGAAGAAATAAGATAAATTTTGTGGTTTTTGGCAGGTATCTCAAATTGACAGCTAAAAGAGTGGCAGTTAAGTCAAAACTACTGTATTAATGCTGTTATTTGAATTGAAGAAATGTTAAGAACTTTTTCCAGATGTTATGTGTAAAATTCGATTCCAGATAATGACAAGGACTTTGGAAAAACCCAAACTTACAATACTGATCCAATTGTTCGGAAAAACATTTGAAGTAAATGAAGATTATGCGCTATGCGAGCTGCCGGAGCCGACGTTGCCGAACACTGCGATGAAGATAAAGAGTAGGTACGTACTGTAAAAATGTTACAAGAAATAATTTACCCCTCTAGAAAAAAATTTGTATGGGGACCAACTTCACCTTTGTAAGGGGACCATGTTCACCTTTAGGGGGTGAAGATAGGGAGTGGGTATGTTTGGGGAAAATGTTAGAAGGGCAAAATAAGTTAGATCGGTTCTACAATTTATCCTGCTAGTGGCGACTCTAGCTTCGGAACTTTTTGTTGTTGTTTTTCCCAACCCAACCATCTTTGACCATGATGCGCAGCCATTTGCCCCCACTCCATCTTTGCTTCCTCTAACCTCAAATCGACATCGAAAATTCGTGCACTATCCTAATATACACTAGGGTATGTCGATCACCTCCTAGAATGAAAGATAACTTGAAGACGATATCAAAATTGTTTTTGCAACGCCCTTTGACTACGCGCTTTTTGTTTTCTGTGTAGCCATTTTAAGTTTTTTCGTAACGTGTGACATACCACTGTTCTTAGAATGACATCAGCTACATTTTCTACTTTGATGTCTTTTGACTCCGACGTCAAGTTCTAGTATTGCCTCCTGGAATGTCGGCTTACCTACAAAATCCACTTTTGAGGTAAATTGAGATTTTAACGGCTTGTGGTAGAGAAAGATACATCTTGTTGTAGTTTTTCTTCAATTTGAGTCTTGAGGTGTGTAAAATGGTTTGGTAACAAAAACAGCTAAATCCACTCATAGGACAATTTTTGTAGAAATACAGTACATTTCTACTACATTTTTTGTTTTCCAAATGTCAAATGGGTTGATTGTAAAATGACAAAAAAATGATAAATGGGATATTGTTGGGAGTCAACTGGACATCAAAAATCCACTTGAATCAAAATCTTAGCTGATTCTTTTTTTATGATAAAAGAATTTTTGGTTTTTTATCTCCGTTTTGTGCTTTTTTAAGAAATAACGCTCTTTGCCCCATGATTCCACCATCAAATCGTAGAGATATTACATAGTGTTATATCTCTTTGGAAGCATACGGACTTTAGCTGTTCGAATGGATTTTTTCTGCACAACAGTAAGTTTTGCGGAGAAAAACTTAAAATCTCTTATTTTTTATCCCGAATATCTTATATTTTTCTGTTTAACTTATTTAACTAAATATATCAAGTGAAAGTGAGAAAAAAAACATTTAAGATGTTGTAAATATTGTGTGTGTGTGTGTGTGTTACTTCATAAAAGAATACGTTTTGTAACTTTTAAACGGATAATGGTATCTGGATAAAATTTGAAGCAAAGTGTTTTCCAATAAGCGGTGTTATTTTGGTATTTAAAGAAAAATTACACTTTTTTGAGATAAATGTTCGAATGTTTATTTCATAATAAAGAGGAAGGTATGCCGTTAATAACACTGTGAGACAAATGGTAGGGGTCAGTGATCGGGAAGGGTTCAAACTACCGGGGAAAGTTAAATCGGTAAAAAAAAGTTATACGTGACCCGGCGTTTTGCTGGGTCACGTCTAGGAATCGAGATATATCGATTTGAAGTTAGTAATTATCATATAGGGGAAATTGTCACCTTTGGTGGTCTTTTTTTGACATAACTCGAGAACCAATAGTCCGATTTTGCTCAAACAAATTTAAAAAAATTACAATACCTTTATTCTGTTCATATAACGTTTTTCTATATAATCAACAGTTTTGCCGGTAAAAAAAATGTATGAAGAAAAAAATTTTTTTGCCTAAAATATTAAATTTTTTTTATTTTTTAAATTCATAAAAAATCCAAAACGGCAAAACTGTTGACTATATAGAAAAACGTTTTAAAAACAGATTAAAGGAATTGTAATTTTTAATTTTTTTAAATTTGTTTGAGCAAAATCGGACTACTGGTTCTCGAGTTATGTCAAAAAAAGACCACCAAAGGTGACAATTTCCCCTATATGATAGTTACTAACTTCAAATCGATATATCTCGATTCCTAGACGTGACCCAGCGAAACGCGGGGCCACGTATAACTTGTTTTTGACCGATATAACATTTCCCGTTGGTTTCATCCCATCCCGATTTTGACTGTCGCATAGTGTAATGAAAAACAACATCAACCGAATGGCCACCAAGAGCACGCTTACAGGACCATATCCTTTTCATGAAATTTTCCATAACCAAATCGCAAAGTGGCTGCCCTATGTTCTCGATAGCCTCAGGAATTTTATCTTTGAAGTATTGAATCGACGCTGGGCTGTTGGCGTAGACCTTATCTTGTACGAGGCCCCAAAGGAAGAAGTCGCAAGCTGTTCAATCACAAAATCTCGGTGGCCAATTGTCTTCAACACTTCGATCGTTAATAATATATCTAAGATTAGATAACATGGGGAAACATGGGGCAAAGAACGTCAATTCGTAAAAAAAAGCCTAAAACGGAGATAAAAACAAATAATCATGTTATCTTAAAAAAAAAGAATCAACTAGTATTCAGAATTAAGTGGATTTTTAATGTACAATTGACTCCCAACAAAATCACATTTATCTTTTTTGTTGCCATTTTAGGTCAACCTATTTGTCATACAGGCGAGTTGTGCTTACGAATTACCGAAATCACCTCCATAGTTCTACATGTATATATATTTTTTGGTAAGTATACTAAAGTCAGAAAAATTGTACGCATGCTAAACTTATAATAGAAAATAAATATAATTATAAACGGAAATATGAATACTTGGAATTATATCATATATATCTAAAGAAGAAATTAGTTTCACGATTTGTCCTTTTAGCTGGCTAGAATACATAATAACTATAGTAAATCGTACTTCAAAATAGTCGGAATAGCAACTCTCCCTCTTGTTGGTATCTTCTATACAAATCGACCTATATGACCATGATTTTACTCTTGTAAGGTGCACCAAAAAACCTTACAAGAGTAAAATTCGACTGTTATTCTAACTACTAACTACAGCTGTTATTCTAACTACTAACTAAGTAGTTCATATTTTTAGCGATATCCATTTCATTATTTCATTTTAACAATCATGTACACATGCCTTATCTAATTTCATCTTTCATTTGCAGGAATTGCTTGTATCCAGTAATGCCAACAGTACTGACAATGCTAGCAGCAATACAAATTCTGTTGGCGACGAGGCGCCTAGTA
Organism: Muscina levida; assembly: GCA_964034835.1. Taxonomy (NCBI): domain Eukaryota; kingdom Metazoa; phylum Arthropoda; class Insecta; order Diptera; family Muscidae; genus Muscina; species Muscina levida. The sequence continues at coordinate 110,094,198 of OZ035880.1, forward strand.
CTCCAGACATCAACATTATGGAGGATATTACGGGTGCCTTTGCCAAATACCAAAAGTTAGGCGATCCCAATGATCCCAACTATCAGTGTACGATGGATACGATAATGAACGCGTATAACAATCATCGTAATACATCCGGCAATAAACAGCAATTCGCTTACTGTTTCAATAAACAGCGAGATGTTACTTGCCACAGCGAATAATAAACCAATTGTTGTTCCCTAATTGTACAAAGCCAAATTATAAATTGTTATATAGCATTTTTATCTGTCCCCTTTATTCTTAATTATCTATAGATAGAAAAAAAAACAAAAAAAAAATAACTTTAAGTAATCTTAACCCACAACTATGTGTCGAATATGTTTATATTTATGTTAAACGCCCTCCCCCAAACCACCACCTTTTGAAAATTAATAATGCATTTTGTTTAAAAATAATCATTAGAATAGTTTAAGGTACGGTTTTTATATAGCTTTTAAGTATATTTTAATATTTAAGTATCAATTTTTTTTTATCACTGGAAACCTGCTCTAATTTGTATTCGTTTTTCATCCGGCGGATTTGCAAATTTCAGAGCCCATGAATTTGCCAACCTGCCCATGATGGATGTATGGGCTCGAATCCAAATCACAGCAGGTTTCATTTTGTAGTTATTTCGTAGTTTAAGTCGCTAGTCTGTAAGTTTGTATTTTAAATGCTTCTATATGATGTTATCTCAAACTGCCCTCAACGATATTCACTTTAATCAAGAAGTGTCTTAAACTCTGTTGATTAGCACAAAAAGTGTAAAATGTTATTCTTACTGAAAACGTTTCAAGTGTGCGCTCCTTTTGAACGCCTCAGTTTTCAGTGAAAGAGTAAACATTTGAAAAATAAATATTCGTTGCTTGGGTATTTTTTAAAAACAGACGTTTCTTGCGGACATCTCATCATTGAATTTCATATCATACAAAAGGGATAAAATGAACTCTTTCAGTTCGGCGCTCTCTTTGGAGCGACATAACACGCGCGACAGGAGAGAGAGAGTGCAAGACTTATAAAAAGAATTCAATCTTTGTCACCTGCCGAGATGTTTTATTAATTTGAAATCCTTGACATTAATTGAGAATATCGTACAAAAGCATTTCTTGATTATTTTTTAAACAAAATGCATTCAAAAAAACTAGAGGAACCAAAAAACAAAAAAAGTGTTTACTAGCTTCATAACATATAACCTGTCACATAACCCATTCATTCATTCGTCTGACATTGTGATATTTATGTCTTCCTTTTTGTGTGTGTGTAGAAAAATCAGAAATCGCAGGGAGATATTTCGTATTCAATTTAGTGATATACATATAGTATGTGAATTTTCTAATTGTTAAACTATTTCGAAATAAATATCAGAGGAAAGCTAATTATTTTAAGGCTGGTGTAATATTTTTAGGTGGGACCAATATAAAAGTTGTTGAGTTCAAACTATGAAATTGTATTTCTGGTTCCATTTAATAGACCTGTCTTATTCTACGATGATTGATCAATGTTACGTTGTTATTATTTTTTGTTGGCCTATGCCTTGTTTGAAATTGTTGCTGTTATTTTTTTCTATTTATTTTATTTATTTATGTAATTTATTTATATTAAAATTATTGTTTGTGAAAATGAAAGAAAAGAAAAAATTTTAAAGAAATTTTGCGATGCAAAATGAAATTAGTTTTGATTTTATAACAAACTTTTAGCTTTGGGTATTTTCTAAAAACGGGGGAAAAAATTTATAAAAAGATTCGTAGCCTATTACATAGTGCGACAAAAAAAAATACCTGAGTAAAAAAAATATCAGATCCAAAATCTTGAACCTGGTTAAAAACCGGCTTTTCGTGCCTTTACGCACATATAAGTCAATGATGTAGTTGAATATGAACCGATTTCAAGTTTCTCAGCATATTTTGAAAGAGTCTGCCTCCCAACGATGAATATTAGGGCGGGTCAATTTTTTACCGCAAAACTGTATACCAGAATCGGAATCTACGATGAATTTTTAGAAAATTTCACCAATAAACTATGTGTCTAAAATTAATTCTAAGCTCGCGCTGAGAAGCAGCGAGCAATATCGAAATCATGAAGATTTTAAGTTGAGGTATTTAAAAAATAAAAACATATCCTACATAAAATCGACATGCCTCTTAGCGGATTTGGAAAGAGACTGCTACCCAATGATGTATATTAGGGCGGGTCAATTTTTTTTTCGCAAAAATCTTATGCCAGAATCGGAATCTACGATGAATTCAATAAACTATGTGTTTAAAGTCAATTCTTAGCTCGCGATGAAAAGTAGCGAGCAAAATCGAAACCATGAAGATTTTAGGCTGAGGTATTTTAAGGTATTTAAATTATAAAAACAAACATATCCTACAAAAAATCGTCATGCCTCTCAGCGGGAGCTAGATATTGATTTTAGACACATAGTTTGTTGGTGAAATTTTCTTAGAATTCATTGTAGATTCCGATTCTGGGGTACATTTTTTGGCTCCACGAAAAGCCCCCCAATGAAATAACGCCCAAACGAGAAATGAAATATTCCCCAAATTTTTTTCATACATTTTTGGGTGTTATTTCATATGAAATAACTCCCAATTTTTTTTTGGCCATTTTTCATTTTTCTTTGGGAATTATTTCATTCTTCATTTGGGGTTTTCAAATTATGAAATAATCTCCAATGAAATAACACCCAACCAATTTTTTAAATTTGGGGATTGTTTCATATCGTGTATAATTTGGGTGTTATTTCATTTTTTATTCGGGGGCTGTTTCATTTTAAAGTTGTTGGCTTTAAGGGGTTATAATTATATAAAAATAGGCCTTTTACAAGAAAACTTTTAGCCTGTGAATATATGACAATATCTTTAGAATGTTTACAGATGTTTCCATTTGTGTTCATACTGACGGATAGCAAATCAACAAAATGCAAAATTCGATTAGTACACACTCAGAATGTAATTATTTTGTTAATTTGTAAGAGTTCTTCAAAAGGATTAATTCAATAAAAGCAGAGAGTTTGATTCGCTTGTGAACACTGGAGGTTGTTGAGTAAAGGCCAAACGTAAAAGGCAAATTGTCTTTCGAACTGCAAAATAGAGCAGGGCTACAACGATCTACGATCCACACGATTCATTTTAATAATTTTGCGACTTTGCTGATGGTCTATATTGACTTCATGAAATCCTTGGTGAAACTGACTTATGAATTTTGGGCATAATTTCATTTTTGTTGCTGATGGGGTTTATTTCATTGGGGGTTATTTCATTTTCATCATTGGGTGTTATTTCATATGAAATAACTCCCAAATATTGGGTGTTGTTTCGTTTTCGCTTTGGGGTTTATTTCATTTATTTTTGGATGTTATTTCATTCACTGTTTTTGGGTGTTATTTCCATTTTTTTGGGGTTTATTTCATTGGGGGTTATTTCCAGGGCGTTATTTCATTGGGGGGCTTTTCGTGGAGCCACATTTTTTACACCCGCACCTAGGGGGTCATCAAAGAACCCAAGTGACTTCTTTTTAGACGCCCATGGGCCACGGCTTCAATTTTTACCTACCATCCTGATGTTTGGATACCAAGACGAAGAGAATGACATGGCTCCTTGGCTTGGGCTCCTGCCTCTGTTTTGGACTTCCGCCAAAGGCAAAAGTTTAAGGATTTGTAAAAACTTAATTTCTGTATGCCAGCTTTCAGAGGCCTTAACTTTTTTTGTTAGCTTTACGCAGAAGGTTTAAAAAAACTATATCTTAAATTTTCGATTTTTGCTGCTTAAAAAACTAAAAAATACCTCTACCTGAAATCTTCATGTTTCTCAGGGCGAGTTAGGAATTGATTTTAGGCAATTGGTTCGTTGGGGAAATTTTTTAATATTAAAACGCATATTTGGTTGCCAGAATCTGTTAACAAATGCTAATTCATATTTTCGAGAAACGCAACTTTCATATCCCGTACAGATATTACAAAAAGAATCATATTCATAACTCATCCATCTAAGGAGTTGTGAGCATTCCATTGTGACTGGTGGGACTTTTTACTACAGAATTTGACCTAAGATGCGTACAACTTTAGCGCCATAAATTATAAAATAGATAAATATAAAGTTTGGTGACCAATTTATAAATTACTTTGTAACAAACCAAAAAAAAAATATTTACTTCTGAGCTATTTTAATTTAAAGGAATGTGACTGGCGGGACACTAAAAATCCATTTCGTTTACTACTGTGCACACAGGAGTAGAGTTTAGCCAAACCAAATATTTATCATGTACGATTTTTATGTGATAAAAAATATACACACCCCGCCTGAATGGAAAATGGGTTGACCTAAAATGGCAATAAAAACGAAAAATGGGACTTTGTTGGGAGTCAGTTGTACATTAAAAATCCACTTGAATCAATATACTAGCTGATCCGTTTTTAAGATATAAGGATTTTTTGTTTTTTCTTATCTCCGTTTCGGACTTTTTTACGAAGTGACGTTCTTTGCCCCATGTTATCAAATCCTACAGATATTATATCGTGTTATATCTCATTGGAAGACTTCAGCTTTAATACACTTCTGTTCGAATGGACCTTTTCTACACAACAGTAAGTTTACGGAAAAAAAACTTCTTATTTAAATTTTTCAAAAAAAAATTGTGGTTAAAACACGCGACTACCCTGCGGTCATCTTAAAAAAAATTGTTTTTTTATTGTCGGTTCCCCTCGAATATTGTTGACAGCAACTTCGCAGTATAAGTGTCGAGTCAATCGGCGTGTCTAGTAAGAGCTTCTCAAACACTGACGTTTGCACTCGTCGATAAACAAGTAGGTGCCGTTAGTTGTGAATCTAAAATAGAAAGCGTGTTAATTCACAACAACGCGAGAAGCTATCCCGTACCTCATTCATGGGGTGCAAAGGGAAATTAAGTTTTTTTTTTTATAAAGTGAACTAGTGGGCCCGGCAATGCTTCGCTATTGCACATTAACTTGTAATATATTTCACATTTAGGTCTACAAAGTACTTTGAAAACGTTCATCAGCAAAGTCATATCTATAGTGCTTACATGTAGATTTAGTTTTTCTGTATGTAGGGCGAAAAGCCACTTCTTCCAAAAATCGGAAACAGACATTCCGCTAATTTTAATAATTTTTATTTTGATCTGTAGTAGCGGATACTAACTATCTTTTTGGGCATAAAAAATATTTTGTTATGCCTTCTCCGCCTATTGACCGCAAATGAAAATTCCGTCTGAAGCACATCACGTATTACCATTTTTTTTGAGATAATTCGGTCACCATTGTTTGGCTTAACAAAGTGATGGTCTCACGCGCTGTATGGCATATTACACCGTCGTGTTGGAACCATTTCTCGTTCCAATAATGTGCAATGACATGATAAATAAAAAAAATCACTTGATTGTCCACTGGCTCAAATTCTTCTACCAGTTAGATCTTATATAGATGCAGGCCAAGATCTTTCTTCAGCATTTGCATAGACCGAGTTGCTGAGAATGGCGTCGGTTTGATAAATTCGAGTCCCCTGTCACACTTACGTCTAAAACGTCGATGGCTTCTATTAGCTGCTCAGATGGATCATTATATGCACCCTCAACTTCACAAAGGGCTCCATAAGTTTGGCGAACAGAACGTGCATTTTGAAAATAAATTTGCAAGATTTGCAAACGTTGTTCTTGTGTAGTTTTTACATGGTGATTTTCCAAAGTATACTAAAAGAAGTTCTATACGTCAAAAAAAATTACCCCATATATAGGTTATTTACAAATATTTGCTTATGTTACCTCTGACATACTTTAAAAATGTTAATTGTGCCCCAATAAAACAAAAGGTGTTTTCCAGTATAACTACAATGAATATTGCATTTTTTTTCTGAAAAGTAACTGGTGTACGGACCATTATTTGATACAGTTTAAATATTAAACTATTGAAGTGCGTGGCAGCGCCTCGGTACTTTTTACTTATTAAGTTCCAAATAGCCTGTTCATTAGGGCGGAACAATTTGTTCGCGTCTACAAAAACGTGGTAATCGTATACCAGTATCGCAATGTACGATGAATTCTTAGACAATTTCGCTTAGAAACTATATGTCTACAATCAATTCCTAGTTCGCGCTGAGAAGCATGAAGATTTCAGGTTTAGGTATATTTTTAGCAATTTTTCAGTTACGTCAGACGTACCATCCCGATGTTTGGAGACCAAGAATAGTATATTTTTGACATTGTTTTGGATCCCGCCCAATATTCTGAAAAATGATTTTTAAAAACTTAATTTCCGTATGCCAACTCTCAGGGGTCATAACTTTTTAACCAATACATAGATTTGCTTCTGTAATACCTCATTTACTTTGCTGAGAAATTAGTTTTACGCAGAAGGTCTCGAAAAATATATATCTGAAGTTTTCGGTTTGTGCTCATTTAAAAACCAAAAAAAATTACTTCTTGTAAGCGCGGAATACCTTGTGTTATCGAATATTGCCATTTTCACCCCCTAAATGTAGAAAAATCCAAACAATGTGTAGCCTATGTTACTCGCGGTGTTATTCGGAAGATTCCCTGAAAATTTCATCAAAATCGGTCCAGCCGTTTTCGAGTCCATACGTTACATACATACACACATCCTGTTTTATACATATAGAAGATGTGAGAAAAAAAAACACTTAAGACGAATAAAATATTGTGTGTGTTACATCAAAAAGCAATATTGTTTCCACTTCATCTATCGAGATAAATATCACGGCGCACATTTTTTAATGTGGCACAGTGCTGCCAAAACGGTATTTAATTTGGTATTAGTTATGTAATATTTGAACGATGATGTGGTATTCTTATGCTTAAGATCCCTACAGGGTTAAGGGGCCACTGGATGCTCCTACAAAGTTGGTCACCTCGTGTGTTTTAAATTTTTAAATGTTTGTGGAAAGTGCCTTTATAAATCGATTTAAAAGATATTTAGATAATGCTTTAAAACCCCTTCAAAAAATATTGTTACATATATATGTTATCTCATTTAGATCAAGAGATATTTGATAAAATAGAAAAGATACCGACTTCGGCTTAAAGACACTTCTGCCTAAATGGATCTTTTCTGCACAAAAATAAGTTTTGGAAAAAAAACTACACATCTGTTATTTATAGTTTTCCCAAAATTAATATTTTGATTTTTAACCTATTTATCTAGATATATCAAATAATTATGAACCGATTTAAGAGATTTTTTTGTACTCCGTGCTTTAAGATAACGCAACGCTCGATAAAATCCGGCAGCTGAAATTTACATCTTATAATCGGTAAAAATTGACAAATATTTTAAACTAAATTTGTTTATTAACTTCGATTAACTTCTCTAAGTTTACATATGAATAAGTACTAAAATTGGCACATATATTAGATGAATTTAATAAAATAAGCACAACATGCTGAAAACTTGTACATTATCAGAAATAATAGTTAATATTTCTTTACAATATTTAAATCTTCTATTGTTCAAGAGATCTTTTTTTACGTTTTATTTGCGAACTTCACATTCAAGTTACTTATGTAGCAAAACAAAATTAATTTTTTGCTCTGTAGATTTTCTTAGAGGGCAACTGGAATAAAGCAAAAATAAAAGTTAATTTAAAGAGCTAGATCTATTATGAGTTGCGGTTAACACAATTCAAGTCAGAATTTAGCCTACAGTTTGGAAATAACTTAACCGTCTTAAAAAATCCTGAAACGAATTTGGTCTTAAGATACTAGGGTATAAAAATAAAACGCTAATGTCGATAATTATCATAGAATACAGGAAAACTAATGATTTTTCTAGCATAATATATCAAATATTTGTAAATTTAATCTAAAATAATATATCGTATTCAAAATTTAGATATATTTTAGTTTAATACAAAAAGTGAAGAGGTTTCTTAAAGTGACACTAACAAAAAAATTTACTTTATTCAATGTACAATTTCTCAATTTTCCTAAATCTAGCTTAGTAATTATTCTAACCCAGTAATTGGTTGATTGATATCAGAATACGAACTTAGATCATTATTTTAGAAACATGATGAAAAGTAGGCAACTGTAATAATTTATTTCAATTAGATCCTAGGACTTCTTTCCCAATTCATCCATCAGGGTCAGGTAGTGGAAACTTGTTGATTGTACCGTAATGGCAGTTTTAAAAAACTAAGTAGCAGTTGACCGACCCAAAAAGTTATGTACGCCGCCATCATACATGTTGCTGTGTTTAGTGTCGATACTGCCGTCAAACATAAATTACCACTAGACGTAGCCAAGACATACACCATATACAATTTTTTGGTCGGTACAACAGTTTTCCTTATTTATACTAGTCACCTCCAGGTCGCGCCACACCATTTATGAGGGAAGTAAACTACCTTAAATATTTCAATATTTGTAATATTTATGTACCTAATTTTCTTTTAATTGAACATTAAAATTACGCTAGCAGATTTAAAACAATTATAATTAGGATTTACTTGTACTCACATGTAATGATAATCCAGAATTTATCTTATTTCAAACATTTTAAAATTATTCCAAATCCATCCATTTTTCATATAGACTTACGAACTATGAAGCTGAAACAAATGTAATGTAAATTATTCGAAATGAAAAAATGGTATGTATATTAAAATCGTATTATAATAAAAACATAGTATGAAAAGAAAAATTCTAATGTGGAGGTATAGGTAAACTGAACTGAATTATTGTGTATTATTTCATTTTTAAACCCTCTTTTATATTTATATCATTTGATACGTGAAACAGTATCAAGTATCTTAAGGCCAAATTCGTTTAAGTACTTTTTAAGATGATTGAGCTATGTCCGTATGGCTGGCTGATGGGAAGAATTAATCGAGTAAATCTTAAGTGGTCATTTTGAAATTTGACCAGTATCAATATTTTCCAAAATAATGCAATAAGTTTTTAAATGAGCAGATTAGTCCCGTTACTTCTGGTACCTCCAATGGAAAATTACATATTTTAGGATACTTAATATATTTTTCTGGAGGAAATACATATGAATTTGATCAGTTTTAGTATTTTCTAATAGTAGACATACCTTCAGAAAACCGAAGTCTTTGCCACACTCCTTCTGGTACCTTCCATACAAATAACTGAATTGACCCTTATAGTTTTATATACATATCTTTTTTGCAAGTACGCTGAATTTAGACAAATTTTGCTTAAACTGTACGCTTAAGAGAGTTTGACTAAGGAATGATTGTGGGATCAGCTGATCCCTTCTGATATCACCCGTACAAAAGAACATTTTTTTAGAAATCATGAAAATATTGTTTGTAAGTGCACTGAATAAATCACATTTTTCACAAGGTAAGCCTTAATTTAACAATAATTTATGAAAAAAAAATAGGACACGTTGTTTTGCCCCTACGGGTACGTCCTATACAAATTAGTCAATTTCGAGGAAAATAATACTTTTCTTAAAATTTCTTGAAAATATTTTACCTTTTATATTTTGTATTCATATTTAAACTTAAGAAACTGGGGAGTTATTGTTTGAATTAAAAAAATAAGTTTTCAATTTTAGATTCACAACTAACGGCACCTACTTGTTTATCGACGAATGCGAACGTCTCTGTTTGAGAAGCTCTTACTAGGCACGCCGATTGGCTCGACACATACTGCGAAGTTGCTGTCAACAACATTGAAGGGGAGCCGACAATGAAAGAACAATTTTTTCTAAGATGACTGGACCAGGTTTGACCCTGCGATCTCCCGCATGGTAGTCGCGCGTTCTAACCACTATACCACGGCCTGTACCGGGTCGTGGATAGACTTTCAGTTTTTTCCCCCAAAACTTTATCCCGATTTAGTTTTACTAAAAAACAGGCATGATCGCGTTGGGTGTATTAATAATATTAATCGACTTCTATACAGGGCGGTTCTAGATTCACATGAGAGATACCAGATGGGGCGTGACTAGACTTCCAGTTTTTTTTTTCCAAAACTTTATCCTGATACAGATTTACTTAATACAGAATTTGGGCACGATTAGGTGTATTAATAATATTACTCGATTTCAAAAGTGGGCGGAGTGGTATATTTGTATGGGAGGTACCAGAAGGGGTGTGGCTAGTCCACCAGTTTTTTCTCCAAATCTTAATACTGATATGGCTTTACTAAATACAGAATTTGGGCACGATCACGTTGGGTGTTTTTATATTATTACTCGATTTCTAAAGTGGACGGAATTATATATTTGTGTGGGAGGGCGCCGTGCAATAATGCCATATGGCCTTATTTTCTATTCGATTTGGGAAATAAGGACATATGGCTTTATTGCCAACATGGTTGTGCAATAACACCATATTAAATTTCCGGTCAAAAGAATGCCATACCATTTAAAAATTCGTCTAAAAGTAATGAAAAATCTCGATAGGTTATAAAGCCATATGGCCGTATTTCACATCCGATTGGGAAATAAGGCCATATGGCTTTGTTATTATTTTATAAAGCCATATGGCCGTAATTTCCATTAGATTGGGAAAATAAGACCATATGACACTATTACCTATGGCTTTATTGCACGACACCGTATGGGAGGTACCAGAAGGGGTGTGGCTAGTCTACCAGTTTCAAAACGTTATCCTTATATGTAAAGCTTTACTAAATACAGAATTTGGGTACGATCGCGTTGGGTATATTGATATTATTAGTCGATTTCTCAGAGGGCGGAATTATATACTTGTATGAAAGGTAACAGAATCGGCGTGCCCATGAAGTAGTTTATGGGAAATATTAACTCGTGCAAAGTTTCAAAACATTTAATTGCGTCATTCGAAAGTTATCGTGCGTACCAGCCGGACATCCAGACAGAAAGACAAACGGACATGGCTTAAACAACTTAAAAAGTCATAAATCGATTTTTTTTTGTATGATACTGTTCATTGTGCCTCTATCATAGGCTACATGAAAACATAGTTAGACAAAGGGCCGTGGCACCGCCCACACAAACCGATATTTCAATCGGTCATATCTCAAGAGCCATTAGAAGTATGAAGATGAGATTTGCTACAGACGTTACTGATACAAAGAGGAATAAGTGTCGCTGGAAAAAGGGCGGCCCCACGCCCGTTTTAAAAAAATACGTTATCCGGGCGAAATAAATGGACTGATTGCAATGAAATTTTCATTGTGTAGTACTATCCGTAGGGCTTATATCATAGGCTACATGAAAATATAATTAGACAAAGGGGCGTGGCACCGTCTTCACAAACCAAAATTTGAATCGGTCATATTTTACGAGCCATTTAAGGTATGAAGATGAAATTTACTACATATGTAAATGGTACATGGGGATTACGTCTCGCGGGAAAATGGGAGGTGCTACGCCCCATTTGAAAAAAAAAATGTTATGTCGGTCCGATTATACTAAAATTTTCATAATATATATATATAACAAATTGCTTGACTAAATAATTGGGTGAAATGCATGTAGATAGGAAGATGAAATTTGGGGTGGTTGTTTCCCTTTTCGTGTCAATGTCAGCTAAGAAGGGATTTTTGGAAATTTGTACTTTTAAGTGTAAAAATTTACCAATAAGGGATAAAACTGGTACCAACATCTAGACCAATCGGCTAAAGCTATAATCGCTGATAGAACTGATAAAACTGGTACCATCGCCCAGAACAAATGCCTAAAAGTAGAGTTACGAGAATGTATTTAGCATTGCTCCATATAAAATTAGAGAGCTGCTAGATCAGTTTTTAAATAGTGCAACATTGGTGGGGGGGAGCATTAGGCATAGAATTAGAGGGGGTACCAGTCAATTAAATTGTGCGATACGAATGTATCATTTGAAATTCTAACTTTTAGGGATAAAAAGGCGTTAAAGCAGTACAATCACTCAGATCAATGGGATAAAGCTACAATCACATAAGAGTTGGTCCGTTGGTCTTATGAAACGTTTGCATTTTATCTGTATTGATTTAATTCATAAAAAGATTCATTGTAAGTACGGGTGAAGCAACGCGAGCCGGGAAAGCTAGTATTTCTATGGAATAAGAAAGACTTAACTTTAGTTCAATTGCACATCCCCGATTTCTTTGAAACTTTCAAAGTTTATAAAATTTTATGCGCTAAGTCTGCTAAACTTAAAGTCCTGGGGTTTCGGGTCCAAAAGTTGAAAAAAGTTTCGGGTCCAAATGTGTTATACTTATCGAAAGACCTTTTATACGACTCATATATTTCCTCTATTGAATTATCATTGAGGAACAATGAAAGATTTTAGATTTTTTACCTCAACTTTTGCGGGAAATAAGTCCAAAAGTCAAAAAGAGATAAGATATTGGAATTTATTTACTGATTTTATTTTCAGAGACATTATGCAATTTGTATCTTATTCTTATTTGGCAGCAGCAATAGAAATGCAACCATTAGTAGCCGCACGTAGAAAAATTTCCAAGCACTTCGGTCTTTTGCGCTCCGTCATTAACAAAGCTTTGATAATAACGCTTTTATTTGGTCCATCTCAAGAAGTATAGGTCAATGAGGGGACACCGGCCATCGAGTTTATTTCTGAAGACTTTACGAGCTGCAACATTTTCATCCATTCGTACAACTTGTCAAAGTCAGCGCATTCGGTATATTTGAACGCGCTTGACCACGTCGATGTCATTATACAGCTCATGGTTCTTTCGACGACGGTACTCGCCGTTAACAATGATGGGTCCAAATATTTTGCGAAGTATTTTTCTCGTGGTTAATCCGCTTGTATCATTACCCGCTGTAGAGCAAGGCAGTTAGGATCCGAGTCTGGTAGAGTTGGATCTTTGTTTTTAGAGAGAGAACTTTGTTATAAAACCTCTTGCTTAGAGCATAGTAGTAGCAGTTTGCGATAAATACTCGTCGCTTGATTTTCCGGTTGACATTATTATTTTTGTTTACGGCGGAGCCAAGGTAGACAAAATCATCTACAGCATCAAGGTTATAGTTGTCAACGTTCACGCAGCGTTCCAAACAAGTACTCTTGGTTCGTTGAAACAAATAACTTGGTTTTTGTACTCATTTATCACCAGACCCACTTCTGCCGACTACTTCTCAATGCTCCAAAAGGCCGCAGCAACATCACGCAGTTCACAGCCAATAATATCTATGTAATCGGGACACGCGAGCAACATGTGACTTTTGTTTAATATGGTAACATTCCTGTTTACTGCAGCCTTCCGCATGATCATCTCCATTACGATGTTAAAGAGATCGCATGACAGACTATTGCCTTGTCTAAAGCCTCGCTTGGTAAAAAATGGCTCTGACAGATTTTTGCCAATTTTCACTGAAGACTTGATGCCAGTTAGTGTCACCCCGCAAAGTCGTATTAGCTTAGCGGGGATTTCAAACTCAGCCATAGCATCCAACAATTTCTTTAGTATCGAATGCAGATTTGGAGTCGATAAGCAGATGGTAGGTCGTATTGTCGTAGTGTGTAGATCTGGATGGTCGTGGATTTACCTGGTCTAAATCCGCACAGATTAGGTCCAATCAGGTTCGCCAGAATGGGCCTTCGTCTTCCACATAACACACTAGATAGGACATTGTATGTGATGGGTTAAAAGCTAATCCCGCGATAATTGGTACACACACTTGGATCGCCTTTCTTAAGCACGGGACATAGGACACTCAGATTCGGCAGTCCATCGGCTTTCGTAGCTTTATTATTTGTAAGCCTTATGATCGCCGTGCTGATCTCGTTTTGGCTCGGTGGTGGACAATCTACTCCGTCGTCTATGATTGATGTGATTTCGTCACTTATGCTGCCTACCGGAACGAGTAGAGATTGAAAATGTTCCCTCCATATTTACTGCACACTCTGAGTGTCCGTGACCAGATTTCCGTCTCTGGTGGGGATCCCTGTTCCAATACCTTTGCTTTTAACTCTTTCCCTTACCAGTCATATTAGCACTCATATGTAATGAGAACAAGAGATGAAAGTACATTAAATAACTCTACTACTTTTATGAATTTACTAGCTAGTACTTAAGCTCCTCTTAATGTTTGTTAATTTCTTCCGAATTCAGATGTCAACCAATAAAGACACATACAATTTGAAAGCGCACTGTTGAATTTAGAAAGGCCATCAAATAATAATTACACTAAGACTCAGGAAGCATTGCCTGCTACTGTGACTAGTGTACAGAAGATGAATGCTGGAGTTCTGTTTCATTCTGTCTCTGATTAAATAAATAATAAATAAAATAATATTTAAGGAGATCCGTCCCCTTACAATATTAGTATTATATATCAGCTGTATAAATGCTGAGAAAATGTTTAGATTTTCTTCCTTATAAATACTCATTGCTTATACTATCAACGTCTACAGTTTAATGACCTTAAAACATTCATAATTCCAAGTTTGCACTTATCAATTTTGCTACAATATTTCTTCCTATTTTCCATAATAGTTTATCATATGCATGTTTATATAAAATTAAATATGATATCAGGTTCACTGAACTTTATGGGTATGTAAACACATACTATATGTATGTGTGTGTTCATATAATATACTATATCTACTATTTGAAAATATTGTACACTCATATGGATGTTAACACAATAGCCCTTTGTATGCACTTTAGCTGAGAGGAATTTCAGCAGCTGCCAGACGATGACTTTATCATTCCACAATGTCTCAAAGCGTTTGAAATGAATGATTGATTGTTTGTTGCCTCGCCAACTGATTAATGAATGAGAATCTCATACAAATTGTTATGGGTTCACAATATTCTAATACGACACAATGTGGCAAGCAGCGCAGTTCTATTGACAACAATTGCTATAAAATCCCTTTTAAATCTATCGAGTACTTTAAGAGATTTGCACAAAAATTACTTTGCTATAATACTAGTCGCATCAGAATAAATGTTTAAATTTAAGGATGTTAGCGCAAGGAAATAGAAATGCATTTTAATTTGTAATTTCCGTAAGATAAATATTTCACAAAATAAAAAAAAGTTGCAACTAAAACGAAATGTAACGAAACTATAAAAGTTACTACCACTATCGATGTGATGTTACAGCTTAGAACAGAGTTAAATTGGGATAGGATCTCTCTCTCTCTCTCTGTTAGTTGATATAGGGTATAGCTAGGAGGCATGATAGAAATTTTAGCAGGTATAGATATGAAATTTTACCATGACGGGTGGAAAAATTACTATGGATATAGAAAAAATATCTGATGAGTTAGTTTAGTAATTTTGACTAATTGACGAGAAACTGAGACCAAAGGCACATTATTAAAAGATTGCTAAAGCTATGGAATAATTTGTCACGTCATCACTTAAAAATGGCGCTCTACAATAACAAATTTAAATGACAAAGTTTTGAAATAAGTGCAGAAAAAAAACTACAGGAATGTAATTCCATTTCTCTTCTGAAATCGGTCAGCTTGAAAGTTAACGAATTTGGACGAATTTTATGCAAGGAATTTTTCCAAAAAATTTTACGTATATATGTTTTTTGTAGAACAACAAACTGAAACTTCAAAATTGTAGGAGTGCTTGAGAAAACTACTTGAGTTACATAATCTCCATACAAGAGCTGATTGGTTTTTTTTAGAAAAGCAAAAATTTTAATAATTTGAATCGCATTTACTAAATACTAGTATTGCCTCAAGGGTTTATGAGGCAATTCGAGTACATAGTAAAATTGGAACATAACGTTTCCGATGTCTAGGTGATTCGAGGACTTTTACAGCCATTTACAATCCTTTGATCAGCGACCCCTTCAATGTTGTAGGCAGCAACTTCTGAGTATTTGAGTCTTTCCACATGTCTACTAAAAGATTTTCAAAATGTTGACATTTGGATCTGTAGTTAAACTGTAGGTTGCGTTGTGTGAGTCTTAAAAAAGAAACTTGTTAATATATGAAAAGTTCTGCCATATCTCATTTATGGGTTGCGAAGAGAATATAAGTTGAAGCCTGCAATTTGAAAGATGAGATTTGGTATTTAATTTTAGTATTTGTGTGACTTTTTCTGATATATTATACCTACCCTTTAAGATAGGGGTATTGCGCATGTCCGCACTACACAATAACTGTATGCTGCAATCTCAAAGATGTCTATCGTGCACAGCGTATAAAAGACACAATCTGTGCTATAGCTTCCAATCTCAAAATTAATGGCTGCCAATTTAAAAATGGGTGATCTAACCAATTGGATTTTGACAGATTATTAAGCGGAAAACACTAATTGAGGATTAGAATAATTCGAAATAATTGTCTAACTAGGATGTAAAAAAAATACTTCTTTTACTTAATTATGTTCTTTTAACTGTGTTCAGCTGATTTCGTTCTTTAAAATTTCCTCAAATGAAATAACATCCAAGTGTTAGGGTGACATAATGTAAAGAAGCACTTAAATGGAAACCGCACCCTTTATATGTAGTGTGAATATTCGTTCAGTGGTAGCAAACGTGAGAAAGCGCAATATTTAACAACCTACCGATTCGTCTTAGGAAGTAGCGGCTTTAGCAGCCTCAAAAACTATGATCGGGGAAGGTGGCCTAATAAGCCACTCTCCTTAAATAAAACCAATTGTTATGAAAACACGAAAAAAGAAAAAAACAAGAACCAAACCCCCGCCCCCCAAATGTTGAAGACCATCGCAAACGTTATACGGACCATGATTTACGAATATGCACCTGGAATGTCCTAACTCTCTATAGAGAAGGTGCCTCTATCCAACTGGCGGATGTCCTCGACAAATACAAGGCTGACATCACTGTCATACAGGAAATGCGATGGTCGGGACAGGGATGCACACGTCGAAAGAACTGTGACATCTTTTATAGATGCCATGCAGAAAGACACGAATTTTGATGTGGATTCATAGTCGGCAAGAGACTTCGACATTTGGTCTCGCGATTTAACCCTGTAAATAACCGAATAGCCACTTGTGTACACGCCCCAACGGAAGACAAAGATGATGTCATTAGAGATGCATTCTATAAGCGCCTGGACTATATATATGACCACTGCCCTGCACTTGACATTAAAATTGTTCCGGGTGATTTTAATGTTAAAATAAGAAGGGAAGATGCTGTTGGTTCAAGATGCGTAAAATACAGTCTACACAACAACACCACCAATAAAGGATTCAGCCTAGTTAGATTCGCGGTCGCAAAAAACATAGAAGTGTCTGGAAGCAAATTCCCGCATGAAGATATCCACAAGGAAACCTGGATATTCCATCATTAAAAGACAAAAAAAAAACAGATTGATAAAGCGGCTATCGATGGAAAGCGTGTCTCAAGCGTTATAGATGTTCGTGTGATGCACCGTGCTAATATAGACTTGGAACACCACCTAGCTGCAGCCAAGGTCCTCACGAGATTAAGTAGAGCTAAAAACGTTGGTAACCAAACGCAAGAAAGCTAAACATCGTAAAGGTCCGTACCACCGTGATAGCCAATGCCTACTTCATTCAACTTTCTCAATTAATTTAAACAACCTCCCTAATTCTAATGTTCCCGACAACCAGTGGCAGCATATTGCGAATTCTGTGACCATTGCCCCAACAACCGTACTGAGTTATGAAAAACCATGCTCAGAAAAGCCCTGGTACGATGATTAATGTCGCGTAATGTCTGAGGATGTGGATGCTGCCTACAAGGCAAAACTGCAGCCAATGGCTACGCGTGCGTTGACGGAGCGTTATAATGAAAAAAGGAGGGAGATGAAACGCCTGTTCAGGCGGAAAAAGCGTCTGTGGAAGAAGTGAGAGAGCCAGGATATCGAAAACTACTGGGATAGAGGTGAGGCCCGATCGTTCTACCAAAGGGTTAAAAGCAAAGGTTTTGGAACAGGGATCCACACCTGTAAGGACAGAGACGGAAATCTGGTCACGGACACTCAGAGTGTGCTGCAAATATGGAGGGAACACTTTCAATCTCTTCTCGTTCCCGAAGGCAGCATAAGTGACGAAATCACACCAATAATCAACGATGAACAACACAGCAATTGCAAAGCTTAAAAATAATAAAGCCGAGGGAGCCGATGTACTGCCAGCAGAGCTTTTTAAAGTGGGCGGCGATGACCTGGAAACATGCATGCACCAGTTCATAAACACGATTTGGCTCAGGGAGTGCATGCCCGATGATTGGAATCTGAGTATGCTATGTCCCGTGCTTAAGAAAGGCGATCATAGTGTGTGTACCAACTATCGCCAACCCATCGCATACAAGGTCCTGTCTAGTGTGTAATGTGAAAGACTCAAGCCCATTCTGGCGAACCTGATTGGACCTTATCAGTGTGGCTTTAGACCTGGTAAATCCACGACCGACCAGATATTCACACTACGACAAATAATGGAGAAGACCCAAGAAATGCAGATCGACAGCTACCATCTGTTCATCGATTACAAAGCTGCATTCGACAGTCCGATACGACAGAAATTGTTGGATGCTAAGGCTGAGTTTGATATCCACGCGACGCTGATACGATTTTGCGGGATAAGTCATAGTCTACTAAGCGAGGCTTTAGACGAGGCAAACGTCTATCATGCGGTCTCTTTAACATCATAATGGAAATGATAACGCTAAGGCCTCTCACGACGAACAAAGTTTCAACTCCACCACACACTGATCGTACATATCTCTCCATACAGTGCATAATCATGGGGATTGACACAAGCGAATAATTATATTCTGAGAATCTTCGGAAGAAAAATACTTTGCAAAATATTTGAGCACATAACACAGTAGCACATTTTCCTACTTCAAACTCTTGAACCAATTGAAACCCACAAAATCTGAAAGCTTATAATAGTAGAAGAAACCCCCTAACTGGGTTATGAATTATTAGCTAAGGTTTTCTTTTAATTCATTTTTAAAGTTTTCGACTGAGAGGAAGATTTCAGTAGTCTATATCTCGTGAACTATTCCATATATAGCTTTTCTCTCTTCAGCAAATGTTTAGCTTTTAATCAGATCTAAAAATTTTGCCTTGAGATAAAATCAAGAAACCAACAACATCTTACTCAAAACAGCAAAACTGTACAGAAATCACTTTCAATTGTACGTACATCGAAATGAAATAGATACAAAATAGAAATAAATCAAAAAACAATAAAAATCTATGATTAAATTTTACGATTTTTTTTACATTTTTGTTGTTTTGAGTGAGATGTTGTTGTGTTTTTGATTTTATCTGAAGGTTAAATTTTTAGATCTGATTAAGAGCTAAAATTTTACCAAAGAGAGACACCAAAATTTTGAATAGTTCACGAGATATAGCCTTAAGAATCAGTACATGGTTTTTGAACATTCAAAAATGAATTCAAAACCCAGCTCTGGAGAAGGTGTTTTTTTTGTCACTCACATAAGGCTTATTTATCAGCGCTCTAAACTATTTTTTTATCTTCCCAAAAAAATTAGGACATTTTTCGAAGAATTAAGCTTCAGAAAATGTTATTCCAAAAAAAGAAAAATATTTCTTTCATGTAGTTTCATTGATTTTACTTTGGGGTACCCAGGTACCCCTGCCACTCTCTTAAAGGTGTAAAAAGAATATCGATATGCCACGCTCTTCTAAAGGGATAAAATAAGCACAACTTTAAGCCGTGCCCCAAAGTGGTCAAATCCGTATAAATTAAAATGATTTTGCCTTTGTTTGTTTGTATTTTTATACTCTTACTCTACGGGTAGGAGGGTATATATCATTTGAAACGATCCACTTTAGAAATCGATTAATATTATCAATACACCCAACGCTATAGTTCCCAAATTTTGTACTTTGTAAGGCTGAAGCAGGATAAAGTTTTTAAGTAAAGTCAGGAAGTCTAGTCACACCCCTTCTGGTACTTCCCATACAAATTTTCAGAGAAAGTAGCTGTGTGGTCGGTGGTGAATGTATGGTACTTTAATTTTTGATATATCAAGTGTGCGTGGTCCCGCCCATTGGACCCAATCTTTGAAACCGCAATATCTGGAGGACTGTTTCTTCAATCGCCTTGAAAATATAAATGGATGGAAAGTTCATGATACAACAAGAAATGGGAGGGATTGGATCAGTGCACAGTGGTCGTCCCATAGGAAAAAAATATAAAAAATTAAGTCAAAATTCTGGGTAATACTGTGATAACACTATCTCACAATAGATTTTACTCTTTCAAATTACTTTTGTTTTTGCTTTATTCCACCTGTCCACTTTAAGAATAGCTGCCAAAGGCAGACTATAAAAATAATTTTGTTTCGCAGCTTGAGTAACTTTAAAGTTAGGGTCCAAAATAAAACGTTAAAATCTCTTTAAAAAAATATTGCTTAAACAATAGAGGAATTAAATATTGTAAAGAAAGGTATTAACTATTATTTAAAATAAATTAAAAACTTCTCAGCATGCTGTGTCTATTATATTAAATTAATTTATTATATGTGCCTATTTCAGTACTAACTCGTGTGTTGACTTAAATTTCACTTAGTGTTTTAGTTGGGAAGTCAATCGAAGTTAACAACCAAATTTGTTGTAAAATGTTTATTAATATTTACAGATTATATGATGTAAATTTCAGCTGCGGAAATTTGCGGATTGTTGAGTTATCTTCAATAGAAAAAAGCGGCCTCACCGTTTTCGGTGTAGTTTTTTTGATTGTGTACTCTAATAGAGGTCCTTAAATCCTTTGTCCGACATTGACCAAATTGTAGATTTAGTCATAGATTGATGAAATCAATGGATATACCGACTTTGGTATGCCTACTATGAAATTTAAATTTTCAGGATCTAAGAGAGGTCCTTGAATCCTTTGTCCGACATTGACCAAATTTTAGATTTAGTCATAGATTGATGGAATCAATGGATATGACGACTTTGGTATGCCTACTATGAAATTTAAATTTTCAGGATCTAAGAGAGGTCCTTGAATCCTTTGTCCGACATTGACCAAATTTAAGATTTAGTCATAGATTGATGGAATCAATGGATATGACGACTTTGAAGTGCCTTCTATGAAATTTTAATTTTCAGGATCTAAGACAAGTCCTTGAATCCTTTCATAGATTATAACCAAATTTTAAAAATTGGTTTCACTAAAAGAGACTGTAAGATGTGCCAAATATTATTCACCTATGAAAACTCCTTCTATTTTTGGCCGCTCTCTGTATGAAACGGCAACCACTGTGCAGTGGGCGTGTTATAAAACTTCAAACTTTAAACGGCTGTATCTAATGAACTATAGATGTATGATATGTATGATGGATGATATTTGAAATGTGTTGTTGGCACAGTAAGAATTACAGCCAAAAATATGGGATTTACTAAAAACCTGACATTTAACCTCATTGGGGTACAGAGAATAGTTGTCCAATCTTACTCAAATTTCCGTCATGTCTTTTTCGAACATTTTTAAATTTCCGCATACATTCCGCTGCCGCCATAATTTATATCTTTTTTTTAGTTATGCTAAATTTAGTAAAATTTTGCACTAGGTTACAGTTTATTGAACGTTGACTAAAGAATAAAATCTGAAACTTTCTGCTTCCCCTACTGGTACTTCCTATACAAATATGCTCATTTCCAAAAAATTATATTTTGTCAATAAATTCTAAAAGAAATTCCTCAAGACGATGAAAATACTTTACTTTAAATATTTTGTATTTATAAGTGAAACTTAAGAAACTGGAAGATTTACCCCACCCATTAGAAATTATGCATTATTTTGAGATTTTTGGGCATGTACTAGTTTAATGATCACTTTAATTTATTTCAGATGTTTTGATTACTTTTACAGTTTTCTTCTATTTCTTTTTAAATATTCTATTATAAATAAAATAATGCAACTGCTACTCATCATGTGTTCTGAATAACACCCTTTGCTCTCGAAGTCATGCAGTAACGAAGAGATTATCTTTTACAGCATACAAATTATTTTACTTTAAGGCCACCGGCGACAGTGATTTAATTGAATCATACAATGATTTCAGTTATCTTTTTGCCTTTTTTGAAATGCAAATATGTATTCCCTATCAGAAAAACTGATCATGCTCTCATACTTTAACCCTTTTTGCGTGTCCATAACGATGTCGAATATGTTTTGTACAAAAATAATAAATTAAATGTTAAATATGAACATCTATGTATGTATGAATGTATGTGTAAATACTTACAAGTAAATAACATAGCATAGCAGTATATACATATATTAAGTATATACTCGTATATATACATAAATTCAATGTTGGTTCGACCATTTGTAGCCCAGTTCGTTCTTCCGTCCGTCCGTCTGTCCGTTTCATTCAGTCCATCTATCCTTTCTGCCATCCTCCCGAGCAATCGTATAAAATTGTCATACATAAAAATTCATTCTATTCATTTGGTTTTATAATGAAAACTCCAACAACGCCAGCCAACAAATAAGTGTGTGTGTGTGTGTGTGTGTATAAAATGAAAATGAACGTAGAAAACTTTGCTTGATATTCTACTCGTACTCTCAAACGTAGTACTCTGGTATATCCTAGTTGTACTATGTTGTCTATAGTGGCCATACAAGCAATGGCATCAGTGGCCGTAAATGCCAAACAGATACTAAATGCAGTCATGCAACCAATTCGCAGAGCCAGCCGACCGAACGTTCAGCCAGCTAGCCAAATGACCAAAAGGCCACACAACCAGTCATCTAGCCATCCTGCTGTCCATTGTGTACGTAGTCGTAGTGTTTTGGCCATCTATAGCCAGCAACGACCTCAGCATGCGTCCTTTGGTGCTCGTGTCCTTTCAACGCATCACATTGTTGTAGATGGGTGTCCCGCACCGTACGACACACACTGACATACCCTGAACTATCGCTCACTCCGTGTCGTGGTCTTTGCAATGAAACGCTGCACTCTGTGTCTATCGTTGCATCTTCATTGTTGTGTGATGGGTTGGGTCGTTGTGTGTTTGAATAGATATTCAGCCATCTAGTCGATGTGGATGTTTTTGATACTTTAACTGTGACTGCTACTGATGTGACAGTGGTTGCGAAAGATTACTATCGAAGATATAATGTAGTACTGAGATCATTGTTACGTAGACATGACATATGTATGTGATGGTTTCGCTGTTTTATATTGATTGGAAGGATTAATTATGGACTTTCTTGGTATTTAAAAATAAAAATTATTTATTGTATTTCATGAGACTAGAGTGTTCAAAACCGGGACCGGCCGTGGCACAGTGGTTAGAACACGCGACTACCATGCGGGAGATCACAGGTTCAACTCCTCGCTCCAGTCATCTTAAAAAAAAAAGAAAAAAAATTGTTTCTTTCATTGTCGGCTCCCCTCGAATGTTGTCGACAGCAACTTCGCAGTATTAGTGTCGAGTCAATTGGCATGTCTAGTAAGAGCTTCTCAAACAGTTACGTTCGCATTCGTCGATAAACAAGTAGGTGCCGTTAGTTGTGAATCTAAAAATACAAAGCGTGTTAATTCACACAACGCGAGAAGCTATCCCATACCTCATTCATGGGGTGTAAAGGGAAATTAAGTTTAAGTTAAGAGTGTTCAAAACCGAAAACGAAAACAGTCTAACCGGTTTTTTTCTGCAAAATTGGCTTGGCGGTTTTTCTAAAAATGCTATATTCAAATATTCGGTTTAACCGGGTTTTTGGTGTCGTTTAACCGGTTTTTCACAAATGGGGTAAATTCATTATTTTTACAGGTTGAGTTACTTCGAAAATGTTTCCACAGAGCATTGCCAATATAGTTCTGGTCAAATCGGCATATAGAAGGTTGTTTATGGTTGTTATGACATTCCTTAGGCAATGGAAACTTTTATTAAAATTTATTTAAGCAATATGAAAATTGGTTTAAAAAAATTCAGCTAGATACAGTTTCCTCTCATCTTAAAATGTGGGGAAGCCTTCGATATTCATATGAAGACCTTTAATTTCCGTTATCTCCTAAACTAAGCCTCCAATAGCAAAAAGGAGCTTAACTTGTAATCTCATCTTGAAATGGGTGGGATAAAGTTCGAATTCACATATTAAATACTTGTGAAATCACTAAGATATAGTTAAGATCTCACATTGCAATGGCAGTAAAAATGTCGATATTCATATGAACATTTTTAAATACAGTTATATCCTAAACTAAGTGTCCGATCGCAAAAAGGATACAGTTAGGATCTCATCTTGAAATAAATTGGGATCTCACCTCAAATAAGTGCGAAGCCATCGAAATTCATATCGAAACTTTGTGCGTTTATTGTCTGTACTATGTGTCCAATGGTAAAAATTATGTTAATTTGTGATCAAATCGATACCTTAATTCTATTGGTTAAACTGGATATAAATTGAAGCAAACTGAATTCAAAAGCTCTAATTAAATGAAGTGATTAAGGTATCGATATTCAAATATTTTCATATTTAACTGCATATAACCCGTTTATTACTAAATCCTGTATTCGAAAACCGAATTGATGGAAAAAGGTACCGGTTATTTCCCGAAAAATTCAAGTATTTGAACACTATAAGCACCATACACTAGTTGTGAAATCACCAAGACATAGCTAAGATCTCATCTTGAAATAGGTTGAGAAAGCAACTTAAAATGGGTGAGACCGTAGAGCAAAGTTGTAAAAAGGGCGTGGCACTGAATTTCAAATGGTTATATTTCATAAACCATTAGAGGTACGCAGATGAGATTTGGTTCATATGTTGGTCGTACAAGAAAAAATACTTATTGTGTGGAAAGTGTACGGCGACACGCCTCTTCTAGAAATAACGTTAAACTTTAAACGAAATTCCACATGGCTATATTTCATAAACCATTAGAGGTACGCAGATGACCTAAACGGCATGCTACCACCGAAGCGTCTTAGGAAGTTGGTAACAGACGTTACTGAAGCTCAACACAGGCTCTCTTAGTGGCTTTGGTAGCCCCAAGAAACTAGTATCGGGTGCGGTGGCCTAATAAGCCACTTTCCTTAAACAAAATTTATTATGAAAACACGAAGAAAAGAAAAAAACAAGAACCCCCAAATGTTGATGACCCCTACAAACGATATAAGGACCATGATTTAAGGATATGTACCTGGAATGTCCGAACTTTATACAGAGATGGTGCCTCTATCCAACTGGTGGATGTCCTCGACAAATACAAGGCTGACATCACCGCAATACAGGAAATGAGATGGACGGGACAGGGATGCCCACGACGGAAGAACTGTAACATCTTTTACAGCTGCCATGCAGAAAGACACGAATATGGATGTGGTTTCATAGTCGGCAAGAGACTTCGACCGTATAGCCACCATTCGCATCCGGGCGAAATATTTTTACATTACGCTGATTTGTGTACACGCCCCGACGGAAGACAAAGACGATGACATCAAAGATGCATTCTATGAGCGCCTGGAGGATATATATGACCGCTGCCCTGACTTGCCATTAAAATTGTTCTGGAAGATTTTAATACTAAAATAGGAAGGGAAGATGCTCTTGGTTCAGCAGTCGGAAAATTCAGTCTACACAACAACACCTCCGATAACGAATTCAGACTGGTAAGTTTCGCATCGGCAAGAAACATGGTTGTGAGTGGAACCAGATTCCCGCAAAAAGATATCCACAAGGCAACCTGGATATCTCCCAATCAAAATACAAGAAATCAGAATGATCACTGATGGAAGGCATGTCTCAAGGGTTATTGACGTGCGTGTGATGCGCGGTGCAAATATTGACTGGCATCACCACCTAGTTGCAACCAAGGTACACACACGATTAAGTATTGCTAAAAACACTCGTAATCAAACGCAAAGAAAGCTAGACATCACAAAGCTGCATATCACCACCGACATAGCCAATGCCTACTCCAACCAACTCTCTCAATTACTCCAAACAAACCCCCCTAGTTCTGATATTTCCGACATACAGTGGCAGCATATTGCGATTTCTATGCCGCGACGACCGTACTGGGTTATGAAAAACCACGCTCAGACAAGCCCTGGTACGATGATGAATGTCGCGAAATGTCTGAGGAAATGGATGCTGCATACAAGTCAAAACTGCAGCCAATGGCGACGCGTGCGGTGACGGAGCGTTATATAGAGAATAGGAGGGAGATAAAACGCCTGTTCACGCGGAAAAAGCGTCTGTGGACGAAAATAGCGAGCCAGGATATCGAAAGCTACAGGGATAGAGGTGAGGCCCGAAAGTTCTACCAAAAGGTAAAAAGTAAAGGTTTTGGAAAAGGGATCCCCACCTGTAAGCACAGAGACGGAAAGCAAGTCACGGACACTCAGAGTGAGCTGCAAATATGAAGGGAACACTTTAATCTCTACTCGTTCCCGAAGGCAGCATAAGTGACGAAATCACACCAATCATAGACACCGAGCCAAAACGAGATCAGCACGGTGATAATAAAGCTGCGGGAGCCGACGGACTGCCGGCAGAGCTTTTTAAAGCTGGAGGCGATGAGCTGGTAACATGCATGCACCAGATCATAAAGACGATTAGGCTCAATGTCCTGTATAGTATGTTGTTTGAAAGACTAAAGTCTATTCTGGCGAACCTGATTGGACCTTATCAGTGTGGCTTTAGACCTGGTAAATCCACCACCGACCAGATATTCACGATACGACAAATCCTGGAGAAGACCCAAGAAATGCAGATCGTCACCTACCATCTGTTCATCGACTACAAAGCTGAATTCGACAGTCCGTTACGACAGAAATTGTTGGATGCTATGGCTGAGTTTGGTATCCCCGCGAAGCAAATACGACTTTGCGTCATGCCACCGACTGACACGAAGTCTTCAGTGGAAATTGTCAAAAATCTTTTAGAGCCATTTTCTACCAAGCGAGGCTTTAGACAATGCGATAGTCTGTCCTGCGATCTCTTTAACATCGTAATGGAGATGATCATGCGGAAGTCTGCAGTAAATAGGAATTGTACCATCTTCAACAAAAGTCACATGTTGCTCGCGAATGCCGATGATATAGATATCATTGGCCGTGGATTGCGAGATGTTACTGCGGCTTTTTCAAGCACTGAAAAGCTGTTGGCGGAAGTGGGTCTGGTGATAAACGAGGACAAAACCAAGTTATTTGTTTCAACGAACAAAGAACGTTGAAAACTACAACTTTGAAGTGGTAGATGATTTTTTCTACCTTGGCTCAGCCATAAACAAAAATAATAATGTCAGCCTGGAAGTCAAATGACGAGTATTGATCGCAAACCGCTGCAAGCCATTAAGTGACAAAGCGCTCTCTCAAAGAACAGAGATCCAACTCTACCATACTCTGATCCTACCTGTCTTGCTCCACATCGCAGAATCCTGGGTAATGACACAAGCGGGACAATCTATTCTGGGAGTCTTCGAGAGAAAAATATTTCGCAAAAAATGTGGACCCATCATCGAATCATGAGCTGTATGAGCTGTACAACGACATCGACGTAATCAAGCTCGTTCAAATATGGAAGGTGGGATCATCTCGATCATCTTAGAATTCGACCTCCACTTAGAGGACAGAGGCTTGCATCGCAGCTCGTTAGCTCTTAAACTATGTCTGTAATCGCAGGGACAGGCCCCAAAAAGGAGAAGTTTGTATGGGAGGTGGGAGTCGTGTTTGACCGTCATCTTAGAATTAGAGAAAGGAATTCTTCTAGGTCTGACCAGATGGTGGGCTCAACCCCCACTTGAACATACTGCATTGCCCCTGTTACGGCCCGCATCCTTGTCCTCGCTTTGAAATAATAATAATAGGTTTAAAAAGATACATGCAACACTAACAGAACTATTGCCCCCTCAGAATATACAAAAGACATTAGGATTGTATCCCGTCTAGAACAATAGCTCTCTACCCAATCATAAAAATACTTATGATCGTGAATACCCCTATTATTTTTATTTGACTTCGAAAGGTGAGACTATATCAATAAAATATCCACTCTATATGCAAGATAACAAAAATTGTATGAAACCGTTTTGGAACTCAAAAAAAAAACTAATGATGCAGTCCAATTTTTCGTACTCGATTAAGCCATTCTCTCCGCTCGTGTTTAGTTTTTGGACTTCCACAGTGTAATTTTTTGCTGTAGAATTTAAGAAACATAGGACTCGCTTAAAATACGTTCATTTCTATTCATTACAAAAATGTCAACAAATTAATCTATATATATAAAACAGGATGTGTGTATATATGTAACGTATGGACTCGAAAACGGCTGGACTGATTTTGATGAAATTTTCAGGGAATCTTCCGAATAACCCCGCGAGTAACATAGGCTACACATTGTTTGGATTTTTCTACATTTAGGGGGTGAAAATGGCAATATGCGATAACACAAGGTATTCCGCGATTACAAGAAGTTAAAAATAATATATTATCAATCGATGATAAACAACTTTGTGTACTCTTAAGATACCTGCGTACGTCCATGGGAAAACCTTTAAAAAAATTCTTTAAATAACTCTCTGTATTCCAATATAACGGGACATCCAATATAACGGGATATGCAATAGCGAAGCATTGCCGGGCCCACTAGTCTTATGATAAAATAGGAATATGCAATGCCTGTTTTTCCCCACTACTGTGTGAAATTTCTATAAGGGGAGTGAACCTTAAGATTTACCGATCGTTAGATCGTTCTAAACCACTGTATGCTATTGCTCTTGATACTGATGTTGTCCGTCTTGCTGTTACTGTTGGTGCTTTGACTTTCATGTGATGAACACAATAGAGCCCATGGCCATGGGAACGCAGCAGCGGCTCTCACAACTAAAAGCGGATCTGAAACAGAAAATGTCAAATTTTGTAATTTATTACTTGAATCCTGTTTCTGTTAGTGACTTTGGTGTTATTGTCTATTTGTACAACGTACTGTGTATAAGTATGCGTGTCACTGTGTGTGTTTGTGTGCGTATTAGTGAGAGAGCAAGCAGTATGGGGTTGCTTGCCCCATGTGTGTGTGCGTGTATCTCCTTCATAAATGTCCTTAAAGTACTACATTTATGTTTGCACGTAATGTATGTGCATATGCTTGGCACAAAGTTTTAAGAGTACGCGTAAGTGAGTGAGAGAGAGTGTGTATCTGTGCGTGTGTGTATGCGAGTGTATTTAAGGAGATTTCTATTAAAAGATTTCTTATTATTATGTTAAGTTTATATTGCATGTGTTCAACTGGCTATGTTTGTATGAGGTTGACTGCTACAGAGTACATACATATATATACATATATGTATATGCCTGCATATGTGTGCATATATCCATGTCCTCATGTGTGCGAATGTATGTTTGCAAAGAATGACTTTTAGTTTGCCATAGCAGTTAACATGCCACACAAAATCCACACATAATCCAAATCTAAAAGTCAAATATACAATGATCATCATTATCATCATCTTCATGCTTATGCTCATCGCTGCCATCTCTGTCGTCGTCGTCATCGTTACGAGTACCAACATAATCATCTTAAGGACAATTAAGTGTGTTAAACAACATTTAAGAAAACAAATAACAGCGTTGCCGCTTTCTTTCATTGTGGACTCAGCAGACAATTTACAATAAATTTTAAAAGATTTTAGGATTTGTTAATACGTATATCAATTGTGGCAAAAGTAAAGGATTACATTTGTTTAGGGGACTGTCAAGGCGGGAGAGTTTTAATGCGTGACTTAGAGTTGAAATTTGTAATTTATTTTTTGTAATTCAAACATTTAGTTGTTCGATGTAAAGTAGAGTTATAATTTTGCAATTTGTTTTTATAGGATAAACTGTGTTGGCTAGTTAAATTAGACAATTCGAAGTGCGCGTTTGCATGTTTTATTGATGAAATGTTGACCAAGTGGCATACATATGTAAAGTTAGATATTCATGTAGTCAATCGCCATCAGACAATTTTTTTTTAAATTTCCATTGAATTTCTGAATTTAGTTGCAGAAGTCGAATACCAAGGCAGCAGTTTTGCTGCATTAGTCCAGTATTTATATTTTCCAAACAAATACGTAATGGGATTGTAAATGCGCAGATTAGCCCAACCGCTTCTGGAACATCCCATATAAAATAACTTATTTTTACATAATTAATATTTCTTCAACGGACAACTAGAGGATATTTGAATATGGTCAGTTTAATTATTTTGTACTAGTAGACAAACCCTAAGGAAAACAAAACCTTTGACACATCCTTTCTGGTACCCCAAATACAAATATCCGAATGACTCATATATATGTATATTAGTTTTGCAAATACACTAAAATTAGAATATGAGCATATGAAACAAAATTTGATATCCAGGTAGTACTCGGCAAGACGAATACAAATATGCAGACGGAATTATAGTTTTGGATCAGTGGGTTTAGGTGTGTGTCAAAACTGTATTTTAGCACTAGTGAAATAAAATTTGATATCCAGATAATACTTGACAACTTAACTTAATAAACTTAGTTTCCCTTTGCACCCCATGAATGAGGTATGGGATAGCTTCTCGCGTTGTTGTGAATTAACACGCTTTCTATTTTAGATTCACAACTAACGGCACCTACTTGTTTATCGAAGAAAGCGAACGTCACTGTTTGAGAAGCTCTTACTAGACACGCCGATTGACTCGACACTTATACTGCGAAGTTGCTGTCCACAACATTCGAGGTGAGCCGACAATGAAAGAAATTTTTTTTTTAAGTTGACTGGAGCCAAGTTTGAACCTGCGATCTCCCGCATGGTAGTCGCGTATTCTAACCACTATGCCACGGCCGGTCCTATACTCGACAACACTAATACAAATATACAGACTGAATTTTAATTTTGGATCATAAGGTGGAGGGGCGTGACACAACTGTATTTAAGCCCTAGAGAAATAAGATTTGGTAGACAGA
Organism: Muscina levida; assembly: GCA_964034835.1. Lineage (NCBI taxonomy): Eukaryota > Metazoa > Arthropoda > Insecta > Diptera > Muscidae > Muscina > Muscina levida. The sequence goes on from OZ035880.1 coordinate 110,125,033, forward strand.
TAGAACTAACACCGCCTAATTCTGATGTTCCCGATACCCAATGGCAATGGCCCAAAGCCCTAGAGAAATAAGATTTGGTAGACAGATAGAACTAACACCGCCTAATTCTGATGTTCCCGATACCCAATGGCAGCATATTGCGAATTCTATGACCGCACTACTCACTACGGTAGTAATGAAAAACCACTCTCAGACAAGCCCTGGTACGATCAGGAATGTCGCGAAATGTCTGAACGAAAGGATGCTGCATGCAGACCAAAACTGCAGCCAATGGCAAAGCTGATAGTCACGAAGCGTTTTAGTGAGAAGAGTAGGGAGATGACACGCCCCTTCAGGCGGAAAAAGCGTCTATAGAAGAAAAGAGAGAGAACCAGGATATCGAAAATTACAGGGATTTAGATGAAGCCCGAAAGTTGTACTAAAAGCTAAAAAGCAAAGATTTTGGAACTGGGATCGCCACATGTAAGGATGGAAACGGAAATCAGGTCACTGACATTCAAAGTGTGCTGCAAATATGGAGGGAACACTTTCGATCTCTACTCGTTACCGAAGGCAGCATAAGTGACAAAATCACACCAATTATCGCAGATGGACTAGACTGTTTACCACCGAGCTACAAAGAGATCAGCACGGCAATTGCGCGGCTTAAAAATAATAAAGCTGCGGGAGCCGATTGACTGCCGGCAGAGCTTTTTAAAGCCCGCGGCGATGACCTGGTAACATGCATGCACCAGCTCATAAACACGATTTGGCTCAGGGAGTACATGCCCGATGATTGGAATCTGAGTGTCCTATGTCCCGTGCTTAAGAAAGGCGATCCTAGTGTGTGTACCAACTATCGCGGGATTAGCCTTTTACCCATCGCATACAAGGTCCTGTCTAGTGTGTTATGTGAGAGACTAAAGCCCCTTCTGGCGAACTTGATTGGACCTTATCAGTGTGGCTTTAGACCTGGTAAATCCACCACCGACCAGATATTCACACTATGACAAATCCTGGATAAGACCCAAGAAATGCATCTTAATGGAGATGATAATGCGGAAGGCAGAAGTAAACACGACTGGCACCATCTTTAACAAAAGTCACATGCTGCTCGCCTATGCTGATGATATAGATATCAATTGCCGTAGATTGCAAACTGTTACTGCAGCCTTTTTCGGGTCTGGTGATTAGATTGGACATACCCAAGTTATTTGTTTCAACGGACAAATAATTTTCTCGTCTGGGACGCTGCGTGAACGTTGACAACTATAACTTTGAAGTGGTAGATGATTTTGTCTACCTTGGCTCCGCCATAAACAAGAATAACAATGTCAGCCTCGAAATCAAATGACGAGTATTGATCGCAAACCGCTGCTACTATGCGCTAAGCAAGCGATTTAACGACAAAGCGCTCTCTCGAAGAACAAAGATTCAACACTACCAGACTCTGATCCTACCTATATTGCTCTACAGCGCGGAATTCTGGTTAATGACACAAGTGGATTAATCTATCTATCTGGGAGTCTTCGATAGAAACATACTTCGCAAAATATTTGGACCATCGTCGTCGAATGAACCACTAGCTGTATGAGCTGTACAACGACATCGACGTAGTCAAGCGCATTGAAATAGACCGAATGCGCTGGTTTGGACCCGTTATACGAATGGAAGAAAATGTTCCAGCATGAAAGGTCTTCATTGAAAAACCCGATTGGCGGCGCAGGAGGGGGCTACCAAGACTTCGTTGGATGGATCAGGTGAAATAGCTGTTATGTACACTTGGTGTGACTAACTACCTACGTAGTACAAAAGACCGCAGCGCTTAGAATTCTTTTCTACGTGTGGCTACTGATAAATGTATTTCTGTTGCTGGTGCCAATTAGGAAGAAGAAGAAGAAGTAGTCAGAGATAACATTTGACTAGGTTTATGGGGTTGCATTGGGTAACGAATTGTTTATAGAGTTTATAATATCGATGCTTAAAATCAGCCCTCTAAGTAATCAAGCCAAACTTATCATACAAATTCGACAACTATGCAATAGCAAAACATTGCCGGGTCCACTAGTATATATATTAGGGTTTTTTCGAATCAGTGGGCGTGGTATAAAACATTTAAAGGCTGTATCTCATGAACAATAAGAGATGTAAAGTTGATAATTGGTATGTGTCGTTAGTACAGTATGAATTACAACCAAGGTGGAAGTGGGCTGAGTCACGCCCAATTTAAAAGAAAAAAAGAAACGGGTTTAACAGCCATAACAATAGTTTGATCGTCCTACAAATTTCACAGAGTAGTAGAAATATTACCAGGTTATTTTGAACCAATTTGGCAAAAAATGCCAAGTCGCCGCCCACACACGCCAATATTTGACTATTACAAATTTGCGAGAAAAAAATACAATTCCATAATCAGACATTAGGAAACACAATGGATTTAGTAAGAACCTGACCTCTTTGGGGCATGGGAAATAGTTGTCCAATCTACTTAAATTTCGGTCATGTATTTCTTACATCAAGTGGCAAAATAATCCGGTCGTGCATTTTTAAATTTCCTCAAAAAAAATTGTTTATACATTTCGCTGCCGCCCTAATGTACATCCTAATATTATACGCTAATTGACAATTTTATAAAAAATAATTTTCTTTATGCAAATAAGTGTATCTCTAAGGTAATTAGTATGATTATTATAATAGTGCATACCAAATTTTTATTTTTCACAAAATTCTTTTTAGACGGAAAAAGTAGGAGCTGAAGTAGAAACAGGGCGAGTGCACAGAGTTGCTCCAAAGTAGAGGGGAAGCCCGGAAATTCCAAGGCGGGAATGCGTGGAAAAGGGTTGCCTTCCTGCAAGGACAGCGATGGACAGCTAGTGAGGATATCAAGAGAACATTTTAGAAATCTACTGGATTCGGACACCATTCCAGTAGACTCCGCTCCAATCCATGACGATGGTATTAACTGTCCACCTCTGAGCCATAGAGAAATACGTGTGGCAAGCGGCTGGAGCCGATAGTCTCCCGGATGCATTGATAAAGGCAGGTGGAGAGGAGCTGATCAGGAGAACATCTGGATAGAGGAGAGCATGCCCGGGGATTGCAGTCTCAGTCTGTTATGTCCCATATACAAGAAAAGAGTTCGTAGTAAATGTAAGAACTACCGTGGAATGAACTTATTACCACATGCGTACAAGGTCCTTTCAAGCATATTGTGTGAACGTCTAAAGCCAATTGTAGAAAAACTAATTGGGCCATATCAGTGCGGCTTAGACCTGGCAAATCTACGACGGATCAAATATTCACTTAACGACAAATACTGGGAAAAAAAAACTCATAAAAAGCAGATCGACACCTATTACCTCTTTGTCGACTACAGGGCTGTTTTGGACCCTCCGATAAGGCATAGACTATATGAGGCCATGTCTGTGTTTGGTATTCCTGCAAAGCTGATTCGACTTTGCAGATGTACCTTGGAAAACACCAAACCATTCAACACAGAAAGAGGTCTCAGGCAGAGCGATAGCTTGTCCTGAACACTATTTAATATAGTTACGGAGAAGGTGATGAGAAATAATAGTGTCAACATGTCTAGCACCATATTGCACAAGAGCCACATACCACTAGCCTATGCCGATGATATAGACATGATTGGCCGAAATCTGCCGGATGTTACTGCAGTTTTCTCATCACTGGAAAAGGAGGCAGCATAAATGGGTTTAGCGGCCAACAAGGACAAGGACGTCAATGTTGAAAATTATTGTTTTGAAGTAATAGATGAGTTTACCTACCTCGGATCTTCCGTCAACAAGATAAATCATGTCAGCCAAGAAATTAAGCGGAGAATAGTGCTAGCCAATAGATGTTTCTACGGACTTCGGCAGCACTTTAGTAACACCACCTTATCCCGGAATACTAAGAAACAGTTATACCAGGTGCTAATCTTACCCGTTCTGTTGTATGCCTCTGAATCGTGACTGCTTACGACAACGGACATATAAAACCTGGGAGTATTCGAGAGAAAAGTAAAAATATGGACCTATCTGTGTCAACGACGAGTTTTGCCATCGGATGAACCATGTGCTGTATGAGCTTTAACACGACATCGACGTAGCTAAAGGAGTCAAAATACAACGACTGCTATTGCTGGGACATGTTGCCAGGATGAAAGTAAATTCTCCATCAGGAAAGGTGTTTGAAGGCGAACCTGAAAGACGGCGCAGAGTAGGGAGACCCAAACTTCGTTGGAAGCATCAAGTGGTAGGCGACGTGCCACCATCTGTTAGGATTGCCTGGAGAACGCACACAGAAGACCTAAGCGTGTGGAATTCTTTAATACTTCAGGCCTCTAATTTATGAACCACGTTCATAAGTTGTAATGGGCCACTTAAGTAAGTAAGTAGTTTTGTTTAATTCCTTGCTAATACGCATTAACCCCTTTGCTTTCAGGATACTTCGTTTCCAGTGCCTACACCAATGTTATGTTGACTTAAGTCTAAGTATAATGACATAACTGAAACTAAAACCTCCAATAATGCTAATTTTCTGTTAATTTTTATGAAAATATGGCGTATATTAAATAAATTCCCAACTTTAAAGGTATTTCATATATTCAATATACTGTAATTAAAAATACATGAATATAACATCTCTATATACCCCTAAATACACACCTTAGAATGTTTTTGTTTAAAGCACTGTGCCTAACACATACATAAATTTTCCCGCGCTCAATAATTTATGCCAAAATGTTCCAACCGGCTTTACAAATCGATAGATACAGCATGCAAAATTAACCATCTTCGTCTGGATGACCATGGATTTTCCCCATTAAAGTTCTGGCCAGACAACAATACGATACAACGACGATGTTACATTACACACTTCTATCTAAACTACCTCCTACTAGCACATTCACGTTAACACACACACAGAGAGCCAAACGCAACAAAGGGCCCAATCATGGTCATAAATCAAAAACAATTTGTATAAACGTAGGAAAAGGACATCGTTACTCTACCTTCGTGTTCCACGAATTTTCTAATGATTTTTTTTCACCATTTCTCGGCGATTGTAGAGCTGCACATGTTGTTGAGCGAAAGGTCAAAAGGTGTGCAAGGAAGTTAAACAGAAAATGACAATGTTGTTCACATATAAACAGCGGTGAAAAACGAATTTTCATTTCACTTGCAAAGAAAGTGACGAACGTGCAACATTTGCTAAAAATCATTGAAAAGAGAACACACTCAGATGTGTGACAGCATATTTTGTAGAGTAGCATTAAAGTTTTCTTTAAAACGCCGACTATTAAGTTAAGAACATCAGAACATCATCAACACAGTGACTTTGTCTTCGTCTGTGAATTGTGAACAACAACAAATTAATTTAAACAATTTACTTCAGAGAGAGACCAGATAACAGGAACTGCAATCAAAACAAATTTATAAAAGAAATTCTTTGGACAACGATGAAATTGAACAAATGATAGTGATTTGTCCGTCCATCCGTCTCAGCCCGCATCTAGAAAGAGATGATAAACAGCTCTCGGTGAGGAACGGCACACAACGCGCAACAAAAACAAGACAAATAACAGAAAACGAAAGTGAATTGATAACAAGAGAGTAGTAGTATCCGTCCCACAGCAGCCAGAGAGAAAATATCCCAAACAATTCAACGACCGACCTAAAGATCACTTCCACCAAAAAAAAAAGATAAACAACTTCTTGTGCTAAGTCCGCACAAAGCCACACATCAGTCTAGATTTGTAAGCGTTAGGGTAAACATTTCAAGCGGAACTCTCGTAATCGACACAAGTAAATATAATGCATCAACATTTGCATACACTCGGCATCGTTGTGTGTCTGTGTATCGCCATACCAACGGCGACGGCTGCTCCTGCTACTCCTGTGATCAGCAGTATAACCGAGGATCTGGTGACCAGTGTAGGAGAAGATGTGGAATTCAATTGTACAGTGGAAAATGTGGGCAGAATGTCCGTAAGCTGGGCCAAACGCACCAGTGAAATTGGTTCGGTGGTTCTTTCCATGCGCAACATCCTTAGCTTAAGTGATCCTCGCTACACCATCGAGGAGACCACGGATGCTAAAGGCAACTCTGCTGTCTACACCTTCAAGATCACCAAAATTGAAGCCACCGACATGGGTATCTATGAGTGCCAGGTAATTCTGACGGCCACCGATAAAATCACCAAGAAACTCAATTTGGCCATTAAACACCCCGCCATCATATCAGAGGAGCGCACTCCCAAAACAGGTCGCGTGACGGAGGGACAAAATCTGGAGATTAACTGCTATGCCGATGGTTTCCCTCAGCCCACGATTTCCTGGGAACGTGAGAATAAGGCCATTATGCCAGCCGGCGGCAACAGTCTCGAGGGTCAAACGCTGCGCATTAAAGAGTCTCATCGTTTGGATCGCGGCGGTTACTATTGCATTGCCGACAATGGTGTGGGTAAGGCCGACCGTCGTCTCATCAACATCGAAGTGGAATTCCGCCCACAGATCTCAGTACAAAGACCGAAAATCGCTCAGATGCTAAGTCATTCCGCCAAGATGGAGTGTACTGTACAGGCTTATCCGGCACCCGCTGTCTTCTGGTACCGCAATGGCGCGAAATTGCAGTCGAATGCGAATTATGAGATTTCGAATACGGCATCATCGCACGAAACGACCACTTCCGTTTTGCGCATCAGCAGCATCAATGAACTGGACTTTGGTGATTATTACTGCAATGCCACCAACAAATTGGGCCATGCCGATGCCCGGCTACATCTCTTCCAGCCCGTTATCCCAGTGCCGGTGGCATATTAATTTAAATTGATTACTGCGACTGACTGATTACATAGTACATAAGTATATAAGTATAAGCGTATCCACCTAACTGCCTCGGTCACAAAGGCAACGATATCGGCCGCCACTAAGTTGAATCAAAACGGCCGACTTAAATTCCGCTCACTCTACTCTACGTCCATACACATACCTATGCATATATGTGTACATAAGTATGTTTGTGTGTGTCCTCCTATTTGTGTAGTTCTTCATTAACACTCTCATCCCCTTGTGCTCGTTCGTTTTGCCGCCATAAGCTTTTTCGCATTATCTGTTTATATATGTTTTTTTCTTGGCACAATGAAAACAACTTAAGTCTCTTTATGTGTTTTTTTTAGAATGTATTCAGTGTTTTTTTCGCTCACATCTTTTCGGCAAATTTAATTCGGTTTTTTAGTGCATTAATTGAATTAAATGTAATCCACTTAATTTTTTTTATTCAGTCTGCGTTATGTGTATGTAGAATATGTATATGTATGTATGTATATGTTTTTTCGCGTACTCGTATATATGTAGATTCTCTAAGATATTTCATTAGGGTTTTTTAATTTTGTTTGAAAACAAAAGAAGAAAGCAAAAATACAAAAACAATATTATTAATTTTAAAATGAAAATGTGTGTGTTTTATTAAGCGATGAAAAGTCGGGGAGGGTGGGGGAAGGTAAAAGGATATGGGGCAACGAAGTATCCTGGAAGCAAAGGGGTAAATGCATATTAGCAAGGTATAAAACAATTTAAGATTCAAAAAAAATTGTTTTTGTAATTTTTTGTGAAAAACATATTTGTTATGTGTCAGACTAATTAATAAATTTTTAAACTAGTAAAAATATGGGACTTTGCCCAGATTGGGACTTTGCCCAGAGGCTAAAAGTTGCTGATTGTCACTCACTTGGGAGTGACCAGAATCGATTCCTTTGTGGCACTGTCCAAGCAGCTAACTACTTCCGGTCTTAGACCAAGTATTCCCTGGGCAATAACTTTAAAGCAACCGCTTTGAAGTTAGCTAGAGTTAGAAGGAAAAATGTTGAGTAACCTAATCGGCATGCTACCACCGATGCGTCTTAGGAACTAGGTAACAGAAGTTACTGAAACTCAACACAGGCTCTCTTAGTGGCTTTGGCAGCCCCAAGAAACTAAGATCGGGAGCGGTGGCCTAATAAGCCACTCTCCTTAAACAAAAATTTATTATAAAAAAACACGAAGAAAACGAAAAACAAGAACCCCCCCAAATGTTGACGACCCCCGCAAACGATATAAGGACCATGATTTAAGGATATGCACCTGGAATGTCCGAACTCTATACAGAGATGGTGCCTCTATCCAACTGGCGGATGTCCTCGACAAATACAAGGCTGACATCACCGCCATACAGGAAATGAGATGGACGGGACAGGGATGCACACGACGGAAGAACTGTGACATCTTTTACAGCTGTCATGCAGAAAGACACGAATTTGGATGTGGTTTCATAGTCGGCAAGAGACTTCGACACCTGGTCTCGCGGTTTAACCCTGTAAATGACCGTATAGCCACCATTCGCATCCGGGCGAAATATTTTAACATTACGCTGATTAATTGATGGAAGGCATGTCTCAAGCGTTATGGACGTGCGTGTGATGCGCGGTGCAAATATCGACTCGGATCACCACCTAGTTGCAGCCAAGGTACGCACACGATTAAGTAGAGCTAAAAACACTCTTAATCAAACGCAAAGGAAGCTAGACATCAAAAAGCTGCAGACCACTGAGATAGCCAATGCCTACTCCAACCAACTCTCTCAATTACTCCATACAAATCCCCCTAGTTCTGATGTTCCCGACATGCAGTGGCAGCATATTGCGAATTCTATGACCACTGCCGCAACAACCGTACGTGGATATGAAAAACCACGCTCAGACAAGCCCTGGTACGATGACGAATGTCGCGAAATGTCTGAGGAAATGGATGCTGCATACAAGGCAAAACTGCAGCCAATGGCGACGCGTGCGGTGACGGAGCGTTATAAAGAGAAAAGGAGGGAGATGAAACGCCTGTTCAGACGGAAATAGCGTCTGTGGAAGAAAAGAGAGAGCCAGGATATCGAAAACTACAGAGATAGAGGTGAGGCCCGAAAGTTCTACCAAAAGGTAAAAAGTAAAGGTTTTGGAACAGGGATCCCCACCTGTAAGGACAGAGACGGAAATCTGGTCACGGACACTCTGAGTGTGCTGCAAATATGGAGGGAACACTTTCAATCTCTTCTCGTTCCCGAAGGCAGCATAAGTGACGGAATCGCACCAATCATCGACGATGGAGTAGATTGTCCACCACCGAGACAAAACGAGATCAGCACGGCAATTGCCCGGCTTAAAAATAATAAAGCTGCGGGAGCCGATGGACTGACGGCAGAGCTTTTTAAAGCCGGCGGCGATGACCTGGTAACATGCATGCACCAGCTCATAAACACGATTTGGCTCAGGGAATGCATGCCTGATGATTGGAATCTGAGTGGCCCATGTCCCGTGTTTAAGAAAGGCGATCCTTGTGTGTGTACCAACTATCGCGGGATTAGCCTTTTACCCATCGCATACAAGGTCCTGTCTAGTGTGTTATGTGAAAGACTAAAGCCCCTCCTGGCGAACCTGATTGGACCTTATCAGTGTGGCTTTAGACCTGGTAAATCCACCACCGACCAGATATTCACGCTACGACAAATCCTGGAGAAGACCCAAGAAATGCAGATCGATACCTACCATCTGTTCATCGATTACAAAGCTGCATTTGACAGTCCGATACGACAGAAATTGTTGGATGCTATGGCTGAGTTGGGTATACCCGCAAAACTAATTCGACTCTGCGGGATGACACTGACTGACACGAAGTCTTCAGTGAAAATTGGCAAAAATCTGTCAGAGCCATTTTCTACCAAGCGAGGCTTTAGACAAGGCGATAGTCTGTCCTGCGATCTCTTTAACATCGTAATGGAGATGATCATGCGGAAAGCAGCAGTAAACAGGAATGGCACCATATTTAACAAAAGCCACATGTTGCTCGCGTATGCTGATGATATCGATATTATTGGACGTGGATTGCGAGATGTTACTGCGGCTTTTTCGAGCATTGAAAAGCAGTCGGCTGAAGTGGGTCTGGTGATAAACGAGGACAAAACCAAGTTATTTGTTTCAACGAACAAAGAGTCCACTCGTCTGGGACGCTGCGTGAACGTTGACAACTATAATTTTGAAGTGGTAGATGATTTTGTCTACCTTGGCTCCGCCATAAACATAAATAATAATGTCAGCCTCGAAATCAAAAGACGAGTATTGATCGCAAACCGCTGCTACTATGCGCTAAGCAAGCGATTTAACGACAAAGCGCTCTCCCGAAAAACAAAGATCCAGCTCTACCAGACTCTGATCCTACCTGTCTTGCTCTACAGCGCAGAATCGTGGGTAATGACACAAGCGGATCAATCTATTCTGGGAGTCTTCGAGAGAAAAATACTCCGCAAAATATTTGGACCCATCATCGTGAACGGCGAGTACCGTCGTCGAATGAATCATGAGCTGTATGAGCTGTACAACGACATCGACGTGGTCAAGCGCGTTCAAATAGTCCCTAAAAAGTTTTTATATTCCAACAGTTAACCTCTTGTACCTTTGAGCAAAATCCTCACTTTCGGGAGCGTTCAACGTGCCACGAGAGTGAGGACACACTTTTTTTTTCTCCCACGCCCGATAACGCCAACCCAATCGGAAAAAAACCAAGGGCAATTTGCGAATTTTGTAAGCGAGCTAGAGGCTTGAATCTTCATCTACTCCATCCTGAGTCCTGATTATAAATTAAATCCAGGATCCTCATCTTTATCCCATCAGACCCGTTACGTTTTGAAGACGCCGACCTTTTTATACCATATTTTAATCAGTATCATAAGTTATGTACAGATCAATGTATATTTTGGGTAAAGTATACATGCAAAATTTTTGATTTAATGTTTTCGGAAACTCCACAGCAGTTAAGTACCGTTCATCGAGGCCTCGACGATCTGACAACAACATAATATTCTGCAATTGGTGAGTGTTAAGACAATTTTTTTTTATTTTTTATCATAATATAATCAAAAATTTTGCAAAAATACCTACACCATTAAACTCAACATAATTTTATTATATTTAAGTAGAATTTTGTATTATCCTCCCGCGTTTTTTTTAAATTTTGTTTAAACGAATATTCGAATGAATATATTGTACCCTACCCCTTACCTAGTATAGCCTAGGTACATCCGTATGTACACATCCGAAATCCATGGATTAGAAATTTTACCATATTTGTATTTGAAATACAGATATCTCTTTTGATATCTTTGTTAATGTTTTTCTCTCATGCTAGAGTGGAATTGAGTTGTAGTTTCCACCAATAATATTAGCAGAGATAAACACTCTCAAACTTGCGAGCTAACATAAGAGATTCTTTGTCAATATTGATTTACATTTTATTGTCTCTACCTGTTAACGATCCCAGTGATGAGAGTATTATAATCACTGTTAACAGACAATACCTCTCTTCGAACATTATAATCTCTTTTATATAGAGTATATCGCTGTATTGTCGGCTTATACGATAGAGCTTAGTTTTTTTTTGTTTTGTTTACATTCTCTCTTTTCTAAAAATAGATCACAGTCAAATATGGACTGTTAACTACATATATATATATAACCCGTGAATATATCACATTTTTTTTGTTTTACTTATTTTGAGATTAACATATGATGAGAGAATGAGAGATTTATCATAAAGTATCTATAAAATATTTATTATTACTAGAGCTGTTTTTTTTGATAATTATATCTTTTGCGATACATTATGTTATTATTAAGATTTATATGAAGTTGTTAATAAAATAAGAAACAGGGAATTCTAAATCTTGTTCTTAGGGTGGAAATCTAGGTCAGAGTAAATAATTTCGTTTGGGGTCTTGGAAACGCATACAGCCACCAAGACTATGGTTGGGCTTAGGGTTTAGAGGCTGAGGATTTCATAACATCTAAGAAATCCGTGTCTCCGCGACTGATAATCATTTTTTTTTGTTCAATTTTAAATTTTTCCCTCAGGTCATAGTTTTTGTATGACTCTAACTGGTCCATCCATCTTTCCATTTTTGAGTAAATTTAATCCGGGAGTCTATAATAAATTTTTTTTTGTTTATGTGCATGTTTGTAGCTTTTCGGATACGAGGCAGACAACGAACCCCCCGCCCGACTGTTAGCTAGCTTTAATGGCTCCCAGTCTGTTTTGTATTTAACTAAACAAGTTACCTTTAACATCTTCTACAAACATTTCGAAAAGTGGTTTTACGTTACTATTCGCGGTATCCAAAACATTGTTTTTTTCTTTTTTCTTTTGAGTTTACGCTTTTTGTACATTACACAGGTCTTAAGAAATACTAAGAAGGTCCGATCATGTTATATCAAACTTCATATAACACTTTTATACGTTAGGTGAATGACAAATCCCATTGAAAAAAAACATAATACACTAACGGCCTTATTCATAAAAACTTATAAGAGGTTTATAAACCATTTTTAAGCAATTTTTGAGAAAACAATATTCATAAACGATTCACATCTTCAATAAGTTAAAGAAGGGTTGTCTCTACTTTAAGCATGCTATAACTTGACGTTTGTACAATTTATTGCATATTTATGAATTTGAGATCTTTATTTTGAGTTTTTCGGCATTTTTCCTATTGAAAAGAGTTGTTGCATGCATTCATTGTGTAGGAAATTTCCTTCTTAATCATTGCGCACATAGAAAAGTATCTAAATAGACACTTTTCATTCATGAATACCATTTTGAAAAATATTTCTCCAAAATTCTTCAAAAATAATTTGTAAATAATGAAATAATATTCGTGATGTATAAACAATCAAAACAAGGAAACAATGTAATCGGTATCCGATTATAATTTTAACATGAGGAAAAGAAAATCAAATATTTTAATATAATTTTTACTTTAACGTCTTTCTTATAAGTGCAAATACATATTTGGTATCCGATTATAAAGCTTTTGTATCCGATTATAAAGCTGTTTTTGTACATCATTAACGATCAATAACAGTCGGCGTTGCCACCGGAACACATTAGGCTAAAGGACTGATAACAAACGTTTATGAATACAATTTCTTATTAAAGGTTTTTTAGAGCTAAACAATACTTTAGCTAGAGAACGCTTCATATCCACTTTAGAAATTTTTTATGAATATGGCCGTAAGACTCTAAACATCGGATATGCACTTGTTTAACACACAGTGTTAGAGATGATGTATGCTTGTTATCAGCTCATCGGTCTTGTAGAGCCCTGCCAGCAATCATTCGGCAATGTCTGCTGTCATGTTTTGAGCTGCTTCTCTAACAACGTCTTCGATATTTGGCGTAAGCTGCCTTTCTGAGCCAGTAATTTGTGGAGGTATTCAGATCGCTAATATTGTTCTGTTTGAATTTGATTGTCCATTCCCTTAATTATATAGCTACTGTTAGCAAACTTCTTTATCATGCTTATACCTTTTATGCTACTAATTCGTTCTAATAATAATACTAATTGTAGTGTACTTAGTATAAGTAAAGTATAATAACATTATTTTAACTGTTGATAAATGTCACATTAATTGTTATAATTATTTTATTAATTGTTATTGTTTTTGTTGCTGGTTACCCACTCTTTCTCTCTCAACATTATCGAGATTACCACTATATCCACCCACACGCATCGCTATTTAAAAATGGTCCATAACATTATCCCCACTGATTATTCACAAATTATTGCTATCGATTCTCTTTCCCTATCGCTAACCCAGCCAGCCAAAAACCACTGCAACATAATGACAGATTTTTAGGAGAGAGAGAGGTCGAGAGAGAAAAAAAGCGACAAAAAGTAATTAACATCCATTTCCTGTAAATTATTTCTTAGTTAAACTAATGACCACACTTAATTAAATTATTAGGAAACCTCGAACAGCAGTAAAACAGAAAGGGAACAAGACTTTTTGACAAATTGACTCGAACTAAGCAACTGACTGGTGCTGGACACAACAATACACCATCAACTCTATGGTAGTGAGCAAATAGCATCACACACAGTCAGTCGTATAAATATACACCTCAATTACAACACAATATTGCATGGCATTAAATCCAAAGGATACACTCATATGCATTTGTATGTTTCTTTGGTATTGTGATAATTGAGAAAAATTGCAGTCATTTGTTTTAAGCAAAAACAATGACAAATGTAAACATAAACTTTAGAGGGCAATGGGTGGGTGGAACAATATGGATTTGAAACGTCTGTGTCTGGCTATGTATTAGATGTAAAATACTAAATGTCAAGGAATGTATGGGCATCGCTTTTAAATAATGGTAAAGTTGATTTAGTGAATGTCTATTGTTTATATACTAACATATCTCAGTTAAAATAAAGACAAAATTTGGATGGTAAAAATAAGTATACATTAGAGTGGGTCAATCTGTATGGAGTAAAACCAGTAAAAAAGTTTCAGTCGTGCAACCCGACTTACATATACCCTCACCCTCAGTAAAACAACAAAATTTCTATTAAACATTTGTATGGGAGGTAACAGATGGTGCGTATCTACACTTCAAGATTTTCTCTCCAAAACTTTATCCTGTTATAGCTTTACTAAATACAGAATTTGGGCACGATCGCGAAGGGTGTCTTGATATTATTACTCCATCTCTAAAGTGGACGGAAAGGTAAATTTGTATAGGAGGAACCATAAGGGGCGTGTCTAGACTTCCAATATTTTTTCTAAAACTTTATCCTGTTATAACTTAACAAAATACATAATTTGGGCACGATCGTGTAGAGTATATTGATATTATAAGTCCATCTCAAAAGTGAGCGGAGTGATACATTTGTATGGGAGGTACCAGAAGGGACTTGTCTAGACTTCCAGATTCCTTAGTTTTTAACGAGTAACTTTTTACATTAGGGAAAACAGAGGGCTCCCATACAATTTTTTATACCATCACCCTTAGGGATGAGGGTATATATTATTTGATACGACCCAAAAGTGTAACACATAGAAGGAGTCACTTCAGACCCTAGGTTTTTTAGAACCAAATTCAATTCATGACTTTTTAAGTCATTTGAGCCATGTCCGTCTGTCTGTCTGTCTGGTGGCTATCCGCCTGGTTCCCACGATAACTTTCGAAAGACGCAACCAAATGTCTTGAAATTTTGCACGAGTTAATATTTCCCCAAAACTACTTACGGTATTGTGAATGAGCTACATGGCTCCGCCCCTTCTGGTACCTCCCATACAAATACATCATTCCGCCCACTTTAGAAATCGAGTTATAATATCAATACACCCAACGGGATCGTACCCAAATTCTGTACTTAGTAAAGCTATTACAGGATAAAGTTTTGGAAAAAAAATTGGAAGTCTAGCCACGCCCCTTCTGGTACCTCCCATACAAATTCACCTTTCCGTCCACTTTAGATATGGAGTAATAATATCAATAAATCCATCGCGCTCGTACCCTAATTCTTAATTTAGTTAAGCTATAGCAGGATACAGTTTTTGAGAAAAAAAAACTGAAGTCTACCAACGCCCCATCTGGTACCTCCCACACACATCTGGTACCGCCCACTTTTGAAATCGATTAATATTATTATTAGAACTACCGCGATCGTGACCAAATTCTGTATTTAGTAAAGTTCAAGCAGGATAAAGTTTTGGCGAAAAAATCTGGAAGTCTAGACACGCCCATTCCGGTACCTCCCATACAAATGTACCTTTCCGCCCACTTTAGAGATGGAATAATAATATCAATACACTTGACACGATCGTGCCCAAATTCTGTATTTAGTAAAGCTATAACAGGATAAAGTTTTGGAGAAAAGATCTGGATGTCTAGACACGCCCCTTCTGGTACCTCCCATACAAATGTACCACGCCGCCCACTTTAGAGATGGAGGAATAATATCAATATTCGCGACACGATCGTGACCCAATTCTGTATTTTATTAAGTTATAACAGGATAAAGTTTTGGAAAAAAAATTGGAAGTCTAGCGGCGCCCCTTATGGGACCTCCCATACAAATGTACCTTTTCGCCCACTTCAGAGATGGAGTAATAATATCAATACATCCAACGCTATCGTGCCCAAACTCTGTTTTTAGTAAAGCTATAACAGGATAAAGTTTTGGAGGATAAACCTAGAAGTCTAGACACGCCCCTTCTAGTACCTCCCATACAAATTTACCACTCCACCCACTTTAGAAATCGAGTAATAATATCAATATAATAGCAATTTTTTTATTTTACTGAGGGTGATGGTATATGTAAGTCGGGTCGCCCGACTGAAACTTTCTTACTGGTTTTTTATAAAATTTGCTCCTCCTTTGTCGCCCTTAGAGGAGTCAAATGTATGACCAGCCCCCAATATTTTTTCAAAACCAACAGTTTTTCTTATTTTTAAAATTTATTTATCCGACGGAGTATTCCCGGATACTTCGGTAATCCCGAAGATACTTCGTTATATTGTCCCAAAAAATTATGCCATTTGATGGAACGCTCCTGAAACGCCGGTCCGGTAACGTTGAAATTTCTATTATTTTAATATATTTGTATGAAATTTTTCGGTTTTTCCATCTATCGTGTTAACCAGTGTAATCGGTTATTTAAATTTTAAGTTCAACTTGAATTTTATATCTCAATTACTACCTTGCCTTACATTAAAACATGAAAATTGATATTTGATTATCGAAATGGTTCTGGCAATTCACAAGCCAATTTACACTATCATATCAAGGACATTTGAAGGTGTACAGTGATTGCCATTCAACACTCTTTGCAGCCTTTAAGACATAATTGATCAAACTATTTTTCACTGCCATAAAAATATACTTATCAACACTTGTGCTCATTTTGAGCATTTATGTAGTTACACTTCATTTTTCGAAACAAACAAACAAGCAAAAACGAAGCAGGTACATCATTCCAAGCTAATGGTATCCAAGGGACTTCCGTGTGAATTTGTCTGCATTTCATTCGCATTTATGGACACGCACACACACTCACACACAAGGACGAAAAGTAACAAACATCGTAGTGGTGTCTGTCTGGATGGTCCGTCTGCCATTACTGCGTAAATGTATTTTGTTGTTAGGGTTTATGTTTATATTTTTCTGTTCGTGTTCTAAAAGTTTTGTGTGTGTGTTTGTGTCTGTCTGTGCGTCTCTAAAAGCGCTTTTGCTCAACCGTTTTACACCCGGCAAATGGTTAATGAAATGCTCGTCTATATTGCAAATGGCTGAAAGGGAAAACAGTAAACACAGTAAATGTGAACCCGCATCAGAATCCCCCCCACCTCCTCCGTCAGCCCCCTCCATCAGAACAATAAACAGAATGTGCCTTCAACAAAATTGGGTGTATAATAAGTGAAGTCGTTGAGTGCCTTCCCATATGGATGGGAGAGAGAGAACGTAAAGACCATACGCAATCAGGCAATACTTGTAAAAGGACGTGAATCCGGGCTATGTATCTATGTCTATAAATGTGTGTGTGTGTGTTTGGGTGGCGATTGCCACAATCGTATTAAATGGAATGGAACAGATCAGACACTGTCGTAAAATTAACTATAGAATCTCTAAAGAGTAGGCAAACGTTTTGGTTAGTCCTGGCAGAAATTAAACAATTTTTGCATTAAAGCGAATTGATATAATATTAACTTATACTCAGCGGGGCGTTGTTTAGTGTATTGTACGTACCAAGCTAACCAAAAGCTCCGACATTGGCTGATATCCAACACGTCTGAACTCTTCTTACCGATATCGTACAGAATTCTGTACGAATCGTTGAAGGGAACATTTTATTTATTTTGCGAAATATCTCATCGAGTTTTCTAGCGATTTCGGAACTTTGCGTCGGAGAAAACAACAAATTGTTATTGAAGAAACAAGAAATTTCCCTTTCGTACGATTTACTTTCAGAAATCTTTCAGACGTCGGTACGGCATGTCGTACATCAGATTTCCTTCAGCTGCGTCGGTCAGACTTCGTGTCAACAACTCTATTCGTTTTTAATAACGACATCAACCCGATTTCTGATCCGATATCGTAAGATATTTTTCTAAATATTTTGGGTAGAAATCGGTACGACGGGTCGGCAAGAATATCAGACATTTGGTAAGATATCGGTTCTAATTCGAATTTCCTACAGAAATTTCCTACGATTTACTTTCAGAAATCGTTCAGACGTCGGTACGGCATGTCGTACATCAGATTTCCTTCAGCTGCGTCGGTCAGACTTCGTGTCAAACCATCCATACGTTTTAAGTAACGACTTCGGCCCGATTTTGGATCCGATATTGGAAGATTTTGTCGACTGTCTTGCCGATTTCTGAGCATTTTGTTTACTGAATAATATCATCTTACAATTGTGTTAAGAATGAACATAAGTATGTTTTTATGCAATCATCGCCTTCTAGGAACAGCAAAAAAAGACCAGTTGAGCCACATGCTAGAATTTAACTGTACGGTCAATGTTTTCCTTACAATCGAACTTTGCACCCAATTACATTTTTCGGATCCTTTGTACGAATCGTTTAAAAGAAAAAAACACTAACCAGTTAATTCAGTTTGTATCAAAACGGTTCTTAAACGCTTTCCTAATTACGAGGATTGTTCATTATTTTCACTTTAGGAATATTCTAGTCCCAATCCATACCCGCAAACTTTTGTCTTCAAAGTTGCCTTTATCATCCACGCAGGGCAACTCAAGTTTTTGCAACTTCCGATGAATATAGTTGTTGTGTTTTCTTTCCGTTTCATTCTCACATTTAGAATGAAAGCCATTGGTGAGGATATTAAAATTGCGTTAGGACATATCTCCCCTTTTTATGGCCCAGTGAAGTTTTAAGTACGATATTGGATGTATTCAATGATATTTAACTCTCTATCTCGACTCAGGTGTTTGTTTGTCCCTTTTTCGACATCCTCTTCGTAGAGGATAGGATAATTTAGCTCCCTATGGATACATGGGGCATTTGTGGCTTCCCTAAAAACGATGGTAGATTCTATATACAGATGATTGGGAGTTTGGAGTCCCGACTCAATCCGTTCAGTTGATGGCTTTACAAAAGTTATTGAATATGAAAACTATGTTTCTTATTGGATATTGGATTTCTTGAATGAAATTTAACAAGTTTTTTTCGAGGAACATTTTAACATTCCCTTTCGTCCTTATTTTGTCATCCTCTCCGTCGAGGATAGGATCACTTAGCTCCCTATGGACCCATTGGGTATTTGTGGCATCCCTATAACAGATGGGATCAGCGTATGTGGTGCCTGTTTACATTTGATTGGGAGTTGGAGGTCCGATCCAATCCGTCCAGTTGATGATCTTCTGAAGATGTGCAAAGATGCTAACTCCTCTATGCCACTTAATAAAGGTTTTCCCAGGGATTCCAGTCTCTTTCTGCATTCGGCTGAGAAGCCACATAAAATGGCGATGGTTCACTGCTGCAATTACTTAAGTAGATGCACTTACAATCCTATTCTGTTCGCGTGTCTACCTATGGACCCATGTTCCGTAAGGAAGGTAATTATCTTCCAAATCTGGTCTCTTTCGGGATTTATAAGGTTCCTGCAGGTACTGACCACTTTCGTTTTGGTTTTGTGTGAATTCAGTGAGTTAACCGTCTGTGAACAGGAGAATATCCTTCTGTTATCATTCTTTCTCTTTACTGGCAGCAACAACAGAAGTTCATCTATCAGTAGCCGCACGCAGAAAAGCATTCAAAGCGCTTCGGTCTTTTGCACTCCGTAGATAGTTCGTCATACCAAGCTTACTTAATAGTTCCGTCACCTGGTCCATCCATCGGAGTTTTGGTCGCCCCCTCCTGCGCCGCCCATCGAGTTTATTGCCGAAGACTTTTCGAGCCGGAGCGTTTTCGTCCATTTGTACAACGTGTCCAAGCCAGCGCCTTCGGTCTATTTGAACGCGCTTGACCACGTCGATGTCGTTGTACAGCTCATACAGCTTATGATTCATTCGACGACGGTACTCGCCGTTCACGATGATGGGTCCAAATATTTTGCGGAGTATTTTTCTCTCGAAGACTCCCAGAATGATTGATCCGCTTATGTCATTACCAAGGATTCTGCGCTGTAGAGCGAGACAGGTAGGATCAGAGTTTGGTAGAGCTGGATCTTAGTTCTTCGAGAGAGCGCTTTGTCGCTGAATCGCTTGCTTAGCGCATAGTAGCTGCGGTTTGCGATCAATACTCTTCTTTTGATTTCGAGGCTGACATTATTATTTTTGTTTATGGCGGAGCCAAGGTAGACAAAATCATCTACCACTTCAAAGTTATAGTTGTCAACGTTCACGCAGCGTCCCAAACGAGTGGACTCTTTGTTCGTTGAAACAAATAACTTGGGTTTGTCCTCGTTTATCACCAGACCCACTTCTGCCGACTGCTTTTCAATGCTCGAAAAAGCCGCAGTAACATCTTGCAATCCACGTCCAATAATATCATCAGCATACGCGAGCAACATGTGGCTTTTGTTAAATATGGTTCCCTTCCTGTTTACTGCTGCTTTCCGCATGATCATCTCCATTACGATGTTAAATAGATCGCAGGACAGACTATCGCCTTGTCTAAAGCCTCGCTTGGTAGAAAATGGCTCTGACAGATTTTTGCCAATTTTCACTGAAGACTTCGTGTCAGTCAGTGTCATCCCGCAGAGTCGAATTAGTTTTGCGGGGCTACCAAACTCAGCCATAGCATCCAACAATTTCTGTCGTATCGGACTGTCAAATGCAGCTTTGTAATCGATGAACAGATGGTAGGTATCGATTTGCATTTCTTGGGTCTTCTCCAGGATTTGTCTTAGCGTGAATATCTGGTCGGTGGTGGATTTACCAGGTCTAAAGCCACACTGATGAGGTCCAATCAGGTTCGCCAGAATGGGCTTTAGTCTGTCACATAACACACTAAACAGGACCTTGTATGCGATGGGTAAAAGGCTAATCCCGCGATAGTTGGTACACACACTAGGATCGCCTTTTTTAAGCACGGGACATAGGACACTCAGATTCCAATCATCGGGCATGCACTCTCTGAGCCAAATCGTGTTTACGAGCTGGTGCATGCATGTTACCAGGTCATCGCCACCGGCTTTAAAAAGCTCTGCCGGCAGACCATCGGCTCCCGCAGCTTTATTATTATTAAGCCGCGCAATTGCCTTGCTGATCTCGTTTTGGCTCGGTGGTGGACAGTCTACTCCATCGTCGATGATTGGTACACTTATGCTGCCTTCGGGAACGAGAAGAGATTGAAAGTGTTCCCTCCATATTTGCAGCACACTCTGAGTGTCCGTGACCAGATTTCCGTCTCTGTCCTTACAGGTGGGGATCCCTGTTCCAAAACCTTTACTTTTTACCTTTTGGTAGAACATTCGAGCCTCACCTCTATCCCTGTAGTTTTCGATATCCTGGCTCTCTCTTTTCTTCCACAGACGCTTTTTCCGCCTAAAGAGGCGTTTAATTTCCCCATCTTCTCATTATATCGCTCCGTCGCAGCACGAGTTGCCATTGGCTGAAGTTTTGCCTTTTATGCAGCATCCAGTTCCTCATACATTACGCGACATTTCTTATCGTACCAGGGCTTGCCTGACCGTGCTTTTTCACAACACAGTACGGTTGTTGTGGCAGTGGTCATAAAATTCAAAATAAACTGTCACTGTTTGTCGGGATCATCATAATTAGGGGCATTTGTTTGAAGTAATTGAGAGAGTTGGTTGAAGTAGGCATTCGCTATCTCGGTGGTATGTAGCTTTGAGATGTCTCGCTTTTATGGCGTTTGGTAACGAGCGTTTTTTTGCAATAATTAATCGCGTGCGTACTTTGGTAGTGATCTGAGTCCATATTTGCACAGCGCATCACACGCATGTCTATAAAGCTTGAGATATGCCTTCTACGCGATCAATCAGGTTCCTTGTCCTTTCATCGGGGGATGTCCAGATTGCCTGAATAGACATCCAGGTTTCCTTGTGCCTTTTTGTATGCGGGAATCTGGTTCCACTCAATACCATGTTTCTTGCCAACGCGAAGCTAACCAGTCTGAATCCGTTATGGGAGGTTTTTCTGTGAAGGCGAATTTTTCCAATTGCTGAACTAAGAGCATTTTCCCTTACCATTTAAGTATTAAAATCTACCACAACAATTTTAATGTCATGAGCAGGGTAGTGGTCATATGTTTCCTCCAGCCTCTTAAAAAATGCATCTTTAATGTCCTTGTCTTTGTCTTCCATCGGGGCGTGTACACAAATCAATCAACGAGAGATTTTTGTTATTCCCAAGTGAATAACGATAAGTAGACTGAAATTTGAAAATTTCCCATGCCCAGATGGATATTGAATATAGTAAGCGATTTTAAGCCCCTTACTGGCGCTCTATTCCCACTTTAAATCTTAGCATAAAAATCTACTTGTGGTTGCTTTCATAAAAAAATTATCATACCCTATTTTTACTTATATATGAGACCGAAAAGTGTTGAAATATTAGGTCTTTAGCTATGCATCTACAAAATATCGTTGAAGTAAGAAAATAACGGACTTTTGCCAATCTTTTCATAAACGCCCACTGTAAACTAATTTTTTCTGTGCTACTTTTTACAGACAGGCCGTCAATGCAAGCGTTACGTTCAGCTTAAGTTTATTGTACCCCAAATATTAGCGTTACTTTTAGATTAAGTTTTTTCCCCCGCCAAAAATACCTACGCATTTATCATTGACAATATTACTTTGGATAGCATCACCACATCTGGCATCACAGTATGCTGCAAGAGTTTTTATGGAATTACACAGCGATTGCCCCATAGAGTCTCCTAATCAAATTGCACATTTCCAAGGAAATAGTTGCGCGCCGATTTCATTTTTGGGAGTGTACAAGAACAACGCAATATATAAAACCTGCAAATATCCTTCGGTATAGAAGATACATACATACGTACATACTCATATATTCTTTGCCTGTGTGCATCCTTGGGAATGTACGTAGGTATGTGTGTGAGTGAGTATTCTGATGCACTGCCATTATGGCACACAACAACAATAGCATCAGCAGCAATAGCGTATTTATCGATTTTTAAAAACTTCCCTTTTTATGAGTATTGGGAATTTTTTTGTGTGTGCAATTCCTGAAGCTCCTGCTGCTGCTGTCAATGTTTGTGTAGTTTTTGTTGTTGTTTGCGTTGTGAGCAAGATGTTGTTCCTTGGCTAAAATTCCCAAGTAAGGGTAGTTTTATGATAATGTCCTGTCTGTGTCCGTTTGTCTGTCAGTATGCTGCTGTAACCCTTGTGAGCGGGTGTGTGTGTGAGTTTGTGCGTGATGAGAGTAAGTATGAGGGAGAGTTTAACAGTTTATTGGTATCAATGTCGCTGCTCCTGCCTGCTGCTCCTGCCTGCTGCTGCTACCAAATGTGCACATGAAGAGTCACCAGAAACGGCAGCATGAATTCATCCCTTAGTAAGTCTTTTGTAGTGGTTGTAGTTGTTGCTGTTGCTGCTGATAGACCCAAACTAAAATGGCTCTTTTCGCTTTTGTTCATATGTAGCCGACAGAAGTCGGCAACGTATCTCCATAGCGCACACTACCAAACCTATCTCTCTCTCCCTGGTCCTTGTGTGTATAACCTCTCACGTTCGCGGTCGGTCGGTTGTTCGCATTTATGGAATGGAATATTAGGTTCTTTTAGATGCTACGAGTGGAACGAATATTTTACGACACACCATTACAATATCCTGGTGCTTTTTCTAAATCGAACTTTGTGTTTGGTGTTTTTTTTTTCTTTTTTTTTGCTGGTATTATTCCCGATCAATGGCTGGATTTACTATCCGAGAAGAGCAGCATGAGCGCAATGTCATTTGGTCCCTGAGTTTTTATTGTCGTCCATCGCTGACGATAGAGGAATAAACTACGTTGTAGTTTTTTCCACTTCACTGATTATAATGAACACGTGCTTGTCACATTATGAAGGAACTTTGACATTTGGTGAATTTACCACAGGAATAGAAGAAAAACGCTATGAAACATCAAGGATAAAGGCTAAAATGTGCTGCAAAATGCCAAGAGTTTTATTGCTTGCAACTAAAGTGCAATCAAGATATATCGAATGTGTTTCTAATATTGAAATTACTTCACACGCAGTGACAATTCTAATTGGCTAAGGATTTTTATTTAAAACATGTTGAAGGATTTGGATAGTAGCATTGATAACACTAAATAAAGGATATAACAGAATTTGGCTTCGAATCCCACAAATGTGGGCTGATCGAACACAGTATTGCGGAGAAGATATATATTTAAATACATAAATAATCAGCTTCGAATTTTGAGCCGATTTAAAAGTTTTCGTTCCGTCCGTCTGTCCACACCCGCGATAACAGCCGCATTTTACTTACTTATAAACTTAAATTTCCTTTTCACCCCATGAATGAGGTATGGGATATCTTCTCGCGTTGTTGTGAATTATCACGCTTTCTCTTTTGAATTCACAACAAACAGCACCTACTTGTTTATCGACGAATGCGAACGTCACTATTTGAAAAGCTTTTTCTAGACATGCCGATTGACTCGACACTATACTGCGAAGTTGCTGTCGACAACATCGAGGGGGCCGGCAATGAAAGAAAAATGTGTATGACTGGAGCCGGGAATCGAACCATGGATTTCCCGCATGGTAGTCGCGTGTTCTAACCATCATGTCACTGCCGACCCCATAAAATACATATTCACTCCGATTTTCGCGATTCTACATTTAGCCGTTTGGTCTGGTCTGAGTGATTATCCTTTTTTTGGCCTTTGTAGCCATAAAAGTACTAATTTCAAGAAATTTCAAGAACTTCGTGCAGCTCTCTAATTCTATAGAGAGCATGCCCATGTAAATTTTCCCACATGTGTATGTAACATTTTCGCGACTCTAGCTTTAGCCGTTTGGTCCGGGCGATGATACCAGTCTTATTCTTTTATATGTATAATATGTATTCGTGAACGTTTAAACGTGTAAGCGCATCATTTCTGATCATATGATGTTGACGATTAATAAACAAAATAGTGGCCTTCTGTTAAAAACCATTTGTTTTTCAAGGATGATTGTCCTTTTCCTATGAAATAGCCAGATGTTAACTAAAACGTGTTCTACTGTTAGTTCTTCAATTTGTTACGCTGCGTGAATTAATGGTAGAGACGAAAAATATTATAAAAGATTTGAAATTAACTAACATTTGAGGGTTGTTGTAGTTACTAATTGTTTGAAGGTCATGTCGCTGAGAACATGATACATAGTACATATATTTTCTGCACATTGTTTAAATGGTCTTGTAAATAACTGTCAAAAACCTATGCGGCATTACTAAAAATGACTTAAGCCGCTTTGTTTGCCGCTTAAGTGTCGAGTCAATCGGCATGTCTACTAAAAGTTTCTCAAACAGTGACGTTCGCATTTCTCGATAAACATGTAGGTGCCGTTAATTATGAGTCTAAAAGTAGAAAGCTTGTTAATTCACAACAACGCGGGAAGCTATCCCATACCTCATTCATGGGATGTAAAAGGAAATTAAGGTTAAGTAAGTTTTTATTATAAACTAAATAAATAAATTTATAGGGATTATTTAATTCATTAATATAAAGTCAGTAAAAAAAATGTTGTTGTTAAGTTTGAAAAACAATTGCACATTAATTAACTTGTATTAAAAATTCTTTGTTTGAATATGATTATGAACACTCGACTATCATGGCGGCTACCTGGGTTTGAGCCCTGCCACAGTCATCTAAAATTTCAAGATCTGCCATCCTCTTGATGTTGTAGACAGCAATTTCTCAGTATCAATTCTAGTCAATCGGTATTTGTCAAGTAAAAGCTGCTCAGAAATTTAACGTTTGAAATCGTTGTTAAACGTTGTTATTCTATAAGTCTTCCTTCGAACTATTTAAATGATGGTCAAACTTTCCGAAAAGGCCACAGGTTAGCGCCATTACCTTGAATTCTACGCCATGGAGCAAATCAGGTAATTTTATCATGGTTCCTCGAGAGAAGGTTTATTTCATAAAACCAGCTTGCTTATACCTTAACAGCATTGGCTAGTAAGCTCAATTATTTTTTTTTTACAATTCAAGACTTCTTCTTATTTGGCAAAAGCAACAGAAACTCATTTATCAGAATCCGCACAGAAACTAATTCCACGCGCTTTGGTCTTTAGATATCAGCTTTTCATCTGGTCCATCCAACGAAGTTTTGGTCGCCCCGCCAATCTAGTTTTAGACTTTTTGAGCTGGAGCATTTTCTGTGGCATTACTTAGTGTCGTCGCATTTTGCGAAGCTTTTTTTACTCGAAGACTCCCAGAATAAATTGATCCGCTTGTGTCATTACCCAGGATTCTGCGTCGTAGAAAAAGACAGTTAGACCAGTGTCTCAAAAGGAAGTTTTTATTTGTTTAGCTGACTATGAGAAAACATTACTTCCGAGGGGCGCGGGGAATATGCCAGTAAGAAGCCTGGTTTAGGGGAATTTTGTCACTATGGAGCGTTTTCTGGAGAAGACCGCACCCTGAGCTTGAGAGAGTTGTATCGCATAGAGGATTCTGCACAATGCGAGGTTTTGTCACTTAAATGATGCGCCAAGTATTCGTCTCATTGGAAAATGGGTCAACACATTTGGGAGACCAGCTCAGCACTACAAAACCCAAAATCGGGGCGATCAAGGCTCCGAATTGTTTAATTCGAAAGAGCGCAAGTGCTTTAAATGTGCATAGATCTTCAGGAAACCATATTCAACGTAAAGATCTTAAACTTCACCAGTACAAATTTTGATTGTTGAAAGAAATAAAACCCCGGAATGGAAAATTCCCTGGCAAATTGATATCGAGGAATGGCGACTTAAACTGGCCCTTATGCAGCCCTGAATTAACTACTATGGACTTTTTCTCGTGGAATTATCTTCAATAAATGTTTATAACATTTAACAAACTTCTCCGGTGCATTATAAGGAAAATATTTGCAATAAAATCCCAGCCTTTACGAAATCGACCTGCTGAGCTGTCATTTAAAATTTAACTGCTCAAATAAATGAATGCCGTGAACGGAGAGATTTACATGTAGACGAAATTATTATTAAGAAATAAATTCCCAAATACTGTGCATTTATAACACAAGGGAACAAAATGAAACTTTTTGAGTGTTGTTTGGAATTCTATAGCAGTTTTTTTTACTAATTTGAGGTCGCTGATTTCAAATCTAATCTCCATTTCTTTCCATCAGCTCGCATTTTTAAGTTACAGGTACTAATCGTATTTTCGCCTTTTTCCCAAAAAATTATGGTTCAAAAAATCATAATTTTTTTTTCATAAGCCGGATTTTAAAATTTTGTTTTTTTTTTTAAAGATATCGTTTTTACCTTTGAAAAAAAAGAGTTTTTTTAATATCACAAAAAAAAATTACTGAGTAAAGGCTCTTTTATTTAACAAAAAAAATTACACATTTTAATTTTCTTCACTCTGAAAGTTAATCGGTTGGGGGAAAATTGATATTTTTATTAGCTTTATTGAATATCATATTAAAGTAGCTTTCTAAAACATGTATGTACATAATAATCGATTGTAAATTGAATGAGTTATGCTAAGTTCGGTGATAACAGATTTTTCGAATTTTTTTGTTTCTATCCAAAAAAAAAAAAAATTTGTATTTTTAAAAATCATGACAAGTTTGCAAATTTATTTATAGTTTAATTTATAGTTTTGCCTCCTATTACAATATTAATTAACTGACCAAATTGAATTAATCGGCAGGTGTCAATTTGGAAGTTAAGGGAGAAATATTAATTTTCCAAAAATAGGACATTTTGTATGGGAGGTACCAGAAGGGGTGATCCGATATAGTGCAAATTTATTCCTGATTCATATATTCATAACCGTAAAACTTACGCATAGTTTGACTGAATTCAGTGTACTTACAAAAAAGATATGTATGTAAGACTATTGGGGTGAGTTCGGTCATTTGTATAGAAGGTACCAGAAGGGTGGCAACGGTTTCGGGTTTTTTAGAATTTGTCTACTTTTACAAGATAAATAAACTGACCAAATTTAAATATCCTCCGGTAGTCTGTTTGGCAGCTATCGAAGATATATTAATTATCCAAAAATAGGTAATTTTGTATGGGAGGTACCAGAAGGGGTGGGGCTATTGCACCCATTTACAATCCCATAAGTTCGTTTCGAAAAATATTAATACTGATAAATTTTTATAACGATCCGTTAAGGTTTGCTCGAGTTACACTTTCAGAAACATATTAATAAATGTTATTTCTGTATGGATATCGCGATTTTTGTAAATTTAGTTATCTCAGTAAATTGTTGACAAAATCAAAAGTTGTGCAAAGATTTTAATGAAATAAAGCTCATTTGATTCAAACTAAATGTTTTAGGACCAACACTGTGATTTTTGTTGCATTATTTTTATTATGAATTTTTAAAAAACAATTTTTTTTTTTTTTTGTAAAATTTTTTTATTTTTTTTTTAAACTGCAACGATATCTCTGAAACTACTAGGCCAAATTAAAAACAATGTAGGCACGTATTAAAGATAATTTTGTTGACGAGTTTAAGTTTTTTTTTTAATTGAATATGGTAAACCGTTTTCAAGTTATTAAATATTTGTAGTGGAAGTGCCTTAGTTTTGGACATAACGGTATATCGCGAAAAGTCGAGCTGATACAAAAAAAAACTAAGTACAGATTTGGATTCAGCGTCCCAAATTACCTTTAAAACGTACTCAGTTCTTAAACAACAAATACCTTGTTCCCTTGTGTAATTAATTAACATTTCTTCTTATTTTATCGACTTACAAAATTGAAACTTCCTTCTGAGACACCCTGTATCAGCGGTTTGCTATCAATACTCGTCTTAAACTTGTACTCTTTATTTGTTGAAGCAAATACTTTGGTTTAACTTCATTTATCACCAGAACCACTTCTGATGACTGCTTCTCAATAATCGAACAGGCCGCAGTAACATTTCGTTGGCCTTGGCCAATGATATCTATGACATCGGCATACGCCAGAAACCTGTGACTTTTGTTAAAGGTGGTACCAGTCCTGTTCACTGCAGACTTCTGGATGATCATCTCCATAACAATGTTAAAGAGATCGCATGACGGACTTTCGCCTTGTCTAAATCCTCGATAGATAGAAAATTGCTTTGTGAGACTTTATCATATTTTCACTGAAGACTTCGTGTCAGTCAGTGTCATCCCGCAAAGTCGTATCAGCTTAGCGGTATACCAAACTCAGCCATAGCATCTAATAGCTTCTGTCGTATCGGACTGTCAAATGCAGCTTTGTAGTCGATAAACAGATGGTAGGTATCGATCTGCATTTCTTGGGTCTTCTCCAGGATTTGTCGTAGTGTGAATATCTGGTCGGTTGTGGATCTACCAGATCTAAAGCCTAAGTGATAAGGTCCAATCGGGTTCGCTATGATGGCCTTTAGTCTCTCACATAATTCTCTAGACAGAATCTTGTATGCGATGGGTAAAAGGCTGATCCCGAGATAGTTGGTACACACACTTGGATCGGCTTTCTTAAGCACAGGACATAGAACACTCAGATTCCAATCATCGGACATGCATTCCTTGAGCCATATCGTGCTTATGAGCTGGTGCATGAACGTTGCCAGCTCATCGCCGGCGGTTTAAAAAGCTCTGCCGGTTGTCCATCGGCTCCCGCAGCTATCTCCATCGCATGGCGCTAGGACCAAAATTTGGTTATAGGTATAGTGTTCAAATACTTGAATTTTTCATAAAACCGGCTTCCGGTTTATTCGAAAAATACCTTTTTCCAACAATTCGGTTTTCGAATAGACGATTTAGTAAAAACCGGGTTAACCGGTTTCGTTCGGTTTTTCGAAATTTGCAAAAAAAAAACAAAATACACAATTAAATTTTGAAAAAATATCAATATTGATACCTTAATCCTTTCATTAAGTTTATTTAATGAGTCAATATAACAATTTTGAAAAATCTCCTCATGCAACTTTTTAAGTCTATAAGAAGCATTCCCATATAGATGTTTGCGATTCTACCTTAAGTCGTTGCCCCTTTTGGGGTATTTTTAGCACTAAAGAACGAATTTTTAAAATTGCCATCGGATATGGATTTGTGCGATTATAGCTCTAGTTGTTTGGATATGAATCTTCTTTATCCCTTAAGGACAAATTTCGAAAAATCACTTCATGCAGCTTTCTAATTCTATAAGGAGAGGTTGATAGATATAAGATATACATTTATCGATGATAGCTTTTGCCGATTGGCTTTTATAATGCAACCAGTTTTCCTACTTGTTTGATCTTTTTCCCACCTTAAGGTACGAATTTCGAAAAATCCCTATAAGGAGATTGCTCATATACAGGTTTCACGATGATAGCTAGTCTAAGTATTAACAACTTTTCGGATAAAATATAACACAGATTTTTAGAAATATTTGTATGTTTCATTTCATATTTGTTTGTTTGTTTAAAAAAAAAACAATTTTTTAATAGATAAAGGAATTTTTTATTTATATTTCGTTTTGGACCGGGATCGCATTTTTTTTATTTCCCGAGAAATGAAAAATGCCGGGAAATCACAATCACTACTGGCAATGTTCTGTGAAAATACTCTTTTTTGAAAAACCGGTTAACCGACATCAAAAAACCGACTAAACCGGGTATTCGAATTTAGCGTTTTTGAAGAAACCGGCACACGGTTTCGGAGCAAAAAACCGGTTAGACGGCTTTCAGTTTCGGTTTTGAACACTCTAGTTATAGCCAAAGTGGACAATCTACTCCGTCGTCTATGATTGGTATGATTCGTCACTTATGCTGCCTTAGGGAACGAGTAGAGTTCGAAAGTGTTCCCTCCATATTTGCAGCAGACTCTGAGTGTCCGTGGCCAGATTTCCGTCTCTGTCCTTACAGGTGAGGATTCCTGTTCCAAAACCTTTACTTTTTACCTTTTGGTAGAACTTTCCGGCCTCATCTGTATTCCTATAGTTTTCGTATCCTGGCTCTCTTTTTTCATCCACAGACGTTTCATCTCCCTCTTTTTTCTTTATAACGCTCCGTTACCGCACGCGTCGCCATTGGCTGCAGTTTTGCCTTGTATGCAGCATCCATTTCCTCAGACATTTCGCGACATTCATTATCGTACCAGGGCTTGTCTAAGCGTTATTTTTCATAACCCAGTACGGTCGTTGCGGCAGTGGTCATAGAATTCGCAATATGCTGCCACTGTATGTCGGAAACATCAGAACTAGGGGGGTTTGTTTGAAGTAATTGAGAGAGTTGGTTGGAGTAGACATTGGCTGTCTCAGTGGTATGCAGCTTTGTAATGTCTAGCTTCCTTTGCTTTTGATTACTAGCATTTTTAGACCTATAGAATGCATCGTTAGTGTCCTCGTGCTTTTCTTGCACAGTGGCGTATACACAAATCAGCGTGATTTGAAAATATTTCGCCTTGATGCGAATAATGACTATTCACTCACTAACAGGGATAACCACAAGACCATATGTCGCAGTCTCTTGCTGACTATGAATCCACATCCGAATTTGTGTCTTTCTGCATGGCAGCTGTAAATGATGTCACAATTTTTTCGTCGTGTTCATCCCAGTCGTCCATTGTATTTCCTGTATGGCTGTGATTGGTTTTTGTCGAGGTAATTCGCCAATTGGATAGAGACACCATATCTGTAGAGACTTGGCACATTCCAGGTGCATATCCTTAAATCATGTTCCTAACAGAGTTTGCGGGGGTTGTCAACATTTGATGGAGTCCTTGCTTCTTTTCCTTGTGTTTTTATATTTGTTGTTTTATATAAGGAGAGTGGCTTATTAGGTCACAGCGCCCGATCCTAGTTTTTTGGTGCTGCCAAAGCCTCTTAAAGAGCCTTTGTGGTGAGCTTCAGTAACTTCTGTTACCTACTTCCTAAGAGGCATCGATGGAAGCATGAAATTTAGGTTATCCAACAACGCGCCTTCTTACATTTTTTACCACTGAACGGATGTTCAATAGCAGTGCTCGGGAAATACGTGATCTCTCGGACGTTGTGAGCTGCTCGGGGACCTCCAAAGCGCAAATTCTGGTTATTCCCAGGTAAATAACAATCAAAAAACTCACATTATAATTCCCCCCTCGCCCATGAGTGACTCTAGATAACGTAGCTCCCCTACATTTCATTCATGAAATGTCATTCTGACTTCATTCTCGAATCGGATGGTTTGTCGGGATAATTGAAAAATTTTAAAAATAGCTAATGCTTATCAGACATTTCTACAATTTGTGCCTAATTTTTTCTTTGAGTGTGCAATGTTTTTGCTTCTCTGCCTCCATCCCATACCCAAAACATGGTTTCCTTCACGTTTGTGTTTGTTTTTTTTTTTATTTGGTTATCCGTTCGTGTATTCCTTGCCTGTGAGCATATAAACTAAACAAAAACACATTGCTTTGTGGCATTGTACTTCCAAAAAAGTATGCGCATGCGCATTAATTACGCAAACAGAACAAAGCATCCCCAACCGCATCACCATCCAGCCCCATTCATGTGTGGACGTTATTTAGTCTTTTGTACTCGTTCCCATTCAAAACAAAGTGGGTCGTGGAAAGTTTTAAGGCAAACGCTGAAAGCACAAAAGCGATTATTTCCATTCGACGACCGAGCGAGAGTCCATTACAGTATTCCAAAGATGCTGCCGCTGCTCTGCAATAATGCTGACGTTCTGGTGCCGCCGATGAATCTCAGCTCAGAGTTTTCAACACCTTCACACAGCATCAACTGAGATTTTAAGTTCATTCCACGCTGACACGCAACAAAGGTGGATAAAAGTAAATACGCGTAACAATTTACACGGAACAACAATAAGACTCACACACCATGGCAAGGCACACTCGTCGTAGTCGTCGTAACTCATACAAAGCTAAAGCAAACGC
This sequence comes from Muscina levida, assembly GCA_964034835.1. Lineage (NCBI taxonomy): Eukaryota > Metazoa > Arthropoda > Insecta > Diptera > Muscidae > Muscina > Muscina levida. The sequence goes on from OZ035880.1 coordinate 110,157,879, forward strand.
ACATATCCTCGAAACGCGCGATTACATACAGAAAGGCAAACACGTCGTCGCTTCCCTGCGTAAAACAAGTAGACAAACACAGACAGACGGACGTGCAGACGTGTTAAAGTCACACACTAAAAAAAAGGATACCTTTGTAAGCGAATCCTCGCCCAACAGCCGTACAGACAGACATACATTTCAGTCAGTTAATAATGATAAAGATTACGACGATGATGATGTTAACGATGAAATTGAGGGGATGACTGTGATTTCGATGATTATTGGGTGGAAAAGCCATGTGGTCGATGACTGAAGGTGTCTGAAACGTAGCGGCGCTTCTCAACTATACTCCAGCATGTGTGGTCAGAATATTCACACATACGTATGTATATATGAAAGTGTACGCATACACACATACATACATACGTATGTGCGAATCCACAAAGAGCCACTTTTTACAAAGTTTTTAGTGATTGACTGCAGTTTTTACTTAGTTTTTGTGAAATGCAAAAGCAATTGAGATTAATATGAAACATTTATTTAAAATAACAACTGAAACAACGACAACAACAACAACAGCAGCAGCTACAACACGAACTTGGCCAGATATGAGAAAAAGTGTCAGTGAACAATTGGAACTATCATAAATTTATGATGTGATAAATGACTATCGATATTTTAAGATAAACCAAAACAGCACAAAGGACATTAATGTCGACGTAACCAATGAGGACCCAAGTGGGAAAGTGGTGGTGTGGTATTGGTGTTAGTATTTGTATTGGTGAAGTGCAGAGTGTGGATGGCATCAACAAAGGAAGAGGATATCGTTAAGGTAATGTATACAGCGATAATTGTGAATGTGTAAAGGATATAAATAATTGGATGTCAGGAAGATATATTGTTGTGGTTTTGAAGGTGGTGGCGTAGAATTTGAAGGTGGTACACCTTAAAGTGTTATAAATTGTGGATATAAGCGATATGCCACGAAACTTGTAAAGGACAAATACATATATTACATATAACATATCAACACAATTATGTTAAATATTATTTAAACAGGCTGCTTCAAACGGTAGTGATTTGTTATATTTAAAATCAGTGGAAATTTAATATAACTCTTAACTTTAAGGTAATGCAAGCAAATAAGAACCACATTTTATAAAAGAACATAAGTACAAGTATTATATGAATAGTCCTAGCCCTAAATAGATTCATAAACTCTTATAGATAAATCTGAAGATTTGTGAAATAGTTTTTGAAAGATCTGAAAACTTCAGGTTAATTTTTGAATGCAAGCTGGGCTAGGCTCCCTTAGCCTCACTTATTTCTCTGACAAAAAAAAAAATGATGCGAAAATGACTTCGTTTTTGAATCATATTTTATACGACAACGATACTCACCAACGATTCTGGCGTGATATCGCGAACGAGAGAAAATCCACTTTCGTTCTCGAATCGTAAAATCGATTCTGCAACGAATTGAAAGTGATTATTTTACGAATCGTAATAACCAGTTCTTTACGAGTTGCAAAAGTTAATTTTAATAAAAACATCATTATTTTTAAGATATCCGTTCTTACTTTTCTTGATATCCTTTTCATACAGCGTGGAATTTGAGTTGATTAAATTTATTTCAAACAGTCGTTAGAATGTTTAAATACTCAAACTTCAACTGGTTTTGAAATGGATAAAACTTTTTGTACTCATTTGTAGCTAAAGATGTTAACATTAAAGATACAGAAGATCTGGACTCATATCATTGTTTTTCAAATTAAACTTTTAATAACTTTAGCTTTGTTTGAAGGAAAATGAGCGCAAAGATTGACATCGATTTACCAATTAGTTATTCAAGTCTCGAATTGATTTGTTCAAACAGTGATTTTAGTGTTTGTTACAAATTATCGAGTAGTATATATATTTTTTATGTAAAAAGGAAATATATAATATTTTTATCGCTTTTTTGATTGGTCGATGAATCACTTTAACGATACAAAAACGAGTGTTCACCAACGATTCAATAATGTTTTAAATTTCGAATGTTTTTTAGAATATTATTTCACTTAAGAATAAAGAATATCGCTTTTAAGAATAAAGAATTCGGTTCGTTAGCGAATGTTCACCAGCCATTCGATAATGTTGTCTTTTTCGTTTAGAATCGCATAAAACGAATCGCTTTATCCAATTGCTAAAGAATCGTTAGCAATATCGGGATTTTTTGTTTATGCCAAACGAAAGGCATTTTTACTCAAACTAATCAGTGTTACAGCTCAATACAAAATAGGAAACACTTCAAAGAAACACACACAGAATAACTTACTTAGCTGCCATTTCTTTGCAATCCTGTTGGATTATATATCGCACGCAGAAAAATTTTGTAAGCGTTTCGATCTTCCGCACTTCTTCTCCAGTTAGTCACACCAAGTTCTGCAAATTTTTCAATAACCTGGCCTTTTCTAAGGAGTTTTAGTGGCCCTCTTCTGCGCCGTCCATCGAGTTCATTGTCGAAGACATTTTGAGCTGGAACATTTTCGTCCATACGTACAACTTGACCTAGCCAACGTAACCGCGGTCCCTCATGGGTCTGACCTAGGGTTGCCAGATGGTCTTGATTTTTCTTGATTTACAAGAATTTTTAACGCTCGTCAAGAATCAAGAAAAAATATATTTTGTCAAGATTTTTTACATCCATACCAAAAATTCATATTATAAAATTAGTATCCTTACACAAAGTTTTGTAAAAGCAAATGAACATTTCGTTGAAATTTTTTCAGGAATTGTTTATTGTTTTTGTACATTTCTAAGCGATTGAGCTTAAAAAATTTTTTGTCTTATAAAATTTCCACAACATTTGCTAAAAGTGTTGTGTAAATACAAAAATTTAATATTTAAAATTAAAAGTAAAATTATATCGAAAGATGTCCCACAAAATGTAAAAGCCGTTTTACTTTTTCAGATAGAAAATCTTTTTTTTTAAATGTTTTTTTAATAAAAACTTAAATTGTTTCGTATACTTTAGCATAAAGCATTACTAAAGAACTAATTTTCCGACAGTAGCTATTTGGGTAAAATTAAATGAAGTAAAATTATATTTTTTATACGAAATGTAGATTTTTTTTTTAAATTTATTAAGAATCGAAAACATCCGAAGGTGTTCAGTTTAGCACATTGGTCATAAAGTCTGATAAGTTATAAATGAGTCGTTTTTAAGAAAATCGGTTTTATTCGCACCTAAAGTTTTCTTATTTTGTCAAAAATTTCGAATTTCTCTTTGAGGGTGATTCCAAATTATTTCGACACAGTTTGAACTTTGATGGTTTTAGATTTTAATGATTTAATGAACTTTGATGGCTTTTAGATTTTATTCTTTGTTGTTTTTTTCTCCCGTTATATCGAAACTAAACGTTGTTCATGTTTTGTTAATTGGTCTATTTTTCTCTTTTTTGTGGATTTGAGTTCTTTAGGTCATATTAGTGTGCAAAACAAAAAATTCGTAATATTTTTTTTATTTATTTTTACTAAATTGGTTTGGTTTATTTCTTTACATTTGTAATTTTTTTTAAAATATTTTTATAAAAAATATAAATGAAATATAAATATTTATAACTACTGACGTATGAGTATTTGTAATTGTCAAGAATTTTTTTCAAAATCAAGATTTTTTTTGGTTAATGTCAAGCATTTTGCCGTTTCTAATCTGGCAAGCCTAGTCTGACCACGTCAATGTCAGTTTACAGCTCGTACAGCTAATGATTCATTCGACGTCGGTATTCTCCGTTAACGATGATGTATTTGAGAATTGTTCTCTCGAATACTGCCAGAACTAATTCATCCGCTTGTGTAATAACCCAGGATTCTAAACAAAACATCAAGACAGGTAGTATTAGTATCTGGTATAGCTGGATTTTTTTATCGCTTGCTTATTCCGTAGTAGCATTTATTAGCAAGCAGGATTCTTCTCCGGATTCCGAGGCTGGCATTATTTGTTTTGTTGGTGGCAGAGCCTCGAAATTATTGTTGTCAACGTTCACACAGTTTCCCAAACGAGTTGATTTTATGTAAGTTGAAACTAATAACTTCGTTTTATCCTCATTCATTGTTAAATAATTTTTTTTGCTGATTCCTTCTGTATACCTGAGAAGGCTGCAGTAACTTTCCGAAGTTTTCAGTCGATGATGTCTACGTCATTAGAGTATGTAAGTAGCATGTGGCTTTTGCCGAATATCGTGCCGTATTTGCTACAGCTTTACCCGCAGTTTTCAGCCAATAATGTCAGCTTTATCAGCGTAAGCAAGTACCATGTGGCTGTTGACGAATTTAGACCTCGTCTGGAAAAGTATTGTTCCGTAAGGTCCTTGCTAATCTTCACTCAAGACTTCGTGTCAGTCAGGGTCATTCCGCAAAGGCACATCTGCTTCGGGGAATAATAAACTCATCCATAGCTTCGAGTAATTCCTGTCGTATCAGGCTTTAAAAGGCAACTTTTTAGTCAACGAAAAGGTGGCATGTGTGGATCCGTTTCTCTTAGGTCTTTTCCAGGATTTGCCGCTGTGTGAATGACCAGCCCGTTCAGGCTGGATAGAACTGGCTTTTGTTTCTCACCTAGCACACTCGACATGAACTTCTACGCGATGTGCAATATGCTTATCCTACTGTAGTTGGGGCACACACTTGGATCACATGCACCATCTTCCCTTCGAATTTTTTGCATTTAAATCTCCCAGGACGATGTCATGGATAGGGCAGCGGTCAGATGTTTCTTGTAGGCGCTCGTAGAATACACCTTTCTTCTCCATGTCTTTATCTTTGGTCGGGGCATGTCCACAAATCAATGTGATGTAGAAATATTTCACCTAAATGCTGATTGTGGCTATTCGATCACTAACAGGATTGAACCGTGAGACGAGATGTCTAAGTCTCTGGTCAATTACAAATCCACATCCAAATTCGTGTTTTTTCGCAAGGCAGCTGTAATTTTTACGTTGCGATCATCCCTTTCTTCTTATCTCATCTCCAGGATGGCGGTGATGTCAGCTTATTATTTTTTAAGGACATCGGCCAGTCGGATAGTGGCACCTACTATATAAAGAGCCTTGACGTCTTGCCCAGTGTACAAAAATTTTTACAAGGTATCCAACCTTCAGTTAAATTTAAATATGTGTGGTAAAAATAAAATTTTTTTAGAATTAAGGGCTTCCGAGCTTTAACCGGAATTTGAGTCCGGGGAAAATAAGCCAAAGGAGCAAAATATAAAAATGAGTGAAGGGCTTTTACGTGATATAAGTACCTAATGTAAAAAAATGAAAACAGATTCTGAAAAGCCTCCAGAGTAGCAAAAGGCCATCCTATTTCCTCGGGAACCAAATTGCTGAGGAGGGCCCAAAGTGGAACAACTCAAAAATGTAAATATAAGGATAAAATAGGTGGTATTGGACCAAAAATAAGAAAATCTAACTTACCGAAACTCCAGGTATGAATGCTCCTAAGAGATCATATTATCCATCAGAAGCCGGTGTTATAGCTAAAAAAAATAGATAAAAGGCGTGAAATATTAACGTTTAAATTCAAAGTGATAGAAGATTTGAGAAATCTAAGAGAGAGCACTCAAACATCAGCCTGACTATGTTCAATTTTTAAAGAAAATAGAAAAATTGCCCTTATATAAAATAATAATTAAAGTAAAAATAAAAATAACAAAACTACCAAAAAAAAACACAATTTGAAAGCAATCTTTTAGCGTCAAAATATTCATGATGACTTGCCGAAGCTTACTAAAGAGAAATGTCAACACATTGTTTGACATTTTTAGCTGTCAAACCATAACTATGCGATATCGATAATTTTTACGCAGCTAATAAGTAAAGACGGGACCGGCCGTGGCACAGTGGTTAGAACACGCGACTACCATGCGGGAGATCGCAGGTTCAAACCTGGCTCCAGTCATCTTAAAAGAAAAAAAATAAATAAAATTTTCTTTCATTGTCGGCCGGCAATTCAATCGTCGTGTCTAGTAAGAGCTTCTCAAACAGTGACGTTCGCATTCGTCGATAAACAAGTAGGTGCCGTTAGTTGTGAATCTAAAAATAGAAAGCGTGTTAATTCACAACAACGCGAGAAGCTATCCCATACCTCATTCATGGGGTGCAAAGGGAAAATTAAAAAAAAAATAAGTAAAAACATTCTACACAAAGCCGGAGAGGATGGTTTTTCTCCTCATTCGAGTACGAGCAAACTAATAATTAGAAGCATAACATTTGTCAAGGATATTCAGGGATAAAAATTATTAAGGACATTTTTTGCGCATATTTCTCCTAAAAAGTTTAAAAAAATGGCCATATCACCATTGCGCAACTAGGAGAAATGTACAAATAAATTGTTCAAACTTGCATATTAGAGCAAAAAAATGCATCAAGCAGTTATCAAAATTGTAATCTACGATGAGTTCTAAGAAAATTTGTCCAATAAACCATGGAACTAAAATCAAAATCGAGGCCCCGGTTTTTAACGAGCAACTGCCCCGGAATCTTCTCTAGATGTTTCAAATGTATGAATGACCCCCAGTCATATTCCCTCCTAACATTTTTCCCAAACATACCTAACACATCTTCACCCCCTAAGGGAGAAATTTACAGAAATTTTTTATTTATAAAATTTGCTCCCACCGCTCTATCTGCCCCAGAGTCGCCCCTAGAGGGGTGTAATGTATGACTGTCCCACAATATTTTGCAACCCCATCATTGTTTTACACAACTGTGAAATGTTAAACGTTTATTAATCTTTTAACGCGCCTTCTTATTCAATAAGAGGTGCTTTTCAACCACCACCGATTACGACCCCTGGACATAATGCCTAAAGCTAATCCGATAAAAGCAGCAAATCTAAAGGCGGTTGTAGAAAAGTTTCCAGACTTACGAGCTGATGGTGGATTCCTCTATTCTAAAATCTGCAGCAAAGTTATTGCAGCAGATCACAGATTTCAACTAAGTTATGGAAGTGAAAATAAGTAGAGCCAACAATTATTTTTGCCAGAATGTTCCAGTAGACTTTAAAAAGAACATGATTTTCAAGAAAAAACTGTGCCGAGCTTTTGGGTCTGCTGACATTTTACTTTACAAAATGAGAAATCAAAATATAAGAACACGATTTAAGGAATACACGGACTACCAAGTGCCATCCGAAACAGTTTTTTGAACTAATCATTTAAAAATATTATACAACGACTGCATGGACAATATACGAGCAAAACTAAAAAATCAATTTATATGGATGTCAATCGATGAAACTATAGATGCAACAGGCAGAAATGTGGCAAACACTTTAGCAGGTGTTTTAAGGTAATTGCAAGTGAGAAATGTTTACTAAATACAGCAGCCTTGGAAAGGGCTAATTACTCAACAATGGCTAGACTGTGGGACGACGCTATCAAAAATCTGGACGTCAACTTCAATAAGAATAATGTTTAGCTTTTTGTGGCGGATGCAGTTCCATACATGGTAAAGGCGGCAAAAGCTATAGTGGCATTTTATCCGAAAGTGACGCATGTGACATGTTATGCTCATGGTGTCCATCGATTGTGTAAATGTATTAGGAATTTTTATGAAAACATAAACAAAACTATTGCTAATGTGAAGAAGTTATTTTTAAAAGCTCCATGTAGAGACGAACTTTTTAAACAAATGTTTCCAGACCTTCCATTACCTCCAGAAGCTAAAACAACACGATGGGTAACATGGCTTGAAGCAGTTAACTACTATGCCAACAATTATGAAGACATTTTATAGGTCCTAAGAGCATTAAACGATGAGGATGCACAATTCAATAAAACTTCAAAGGATGTCTTGACAGACCCCCCAAAATGTATCTGACTTGATTTATATTGCTTTAAATTACAGTTTTATTGCAAAACATATTTTGCAAACATCAGGTCTTACGCTTATTGAAGTGCAGGTGAATGAAGACACTTTTAAATTGATAGATAACACAGTGCAACACATTTTTTCGAGGGTGAAATTTTTTTACAGTGGTTTAAAGTTTGATTTTTTTGGTCAAAAGTCGAAACAAAGAATATGAAAAATCATCTGTGAAAATACGTTTGGGGTATTTCATGTCTTCGGAGACCTATATTAAAACAATCAGGGGAATATTTTCTCGGAACATTTTAACCTTCCAGCTCCCATCCGTATAGGACATTTTTAACCCAATTTTAAAAAACTGTTTAAAAGTCAACTTTGGACGGAGATCAAGTATTAGGAGTCACCGAAGATAAATAACCTCTATGAGTCAAAGGTTCCAAAATAAAATCAAAATTAAATGTTAATGAAATGTTAAAAAGTCTATTTTCAGGCAAACAGTGCAACGCACTTTTTCGGGAGTGAACCAAACCAAAATTAAACAATAGCATTTGACTTCAGTAACAAAACCCAAAAACTACATTTTGCTCCAATAAGTCACAATTTTGGTTTACAGTGGTTTATAGTAAGATTTTTTTGGTCAAATGTCAAATAAAAGAAAATGATAAATCATGTGTAAAAATTGATTTGAGATAGTTCATGACTTCGGAGAACTACATTAAAATTTTCCCGGGAATGTTTCCTCGAAAGTATTTATTTCTATTTTATTTTACTCAACATTTGTGTATGTAATTTTACCAAAACTACTAACAAAGTCTGAATTTAAAATAATATTGTTTTTTTATTTAATTTTTAAGCTGTTTTTTTATTATTAATAAAAATATTTCTAATTCATATGAAAAAAATTGTATGACTTTAATTTTTTAGGGCATGTTTTTGTTGATTTTTAGGTCATATTTTGCCATTTTTCAGGTCATATTTTATGCGCACAAATGAGACAGCTTGTATATGGCCAGAAATTTGGCCTAAATGGGGAAAAATTTATGAAAAATTGCGATAAAGGATAACTTTTTGAAAGTTTCATTCGATAAAGCCTGAGAACGCCAAACTCTTTTGGGAATTTTACTATACTGGCCTAGTACCTTCACCCTGACTTGGAATTTCTCAGCACCCCACTGTGTAACCGGTACAGCTAATCAACTAGAAGTAAGTAGGTGCTAAAAGTTACTCAAAATAGAACTATATAAAAATCCAATTTATTAGCAAAATAAAAAAAAAACTGTATCAATTCAGTATTCTTGCTGTTCGATTCCTCGTACTCGAGTTAGGGTAAAAACGTACACTTCCGTCTTGTCTAGTTTTTTCAACGATTCTATATGTTGTAATCCATCTTTTGATATTAGGAATCAAAAAAATTGATACACAATACTAGATTAATATTACAACCCCAAAACAATGTTTACATATACAAATTAAACATCCTTTTATTGCCCTCATAACCATTAATTTGCGATCATACCTGTAAACTGAGAACAAGGACAACTTTATGCCATTTTCACCCTAGTGCACAATTATCTTCTATATGTACATATACTAGGTACCGTGTACTCTGGTTACGTGATCATTATTTTATCTCCTAATTAGTTGCAAAGTCCACACTATTTACACATATACACACACACACAACAACAACAACACATTGTCCAGTATGTGAACAAATGAATTAAATTACACTTGAATACAACAACAGTTGTCGGTCGGTCGTTTGGTTGTTTATTCCACTGTCTACTGTCACATGTGGCATTTAAACAACTGAGCTGCAAATAACTATGCAATTTACTGTCTTTACAATTATTTATGGGCGCCTGTATTTCCAGATGAATGCATTTTTAACGTCCGTTAAACATCGGGCATATCATCTGTGGTAACCACACACGCGGATATGAACATAACGCGTACTACATACATACATATGTAGGTATATTCAAACATGCAGACACAAAAACATACATCCTATACACATGGACACATGTACCTTTGCTTGCATATATAGTTATATAACAATGTTGTACATTGTTATGTTGTAGTTTTATGTATTTGTGTACAACACGCGAATGTGTGTTCAACATTTTTGCGTTCTATGAATATAAAGGATTTACAAATTTATGATAAATAAATAAACTAATAAATAACATGCGAACAAAAAGGATTCACTTAACAACAACAAAGGACATTCAGTGAATTCATAATGATCTGAAGGGGAGGTGGGGGAATTAAAGCTGAAATGATAGGCCGAGCGAGGAAATACCATAAGTGAAAGTATCATAGGAAATACAACAGAATATATATACAAATAGGCAGATGAGGCTAAAAAAGCCATACTAAAACGTAAATCAGCTATGTGATACAATCTGAAACTTGATCGTTTTTTTTACTTTTCTATAAACAAGACTATATCTACAAGGTAGCTACTGTAAATCGAGACATAATTGTATCAATTTTTACGCCTTCCATAGCCCTAAAATATTGGTAATTATTATATGACAATCCCTCTAGTATTGTTATTTAATTTAGGTTTTATCATTGAACCTCTGCCAAATATTAAATCCTTTTGATATGTCTACTTCCCAATTCTACCATTGACAACTGGATTTAATATTTTACACAAATTTAAAAGCTCTGTCAAACATAATCCCTTTGAAGAGACCTGCCACTAATGTACAATAACACCGGACATTTACTTTTTTTTGGCTTTTGCTTTTGTTAATTGAATTCAGTGATACTGGCACGTTTTAATTGGCTAAAGGCCAATAATTTTGCTAAAAATAATTAAAGTTATGGTAATGAGCACATTTCAGTTGATATCATTATAATTGCAACGAACTTTTATGATTCATCAAATATATAATGGTGTAAAGTTAATGACAGTTAAGGAGTTTCATAAAAGCTCTGGAGTGTAAAATGACCATTACTTTAATTAACTTGGTGTTGTAAGTCCGGAAATAAGAGATAAAAAACGTCAGTGTTTAAATTAGACTATTGTCAGTTTATGCAATTGCAAATAAAATCAATTTTATAGTTTTAGCGCTTTAAACTTAACATATTTAGAAGTAAGCCGCGAAAAAAATTTCCTTTTTATACACTTACCCTTATCGATGAGAATATATGCTTACCATTTGATACGAGAACAAATGAAACGCATTACAAGAGACAACTTAGACCCCAAGTACCTAAAGACTTGTTTCAGGACATTTTAAGACAATTGAGCTATGTTTGTCCGTCTAGCTAACTGGTTGGTGGGAAGGATAACTCGAGTAAACCATAACTGTTCCCTGTGCACATTTACCAGTATTAATAGTTTTCAAAATTAAGTAATGGAATTGCAAATGGGCAGAAAAGCCCCACCTTTTCTGGTACCGCCGAAACAAAATGACATATTTTTCGAAAACTAATATATCTTCAATAACTTCTAAACGGAGAACTGAAGGGTATTTTAATTTGGTAAGTTTAACTATTTAGACAAAACCTTTAGAAAATCGAAACCTTTGTCACACCTCTACTGGTACTTCCCATACAAATGACCAATTTAACCCTCATAGTCTTACGCTAAATTCAGTCATATTTTGCATAAGATCTATGGCTATGAAAGTTTGACTTCGGCCTGAATACGGACTATATAGGACGATCCCTTCTGGTACCTCCCATACAAAATGACATATGTTTGGAAAATTAATATTTCTCCCATAACTTCGAAACGGACAACTGGAGGATATTTAAATTTGGTTAGTTTAATTAAAAAAAAAATTCCATTACACCCCTTGAATGAGGTATGGGATGCTTCTCGCGTTGTTCAGATTCCCAAAAAAGGCCACTACTTGTTTATCGGCGAATGCGAACGTCACTGTTTGAGAAGCTTTTACTAGACTTGCCGATTTACTCGACACTTATACTGCGAAGTTGCTGTCGACAATAACGAGGTGGCCGGCAATGAAAAAAAAATTTAGATGACTGAAGCCGGGAATCGAAACCACGAATTTCCCGCATGATAGTCGCTTGTTCTTATCATTATCCCAGGGCCGGTCCGACTGGTTAGTTTAATTATCTTACTATAATAAACAAATTCTCAGAAGAGCGAAACCTTTGCCACACCCCATCTGGTACATCCTATACAAATAACCGAAACTTCAGAAACTAGGAAGTTTACCCCATCCATAAAAAATGGCGAATTCTTTTAAGATTTTTGTGCGAATTAATTGGAGACTTTTTCTTAGTTTTTAGTTGGTGCCGTAAAAGACCCTTTCGGTACCCCCTATAAAATCTAGAGATATAGAAATGAACTTTTTACATTTGTTGGCGAATTCATTAACACTTATTACACAGCGGCTCTTTGTACAGTTTAACTAAATTTCGGTAAACGTCTGCCAATATGACCAATACGAGCCCCACCAGCTGAAAAATAATAATGCATAAATAATTTAATTTAAAAATCTTTTAGTTTCAATAACTTGACACTTAAACAATATCAAACATAGGGTGAGGATATTTTTCAGACTTTTCATGCGAGTGAACTGGTTTCGAGCTCTGGCACAGCCATCTACATTTCTATGATAAACCACCCCTCTCGCTGTTGTGGACAACAACTTCTGAAGCTTCTCAATAGTCGGATATTCACATTCGTCGTAAAGCGGTAAGTGAGTAGTACAACAAGTGAGCAGTGCAACATTTTTCAACTCATTGATTCGGGAAACAATTCTGAGGAATGTACTTGAAAGTAGCCTCAAAAAGAAGAAGTTCTGCATCATTCGTTTTGTCAAGTTACATGCCATAATAATTTAATATCGATATGAAGTTAATAAGTATCGTATACGTTTAAGAGTCTTTTGTCTCACATAACTCGAGAACCACTAGTCCAATGTAGCTAAAACAAATTAAAAAAAATTAAGAATAACAATTCCTTTAATCTGTTCATATAACGTTTGCCTCTATAAGCAACAGAGTCACTTTTCCATTCATCAAATGATTTTGAACTGGGTTTATTTTGTAGCAGTTACAATAAAATTATTTCTTCTTATTATTTGGCAGCAGCAACAGAAATTCATCCATCAGTAGCCACTGGTAGAAAAGCAGATAGTTCGTCACACCAAAGATTAGATACCAGCTCTATCAACTTGTCCATCCAACGATGTTTTGGTCGGACTCTCCTGCGCCAAACCATTGCGTTTATTGTCGGAAACTTTTTGAGCTGCACACTTTGCATCCATTCGTACAACGTGTTAGAGCATTCGGTCTGATTTAAATGCTTGACTATGCGATGTTGCTATACGGCTCATGGTTCGTTCGACGACAGTACTCGCCGTTAACAACAATGGATCCAAATTTATTGCGAAAATATTTTCCCTCGAATACTCCCAAAGTAAATTGATCCGCTTGTGTCATTATCCAGGGTTCTGCGCTGTAGAACATGAAAGCTAGAAACAGTGTCGGTAGAGTTGGATCTTTGTCCGTTGAGAGAGGGCTTTGTTATTAAATCGCTTGCTTAGCGCCTAGTAGCAGCGGTTTGCGACCACCATTCGTCTTTTGATTTTCAAGCTGACAATATTATTTTAATTTACGACGGAGCCAAGGTAGACAAAATCATCTACTACTTTAAAGCAGTGATAGGCAGGCTATAATCGATTTTTTCACGCGGACTCGAAAGTTTTATTTGATTTGTCACACTAAAGCTTAGGTAACAGCTCTCTCATCTGGTCCATTTAACGAAATTTTGGTCATCCCTCCTGCGCCACCCACCGAGTTTATTGCAGTGGGCGCATTCGGTCTATTGCGTCTTGTCTACGTCGACGTTGGTGTACAGCTCATGGTTCATTAGGCGGCGGTACTCGCCTTTAACGATGTTGGGTCTAAATATTTTTCGAAGTATTTTTCTCTTGAATAATCTCACAATAGATTGATCCGCTTCTGTCATTACTCAAGGTTCAGCGCTGTAGAGCGAGGCAAGTAGGATCAGTGTCTGGTGGAGGTTTTTTTTTATTTTTTATTTTTTTGATTTATTTAACATTTTCGCTTGCTTAGCACATAGAAGCAGGATTTTGAGTTCAATATTCGTCTCTTCATTTTCAGGATGATAAATGTTTTGTTTACGGCGGAACCAAGATAGACAAAATCATCTACCACTGTAAAGCAATGATCGGCAGACAATAGCCTTGCGAGGCAGGCAATAATCGATTTTTTTCACACTGACATAATCGGTAATTTACAAAGACTCATCAGTTTTGTTTGATACTGCTTAAGTGTTATACAAGCACCAGCACACACGCTTGTTTCGAATTCAGCACAAAAATAAACACAAGTACAGACAGTAAAACAATTTTCAACACTTATTGGGTGAGCATGTGAGCGCGATTGTTGGAACAACACAACACTTTTACCGTGTAAAATTCGACAGTCCTGACACTTCTAGTGCGACCGCCATGCTTAATGATGGAAAATGCTGCAGTAACATCCCTCAGTCCTCGGTCAAGAATATCTATATCATCAAGTGACTTTATTTAAGATGGTACCAGTCGTGTTTACTGCAGACCTCGGCATGACCATCTCCATTATAGTGTTACAGAAATCGCATGACAGGCTATCTCCTTGTCTAAAGCCTCTCTTGGTAGAGCAGTCAGATTTTTGCCTATTTTCACTGAAGTCTTCGTGTCGGTCAGTGTCATCCCGCAATGATGTATTAGCTTAGCGCGGATACCAACCTCAGTCATAGCATCTAATAGTTTCTTTCGTGTGGGACTGTCGAATGCAGCTTTGTAATCCATAAATTGATGTAGATGGAAGACTAAAGCTCCAGTCAGGTTCGCTTCAATGGGCTTTGGTGTAATTTCATCACTTACGGTGTGATTTCGTGACTTATGCTGCCTTCGAGAACGAGTAGAAATTGAAAGTGTTCCCTCCATATTTGTGTCCATGACCAGATTTCCGTCTCTGTCCTTACAGGTGGGAATACCAGTTTCAAAACCTTTCATTTTTACATTTTTGTAGAACTTTCGGGCTTTACCTCTATCCCTGTAATTTCCGATATCCTGGCTCTAAATTTTCTTGCAAAGGCACTTTTTCCGTCTGATAAGGCGTTTCATCTTCCTCCCCTTTTTATTATATCGTTATGTCAACGCACACGTTACCATTGGCTGAAGTTTTGCCTTGTATATAGCATTCATTTCCTTAGGCTAGAGTGGTGTTTAAGAAAGTGGATGGATGGATTCTTCATCGTACAAGGGCTTGTCTGGGAGTGGATTTGCATAAAAAAAGTATGGTCGTATGCAGTGGTCATAGATTTCTCAATATGTTGCCACTGTGTGTAGGGATCGTCCGAATTAGAGGTTTTTTTAAGGAATTAATAAAGTTGATTGGAGTAGGCATTGGCTATATCAGAGGTACGCAAGTTTGCGTTGTCTAGCTTCCTTGGTGTTTGGTAACGAACGTTTTGAGCACTACTTACTTAACGCTTGAGACATGCTTTACATCGATTACCATATGATAAATCTGGTTTCTTGTCTATTGGGTACGAGTTTCTTTATGCGAATATCTTGTTCCACTCACTACCATGTTTGTTGCCGACGCGAATCTAACCACTCTAAATACGTTATCGGAGGTGTTGTTGTGTAGACCAAATCTTCCGACTACTGAACCTAGAGCATCTTCCCTTCATATTTTAGTATAATTCGGTACCCTGTCATAGTGTCTTGGTGCTGCCAAAGCCATTAAGAGAGCCTTTGTGTTGAGCTTTAGTAACTTATGTTACCTACTTCCTAAGACGCATCGGTGGTAGTATATTATATTCTTCAACTCGACCTTGACTTAAATACGAAATGTTTTTCTTAGAGATCTTGCGAAAAATGATATTATTATTTTTATATTTGTTTTTTTTTTTTGTTTTAATATTTACTTTGATATTTTGTTATTGTTACAGCTATCATATTTAATCCTACCGATTTCTCCACACATCAAATTTTTCTTAAACAGTTAATTTTTGCCAAATTTTTGGCAAGGTATTTAAAAAGCTTTTTCATTTTTGATTTTTCTACACATTTAGCCAATCCTGCTGCAAGCTGCCCTTATCAAATACCACACATCTCATAACTATTCACTAACCATAAATGCAATTTATCTGTGGCAGTGTTTTAAACCACACAAAAGACTTGGTTAAATGCCAAAAAATTAAGCAATTCAACACATAATCAACAACACGAAGAAGAATAAAGCGCAGCAACAAAAAAAAAACTGAGCCAGCTTTGACAAAGAAAATCCTTAACTATGTTCACGGCCCTCCCATTGTTAGCAGAAATTAAAATAAATTTGCCACACCATTCTGTGGTCATTGTTATTATCGTTGGCCAATGGTGAAACCATAGCAAAACCATTGGCAATCTGCAATTGAATTGGCTCATAAACTTTAAAATATCGTCATATCGCCTGTAAAGCTCTGTCTGTTTTTTTTTCTGTGTATATGTGTGTGTGTGTGTGTATGAGTGTATGCTGTTTCAATCCAGTTTGATTGCATTTTATTTGTAAATGTAAAATCAATAGCGACGTAATTTTTCATCACAATCTCGATCCCATATGTTTTAATTGAAACTTTTGAATTTGTGCCATGAGATACGACAATTCAACACTGTCAGTGATGTGTGTGGTGTACGCTCAGAGCAAAATTGTTATTGAAGTGATATTTTTAGTTTTTAAATAAAATAGCAAATGGAGCAATTTTTGATCACGTGGTAATTGATGGAAGGCGTATCTCAAGCGTTATGGAAGTGCGTGTGATGCGCGATGCAAATATTGACTCGGATCACCACCTAGTTACAACCAAGATACGCACACCATTAAGTAGTGCTGAAATCAAACGCAAAGGAAGCTAGCCATCACAAAGCTGCAAACCACCGAGATAGCAAATGCCTACTCCAACCAACTCTCAATTACTCAATTACCTCAAACAAACGCCTCTAATTCTGATGTTCCCGACACACACGGCAGCATTTTGCGAATTCTAAGACCACCACCACCACGAATTCTAAAACCACACTCTGAGAAATCCTGAAACAATGAGGAATGTCGCGTAAAGTATGAGGTAATGAATGCTGCATACAAGGAAAAACTGCAGCCAATGGTAACGTGTGCGGTGACGAAACTATTAATTGAGAAGAAGACGGACATGAAACGTCTCCTCAGGCGAAAAAAATAGTCAATGAAAGAAAAGAGAGAGAAAAGTACAGGGATAGAGGTGAAGCCCGTTAATTCTAGCAGAAGGTAAAAAGTTAAGGTTTTGGAACAGGAATACCCACCAGTAAGGACATAGATGGAAATCTGCTCACGGTAAGTGTGCTGCAAATATGGAGGAAACACTTTCGTACGTGCTTGCACCAGTTCATAAACACGATTTGGCTAAAAGAATACATGCCTAATGATTTAAATTTGAGTTTTATATGTCCTGTGCTTAAGAAAGACGATTCAAGTGTGTGCACCAACTATCGCTGAATCAGTCTTTTACTCAGCGTATATAAGGTCCTGTCGAGTTTGTTATGTAAAAGACTAAAGCCCACCATAAAGAACCAGATTGAACCTTGTCAAAGTGACTTTAGACCTGGTAAATCCATAACCTATCTGGTCGGTCATGGATTTACCAGGTCTAAAGTCACTACGACAAATCCTGGAGATGACCCAAAAAAGCAGATGTAGACGTTCCATCTGTTTATTGATTACAAAGCTGCATTCGACAGTCCGATACGACAGAAATTGTTGGATGCTATGGCTGAGATTGGTATCGCCGCGAAGCTGATACTACTTTGCAGGATGACACTGACCGACACGAAGCCTTTAGTGAAAATATGCAAAAAAAAAACTACCAGAATCATTTTCTACCAAGAGGCTTTTAAACAAGGCGATAGTCTGTCATGTGATCTCTTTAACGCCGTAATGGAGATGATCATGCGGAAGGCTGCAGTAAACAGGAACGGTACCATCTTCAACAAAAGTCACATGCAGCTTGCGAATGACGATGGTATATATATCATTGACCGAGGTCTAGCGGAGTGTTACTACGGTCTTTTCAAGCATTGAGAAGCATTCAACAGAAGTAGACCCAGTAATAAATGAGAAAAAACCAAGTATTATCCTTAACGAACAAATGGTCTACTCGTTTGGGACGCTGCGTGAACGATGATACATATAGCTTTAAATTGGTAGAAGATTTTGTCCCCCTTGACTCCGCCGCAAACAAGAACAATCGCAAACCGCTGCTGCTATGTGCTTAGCATGCGATTTAATGACAAAGGCCTCTCTCTCGACGAGCAGAAATTCAACTATACCAGACCCTGATTCTACCTGTCTTGCTCTACAGCACAAAATCCTGGGTAGTCTTTGAGAGAAAAATACTTCATAAAATATTTGAATCCATCATCATTAGCGACGAGTACCGTTGTCGAATAAACCATGAGCTGTATAATGACATCTAAGTAGTCACTTGCGTTGAAATAGACTGAAGGCGCTGGCTTGGACAAATGGATGAAAATGTTCCAGCTCGAAAAGTCTTCGACAATAAACTTCATATGCAACGCAGGCGTGGTTGAATTTCTATTGGTGCTGCCTACTAAGAAGATAAGAAGACACGCACATTGGGCCGGTCGTGTCATGATTCTTAGCACACGCGGCTATCATGCTTGGTTCCATTCCTGTCTCAGCCATATACATTATCTTTTAATGCCGGCCCCCTCGATGTTGTCGTTAGCAACTTCGGAGTATAAGTGTCGAGTCAATCGGCATGTCTAGTAAAAGCTGCTCAAACAGCTAAAGTTCGCATTCGTCTATAAACAAGTAGGTGTCGTTTGTTGTGTTTCTAAAATAGGAAATTAAAGAGAAATTAAGTTAAGTTTTATAAGAGACTTATATTACGATTCCGTATACAGAATTGTTATGTGCGCCAGGAGACATAATTCTTACGCAGAATTTATATATCTTTTCCAGAATTTTATACCGTGTGACTTAAAGGATAACAAAGGATATCAATTTCGAATGTTGTTTTATGAACTTAGTTGTTCCACTTCATCAAAAACTTCATGATAACCCAAAGTGTGCCATGAGTCATATAGTAGCAATATCGTCTTACTAGGATTGACAAACAAATTACAACAAAATTTTCATTAAATAAATTCTTAAAAAATCTCAAATCTTTCCAAACTCAAACGAGTATAGAAAAAACACCTAAGTACACAACTTTGTTTCATTCCATTAGAATTATACAAGAATATTCAAAGTAATATATTCTCAACATTTTGAGGTCAGTTTGCATTGAAGGGGTAGGGCTATTCCGCCCATTTACAATCTTTTTACCCTAAAACAGTACAACATATTTCAGCTCATTGATTTGGGACTTAATTCTGAGAACTGCACGTGAAAGAAGCCCCAAAAAGAAGAAGTACTGCATCGTTGGTTTTGTCAAGTTACATGCTATAATAATTTAATATCGATTTGAAGTTAGTAAGTATTGAATAGGGGAATTTGTCACGTTTTAGGCTCTTTTGTTTGACATAACCCGAGAAACACTAGTCCGATTTAGCTGAAACAAATTTAAAAAAATTAAGAATTACAATTCCTTTAATCTGTTCATATAACGTTTCCCTACATAAGCAACAGTCTCACTTTTCCATTCATCAAGTGATTTTGAACTGGGTTTATTCTGTTGCAGTTACAATAAAACTGACGGACTCCATGGCGTGTTTTATATGGAATACTACTTATGATAATCATACGCCAACATTTAGAATTTGTGTTATGTCAAACAAAAGAGGCTAAAACTTGAGAAATTCCCCTATACGATACTTACTAACTTCAAATCAATATTAAATTATTATGGCATGTAACTTTACAAAACGAATGATGCAGTACATCTTCTTTTTAGGGATACTTTCACGTGCAGTTCTCAGAATTGAGTCCCAAAATCATGTGTTGTACTGTGATATTAAAAACAAAACATTCTCAATGTTTTGAGGTCATTTTGCATTGAAGTGGTAGGGCTATTCTGCCAATTTACAATCCCATTACCCAAATATTGGAAAATTTTCGTAAGGTTCAGTTAAGATTTACTCGAGTTATCCTGCCCACCATCCAACTAGATAAAACTTGATGGGGTCTAACACGCCTACTTCAATGCGGTACACTTTTTTCATATCAAATGGTATATACCATCATTCCTACAAGTGATGGTATAAAAATTCGGTAGATATCTACGTCATATGAACATGTTTGACATAATAGAAGATGATGTACCAGTACATGTACTACTACACTAACTCACCACAAAAGGGTCTATCAGACCTCATGACGGGATTCGAAACGCATAATTTTTGCGCGTGACACTGAATTCGCCATTAATAGCAATAATTAAACTTTTCTGATCATTTAGCCGATTTGGTGTATCATTCTCGAGTTATGTCAAACAAAACAGCCTATAATGTGACAAATTTCCCTACACGATACTTACTAACTTCAAATCGATATTAAATTATTATGGCATGTAACTTGAAAAAACGAATAATGCAGAACTTTTCCCTCTTGGGGCTAATTTCACGTGCAGTTTTTAGAATTGAGTCCCAAAATCATGTTGTACTGTGTAATTCTTTACAATTTATCACACACCAATTACGCAAAAGTTTTCTGCTGCATTAAAAAAAGTTTTTCCCGAAAATTATCAGCACGTTTCAGCAATATCTTCAAAATAACATTTCAAGCTAAGAAAAAACTAACACATTTCCAACAGTTCGCTACTTTTTCAACAAGTTTGAGCAATAATTAATTGTTTGCCTGCCCTAATTAAATATTTTTCTTAATACTTTAATTATTTTGACTAGTTATACAATATATTGCCTGACTTTTTAAGGTAGTTTACTACAAAACGCGAAATTCGACGTTGCAATTAGAAAAGTTTGCAACCAACCATTTGACTGCCATCCATATAAGTTTTTCGTTTGAGTGTAAAGAACACTAAATATTTGCGCACGCAAACATACTAAAATTATTGCCGCTCTCATATATATATATATACATACATACTATGTAGCAGCGTATGAGCTATGTTATGTACAAATTGTGGAAAAACGCAAAATCCAACCAATTTTTATTATAGCAAATTTTTTTCTGTTTCTCTTGTTGTGTTTTTGTCCCGATTTCATTGTATTGAGTCTTTTGTTCATATTTTAAGCCATTTAGATAACCACATTCATTTGCAATTAAAATACATGCACTATGGACACAAACGCACTAACACAAATACCCAACAGACACAGACACAGCATCAAATGCATTGCATCCTTTAAACAAACACGCACACACAACACACACCCATACATACACGCAGCCACCAACGAACACACTCACCAAACGAACAAATATGCATCTGTGTAAATGGCCATAAGCTCTCGTGCGCTCGTTTGCTCTTTTATTTTGCAGTGGTGCTCTGCTACCGCCCACTTTAATGTTTTTGCAGCACACACAAACCACCTACCAACCACCCCCAGCCCCCTTTCTGGTGACTGTCGATGTGGGCACGATATGACACTGTTTTCGCTTATCTTGAAATTTGACTGTGTGCTTTTTATTAATTAAACATTTTTATGACAAAAGTTTTTTTCGCACGACACGCTCGCTGTGAGTATCCTTTGGTTGTGAGCGCAGGAGAATAAAAAAATATTGCAAATTTTTTAATACTTTAACAAAAGTCATTTAAATTAAATATTAAACATTAGGTGACTTTGGTGGAACTGCAGTGAAAATTCGTATGTATGTGTTTTCAGTAAAGTTTAGACAGAGAGCTTCTGTGTTCACGTAATTTGAATGTGATTTCAATATGATAAGATTGCGGGAGTTGTGAAGTAAAGTTGTTGTTATCAACTAATGATAATTATGTCAATTATGAATGCACTTGTAGGAAGATATTATAATATACTCATAAAAATAGTGATTACTTCGAGAATGTGATTATCTCGTAGGGTTATGCATAATGTTTGTTAACAGGGGATATAGAAAAATTCTATTTAAAATACATAGTATTCTTCTTCTTCTTTAATGGCAGCAACAACAGAAATTTATCTATCAGTAGCCGCACGTATAAAAGTATTCCAAGCGCTCCGGTCTTTTGCGCTTCGTATATAGTTCGTCATACCAAGCTTAGTTAACAGCACTTTCACCTAGTCCATCCATCAGAGTTTTGGTCGCCCCCTCCTGCGCCGCCCATCAAGTTTATTGCCGAAGACTTTTCGAGCCGGAGCGTTTTCGTCCATTCGTACAACGTTTCAAAGCCAGCGCATTCGGTCTATTTGAACGCGCTTGACCACGTCGATGTCGTTGTACAGCTCATACAGCTCATGATTCATTCGACGACATTACTCGCCGTTCACGATGATGGGTCCAAATATTTTGCGGAGTATTTTTCTCTCGAGGCCGTCGGTGGTGTAATGGGTAGCGTGCGCGCCTGTTATTCATTAGATCGTGGGTTCGAATCCCGGTCAGACCACTTTAAATTTCTTTCGACGACGGTCACCTCGCTTAGTGCCGGCGACACTATCGAGTATAATTAGCCATGAAAAAGCTTCTCAATTCCGTTCGGAACCGGTGTAAAACTGTAGGTCCCAATCAGTGTGTCTAAAAAATAGAAAGCGCACAGCTCATTGATTGCGAGAAGCTATCCCCTATCCCTCCATGGGATGTAACGGGAAAAAATTTGTATTTGTATTTATTTTTCTCTCGAAGACTCCCAGAATACATTGATCCGCTTGCGTCATTACCCAAGATTCTGCGCTGTAGAGCAAGACAGGTAGGATCAGAGTCTGGTAGAGCTGGATCTTTGTTCTTCGAGAGAGCGCTTTGTAGTTAAATCGCTTGCTTAGCGAACAGTAGCAGCGGTTTGCGATCAATACTCGTCTTTTGATTTCGAGGCTGACATTATGGCAGAGCCAAGGTAGACAAAATTATCTACCACCTCAAAGTTATAGTTGTCAACGTTCAGGCTGCGTCACAGACGAATGGACTCTTTATTCGTTGAAGCAAATAACTTGGTTTTGTCCTCGTTTATCACCAGACCCACTTCAGCCGACTGCTTTTCAATGCTCGAAAAAGTCGCAGTACCATATCGCAATCTACGTCCAAAAATATCTATATCATCAGCATCACGAGCAACATGTGGCTTTTGCTTAATATGGTGTCATTCCTGTTTACTGCTGCTTTCCGTATGATCGCAGGACAGGACTATGGCCTTGTCTAAAGCCTCGCTTGGTAGAAAATGGCTCTGACAGATTTTTGCCAATTTTCACAGAAGATTTCGTGTCAGCCAGTGTCATCCCGCAGAGTCGAATTTGTTTCGCGGGGATACCAAACTCATCCATAGCATCCAAGAATTTCTGTCGTATCGGACTGTCGAATGCAGCTTTGTAATCGATGAACAGATGGTAGGTGTCGATGTGCATTTCTTGGGTCTTCTCCAGGATTTGTCGTAGCGTGAATATCTGGTCGGTGGTGGATTTACCAGGTCTAAAGCCACACTCATAACGTCCAATCAGGTTCGCTAGAAGGGGCTTTAGTCTTTCACATAACACTCTAGACAGGACCTTGTATGCGATGGGTAAAAGGCTAATCTCGCGATAGTTGGTACACACACTAGGATCGCCTTTCTTAAACGGGACATAGGACACTCAGATTCCAATCATCGGGCATGCTCTCCCTGAGCCAAATCGTGTTTATGAGCTGGTGCATGAATGTTACCAGGCTCTGCCGGCAATCCATCGGCTCCCACAGCTTTATTATTTTTAAGCCGCGCAATTGCCCTGCTGATCTCGTTTTGGCTCGGTGGTGGACAGTCTACTCCATCGTCGATGATTTGTGCGATTTCGTCACTTATGCTGCCTTCGGGAACGAGAAGAGATTGAAAGTGTTTCCTCCATATTTGCAGCACACTCTGAGAGTCCGTGACCAGATTTCCGTTTCTGTCTTTACAGGTAGGGATCCCTGTTCCAAAACCTTTACTTTTTACCTTTTGGAAGAACTTTCGGGCCTCACCTCTATCCCTGTAGTTTCCGATATCCTGGCTCTCTCTTTTCTTCCACAGACGCTTTTTCCGTCTGAACGGGCGTTTCATCTCCCTCCTTTTTTCTTTATAACGCTCCGTCACCGTACGCGTCGCCATTGGCTGCAGTTTTGCCTTGTATGCAGCATCCATTTCCTCAGACATTTCGCGACATTCATCATCGTACCAGGGCTTGTCTGAGCGTGGTTTTTCATAACCCAGTACGATCGTTGCGGCAGTGTATGTCGGGAACATCAGAACTAGGGGGATTTGTTTGGAGTAATTGAGAGAGTTTTTTGGAGTAGGCATTGGCTATCTCAGTGGTATGCAGCTTTGTGATGTCTAGCTTCCTTTGCGTTTGATTACGAATGTTTTTAGCACTACTTAATCGTGTGCGTACCCTGGCTGCAACTAGGTGGTGATCCGAGTCAATATTTGCACCGTGCATCACACGCACGTCCATAACCCTTGAGACATGCCTTCCATCAGTGATCATTCTGATTTCTTGTATTTTGATTGGGAGATATCCAGGTTGCCTTGTGGATATCTTTATGCGGGAATCTGGTTCCACTCTCAACCATGTTTCTTGCCGACACGAAACTTACCAGTCTGAATCCGTTATCGGAGGTGTTGTTGTGTAGAATGAATTTTCCGATTGCTGAACAAAGAGCATTTTCCCTTGCTATTTTAGCATTAAAATCTCCCAGAACAATTTTAATGTCATGTGCAGGGCAGCGGTCATATATCTCCTCCAGGCGCTCATAGAATGCATCTTTAACGTCATCATCTTTGTCTTCCGTCGGGGCGTGTACACAAATCAGCGTAATGTTAAAATATTTCGCCCGGATGCGAATGGTGGCTATACGGTCATTTACAGGGTTAAACCGCGAGATCAGGTGTCGCAGTCTCTTGCCGATTCGTGTCTTTCTGCATGGCAGCTGTAAAAAATGTCACAGTTCTTCCGTTGTGTGCATCCCTGTCCCGTCCATCTCATTTCCTGTATGGCGGTGATGTCAGCCTTGTATTTGTCGAGGACATCCACCAGTTGGATAGAGGCACCATTCCTGTATAGAGTTCGGACATTCCAGGTACATATCCTAAATCATGGTCCTTATATCGTTTGCGGGGGTCGTCAACATTTGGGGGCGGGGGGTTCTTGTTATATTTATTCTCCGTGTTTTCATAATAATTTTGTTTAAGGAGAGTGGCTTATTAGGACACCGCGCCCGATCCTAGTTTCTTGGGGCTACCAAAGCCACTAGGAGAGCCTGTGTTGAGCTTCAGTAACTTCTGTTACCTACTTCCTAAGACGCATCGGTGGTAGCATGGCGATTAGGTTATTCAACAATTCGCCTTCTAACTCTAGCTAACTTCTAAGCGGTTGCTTTAAAGTCATTACCAGGGGAATACTTGGTCTAGGACCGGAAGTAGTTAGCTGCTTGGACAGTGCCACAAAGGAATCGCTTCTGGTCACTCCTAAGTGAGTGACAATCAGTAACTTTCTACCTCTGAGCAAAGTCCCATTACCCGCCCATATATTTTACGGAGTATTTTTCTCTCTAATACTGCCAAAACCGATTCATCCGCTTGTGTCATAACCCAGGATTCTGAACCATACATTAACACATGTAGAACTTATATCTGGTACAACTGGATTTTTGAAAGAGAGCTCTGTCATTGAATCGCTTGCTTAGTCCATAGTAGCATTTATTAGCAAGCAGGTCCCTTCTCCGGATTTCGAGGCTGACATTATTTGTTTTGTTGATGGCGGAGCCTTAGTAGATAAAATTATCTACCACTCCGAAATTATAGTTGTCAACGTTCACGCAGTTTCCTAAACGAGTAGATTCTTTGTTTGTTGAAGCTAATAACTTCGTTTTGTCCTCGTTCACCGTAAGACCCATTTGCGCTGATTCCTTCTGTATGCCTGAGAAGGCTGCATCCCGCAGTTTTCGACCGATGATGTCTACGTCATAAGCGTACGCAATAGCATGAGGCTTTTGTTGAATATCGTGCCACTCGTGTTTACTGCAGCTGTCATCATTACTATGTTGAAGAGGTCACACCTTGTTTAAGGCCTCGTCTGGTATAGAATGGCTCCGTAAGGTCCTTGCCAATCTTCGCTAAAAACTACGTGTCAGTCAGCTTCGTTCCGCAAAGACGTATCAGCTTTGCTGGAATACCAAACTCAGCCATGGCTTCGAGTAATTTCTGTCGCATCGGACTGTCGAAGGCAGCTTTATAGTCCACGAAAATATGGTATTTGTCGATCAGTTTCTCTTCGGTCTTTCCAGGATTTGCCGAAGTGTGAATATCTGGTCAGTTGTTGATTTACCTGGTCTTAAGCCATACTGATAAGGCCCGATCAGGTTAGATATGACTGGCTTTAGTCTTTCACATAGCACACTCGACAGAACCTTATATGCGAAGGATGCCGCGGTAGTTTGAGCACATACTTGGATCATCTTTTTTCAGCACAGTAAATAATACGCTTGGATTTCAATCGTAGGGCATCTACTCTTTAAGCCAAACCGTGCGCAAGAGCTGGTGCACGCTTGTTATCAGCTCCTCGTCACAGGACTTGAAGAGTTCTGCCGGAAGTCCGTCGGCAATGGCTGCCTTATTGTTTTTCAGCCGCGATATTTCTCTTCTAACCTCGGCTTGACTTGGTGTTGGGCAATCTAAGCCGTCGTCGACAATTGGCGGGATACCTTCTAGAATCAGCCGTTGCTGGAAGTGTGCTCTCTATATATGCAGCACACTCCGCGTCTTAGTAACCAGATTTCCATCCACTTCCATTACCGTAGCCTTTTGCTTTTACTTTCTGGTAAAATTTTCGGTGCACCTCTTTCCCTGTATAGATCTATATCCTCGTTCTATGTTCATTCATCTGCAGTTTTTTTCCGCTTAAATAGTTGTATCCTTGTGCCGCCCGGGTTGCAATTGGCTGTACGGTTGCCCTAAAAGCATCCTGTTCCTCAGATCCTATGCGGCTTTCTTCATCGTACCAGGATTCGTCTAGCGTCGTTTTTCATATCCTAGCACGGTTGTTGCGGCGGTTACCATGGAATGTGCTATATGCTGTTAATGTGCATCGGGAGCGTCAGAAGTAGAGGCGTTGTGTCGTAGTAGTTGGAAGAGCTGGCTGGGTTAGGCAGTGGCTATCTCTGGGGTTTGCAGCTTTGGTATGTTCAGCATTCTTTGTGATTGGTTATCTTCGCTCTGCTCAATCTTGTGCGCAATTGATTTTTGGTGTTTTGATCGGGGGATAGCCAAGTTGTCTTGTGGATATCTTTGTACTAAAATCTAGATCCACTTACTACCATGTTCCTTCCCGCTGCGAAGCTAACCAGCCTAAACACGTTGTCTGACGTGTCGGTATGCAGGCTGAATTAACCGATCGATGGACCAGGAACATCTTCCCTTCCTATTTTTGCATTAAAGTCTTCCAGAACAATTTGAATGTCGTGAATCCACTCACTACCATGTTCCTTCCCGCTGCGAAGCTATTCAGCCTAAACTCATTGTCTGACGTGTCGGTATGCAGGCTGAATTTACCGATCGATGGACCAAGAACATCTTCCCTTCATATTTTTGCATTAAAGTCTTCCAGAACAATTTTAATGTTGTGGCCAGGGCAACGGTCATATGTTTCCTCTAGGCGCTCGGAAAATGCATCTTTAATTTCATCTTCCGTTGGGACATGAGCACAAATCAGCGTGATGTCGATATATTTCGCCTTGATGCGGATTGTAGCTATTCGATCACTAACAGGATTGAATCGCGAGACAAGATGTCTGAGTCGCGCGCCAACTACAAATCCACATCCAATTCGTGCTTTCGGCATGGCAGCTGTAATATCCTTGTCCTGTCCATCTCATCTCCCGGATGGCCGTGATGTCAGTCTTATACTTTTTGAGGACATCCGCCAGTCGGATGGCTGCGACGTTCCAGGTGCATATCCTTAAATCATGGCTTTTATTACGTTTGCGTGGGTCGTCAACATTATTTTTCGTGTTTTCATAAGTTTCATATATAAATACAAAATATTAAAAGTAAACTATTATCAACATTTTAAGGATTTTCTTTAAGAAATTTTTGCGAAATTTTCTAATTAATATTATATTGTTTCTTTAAAAATTAAATACACTTTTTTATATTTTTTCCATCAATCAATTTTGTTAGCACTCTATCCTTATCCTGTTTTCAGTTTTACGTTAACCGACAAAAAACAGTCTTGTTCTTGTCAAATGTCTGACTAAATACTGCAAACATTAGTAAACCATGTTTCTGATACTGACCGAACCTTAGTAGCATTGTAATCATTCCATTCATATGACAACAATCTTGAATTTTTAATGCACAACAATCAACATTCATATCTTAAATATTCAAAGGATCTCTGAAAATGTCGAACCGCATAGCGGATAAAGAGACACAACATACACATATGTATGTATGTAAATATTCATATGCTAATATGTATGTAATTGCGTTTGTTTACTCTGACACATACACATAAATCCACTAACATTATATACGATTGTATGCTTCCGATATTATAAATCTGTAGATTGTTTATACAATGGCATAATACTGTGTGTACTATTGCATACAATACACATACACATTTCACAGGATGTCTGTGAGTGTGTATAAATGTTTATAAACTATTATGGCCAAAGAGACTATGACCAACTACAGCAGTGGTAACTATACAATGACACTAGTATATACTCGTATTGCCGCCACAGCATTTTCAGGCAAAGTGAATTGCATATACTAGTATATGAGATGTCATAGCAAATCCTCAACACAAAAAAGGAACGAGGTGATACATTCAGCTAGTTGTGTATGGCCCAATTCATGTGAAAGGTGATGCAAATTCTTTGCACTACTCCGATTTCGGTATATATCTGAAATAATATTGGAGTGATTTTTGATATATGTACAGCAGTTCCCTATCTTGGAGAAAATTACAAACCAACAAAAAGTAACATAAAGGATCCTTTGAAAATAAGAAACTTATGCTGATATAAGTTAATGATTTCAAGACGTCTAAAAAAAACTCTCCAGCTTTTGAACGACGAAAATGGAAAAGAAAAAAGTTGACGATTTACTTCATTTTTGCAAATAAAAAGACATCATCACCGATTGTAAGGAATTGCGTGATAAATACTATTGTTGTGGTTATAGCAGCACAATTGATCCCAAACATTAATGACACCCAAAGAGGTCATCACGCTTACTTAATTAATATACCGTTAGATGGTAAAAAAGTAATTTTTTTGGGACTAATGAAAAATCTTTTTATCATAAATGTTTTATTTTCGTTGCACACTTCTTAAATGTTTAGTTTCTAAATAATTCATTTGGTGCAAGCAAATTCTTAATTGCCACAAACGTTTTTTGTTTCAGACAAACTGTTTTCTGTATTTGAGATGAATACTGTTTGTTACAGACTATATACTTCGTTAGTAACAAAAGAAAAAAAAACTTATTAAAACCTATTATCGGTTACCACTAAAGTTTTCATAAGATTACAGTGACTACACTTCATTGGGGGCAAACGAAAATAATCATTTGTTGTAAACTCCTTTTCATTATTTTAAGTTTGCGACACACTATATGCTCGTTTGCGATAATTACAAATTTGGAACTGCTAAACGAAATTTAGTTAAATTGTTTGATATGTTTCATTTGCTGCAAAAGAAACACTGCTTGGAATTTTTTTGGGGCAACCAAACTTCGTTCGCTCCAAATGAAAACTTGTAACTACTGTTTCTAAAAATACTGTATTTATTGAATTATGAAACTACAAGCATTGAAATTTAAGTTTTGTGGTGACAGAGAAAATTTTTATTTTTGAGGAGTCGAGAAAAATTCTGAAGTCGAAAAGAAGTAACAAAAAATTATAAACGCTATTCTGTTCGGAAAGATTTTATAAAAATAGATAG
This sequence comes from Muscina levida, assembly GCA_964034835.1. Lineage (NCBI taxonomy): Eukaryota > Metazoa > Arthropoda > Insecta > Diptera > Muscidae > Muscina > Muscina levida. The sequence continues at coordinate 110,187,763 of OZ035880.1, forward strand.
AATATCGTGAAAGAGAAACGGCAACGGATTACAGACAATATTGAGCAGGAAGTTCCAAAGCGGAATTATTAGAAAAGGGATTACAATTTCGTTCCCTTCCTTTTTGGATATTACTCAAAAATCCGTTAAATGGTGTCTGAGGGATTATAAGCTCCATCAATCAACACAATTCATGTTGCTGCAACAGACGGCAGAATCCAGCTTCCAATTATGCCTCAATCCAACTTATGCCATTACCTATTAATACTATTGTACAAACTCTTTGTTGGATGTTACTAGAACGTATCATTGGTCTAAATCAAGACAGCATCCCTATCTGAATTTCATTAAATTACAACTATTGAATTACATAATCTAACCATTGAAGACGTCTTCGTAATCGCAATTAATATTCATTAGAAATAAGTATTTATTTTTTTTTGTACATAACTTCGGATCAATGAGCAATACAAATTAACTCATTTCAATAATTTAGCTGTATAAAGCAAATGGAATCAACAACCTCAGTCAACAGGCCTGTGGACAGCGGAGGAAATTGTGGTGAGTCCAAAAAAAAAAAAAAAAATTAACTAAATTTGTATTTGCTCATGATTCCCTTTGATATTATATGTTTTATTGTCATTACAACTATTTTTTTTGTTGTTCCCGATTATTTAACGTAATTTTAAATTTAACTATTAAACCTTTTTACTTATAGTGCTAGTTTTTTTTCTTTAACACTTAAAAATATTCTATTACTATTGATAAATATTATTAACGTAATTTTATATCCTACTTGAGTCATTAAATGCTTGTAAATATGTTCTTTTAAACAGTGGCTATTAATTCACGAAAGGTGAAGGAGGGACCGTAATCTAAGGGTAATATGAGGGCTGGTGATTAAATAAGTAATATCAGCGTGGTAGGGCGGGTGAACATATTAAAAGATGCAATGAACATCTACTGCATACACTTATTGTAACGTCACATTTCCATTTCTACATTCTTTTTTTTTTTAAAAGAGCTACCTTATTTTTCTTTGCTGCTAACGCATCCGAACTATTTCTTATGGAAAGAACCGCCCCATGACTGAGCACGGCCGGGGCCACGAGGTAGCCACTTTCATAAGAACTAATTCGATGAACGAATTATAGTCATCTAAAACTTCGTTTCTGAGTAACGTTTTTTATTTTCGAGTGTAGTTAAATGTACTATAAAGAAGAATGCGTCCCTTTGGAGCTGAAATGGCTCATATGTAGGATATCTACACATACATACATCTACATATGTATGTGTTTATATTAGAGTGCATGAAATGCCACTCAAGCTTTTAGTGGGTTCTATACATCAGGACAAACCCACATACTGCATATGTGTATGTCCATCATTCAAACCATCATCATAAAACAACCAAGACCTCATATGTGGCTTGTGTATACAGAGATCCCAAAAGGTTAGTAGTCAACTTTAATTTATATACTTATAGTTTGTATCAGCGTATTAAGAATGAAATTAAATAATGGCTATTAACAAACTCTGCAAGATATACATTTTGTTTGATCACCTGCCCCATCGATGTTGCAGATACCAACTTCGCTGTATAGTGTCGAGTCAATCGGCATGTCTAGTAAATCCTTCTTAAACAGCTGACATCCGCATTCGTCTACAAAAAAGTTGGTGTCATTTGTTTGCGAATCTACAAAAAGAAAGCGTTTAATAACACGAGAAGATTTCCCATACCTCATTCATGTAAAGAGCAATTAAGTTTAACCTGATTATATTAAATTGGATAACATTGATAAAAATTTGTTTTTCTTTTAGGAAGGATTGCACCAATCCCTGTTCAAACTGATGGCATACATATGGATTTCGATTTTTTAACATATGCTCTCATCGACTTCAAATTTGAGCGAAAAACTGATTTACGAAGTCCACAAAATTCTGATGGGAAACTTTATGCTGTCTTTACAAAAGTATGTTAATAATTAGATTTATATATTTTTACACGGATTCTTTAAAATTTTCTATTATTTTAATTCATAGTGATTGATTGTGCTAAAGATTTTGAAATGAGGAAAAGTGTAATGCTAAAGAGTTTAGGATAGAATCTAAGTATCTTAAGACGAAAGTCGTTTTTCTGTCTGGCTGACTTCTTTTTCTTCTTAATTGGCAGCAGCAACAGAAATTCATCTATTAGTCGCCGCATGTAGAAAAGAATACCAAGCGCTTCGGCCTTATGTCAGTCACACCAAGTATAGATATCAGCTCCTGGTCCATCCAACAAAGTTTTGGTCGCTCCTCCTATGCCTCCCATCGATGACGTTGTACACTCATACAGTTTGTGGTTCATTCGACGACGATACTCGCCGTTAACGATGATGGGTGCAAATATTTTGCGAAGTATTTTTCTTTCGAAGAATACCAGAATAGATTGATTTGCTTGCGCCATTACCCAGAATTCTGCGCTGTAGTGCAAGGCAAGTAGGATCAGAGCCTAGTAGAGTGGGATCCTTGTTCTTTGAGATAGTGTTTTGTTATTAAATCGCTTGCTTAGCGCATAGTAGCAACTGTTTGCGATCAATACTCGTCTCTTGATTTCCAGGCTGACATTATTATGTTTGTTTATGGCGGAGTCAAGGTAAACAAAATTATCTACCACTTAAAAGTTATAGTTCTCAACGTTCACGCAGCGTTTTAGACGAGTGGACTCCTTGTTTGTTGAAACAAATAACTTGGTTTTGTCTAAATTTATCACCAGACCCACTTCCGCCGACTGCATTTCAATGCATGAAATAACAAGACAGAGTATCCTGACACTGCACATAAAAAAAATTGTTTATTCTCATGGCTTTGGTTTTCTTGATATTTATCTCAAGTCCAACATTACTCGCTAATCTTTCTAGATCTTCCAGTTTCGTTTGCATGTTGAAGATTTTATAAGAGAGAAGACAAATAAACTTAACTTAACTTAATTTCCCTTTGCACCCCATGAATGAGGTATGGGATAGCTTCTCGCGTTGTTGTAAATAAACACGCTTTCTATTTTTAGATTCACAACTAACGTCACCTACTTGTTTATCGACGAATGCGAACGTCACTGTTTGATAAGCTCTTACTAGACACGCCGATTGACTCAACACTTATACTGCGATGTTGCTGTCAACAACATTCGAGGGGAGCCGACAATGAAAGAACAATTTTTTTAAGATGACTGGAGCCAGGTTTGAACCTGTGATCTCCCGCATGGTAGTCGAGTGTTCTAACCACTAAGCCACGGCCGGTCCCAAGAAGACAAATATCATCCACATAATCCAAACCCTCGAGTTGGCGTAAGATAATTCATGTAATTCCTCTTCTCTCCATACAAACATCGCTCATGATCTCATCCTTGCTTGCTTTTCTCCTACGTTAGTAAAAAATCTTTGACTGATGCTCCCGCTGTGAAGAACTGACAGTTCTGTATCCTTGTACATAACTCTGACGATTCTGACTACTTTCTGGGGTACTTCGTTCTTACTTAATACTTTCTATATGTTTTATATCCGTTTGATGGTGTCGAAAGTTTTCTTTAAGGCTATGAACAGTAGATACAGGGGAACATGGCATTCTATAGATAGTTTAATTATAATGCGTAGATAATTGGAATGATCTAAGCAGCTTTTATTTAGCCGGAAACCTGCCTTTCATCACGCCGACAGTGCTCTTTATTTTATTTTGAAGTCTCCCTATTTTAAGACTGCCAGTATTTTGTATATGGTGTTCATTAGAGTAATTTATCTTCAGCAATATTTCAAATCGCCACTTTTCAGCAACTTTACAATGATGCCCTTTTTCTATGTTAGAAGTAGCCTTTCTTTCACACATACTGATGTGATGTGAGGCTGTAGAAGTTAAGATGTGGTTTCGATGTCAGCACATAAAATAGCTGCTGGTATTCCATTGTCTTTTCTTTTCTTTGTGTTTTCATAATAGTTTTAACTTAAGGAAAGTGACTTATTAGGCCACCGTTCCCGAGTTTCTTTCTTCAGGTTTCTTAACATATTCCACAAATTTGTATAGGTGAACAAATATTGGGAGAGATCGGCCTAGTAGGCGTGGCACCTCTAATATAAAATAATTGTTTTATATCAGAATTGTAACAAAAGTTATTTAACATGTCGTTCAAAATTCTTGTCGTTCTAAAATTTAAATACGACAAGCACACCCATTAAAGTTGCCAATAATTAAACCACTAAACAATTTTTAATTTTCCAATAGATGGGATTTCCGTTCTATCGTATATTTCGCCAACCATTTTCTAAGCAAATTTCATGTAAACGACCTTTCTTTAAAGTAAACATATAGAGAAACAACCTAGAAACTATTTCATACCTACTTTTCGCATTCACTGTATGTATGTGAACGTGAGTAAATCTTGATTTCATATATGAATATCTATCAACATCAAACGCCACTACAGTAAAGATGGTGATAAGATATTGTGTACTCTATATGCATATGTGTCTATGGAAACAAATAGTTTTTTTAGGGTATGCAAGATTGATTGTTTCCCTGGAGAAATTGGCGAAAGTTTTTTGGTTTTCGCTGCTCTCTCTGTTTTCACGTGTCTTAAAGACCGTGTTTTTTACTGCAGTTTCTAAAAATTGTGCATTTAACAAATTAGTATAGACTTTGCGATGAAAACAAAAGCGATGGCTTTATTCATTGAGATTTATTTCATCATTGAAAGGCATAAAGGTTTGTTCCGTCTTACCGCGGTAAAATACCCATTACTTAATCGCTTATGTCAGTTTTATTTAGTAGCAATCACTGATGATTCTCTCGCTTATACTTACTACTTAATTTCCCTTTACACCCCATGAATGAGGTATGGAATAGCTTCTCGCGTTGTTGTGAATAAACACTATTTTTAGATTCACAACTAACGGCATCTACTTGTTTATCGACGAATGCAAACGTCACTGCTTGAGAAGCTCTTACAAGACACGCCGATTGACTCGACACTAATACTGCGAAGTTGCTGTCGACAACATTCGAGGGGAGCCGACAATGAAAGAAAAATGTATTTTTTTTTAAGATGACTGGAGCCAGGATTTGAACCTGTGATCTCCCGCATGGTAGTCGCGTGTTCTAACCACTATGCCACGGCCGGTCCCATATATCGCTTATATTCCCCCTTAAATTTGGCATAGAAGTGTCATAGGCCGTCTAATCGGTGCGCACTCGCTTACAAAGTAAGCAACGATGTTAGTAAGTGCCATTTCAGTTGAAATTACGTTATTAGCGAAATTTTAAGCGAGCTTGATAAAACGATTGATTACGAAGTAAGTGACGATCATAGTAGGTGCTATTACAATCGGAGTTTTATGAGTGGACGATATTTTTTACATTACATACGCCTGACATTCTAAGTGCTTAGATCGATCGCTTACAATGACATACTGATGTCATTATTACTATTACCCTTTAAAACAACTTGACAACATATATATTTATATCTTAGAGTCTAAGTCAGAGGCCGAAATGATAAGAGATTTCCATTCGCTTTGATCTTGTGCTCACCGTCTCCAGTCAGTCCTACCAAGCAGCATCAGTGTTTCCTCCACCTGGTTCTTCCAACGTAGTCGCGGTCTCCCTTTTTTTTGCGCCGTTCTATGAGGTCTTGATAGAATACCTTTCGCGCTGGAGTTTCCTCATCCATTCTCACGACATGGCCTAGCCAGCGTAATCGTTGCACCTTAATTCGCTTGACAACATCAATGTCGTGGTATAACTCGTACAGCTCATAGTTCATCATTCAACAGGACCGGTAACATTAGTACCTGGTACAGCTGGACTTTGGTGGTTCGAGATAGGGTGGTGTTTATGAAGTGCTTGCGTAGTCCAAAGAAACACCTGTTGGCAAGCACTATTCTTCGTTTTATTTCGAGGCTGACACTGTTGTTTTTGTTCATGGCGGATCCGATGTAGATAAATTCATCCAATACCTCAAAGCAATAGTTTTCAACGTTCACGCTGCGTCCCTAACGAGTGGACACTTTGTTCGATGATACCATTAACTTCGTCTTGCCCTCATTCACTGGCAAACCCATTTTCGCTGACTCCCTTTCAACTGATGAGAAAACAGCTGTTACCTGTCGCATCGTTAGACCAATAATGTCAATATCATTCGCATATGCGAGCACCGGGTGCCTCTTATTAAATATGGTGCCAGACATGTTAACCGCTGCTTTCCTTAACATCATACATGACAAACCGTCACCCTGTCTGAGACCTCTCGTATCGAATGGTGCAGATAGGTCCTTGCCAATCCGAACAGAAGATTTGGTATTCGTAAGGGTACACCGGGCCAGACGAATTATGGGACTATCGGACTATGGGACTTTGTAATCGACAAAGAGGTGGTAAGTGTCGATTTGCTTCTCAAGGGTTTTCTCCAGAATCTGCCGTAATGTAAATATCTGATCCGTCGTGGATTTGCCTGGTCTAAAGCCGCACTGATAAGGTCCAATCAGGTTTTCCACAATTGGCTTTAGACGTTCACACAGTATGCTAGACAGGACCTTATACGCAAACGGTAAGAGGCTAATTCCACGGTAGTTTTTACACTCACTACGGTCACCTTTTTTGTAGATGGGACATAGCACACTGAGATTCAAATCCTCTGGCATGCTCTCCTGAAGCCAAATATTCTCTATGAGCTGTTTTATGCTTAAAACAAGCTCTTCTCCACCCACCTTAAACAACTCAGCTGGAAGACCATCAGCCCCAGCGGCCTTGTTGTTCTTTAGGCGGGATATGGCAGTTGTTATCTCAGCTTGGCTCGGAGGTGGACACTCGATGTTATCATATCGGATTGGTACACTGTCATCATCAGCCGAGTTTTCAGACACTGATGGCATGGATTACTAAATAGCTACTTCCTTTCATTTCACCGTTTGACTGTAAATAGACATTATACATGGACAGATAATAGCAAAGCGATTCGTTATCGAAACCACTATCGGCAAATAAATGCATCGAAAAATCTGTGTGCGACCTCATGAACTTACCTCCGATTTGTATTCGTATAGGAGCTTAAAAAAATCTAGTGTATTTAAGGAATTTTCTTGCAGAATACCAAAAACCATTTAATAAATGTTCCCCGTTTCTTTTGGGTTACTCCAAAAACCTCTATGTCTATCCTTGAATTCATTCAAGGATACGATTAACTATAAACCAAAGGCACATGAGTAAGTTTGTTTCTGTTACTGAAATATATAAAGTACACAACAAACAAACGCATGCATACACCATTTCTTATCGTTATGTCTGTTTGTCTTTGCCTCTATGTGTGCGTCGTCTGTAGGGAGGACCTTTTTAATAGCTGGGTTGGTTCATTTTTCGATATCACCACAGAAACGCCATCGGGGAGCACTAGAGTAGACGCCATTGCACACCAACCTAATTTCGTTGATGCTGCGACAGTCAGTGTACATATGTACATGCCGCTGTTTTATACACATATATACATAAATACAATATACAGTATTACAAAACTGGCAAAAAGAGTGCAAGAAATTGAGCATAATATATGAAATGTTGTTCACAAACTTCAATACTTATAGAAGAATTATTACATATTTTAAAGTTACAAGTAAAAAAAGATATGTTACTGCAGCCTCATCTTACATTAAAAAGAAATCAGCAAACGTAGGTTCTTCTGAGCCTTCGTTATTAAATTGTAGTTTATATTCTAAAAACACCAAAAAATTATAGGCATGACAACCATTTTTTCGTTTTTTGTTCAATGTGTTGTATTGATATTTTTTTTAGTCATGCTCAATTTGTTTGAAAAAAGTTTATTAGCAGAATGATATTCTCATAAAGTCAGGCAGTCTGTATAGCTACTTCGGATTCAGCCACAAATCCTCATCAGCAGACTTGGTCCAATGATTGTGACTGACATTTATTACTTTTTAGTGGATGGAATTATGGAATTATCATTGATTTAGGACTCAATTCTGAGAACTGCACGTGACAGTAGCCCCAAAATGAAGAAGATCTGCATCAATCGTTTCGTCAAGTTACATGCCTAAATAATTTAATATTGATTTGAAGTATCGTATAGTGAAATTTGTCACGTTTTAGCCTCTTTGTTGTTGTTCAATGTTCGTCGACTATAAATATTCATTACATGTGAAGAAATCTTATCACATGGTACAAAACGCATCAACTGCATAACTACAATGATGTAAAAACATTTTTTCTGTTAATTTTATCTTACAGACCAAAATTATATATGTTATCATACAAAAAGCAATTTACTTTATATGTATGTCTGTATTTTTTATGTTTTTGCATACTGTCACACTGTAAATATGAGTGAAATACGGAAAACCCCCATGACATTTAAATAAGCTGACAAGAAAAATAATACAAACCAAAACAATGGGTTGATGCTTAACAGTTTTCCATCTGTTATCCTCAAGCGCTATTCTGCTCGACACATAAACACACACATATCCCGCCTACAGCCCACCCTACCATGTGCCCACATACAACATACCATCAAAATACCAGCATCATGTTTGCTATTCATGTCTTATGGAAAATGTACAACGTTAAAAGTAATTCTTTTGGACGTAATCAGTACACGTAGTAAATTCTTGTGTTTTTTTATTTGTTATTCCATTTCCCATCTCATGGTACGTTTAGGTATCCTTTAGAGCGGGATAAACGGAAGATGAGGGTTGGTGGGTGGGTGATGAAAATGTTGTTGTTTGTGATATATGTTTGTCACATCGTTTTCTTACTTGAAGCAATATCGTATTCATCATACTCTAACGTGGTAGAAGACAGGGTTGAATATTAAATACTGGTATCAAATTTAGTTGCGTTTATGTTAATATGGGCGTTAGTTAATTTATATTCTGGGATATTATGACTCCAATGAACTGTGGACCAAATGTATTTTTTACTTTTAACGATATTAAAAAAAATAGATAAATGAGACCGTCGCGACTACCATGCGAAAGGTCCGTAGTTCGATTCCCTGTTCCAGTCATCTACATTTATCTTTCATTGTCGAGTCAATCGACATTTCTATTAAAAGCTTCTCAAACAGTGATGTTCGCATTGTCGATAAACAAATGTTTATTTTTATAACATTTTAGACTAAGAGCATGCAAGAGAACAGGGTTAAATGCATGCCACAGCCATATGCATTTATTTGATCGTAGGTCCGCTCAAAATCGACAGCTAATAGGTCCCATTGCGTGTCAACCATTTATAGAGGGATGAGCAGCAACGACAGAAATTTATCTATTACACAGTGCAACAGTGAAAAAAACACCCGAACGAGACTATATAGGTTCGATAGTACAACCGTAGCTGAGTAAAACCCTAGCTCAGTTTGGCTAGATTGGCTACCAAATTTTTTTTTTGGCCCCCTTATCTTTTTGAAATCCTTGGACCCCTTGAAAAAAGGTGACATCAATTGTTGGCTAACAGTTTCTACAGTTTTTAATCTAGCTCCTTCTCTTCTTCAACAAAGTTTTAGCTAATAGTCCGCTTAAGAAACTGATATAATAAAATTTCCCAAAAAAATTATACTTCCCTCGTTTATTTTCAAAAAACTTCGATAAAAATTTTAATTTTTTCACTTTTTTTAATATAAGTCGTAGGGAATCCAGATTTTTTACATACTCTATTCAGTAAAATTGTAGCTTAGGTAACACCGAATAACTTTTCTGAACAAACCTATGCAATCTGAACAAGTCTAGGGATATTAAATAGCTCTCAAAACACACTATCTACTTTAAACAAATCAGTTTTTTAGGAGTTTTGGGCCATTGTGCAATGTTTTTACTTGCTATCTTTACCAAAAACTTACTTATTGTAGAACTGAATAACTTCTGTAAACAACCAATATGATCGGAATACTCCACCCCCTTAATTGTACACAAAGAGCATTAGGGTGTTCCTTATATGGCATTTTTTCGAATTTCGTTAAAAATAAGTATTAATCGCGATGTTGGTCATCTGTCTTCACCTTACGTTTCTTTTTGCCAATATTAGGAATATATTGTGAGAAATTTTGTATCGATAGTTGGACATTAGGGTGTGCCGCAATGAGGTGAAAGTATGAATTTGTTCTCAAATCAGTTTATTGCCGCTGAGTATTTTTTTTCCTATATAGACTAAGTAGTAACAAGCCGTTCAATAGCTGAAATAAAGACCTAAAATAATATGTGTTTGCTTTTACCATATCTCTGTTAGACGCCGAGATATTTGATATAGAAGTGGGGGTATTTTTAAAAAAATTATCAAAAATGTTGAAATTGAATTTCGATGTAGATTATTATGGGCAATTATATATTTCAACTTTTAAAGGTTAATCAAGTTAAAATCTATATGTTTAAAAAGTATATGTGTATATTACCACTATCTCTATCAATTCTCGAGAACAGCTCTTTCATCTGGTCCATCCATCGAAGTTTTGGTCGCCCCCTCCTGCACCGTCCATCGAGTTTATTGCCGAAGACTTTCCGAGCCGGAGTATTTTCGTCCATTCGTACAACGTGTCAAAGCCGGCGCATTCTGTCTATTTTAACACGCATGACTACGTCGATGTCGTTGTACAGCTCATGATTTATTCGACGTACGTACTCGCCGTTAACGATGATGGGTCTAAATTACGCGTCATCACCCAGGATTCTGTGCTGTAGAGCAAGACAGATAGGATTAGTGTCCGGTAGAGTTGGATCTTCGTTCATGGAGAGAGGGGTTTATCGTAAAAATGCTTGCTAAGCACATAGTAGCAGCGGTTTGCGATCAATACTCGTCTTTTGATTTTCAGTCTGACATTATTATTTTTGCTTATGGCGGAGCCGAGTTAGAAAAAAAAAAATAAACCTCTTTAAAATTATAGATGTCAACGTTCATGCAGCGTCCTAAATAAGTAAACTCTTTGTTTGTTGAAACTAATAACTTGGTTAATCACCAGACCCACTTCTGCCGACTGCTTTCCAATGCACGAAAAGGCCGCAGTAACATCTCGCAATCCACGTCCAATGATATCTATAGCATCAGCATACGCTAGCAACATGTGACTTTTGTTGAAGATGGTACCATTCCAGTTTACTGCTGCCTTCCGCATGATCATCTCCATTACGATGTTAAAGAGATAGCAAGACAGACTATCGCCTTGCCTTAAGCCTCGCTTCGTAGAAAATGGCTCTGTTATATTTGTGCCTATTTTCACTGAAGACTTCGTGTCAGTCAGTGTCATCCTGCAAAGTCGTATCAGCTTTGCGGGGATACCAAACTCAGCCATAGCATCTTATAGTTTCTGTCGTATCGGACTGTCGAATGCAGCTTTGTAGTCGATAAGCAGATGGTAGGTGTCAATTTACATTTCTTGGGTCTTCTCCAGGATTTGTCGTAGTGTGAATATCCGGTCGGTCGTGGATTTACCAGGTCTAAAGCCACACTGATTAGGTCCAATCAGGTTCGCCAGAATGAGCTTCAGTCATTCACATAACACACTTGAGGTCTTGACCTTGTATGCGATGGGTAAAAGTCTAATCCTGCGATAGTTGGTACACACACTTGGATCGCAGCTTTATTATCTCCGTCGTTTCATCACTTATGCTGCCTTCGGGAACGAGTAGAGATCGAAAGTGTTTCCTCCATATTTGCAGCACACTCTGAGTTTCCGTAACCAGATTTCCATCTCTGTCCTTACAGGTGGGGATCCCTGGTCTAGATCCTTTGATTTGTACCTTTTCGTAAAACTTTCGCGCTTCACCTGTATCCCTGCACTTTTCAATATCCTGGCTCTCTCTTTTCTTCCATAGACGCTTTTTCCGCCTGAAGAGGCGTGCCAACTCCCTCCTCTTCTCATTATATCGCTCCGTCACTGCACGCGTTGCCGTTGGCTGCAGTTTTGCAGCATTCTTTTCTTCAGGTATTTCGCAACATTTCTCATCGTACCAAGGCTTGTCTGAGCGTGGTTTTTCATAACCCATTAGGATGGTTGCGGCAGTGGTCATAGAATTCGCAATATGCTTACATTTGTAGTCATCAGAATTAGGTGGGTTGGTTTGAAGTAATTGAGAGAATTGGTTGGTTTAGGTATTGGCTATCTCGGTGGTATGCAGCTTTGTGATGTCTAGCTTCCTTTGTGTTTTGTTACGAGCGTTTTTAGTTCTGTTTAATAGTGTGTGTACCTTGGCTGCAAGAAGGCTGCGAGTCTATATTTGCAACGCGCATCACACGCACGTCCATAACGCTTGAGACATGCCTTCCATCAATTACCACGTGATCAATCTGGTTTCTTGTATTTAGATCTGGAGATATCCAGGCTACAAGATTTAAGGATATGCACCGAGAATGTCCGAACTGTCTACAGTGATGTTGGTTCTATCCAATTGGCGGATGTCCTCGGCTGACATCACCGCCATACTCAACATTCAATGGACGGACAGGGATGCGTACGACGAAAGAATTGTGACATCTTTTACAGCTGATACGACTTTGGATGTGAATTCAAAGTCGGCAAGAGATTTTGACATATGGAGTTGTTGACTTCGGATTTAAAAGTGGCCAAAGAGAAAAGTTGTGCCTTTGACAAAGCATGAACAACGATATGCGTTTTGTTCTGATAGGACACGAAATAACAAGCATGGCAAGAGAAATCCAGATGAACCGCATGATAAGCCGCATGCACGAATCAAAAAAAAAACTATTTTCGGTTTTCTGAAACCTTTGGTGTACTTGTATGCATTGTTTGCAAAATAAACAAATACGTGTGATATTATATGAAAAACCCATACAAATTCTCCCATTTTTGTTAGAATACTGCGATAATTGCACTATTAAAAGCCCAAGGACAACCCATCTTGAAATTTGCACATTTTGTAAGGAAAAGTATGCCCATTATTTAAAATGATGAAAACAAGGATATTCAAGAACAAAGGACATATTTCAAATTTAAATGTCTTTCACCCACAAGGACCATTACTGTTTGTCCTTTATTCCAAAAGAGGAGGTCGAAAACTATTAGACGATACTATGACCGTGTCAATCCGATGTTGCATTCAAATGTTACTCCAACATAAACTAAGCTATCATTTCACAAAAATTCTGCAGATGACCAACTTTAGACAGCTGTAAAACATGAACCATGAGGAGTTTCGACATAAAACACACGGCATTGTATCGGCAGCAACGAGGAAGAATATAAGTGCTAAATTTCATATAAATCGAAAGCCATCAAATGGGTAGAAAAATTTTCTAACTACCCTAAAGATGCATTCTATAAGGAAATATATGAACGCTGCCCCGGCTATGGCATTACAATTGTTTGTAATGCTTAAATCGGAACTTGCCTTGGTTCAGCAGTCGGATAATTCAGTTCCACCTCCGATAACGGATTGAGACTGATTAGCTTCGCGTCGGGAAGAGAAATGGATGTGCGTCTAAAAGCAGTGCCAATATTAACTCGGATCACCAACTTTTAGCGCAAAGGAAGCTAGACATCGTAAAGCTGTATACCACAGAGATAGCCAATGCCTACTCCAACCAAATCTCAATGTTACTGCAAACAAACCCCCTATTTCTCATGTTCCGGAAACACAGTGGCAGCATACGCTCAGACAAGCCCTAGTACGACGTGGAATATCACGTATTTTTGTGGCCTTCGATAGCTCAGTGAAAGCAACGTAGACTATCAACCCGAAGGTGCCGGGTTCGATTCCCGGCCGGGGCACTGGCCAAAATCAACATTGATGAAAATTTACTTTTTCAAATACTTTCGAGTTCTCCAGCCAACAAAACTCATTCTAGATGCTTCCACTACAAAAATCCAGATTGCGCAAGGATCAAGGAAAAAGGAAAATGATTTATCAACATCTCATATAAATCAACAAGCTAGCTGGCGCCATCTTTGGTGGAATTTAGCGTAAAAACTCACAACAACAACACCTAACAATCCTTGACACAAACCTTGTTATCTACAAAAGGAACGAACAGAGTTGCCAACAATGATCGTATGATAATCGGATTATATGCCCGATCGAGTGCCGATAAATAGAAAATCGGTATAAAGAATTATCACCCCAGCTATCACCAACTGTTACAACAACAACAACGTATTTTTTTAAAGAAATGGATGCTACAATAATACCCTGTCCACACTACGTCTCCAATTACCTAATTCGCTCTTTGAATTACTTACACGAATTACCCTGTCCACACTACACGTACTTAATTCGATTTGACAGTTGCTTTTGTTTGTTTACTTTGCTTTGCTTGTATGCAACTCGTGGTTTTTTAAGTTTGTACTAATAATTCGTGAAACCCCGATCTCTAGTTTAATTAAAAAGTAAAATATTAAAGGAAAGGTCGAATATCAAAAAATTCATAAATAATGTTTCACTTTGTCTTTATCTTTGTGTTTGTTGTTTACATTTTAATTTTCATTTTGACAGCTGTTTCGATATATTCCGATAAAAATTAGAGATGGCAACGATTTTATCATAATTCAGAAGGTAATTCGCTCTCAAAATTTTGTATGGGGAATTACGTAATTCGCCATATAATTGGGGGTTGAATTACGAATGAGAGCGCGAATGCAATGAGAAGAGGAGAGAGTCGAAACGCGAAAAAGCGAAAAGCGTATATGTTAGCCATAAGGAAGCCAGGATATCAAAAAGTACATAGAGATATAGGCGAAGTTCGAAAGTTCTACGCTAGAGCTGAATAACGGTCGACTCCTGCATTCCACCCCTTGTCCTATACTGAAAGACATAAACTTCTAAAATTTAAAAATATTCCTAATACATACAATGCATTTTTCTACCATAAACATCCATTTACCGCGATGACTACTATGGCTACCTAAACTTTCCAAAAAATGTTTACAGTTCTTCAGTTTCACTGGACCATCTATTTATACATCTGAGTTTTCATATGCATGATCTTATGTGTCCTTATTTTATCTCATTTTCCATCTACTCGTTGTTACTGTTTTATTTTCCGCTGCCATTCAAGCATTCGACATTTTGTGCTCGTCTCACTGGAACGCCTCCCCAAAAGCCTTAAAAACCATAAGACCCCAATCTCTCCCCTTCCACAACATTTGAGCCACACAACAGTGAGTGAGTGAAGCAAAGAGAAAATGTACATTTCACTATAAAATTTGCATATAATTTATGGCATTTTCTGTTTTGTGTTTTTCCTACCGATTTTTTTTTCACGTATTCAATTCCATACCCGTAGCATTATATGAGTTTGTTTTATGGGTTTATGTTTTCTATCATGTTCCATTTCGAGCCATCATGGCCATGATGATGGCCATGCCACCATCACTGCCACCACCATGATGATAGTCTTCAATGCCGAAGTGAAATGGTTTCATTAGCGAGGCCATGGCTATCAGCATGCAGCGCTTAGGGACATCATCATGGTCGTCATCATGGGGTACTGGAAATTGCAACGGGATATGTTAACGCCTCCCAGAAAATGGAAAAAATTAAAACAAAGTTAAATAAAAGTAGCACAGCACATTAAGGACGATGAAGGCAACAAAAAACAAAGTGATTTCACTCAATGATATTGTTTTCTATGAAATTTTAGACGTCATTAGTGAAAATGTTTGATTTTAATGTTATGCCTCATTTGTCTTTAATGAAAATGTCTACTTTGAATCATCAATAGCTTACAAGGTAGGGAAATGAAGTTAAAGTTATGTTGGAAAAATTAAGCAATGGAAAAACAGAGAAGATATGTAACAGATGAGAAAGGTCTGCAATAATTTACCAACAAATATTAAAGCTCTCCACAAATTCTCAGTCTTTATGACAAATTATATTATAAAGATTTAATTTTAATTATCAAAAATGTAACCAAAATTTTTTTTTGTTTGCTATATAACCTATCCACTAATTGTCCTTTAATATATACGTATATAATAGTAGAAAAAAACATAAATTAGATGCAATGATTTAGTTCATTACGTACAGCTATTACAATACATTAATCACGAAAACTGCCACCATATTGTAATAGAAAAAAAAAAAAAACAAACATTACCCACTAGTTATTAGATTTAACACACAGTTTTCATGTCACATTAGGGATACATTCAAGGACATTTTGAGCCCAAAATCCCACTAGATCTTTGAACATATGGTGGCGAGTTGCCTTTGGCATATTTTATACATAATCATTAGTTATAAACGCACATATGTATTTGCGACAGAAAAACTATGTCTATAAATTATATTTATTCGCATATAAATATAAATAATCACATATCTTCATCGGAGTAAAAAAAAAACTCACAGTAGCATTTATTGCAATTTTATCAAAGTTTAATTAAATTACCAAAACAATTTATCACTTTGGGAATTTAGTGAGTGCGACTTGTGAATGAATGGAGTTTTAACGTTGGTACATACAACATTGGTGCACTCATATGAATCAATGGGGAAAGGGTTCAACATTAGGACACGTAGGGAATACACGCATGAATGCAATGGAAAAGATGTTGCTCTAGGTCGCCTACGGAATAATGTAGCTGGAGAAAAATCATACCATTTTTTTGTTTTAGTTATTTTAACCGCTGCCTTGCCCCATGACATTAGAATTGTTCTGGGAGATTTTAATGCTAAAATAGGAAGGGAAGCTGCGTTCCACAGTTCGAAAATTCAGTCTAAAAACATGGTAGTGAGTGGCACCTGATTCTCACATAAAGAAATCCACGAGGCAACCTGGATATCGCCTGATCAAAAGACAACAAACCAGATTGATCACGTGGTAATCGATGGAAGGCATGTCTCAGGCGTTATGGACGTGCGTCTGATGCTCGGTGCACATATTGACTCGGATCACCACCCAGTTGCAGCCAAGGTACGCAAGCGATTAAAAAAAGCTCGTAACCAAACGCAAAGGAACCTAGATAACGCAAAGCTGCATGTTACCGAGATATCCAATGCCTACTCCAACCAACTCTCTCAATTACTGCAAACAAAAACCTCTAAGACTGCCCAGCAGCAAAAAATGGGGCTTTTCACGCCTTCTTGAAGGCCTGCAAGGGCAGTCAGAAGCCATACCCTACAAATGCAACTTTCATTTTAAATAAGCATAGGTCGTCTTAGGCAGTCAAGGTCTGCACATTTTCTTTTTCATTGAAAGTGTTTCAGTAGTCGTGCCTAGAAAGTCCTGCTTGGAGTCCTAAAAACAAGGGTCTTTTATGAGCCATCTTGCAGGCCTGCAAAAAAAGTTTTGTTAAACAACTTCAATTTTTTCTGTGTCAATTCTGCCTTCTACTTTATAGGTCTGTCAACAGGCCTGTTTAAAGCTAGAAAGTTTGCATGCCCTTTGGGCACATCTAAGGAATTTTTGTGATGTACACCTTAGGGCTGCTCATAGACCAGTTTTAAGAACGGAAATAAGCATGTCTGCCAGATCTTTTCTCAACCTAGTAAGAGGCCTCAATGCAGGACTCATTTTAGGAGCGAAATGTGCCTGGGTACGGAATTTTTGTTAGTCCTAGTGAAGGACTAACTATGGCTCGTATATATGCCTGGAATGTGTACTTGAATGTCAACAAACATACTGGGCCAAACTGCAGCCAATGGCGTGTCGTGTCGGAACAATATAATGAGATGAAAGGAAAGATGAAACGCCTCTTCAGGCGGAAAAAGCGTCTATGGAAGAAAAGAGAGAGCCAGGATATTGAAAAGTACAGGGATACAGGTGAAGCCCGAAAGTTTTACGAAAAGGTACAAATCAAAGGATTTAGACCAGGGATCTCCACCTGAAAGGACATAGATGGAAATCTGGTCACTTATATTCAGAGTGTGCTGTAAATATGGAGAGAACATTTTCTTACTCTCCTTGTTTTAGAAGGCAGCATTACCACCAAATCACGCCAATTATCGACGACCGAGTAGATTGTCTACCACCGAGCAAAAACGAAATAAGCACGGCATATGCACAACTGAAAAACAATAAAGCTGACTGATGGACTGCTCGCAGAGCATTCTAAAGTAAGCGGCGATAAACTGATAATGTGCATGCCCCAGCTCACAAACACGACTTGGTTAAGAAATGCATGCCCGATGATTAGAATCTAAGTGTTTTATTTCCTGTAATTTGAAATTTGGAAAGGCGATCCAAGTGTGTGTATCAAATATCGCGGGATCGGCCTTTTACAAATCGTTCTGTCTTGTTTGCAATGTGAAAGACTAAAGCCCATTCTATCGAACTTGGTTGGACCTTATCAGTGTGGCCGTTGACGTGGTAAATCCACGACCGACCAGATATTCAAGCTACGCCAAATCCAGGAGAAGACCCAAGAAACGCAAATGTTTATCGATTACAATGCTGCATTTCGGGATTGCACTGACTGACTGGAACTCTTAAGTGAAATTAGACAAAAATCTGGCGGACCCATTTGCTACCGAGCAAGGCTTTAGACAAGGCGATAGTCTGTCATGTGGTTTCATTCTCTTCATAATGCAAAAGGTTGCAGTAAAAACAACTGGTACCATCTTTAACAAAAGTCCAATGCTGATCGCGTATGACGATGGCACAGTTATCATTGGCCGTGGACTGCGGAATGTTACAGCGGCTTTTTCGAGCATTGATAAATGAGGACAATACCAAGGTATTTGTTTTAACGAACAAAAAGTCTAGTCGTTTTGGACGCTGCGTAAACGTTGGCAACTATAACATAGATATCATTGACCGAGGACTGTGGGATATTACTGCGACTTTTTCGAGCATTGAGAAACAGTCGGCAGAATTGGTTCTGATGACAAATAAGGAGAAAACCAAGTTATTTGTTCCAACGCACAAAGAGTCTACTCTTTTGGGACGCTACGTAAATATTGACAACTATAACTTTCAAGTGGTAAATGATTTTGTCTATTTAGGCTTCGTCGTAAACAAAAATAATAATGTCTGCCTGGAAATCAAGAGAGTGTTGAAGAGGCAAGCGATGTAATGACAAAGCCCTCGCATGAAGAACAAAGTTCCATTTGTACGAGACACTGAACCTATCTGTCTTGCTCTACAGCTCAGGATCCTGTGTAATGACACAAGCGGATAAATCTATTCAGAGAGTCTTCGCTAGAAAAATATTTCTGAAAATATTTGGACCCATCGTCGTTAACGACGAGTACCGTCGTGATATGAACCATGAGCTGTATAATGACATCGACGTAGTCAAGCGCCTTCAAATAGACCGAATGCGTGTAGCTGGCACATGTTGTACGAGGGGGAAAAAATGCTCTAGCTTGAAAAGTCTTCGGCAATAGACACGATGGGTACCGCAGGACAGGGCGACCAAAACTTCGATAAATGGACCCGGTGTTATCAAAACTTGACGAACCGAAACTTGAATTCTTTTCTACGTCCGGCAACTGAATATTTCTGTATAAAGCTTTTTTGCATAATATTCTACGTATATATATAATATTCCAGATATTAAGATAGCACGGAACAAATATCATATATAAAACCAATTCGCGACTCTTTAAATTTCCCTACAGTACTTTCTTTTCTTGTGTACATCAATAAGGCGGTGCTACAGTCAATTTGAACATGGGGAGTGACCTAGTGTAGTGCGGGTCTGGTCGAGTACAGCATGAAAATGTCCAGCAAACAAAATGCTTAGAAATCGATCAGAAACTGGTCGACAAAATTTTTTGAAATCGGATCAGAAATCGGGCCGAAATCGTTACTTAAAAATGTATGGATTGCTTGACACGAAGTCTGACCGACGTAGATGAGGGAAATCTGAATTTTTTCTGAATGTAAATCTAGGGAAATTCTGAAGAGAAATTCGACGCGCGTGGGACCGGCCGTGGCATAGTAGTTAGAACACGCGGCTACCATGCGGGAGATCGCAGGTTCAAACCTGGCTCCAGTCATCTTAAAAAATTTGTTCTTCGGCGTGTCTAGTAAGAGCTTCTCAAACAGTGAGAAGGTGCCGTTAGTTGTGAATCTAAAAATAAAAAGCGTGTTAATTCACAACAACGCGAAAAGCTATCCCATACCTCATTCATGGGGTGCAAAGGGAAATTAAGTTTTTAAGTGAGTAATTCGACGCGTTGTTAAGAATTCGGACCGATATCCTATCAAATATCTGAAGTAATCCGGATGTTCTTGCCGAAGCGTCATACCGATTTCTGCCCGAAGTCTTTAGGAAAATAGCTTTCGATATCGGATCCGAAATTGGGCCGAAGTCGTTACTAAAAACGTATGGAGTGGTTGACAAGAAGTCTTACTGACGCAGCTGAGGGAAATCTGATATATGACATGTCGTACCGATGTCTGCAAGATTTCTGAATGTAAGTCGTACGAAAATCTGAAGGGAAATTTGTTGTTTCTTCAATAACAATTTCTTGTTTTCTCCGACTCTGAGTTTGGAAATCGCTGAAAACTCGATCAGAAGAGTTCAGACAATGTGCAGACGTGTCGGATATCAGCTAACGTCGGAGCTTTTAGTTTGCTTGGTGTATACTATAGTTTCCTAACACCCTCAAAATCTTGACTTACGGTTAAAAACCGGCTTTTCTGGTCTTTTTCAATTATGAGCTGATAATTCAGTCAGTTCTGAATTTTTGATTTCTTAACGGTTTTGGAAAGAAAAGCCAGATTGAAAAATTTCTTTTAATTTTTTCCATTCTGTTGCAGTGAGTAGTTTAAAACAAATTATTTTCGTCCATCATTCTCAACATCGACAAACCAAAAATCAGTTTAAAATCATCACATTTGACTAGAGATCACCATACTTCATAAACCTGTTCGTAGCACTGTCCATTGGCCGTAACTCAGTCACCAGCATAAATTTTAAAGTAAAATGGGCAAATGACGTCTTTACTACTCCACAAACCATTTCGACCAGACCAGTGATGATCGCTGAAGATTTAGTCGATTTATGGAATTAAGTTAGGATTTTCCGAACCTCAAATTCTAGAATTTTATTTTTATACTTATTTATTAAGAACTAAATACGTATCGTCTAAAAAAATAGTTTTTTTCAAGTCTTCGACATTTTGCACGAACACAACGGAAATTTTTTAAAAAATGTATGACCATAGAATCGATATCAAGAAAGCCCCAGAGAAATACCATTCATTCTTATCGTGAAATCCTTTACCTAGTGTACACACACACACTCATAAAAGCCTTCAACATTCATTGTCCTTGTTCGCGAATTTAGTAGTTTTCTTTCTACATATAAACTTTACTTTACAGTTGCCAGCTATACAACGACCATCAACATCTCTGGAACCAGCAACGCCAACAAGCTCAAATGTATCTTTCTTTTGTGCAGTTTGCATATTACGAACATAAATTCTCTCGACCAGAAGTGAAAAGTACAAAAACTCAAGAAATATTTACAACAAAACGGAAACAAAATATTTGTACTTCCTCCAATGGCCTCAGTGAACAAAAATAAAAGTAGTACAACTATAAAACTAGTAGGAACATTTCCGAGCCTAAAAAAAAACACGCACACTCTCTCACACTCTATAAAGGCACACAAACACCACGTTAGGGTAACAAATCACTACATTGCCAGGTCCTCCTCCCAACTGGAGAAATATTTGCCTAAATGAACACTTACTTTTGGACCATTTTGTGGAGCTCACCCTCGAGCCACATTCATTCACTTCTATATGCACTCACTGACAGCAGACGCAGGATTCTTATGCCACGGGTAATGGTGATGCCAACAAAACTGGCCAAAAAGTTTCATCCAACAACTGTTAATGAAATAGTACGAGTAATAGTAAGCCGGAGGAGAAATAAAGCCAAGAAGGCCTCTAAAAATTCACTTTATATTCCACCAAAAAAAAGCGTGTTCTGCCTTTCCGGGTGCATTCGTAACGGTAACGTGTATATAGCGTGTGTAGTAAGTGTGAGTGTTTAACAAAGTAGTTATTTTATAAATAATTTAGCATAACTAAATTTTTGGCCTCTTTGTTTTTCTGGTGATTTTTTGTTGTTATTTTATTTTCACCGGCAGAAATGCTCAAGACTATAGTGACAAGTTTATTTTTTTGTATTTTTCTTCCAACTTTTGTTTAATAGAGCAACATGATGAAGAATTAAAAGAAAAGAATTAAAAAACATTTTTTGGTCTTTAACAAAATATTTGGCATTATACCAGTTAGCTTAGCGTACTCGTATGCTGTAAGTCCAACCGGCCAGATTTTACTGTGGCACCACATTATTTGCCATTTATGGCAAACTAACTTCCGTTCTCATTCATTAGGCACAATGTACATAGGCATTGTTATTTATGTACAAACATTCAATATCTACTACATACTATTTACGGATAAATGTAAAGAAACGTAAATTTACGCAAATGTACAATGTCCGTCCGTCCGTCCACTTGGTCACATTTGCAAAAGTTTCAACGCAAATATTCCACCACTTTAGCCAAACTTTCCATACAAATGCGGTTTGAGGTTTTAAGTAAATGTGCATAAATTTAAGGGATAATTAAATTTTCAAATGAACATTTTCGGTTGTAACTGTTAAACATGCACCACGACATGTCGTTCATAAACTAGTGCATACAATGCATTGAAATACATAAGTATGTGTGTGTGTGGTAAATGCAGGAGCGTCGCGATATATGCAACTATGCAATTTACATTTTAATATTACCGTTACACATGACAGTTTTGGGTTGCTCTATTTAACGATAAATTTTTGAAATGAAACATTATAACTGTCTATTTCAAATCCTTACGTGTCTCTTTCGTCCTTATTTCGAGAAAAGTCAGAAAAGGACCTTAAAATGAAACTACAACATTTAAATATTGTACAAAAAAATTGCTCAGAAAATTTTAGGCCAAGAGAGATAAAATGTGGAATACAGTAGAGCCCTGCACAAATGCATTTGCTTTACATTACAAATGACTTACTGCAGTGAGCAGTACTTGCAAGACATTCGCGATTAAAATAACAGTTGTACATTAATGCGAGGAGAAACAAAACGTTCATTGTATTATGTTTTTTTTTTTCTTAATTTAAATAAGATCTCTTTTTGCTCATTATAATCTCTCTTGTCCCATAACCAAACCAGTAATACCAGGTGGTTGATATATCAACAACTGCAGTTAATCATTTGAATGTTTTAAAATTAACCTTTTCTTATTTTGCTAGAATAGAGTGACAAGCAGTACTTTCGTTTCAGTACGTGTATTTTTTGTTACAACAAGTGTACTTTTTGGTACAATAGATTACTTAGATCCCTCCTTAAGAGGCCCATTACAACTTAGGAACGTGGTTCATAAGCTAGAGGCCTGAAGTATTAAAGAATGCCAAACGCTTCAGTCTTCTGCGTGCGTTCTCCATTTAGTCCCACCAGAGGGTGGCACGTCGCTTACCATTTGGTCCAAGTGTACAACAAGTGTACTTTTTGGTACAATAGATTACTTAGATCCCTCCTTAAGAGGCCCATTACAACTTAGGAACGTGGTTCATAAGCTAGAGGCCTGAAGTATTAAAGAATGCCAAACGCTTCAGTCTTCTGCGTGCGTTCTCCATTTAGTCCCACCAGAGGGTGGCACGTCGCCTACCACTTGGTCCATCCAACGAAGCTTGGGTGCTCTTTCTGCTCTGCGCCGTTGAGGTTCGCATTCAAACATCTTTCTCGCTGTTGCCATCTTGGCAACATGTCCCAAACATCAAAGTCGTTGAATTCTGTTTTAGCTTATATAGCTAATAATCTGATGGCGAAACTCGCCGTCGACACAGATAGGTCCCAGATTTTGTATGTCCGTTGTCGTAAGCAACCACGATTCGGCAGCATACAACAGACCCCGGGAACGGGTTGGCTGACATTACTTTTCTTGTTGTCGAAAGATCCGAGGTAGGTAAACTAATCTACTATCTTAAAACAATAATTTTTGCTGACTCCTTTTCAAGCGATGAGAAAACTGCAGTAACATGCCGCAGATTTCGGTCAATGATGTCTATGTCGTCAACATGTGGCTCTTGTGGAATATGGTGCCAGACATGTTGACACCAGCCTTTCTCATCACCTTCTTCAAAACTACTTTAAATAGTATACAGGAGTCCTCTTTCCGTGTTGAATGGTTTAGAGTGATTCTTATCAATCTTAACCGAGGATTTTGTGTTGTCCAAGGTACATTTGCAAAGTCGAATCAGTTCTGCAGGAATACCAAACCCAGACATGGCCTCATATAGGCTATTCCTCATGTAGAGTCGAAGGCAGATTTGATGCCGACAAAAAAGTGGTAGGTGTAGATCTGATTTGTCGTAAAATTAACACTTGATCCGTCGTAGATGTACCAGGTCTGAAGCTGTGCTGATAAGATCCAATTAGTTTTTCTACGCTTGGCTTTAGACGTTCACACAATATGCTCGAAAGGATGTTGCACGCAATTGGTAATAGGCTTATTTCACGATAGTTCTTACACTCACTATGATCTCTTTTCTTGTATATGTGACATAACAGACTAAGACTCCAATCCCCGGGCATGCTCTCCTCTTTCTCCATGAGCTGATGCATGCTCCTAATCAGTTCCTCTCCACCTGCCTTAAACAATTCAATCGGCTCCAGCTGCTTTGTTATTTTTATAGCGGAATATTGCCAATATTTCGGGGTCTTCTGGATTGGTGTCCGTATCCAACAGTTTCCTGAAATGTTCTCTCCATATCTTCAGAACGTTATTCGGGTCCGACACTAGCTGCCATCGCTGTCCTTGCAGGAGGGCAACCCTGTTCCACGCATTCTCGCATAAATTATTTGGTAGAATTTTGGGGCTTCCCCTTTGCTTCGGAGCAACTCTGTGCACTCATCCTGTCTCTTCGTCGGCTCCTTCTTTTTCCGTCTAAAGAGACGAGTTGCTTCTCGTATCTTCTTCCTGCGCCGTTCACGAACAGCTCGCGTTGCCATTGGCTGTAGTTTCGCCTTTTATGCAGCATCAGCTCTCTCGTGGCATTGCGACATTAATCATCTTGAGAAAGCTTTGAGTACCCAAGTACGCTTCTCGCAGTCCGTTCTATGGTGTCGACTATATATTGCCACTGCGAGGTAATATTAACAGGGGTTGGAGCATTCCGTAGCAGTTGAGTTAGGTGGTTGGAGTAGGCATCCGCTACATCTGTGGTCCTCAGTTTACCGATGTCTAGCATTTGTTGTGCCTGGTTACGTACGTTTTTCGCTAAGCTTAGCCTTGTGCTTACCTTAACCGCGTTAAGGTAGTTATCGGAGTCAATGTTCGCTCTCCTGATCACTCGTACGTCCAGAACACTCGATGCGTGCCTTCCATCGACTACCACGTGATCTATCTGATTCCCCGTTGTTGTTGTTGTAACAGCTGGTGGTAGCTTGGGTGATAATTCTTATACCGATTTTCTATTTATCGGCACTCGATCGGGCATAATCCGATTATCATACGATCATTGTTGGCAACTCTGTTCGTTCCTTTGTAGATAACAAGGTTTGTGTCAAGGATTGTTAGGTGTTTTTGTTGTTAGTTTTTACTCCAAATTCTACCAAAGATGGCGCCAGCTGTCTTGTTGATTTATACGAGATGTTGATAAATCATTATCCTTGATCCTTGTGCAATATGGATTTTTGTAGTGGAAGCATCTAGGATGAGTTTTGTTGGCTGGAGAACTCGAAAGTACTTGAAAAAGAAATTTATCATCGATGTTGATTTTAGCCAGTGCCCCGGACGGGAACCGAACCCGGCACCTTCGGATTGCTAGTCTACGTCGCTTCCACTGAGCTATCGAACGCCGTCAATTGATCTGGTAATAACCATGTTGCCTAATGAATATCTTTTTTGGTCAAATCTATTGCTGCTAACTAACATATTTCTTGCCGCAGAGAAATCTATTAGTCTGATTCCACTGTTTCGGTGTGAAGACTGAATTTTCCGATGGTAAGGTTAAATGCGGTCTTTCTGCCTATTTTAGCAATAAAATCGCCTAGTACAATTTTGATGTCATGGCTTGAGCTACCGTCATATACATTTTCTAGGCTCTCGTTAAACTCGTTTTCGTCCTTATCGCTTTTCTCTTCTATCGGAGCATGGACACATATGTAGAAAAGCTTTTTTTTTACTCTTATGGCGGCTAATCGTTCACACGCCAGGTTGAACCGTGAGACTCTTGCCAACCACAAATACACATCCAAACTCATGCATGTCCTCATGTCGCACGCTTTCACGAGCACCCGTGTCCCGTCCAACGGAAGACCTGTAGAGCGGTTATTCCGCCAGTTGTATGGAGTCACCTGGTCTATACAGTGCTCCAGGTGGTCTTAATTCGTTTGCGGTGATCGTCAACATTTTGGGGGATCCGTTTTATTCTTTTCTTATTTATTTTTATTGCAATAGTTTAAACGTCGGAGGTGGGCTGCCAGCCCAGCGCACCAGATCATAGTTTTCTCGTCCTGCCAGGATTTTATTACAGCCGCCCGCCCATGCTGGGTCTGACGCTGACCAGGGTACGGCTCACTCTGAGCCATTGTGCCTGGGTTTGGATTTCGCCTCTCACAGTTAGCCGAGCTCTCATGGGTGTCAAAAGCACGTTTCCAGGCGTTACCACGTTGAGGTACTCCGTCCGCAGTAGTACCACGAATACGGAGCTCTGTGAGTAGAGTGTGTGTAATTGGCAAGGATGACTCTGGGTTTGCCAGGTTAAACCGATCAAAAGCTTTACCTTGTATCACACTTCCGACGCCCGGACATTAGATAGGATCGCGCGAAAAAAAGTTAAAGTTTGATACAATTGGAGGACATCAATTTTTTTTGATCATTGCATCCATCAACCCCCCGGAATAGTACTTATTATGTTGTACCGTTATATGAGCTCCGATCGGGTTAATTAAACCTTTACCTGTAATAACACTTTGTTGTAGCTACTAGGCTTCCATATTTTCTTAGTTTGTTTCTATGTGCATACGTATTTAAAAGTTCCAACAACAGATAATACACGCATAATTTTGTCTAAGTACATACAAATACAACACATACATACTCATACATGTATCTATATTACATTCATTTTCATGGATATAAGAGATACAAATGTAAATGTTTGGGTATATGACACTTGCATTGTATAAGCACATACCTTAACATGACATCATTTTGGGAAAAGGTTAAAACTTTAAACTTAACTTCAGTAAACTAAACAGATTTCAAATTGCACAGTAAACTTTGAGTCATTAGACTCCTGGGGGTTGTAAATGCTTAGTTAGGTTTAGAATAAGAAACACCAAATTTAAGTTTTTTTACAGCATATTAAGGCATTATTTAATTTTTAATATTAACTTTTGTTAACTGTTGGCCTTTCTATAAATCAGTGGCCATTTGACAAAACAACTTATTTTAAAAATACAAATTTTACAGGAGTGTGAAAATACGATGCCGGGATATAACACCGAATCGTTTTGGGAATTAGGTTCATAGGTGTTAAATCCTGGCATTGTTTTTTCGCTTTCCTGGAAAATTTGTATTTTTGAAATAATTTGTTTTGTCAAATGTCCACAGAAATGTGAAATGCATTGAGTCAACTTCTGTAAACTGCTCTACTTAAATATTTTAATATTTATACGTGAAAAAATAAAATATTAAAACCAAATTAAAAAAAATTGAATCGGTTATATGAGTTTCGATTAACTTTAATTCTATACTATTCGCGATCAGAAATCATATTTCCTATCTAAGATATTGTATAAAGTGTAAAAGTATCTCGAAAAATCAATGAAGTTTTTTTTATGTTTCAAACATGTGAATTGTATTATGCAAAAAAATATTATATAATACTAGTTGAATCTATAATTATTTTTTTTTTTGTAGAAATGTATTACATTATTAATTTATAAAATTGCAAAATATATTTTCAGGTACTTTTTAATATGGATGGACAGAAAACATAAAATTATTTACATTGGAAGTAACTGGAATTAACAAAGTACCGGCCAGTAAGTACATCGTAAGCTGAGTAGTTAAACTCGAACGCTTATAATCAAATCTAAGGATTACTCACATTTGCTTAATTCATTTAAGATCCTATACTGTCTTGGAGGTAAATATCGTCGTTACAGTATGAAATTATATAGCCTGGCATTGAACAATGAAAACGCTCCCGTGACCTACCCTGTAGTTCCGGGCTTTTGTTTTAATAGCATTGGTAATGCATTTTACGCTTATCAGAAGCTCGTCTCTACAGGTATCTCACAGGGTAGAAGTGACCGACAAGAGTGAAAAATAAAAAGTGAAAAAAACAATTGAAATTTGTGACTTAAAAAACTAACGTGCACTTGTAAAAGATATTGTAGTATTATTTTAAATTAACACGTTTCTATTTTTAGACTCACACACCGAGACCTTTAATTAAACCAGGGATTGAAAAGACTCCAAAACACTCTGCTCAACACATTTTAAACGTCAATAATGAGCGCAGGCGAACTCAAAACACAAGAGTTTAATGATCGAAGATGCTCCGCACACAGAGTCAACACATAACGAAACTCTTTTTTAAAATTTTTTCCTGAGCACTCAAAGATGGTGTGCACACATAAACGAGCGACACTAAAAGATTGGTAGAGAAGAAGAAGAAATGTAGCTGTATGTGTATAAATATATGTATGTATGTGTTTTTTTCTCCATATGAATATTCATGTGTTACTCCGTGTTTGGGTATTTTCGTTTCTCAGTGCACATATGAGTTGTGTCATCATTATCGCACACACGACGGGAGTCAGAAAAAAGAGCAACATCGTTTTCCGACACTTAGCGAGATGTGTTTGCATGTTAACATGCTCAACGGTACAGAGTTTGTGTCACATTTACCTCTCAAACACTCTCATGAAAAGAGTTTTGCGTACATTTTGTGCACATTTGTGAGTTTTTTTCAAACGCTGAATTAAACGACGAATTGGAACTTTAGCTGTTTAAGAAGCTTTTACTAGCCATGCCGATTGACTCGAGACCACTGCGAAGTTCCTGTTAACAACGTCGAGGATGCCGCCAAAGAATGAAATGTAGATGACTGTGACAGGAATCAAACCAAGGTTTCCCAAGTGCTAGTCGTGTTATTAACATGTTATCATATGATCTGTTTGTTTGTTTGCGCCCTAATCTCTTATAAATATCAATATGCAGACGACATTTTAATATTCGATTAGTGCACTATAGGTCAAATGACCAATTTTGCAGTGCGAAATTAATTAAATCGAAACTATCGCATTAATATAATCCAAAAGCACAGGAAACGCTATAGAAAATATAAATCAAACATATCAAAAAGAGAATTTAACGCATTAGCTACCTTTAACCCTTCTGAGGTCTGAAATTAAAGAAAATAAATTAGTTTAAAAAATTTACTTTATTCATCGTAAATCGCCGATTCATTTTAAGGAATATTTTTGGTTCAATTCGCTATCTAAACATAAATTCTGAAAAATGCTTGTAGATTCTTCAGATAAAAGCATATTTGTTTTATTGCACTGTCTACATCAAAGTGAACAGTTATATTGCTTTAAGTGGAAGTTGTGAAAGTTTTCGTTGCTGATTGCACTTTTGTGAATTCTTCGAAGATATAAGTAGATCGGATGAATCCTGAGCTGTATTCAAAATGTATTTCGAATATTATGCTTTCGAACTGCCTGCTTTGTAGACATCATAATGTGATTCTGCAGCTGTTTCTCCGAAGGAACCAATTGGTAGAACATAACAGTATAAACATAACAGTATAACTTATATGCGGCATACTATTTAGTGTTCCTCATCGATATTTAAGCATCGCCAATTTTTTTCAACACGTACTTTACAATCGCGTCGTACTTCTCTTCTTTAGAGTTTTCCTTCTGCCAAACTTAGTAAAAATCGCTTTCTCCGATAGCGTGGTAGCCTAGAAAAAACGCTATTATTCGCAACGCGCACTTTTGCGCAGTTTGAAATAAAAAGAAATGAACTATTAAGGCTTTCATTTCATTTTACTCTTACATTACCAAATTTTGCCGAAGCTTTAATAGTCTGCTTACTTTCAAGATACGAAACATTTTTTAGGTTATGTTAAAAAGAACGATTTTCTCCCTGCAAAACAAAAATATTATTCCGTTTTTTGGATGGAAACATTAATAACACAGTGCAACAATGAAAAAAACACCCGAACGTGACTATATAGGTTCGATAGTACAACCGGAGCTGAGTAAAACCCTAGCTCAGTTTGGCTAGATTGGCTACCAAAATTTTTTTTCGGCCCTGGTAACTTTTTAAAATCCCTTGGATCCTTACAAAAAGGTGACCTCAGTTTTTGGCCAACAGTTTGTACAATTTTTAATCTAGCTCTTTCGCTTCTTAAGAAAAGTTGTAGCTAATAGTCCGCTTAAGAAATTGATAATTGGCAGAGATATTGATAAAATACACAGATTCTATATAGGCATATAGATTTTAACTTGATTAACGTTAAAAAGTTGAAATATATAATTGCCCATAATAATCTACTTCGGAATCCAATTTAAAAATTTTAAATATTTTTTTCAAAAATACCCCAAATTCTACATCAAATATCTCGATGTCTATAAGAGATATGGTAAAAGCAAACACATACTATTTTAGGTCTTCACTTCACCTATTGAACGGCTTATAACTACTTAGTCTGTATTTCAAAGAAAAATACTCAGCGGCAATAAACTGATTTGAAAACAAATTCGAACTTTAACCTCATTGCGGCACACCCTAATGCGTAACTATCGATACAAAATTTTTCACAATATATTCGTATTTTTAGCAAAAACAAATGTAGGGTGAAGCTAGATGACCAACATCGCAGTTAATACATATTTTTAACGAAATTCGAAAAAATGCCATATAAGAAACACCCTAATACTCTTTGTGAACAATTAAAGGGGTGGAGTATTCCGATCAAATTGGTTGTTTACAGAAGTTGTTCAGTTATACAATAAGTACGTTTTTGGTAAAGATAGCAAGTAAAATTTGCACAATGGCTCAAAACTCCTAAAAAATTGATTTGTTTAAAGTAGATAGTGTGTTTTGAGGGCCATTTAATATCCCCAGACTTGTTCAGATTGCATGGGTTTGTTCATAGAAGTTTTTCGGTGTTACCTAAACTACAATTTCACTGAAGAGAGTATGCAAAAAATCTGGACTCCCTACGACTTATATTCAAAACTGTGAAAAATTATAATTTTTTTCAAAGTTTTTTGAAAAAAACGAGGGAAGTCTAATTTTTTTTGGAAATTTTATTATATCAATTTCTTAAGCGGACTATTAGCTACAACTGTGCTTAAGAAGCGAAAGAGCTAGATTAAAAACTGAACAAACTGTTGGCCAAAAACTGAGGTCACCTTTTTTCAAGGATCCAAGGGATTTCAAAAAGTTACGAGGGCCGAAAAAAAATGTTAGTAGCCAATCTAGCCAAACTGAGCTAGGGTTTTACTCAGCTCCAGTTGTACTATCAAACATATATAGTCACGTTCGGATGTTTTTCAAAAAGTTTGATTTTGTGTCATAGTGTAATTAATTATTTTACTGTTTTCCATTGTTTACTTTCTTTTAGTTTTTGCCCTAATGTCCACAATTAGCAATTTAAACAAAGACAACTGCGCGACTTTGGCAGAGTGTTGCCACACCAAAATAATTTTTTCACACAATAATTCAGATTCTTATGGTTTGGAGTATTTTCAACATAATGGCTTTAAAACAAAATTCAATAGCTTTTCTCTAAAATTTGGATTTAGCACTGCAATAATGGTCATTTGATTTAACGTACTGTAAAATTGCATTTTTATTTTCTTTTATAATTTTGAATAACATATTTACTGATGATGCAAGTCCACTCTTATCATAAAATATTATTTACAACAGTAAATATTTACAATAATAGCAAAAAGTGATCAGTTAGTGGCAAAATTTTGAGTTAGTGGCAAAGTTTTGAATTTATTTGATTGACTTTGATACATTCGTGATCAAATATTTGGGGCATATAACCATTATAGTATTCCCTAATTTCGAAAACAAAACTTTTTTATTTTTTTAAATAATTTTATCAAAAAGTAAATTTTTGTATTGAAAAAAAATTATTAAAAAAGATTTTGTAATTCAGAAAATTGTATTACAAAGAAAAAATATTCCAAATCATATTAAAAAGAGGTTTTATTAAAAAAGTCCGACTCATTTATGAATGGAAAAAATATTTTAGATTTAGATAGATCATAAAATATTATTTACAACAGTAAATATTTACAATAATAGAAAATAGTGATCAGTTAGTAGCAAAATTTTGAATTTATTAGATTGACTTTCCAATGATACATTAGTGATCAATAATTTGGGGCATACCTAAGGCTCTTATCTGTACTGTTTTTCGCAGTACTGTACTGTTTTTCGACATCAAAAACTGCGTACTGCTTTTCTTCCTCAAAGTACTGTTTTTCGATACATAGAAATAAAAACGGCAAACAGCGAATCCATGCAAAAATAATGTTTACTTCAAAAATAAGCTCGAAGAAACACTAAAAATGCGTAATGAGGATAATTTGTTATCCCCGCTGTAGTAGCAGAAAAGCAAAAACTTATTGACAATGGATACAATTCGATTGAGATGGCTGCTTAACGCACTGATTTTTTTTTCGGTAATTTTGCCTGCTTTGAATTGGATACTTTTATACTAATGGAATGAATTCGAAGCCGTTATGAGCAAGTTAAGCGATAACAATTTGTACAATGCCAAATCAGAAACGAGCGACAAAATTATGCAATGGAGAGAAGGCAATGTTTTGAATGTGGATCGGTGGGTGAAGATATTTATTCATCTCAATAACGCTGATTGCGAATTCAAAGAAATGGCCACGATCGTTGAATATATTTTATGTTTGCCAGGAACTTCAGCATCAGTGGAGCGAATCTTCTCTGCAGTGAACAAAACTTGGACGTCAGACAAAACCCGATTAGATATGTAAACATTGAAGGCGATTCTGACCGTCAAATGTAATATGAAGTACAAATGCGTTGATTTCTACAATTACCTCAAAACGAAGCCGGCATTGCTTATTCAAATTGCTTCAAACGACAAATACAAAACAACCACAAAAGTTGATTCTAGAAATGATTGTTAATTTTTTTTACATATTGAATAAAATATATATGCTATGTTAATATGTACTGCGAAAAGTACTGTTTTTCCAAATCGATGTACTGCTTTTTTAAAAAATTTCAGTGAAATGTACTGTTTTTGTCCACAAAAAATATACGAGCGTTAGGCATACCTATAAACATTATAGTATTCCCTTATTTCGAAAACAAAACAAATTTATTTTTGAAAATAATTTTATCAAAAAGGTATTGAAAAAAATATTAAAAAAGATTTTGTAATTCAGAAAATTGCATTACAAAGAAAAAATATTCCAAATCATATTAAAAAAAGGTTTTATTAAAAAAGTCCGACTCATTTATGCATGGAAAAAAATTTAGTCGCTCAAAAACGTTTTTAATCTTCCCAACATGTATTCAACACTAGGCTTGTATAGACATATTGCACAAAATTGTATGCCAGTTTATGGTATAAATGTAAAAAGCAGTTAATTCTGTATGTTTTTAAAGCCACACATAATATTGGACATCATACCATTAGTTTCCGTAGAAATGACCATAATTTGTATACAAGAAACCATAGGAACCTAAGTGTTACCAGGTGTCGCGTTGAAACCAGCAAACAGCAAGTATAATACGCTGTTGTGTTGAGTATAGCAACTTGCTTCAAGTTATAAAAGATTCCGAAACTATTTCAATTTTTAAAAATAATCTTAAAGAATATCTTTTACAAATTATAGATTTGCTTCTTATACAAAAATTGTGTCCATAGTAACAATCACGTTATTTGCGTAATTTGTATTTATCAGTTTTAATTGTTGTCGACTTGCCTCAATAAAGCCCTAGAGGCGCTAAGGCGAACTTAATATTGTAATATAATTTTATTTAATTCATTTAGGTTTGTCTTATTGAAAAACAAATTAAATTTATTAATAGTACGTACCATATGTGTAAAAAAAATTATACTTTTTTATATTTAATATTTGTACAACATATTAAGAAATTATTGTTTGTATTGAAGAACATTTTTGTTTTTGAAATAAAATAATTTTTACGAAAAAAATTCGCAGTTTCGCATTTTTGTAAAAAATGAAAAAAAAATACTTATATTATCATCACGTAGCGTCACCCTCTTTATTTGCTAATGTTTTAGTAACTAACGGATTTCTTCCATCATCCTAAATATAGAGCTTTTTACGTATTACACAAACAGTTAAAGAAGTAATTAAAAAAACCAGTACAGAAATTTCAGTCAGGTAAACTGACTGATAAATACCATCACCCAATAATAATCTCTTTTACTAAATAATTAATTACGAAATTTGATTATCCACCAAGTGCCGGATTAGAAATTATGGAGGAAAAATAATAATTTTCCAAACAAGGTCATTTTGTATGGGAGGTACCAGAGGTTAATCCGGTATAATCCATATTCATTCCTGATTCAAATTATCATAACTGTACAACTTACGCAAAATGCATCTGTTTCTTAGTGTACTTACAAAAATATATGTATTTAAAACTATGGGGGTGAGTTGGGTCATTTGTATGGGAGGTACCAGAAGGGGTGCGTCAAATAGTAATGTTTTGCTTCCTATCACAAGACAAATTAATTGACCAATTTTCATTACCCCCAAATGTCCTTTTGGAAATTATGGGAGAAATATTAATTTTTCAAAAATAGGTAATTTTGTATGGGAGGTACCAGAAGGGGTGATCCGATATAATCCATATTCATTCCAGATTCAAATTTTCATAACCGTACAAGTTACGCCAAATTTGAGTGAATTCAGTGTACTTACAAAAAAGATATGTATGTAGGACTATGGGGGTGAGTCCGGTCATTTGTATGGGAGGTACCAGAAGGGGTGCGTCAAATAGTTATGTTTTGTAAGGTTTTGCTTCCTATCACAAGATAAATTAATTGACCAATTTTCATTACCCCCAAATGTCCTTTTGGAAATTATGGGAGAAATATTAATTTTTCAAAAATAGGTAATTTTGTATGGGAGGTACCAGAAGGGGTGATCCGATATAATCCATATTCATTCCAGATTCAAATTTTCATAACCGTACAAGTTACGCCAAATTTGAGTGAATTCAGTGTACTTACAAAAAAGATATGTATGTAGGACTATGGGGGTGAGTCCGGTCATTTGTATGGGAGGTACCAGAAGGGGTGCGTCAAATAGTTATGTTTTGTAAGGTTTTGCTTCCTATCACAAGATAAATTAATTGACCAATTTTTATTACCCCCAAATGTCCTTTTGGAAATTATGGGAGAAATATTAATTTTTCAAAAATAGGTAATTTTGTACGGGAGGTACCAGAAGGGGTGATCCGATATTATCCATATTCATTCCAGATTCAAATTTTCACAACCGTACAAGTTACGCCAAATTTGAGTGAATTCAGTGTACTTACAAAAAAGATATGTATGTAGGACTATGGGGGTGAGTTCGGGCATTTGTATGGGAGGGGTGCGTCAAATAGTAAGGTTTTCTGAGGTTTTGCTTCCTATCGCAAGATAAATTAACCGACCAATTTTTATTATCCTCCAAGTGTCCGTTTGGAAGTTATGGGAGAAAAATTAAATTTGCAAAAATAGGTCATTTTGTATGGGAGGTACCAGAAGGCGTAGCCCGATATAGTTCATATTCATTCTCTGAGTCCAGTTTTCATAAGCAAACATTATATGCAAAATTTGAGTGAATTCAGTTTACTTACAAAAAAGATGTGTATGTAAAACTATGAGGGTCAATTAGGTCATTTGTATGGGAGGTACCAGAAGGGGTATGGCAAAGGTTTCGGTTTTCTTGGGGTTTGTCTACTTTTGTAAGATAAATAAACTGACCAAATTTAAATATCCTTCGATCGTCCGTTTGGAAGTTATGAAAGAAATATAAATTACCCAAAAATAGGTAATTTTGTATGGGAGGTACCGGAAGGGGTGGGGATATTTTGCCCATTTTTAATCCCATAAGTTCGTTTTGAAAAATATTAATACTGGTAAATTTTCATGCCGATCCGTTAAGGTTTACTCGAGTTACCCTGCTGACCAGCCAGCCAGACAGACGGACATAGCTCAATCGTCTTAAAAAGTCCTGAAACGAATTTGGTCTTAAGATACTTGGGGTCTAACTCCTTTAATGCGTTACACTTTTTTTCGTATCAAATGATATATAACCTCATCCCTAAGGGTGATGGTATAATAAGTTTTTTATTGTATCTCATCTAATTGAAATGTACAACTGTCACATATGT
Organism: Muscina levida; assembly: GCA_964034835.1. Lineage (NCBI taxonomy): Eukaryota > Metazoa > Arthropoda > Insecta > Diptera > Muscidae > Muscina > Muscina levida. Next base: position 110,224,122 of record OZ035880.1, read on the forward strand.
GACTATGGAATTGCCAATATTCAGTCTGACAAACTTGAAAATGAAGTCATTTCATAAAATGGAGGTATCACTTACGTTGTTTGAAATATTGCAATCAGTCTCTGCCGCCTCATATTTAACCAAAGGATGCATTTAAATCACAATTTTAGATCGATAACTCAACCTAAGAATATTTCTTAATACACTAAATTTTTTTAAACGAACCTCAACATACCGATATTTAACGATAATTATGCTAACAATACCCGATTTCACACAAACGTATTGCACTGACAAAAACTGTAAATTTACAATAGCAACAGCACCACTTCTACACAAAATTTACACTATTTTATTTGCATTTGACTTTTTTTCTTTTCTTCTTTTTCTTTAATTGACTTTCAAACAGCAACTTTACTAATTTCCATTTAACATTACTTTGTGCTGACATTTTTGCATCTTCTCTGTTTTATATCTACTTTTGCTATTTCATTCATTCACACACACACACACACACTCGCGCCCGTTTGACATCCCCACAGCAAACGACCGGCCGGCTCCACCGTAAACAACAAGAAACGATATCGATCTTTAACCACACTATTTTATAGAATTTCACAATTATTTCATAAAACTGACATTCTGCGACATTAATTTACAAATTTTTACAAATTTCTAACTCTTTTAATAACTTTAACACGATTTTTAACTTAAATTACGGGAGCCACCAGCGAACGGCCAGAGAATTGAAATATAACTGATGACATTCGAAGGAATTGAATGAGAAAGAGCGGGAGTTGGGTGATGGGTGAGAGAGAGAGCTTTGATTTGATCGTTGAGTATGCTAGATGTGCTGCAACGAAAAAGGAGTGAAAAATGTGTAACAAAGATTCTTAATAAATGAGGGAAACGGAAATTGTTTGCATGATTTTTAGAGCTTATGTTGTCAGAGATAAAAAAGTCGGCTTAAAGTGTTAAGTACAAAAAATGAATAGTTAAAAGTGCAACGAAGTGAATAGTTAAAATTGACTTAATTATTAAACTCGCAAAATATTAGGGTAGGAATAAATAAAGAAGTGCGATGGACGCATCCCATACCTCATTCATGGGATGTAAAGGGAAATTAAGTTTTTTTAAGTACGATGGACGGACAATGCTATAGAAAATGGGCGAATAAAATATTATTTACAAATACATATTAGTGTAATATTTTACTTTAATACATTGAATCGCTGTTGTTAACGCCTTCGAACTTCTTATTGTATTCAATCAAATAATTTTATGATATATATTATAGATTCCCTGTGATAATTTTATATACAGCAACTGTTTTTTCTTATAAAAAAAAATGTTACTCTAAAAATTAAAAAATTTTGTAAATTTTATATATTTAAAATTTTTCAGGAATTACCTGATTTGGAAGAAAATGCATTAATTTTCCAGATAATATCGTTTTGTGAAAGAAAAAAAATATATGCCAAAGAAATTGTTGGAATGTAAGGATATTAGTTAGAAATAGTTTTTCACTTTTTAACATAGATTCTCCATATTGGTATTTTTAATGAAAAGTATGTACTATTTAAAAAAATGTTATGTAAGTTTTCTGTAAAATCTATACGAATAAACCCTAAACGAAAATACAAAATTTTTATTTTATTTCATTGGATTGGAAAAAAGTGCTTACAAACTAGCAAATCTATAAAAAAAATTAGAGCCAAAGGTAAAAGGTCATAAAAATGATGGCCTGAGAACGTCAAACCCTTTGTGGGCTTTTCTGTACTGGCCTAGTACCTTCACCCTGACTTTGAATTTCTTACCCATCAGACAATGACTCCGAAAATGTTTTTGTAATATCTCATATTGATAAAAAAAAATCTTAAATAAATATAATAATTTTTATGTAGAAAATAGAATTGGTGGTTAAAAAACATTAATTTTGATAATACATATAATAATAAATATATTAATTTTTATAATATGTATTTATGGGGAAAAATGTATGACTACTATAGAAATACTACATTTCTGAAAAAAAATTTTTTTTTGGGAAATCTCAGGTTGTTAAAGAAACATGTAATTTTCAAAGACATTTTTTTTACATTTTCAGAAATATTACTTTACACAAAAAATTTAATTTAATCTTTAAGAAAAAATTAATTTTAGTTAAATTTTATTTTTTTATGCATATAAAATACAACATATAAAAGTTTAACAGTTAAAAGAGGTTTATTTTTTGTGGATACATATTAGAAACGAAAAATTAAATAAAAGATAATAAAATAAAAATAATTAAAAAATTTAAAATAAAAATTAGTATTTAAATAAAATGCATAAAATAATTTGTTGAATTCGTGATAAAAAAAATTAAAAAAAAATATTTTTTTTTTAATTTTACGAAAATATAATTTTTAATTTTGTCTCAAAAAAAAAATTATCTATATGTTTAGTTTCGTTGTTAATTTAATAAATTGGTAGGTTTTTAAAATAACAACAAGTTTTTTTATTTTAAATTTTGATTCAAAAAAAATTAACATTTTTAAAAAAAGAATTAAACTGGTTTTAAAAATGATGTGCAGATTTATTAAACTTAAACTTTTTCAACTCCCAAAACGGGAAAGTTATAAGGAATATTCAGCTCGATACCTCTCAAATAACGGCTGTAATCGCGGGGACAGACAGGCGCATTGGAATTCGACGCTGTTCATTTATATACTTATTCATACATATATTATCATATTTACCACTCCTTTTTATGGAAAAATATTAAAAAACATTCACAAAAAAATTAATTATTGAGACATCAAATTTTTGTTTAGAATTATTTATTAAATTTTTAAAAAAAAAATAAGATTTCTTTAATTTAATTTAAAAAAATAATCTTAAATAAAACTAATAATTTTTATCTAAAAAATTGACAAAGTGGAAAAATAACTGGAGTTTAGAAATTAATAGGAAAGGTTTGAAAAACAATTTATAAACATATTACATTTAAAAAAAGAAACACAATTTTTTTTGTGGAAATAATTAATTTTTGTAAATAGAAATTTCATTTAAAATTTTTGGTTTGTGTATGTCTAATAAAAAAAATATTGAGACATGAGAAATATTTATTAAATTTTTTGAATAAAATGAAGATTTCTAAAGAAAGTCTAATTTAAAAAAATCTTAAATAAAAGTAATAATTTTTATCTAAAAAATTTACAAAGTGGGAAAATAACTGGAGTTTAAAAATTAATATGAAAGGTTTGAAAAACAATTTATATGCATATTACATTTGAAAACAGAAACACAATTTTTTTTGTGGATATAATTAATTTTTATAAATAGAAATTTAATTTAAAATTTTTGGTTTGTGTATAAGTCTAATTAAAAAAAAATTATTGAAACATGAGAAATATTTATTAAATTTTTTGAAAAAAAAAAAGATTTCTATAGAGTCTATTTAAAATAAATCTTAAATAAAAGTAATAATTTTTAATCTACAAAATGGACAAAGTAGAAAAATATCTGGAGTTTAGAAATTAATAGGAAAGGTTTGAAAAAAATTTATAAAAATATTACATTCAAAAAAGAAACACACTTTTTTGTGGAAATAATTAATTTTTATGAAAAGATATTTAATTTAAAATTTTTGATTTGTGTAAAAGTCTAATTATAAAGAATTTAATAGATTATTGAGACATAAAACTTTTTGTATAGAAATATTTATTAATTTTTTTGAAAAAAATTAAGATTTCTATAGAATGTCTAATTTAAAAAATCTTAAATTAACAAAGTTCGAAAATATCTGGAGATTAGACATAAATAGGAAAGGTTTGAAAAAAAAAAATTTATAAAAATGTAACATTTAAGAAAAAGAACACAAATTTTTTTTGTGGAATCAACCTTTTTTTTAATTCAAAATTGTTTGCTTATTTGACATAGTACATAAAAATAATAAAATAGTATCTGCAAAATTGGCCTAGTGCGAAAAAATTTATTTATTTAAAAACAAATGGGAAAGGTTTGGAAACAAATTTATAAAAACATTACAAGAAACAGGAAACACATTTTTTGGCATATATATAATTATTATAAAAAAATTGGTTTAAAAGAAATGTTAAATTTAACTTTTTCTGATTGAGTTTTTATAAAAAATAATATGAAAAAGAAAATTTTTAAATATATAGTATTGTATACTTCAGTTTTAGTACCCAAATGAGGGTTAAGACAGTATCCGTATATGAACATTTGTTGGTCTCATTGCTTGGGGTTTGATGTTCGGAGACATATGCATAAACACTGCAGACGTAAAGCATTTTTAAGTTTTTGCAAATATAACAGAGTTTCTTTAATTATGCTTACATTAAATTTCATTTAATAATTTTTTACCTAAAATCTTTTTTATTCCAAGTCTGGTTTTTCGGCAATTCAACTACAGAATTATAGAGAACATACATATTAGCATAGAGTTTTAAATCATTTTATTAAATAGTAGTTTAAGTGTAGCATACGCATTTCACGCACTTACCAATGATGTCTTATATGTGATTCCACACCAAAAGCTATTTTATTTAAAATTGTTTCTCGTTGCAATACTTGTATTTATAGTTAAATGATTTTTCTTCTTCTTTAAATCAATTCAATTCATAATTCGCCCAGAGATTACATATGAAATAAATCAACAATAAGACAACGCCTTATTGTGATTGAAATACGAGTGTTGCATAGCTGGTATGTATTTTTAAATGACAATTTTCAATTTAATTTTATCCAATAGCGTTACATTTTCCTCCTTTAACGTTACTTTTTTCTTCAGAAAAAGATTTATTGGCCAATCAATTTTATCAATTTAAATCAGTTCCATTCATATTCGCCCATAAATTACATATACAATAAAGTAATAAGAATACAACTCATTATTGTGACTGGATTACAAGTGTTACATAGCTGTTACGTCTATTTAAATGACAATTTTCTATGAATCATTTGATTCGTTAGCGCCATCTAAACACATTTCATACAATTCCTTTGCTTTTACATTGTAATCATTGCCATACACACGCACAGATTTTCACCAAGTGGCAACTACCAGTTTTCATCAACTTGCCAAATGGTTGGCAACTCCATTTGTTATACTTGGCTTCTGTCAATATTTTTTTTGTTATGTCTTGAATGTCGCGAAGTTGTACAAGTGAGACGTGTTTGTTACAAGACTGTGTGTTGTAAGGATAAGAAAAATTTTCATTCAATTGAAAATTTTAATTTTTAGTGAAAATTCCTACTGCTATCGTCGAGAGAAGTGTGTCCTTCGCACCGTGAACAGCACCAACATCCTGGGAAAGTGTTTTTTCAGTGAATTTACATGAAAAATGTTGAAATGTTTTCTTGCAATTAGGACATCATGTAATAGTGATGAACATGAAAATACACACAATTTTGGCCGAGCAAATGGGCCAGTGACAAATGAAAAATGTGAAAATCGTTTACTGTGCCACGCAGAGGCGGAGCAAAGTCTTGAGACATACAAAACAGATGCCAGAACATAACAGTTGAGATAGAAATAAAAGTGTTGGAATGCAAATTTATGTGACTAATCTATAAAAATGCATAAGTGGTGCAGCTGAAGAAGAAAGTGTTTTTTTTCGTTCCCGTTTTCTTGTCTCGCATAACAGCTGACGTTTGTCTAATATGTTGTAGAGACACAAAATCAATCAACTAGCACCAGCGACATCTAGTGATAAATAGCAATTGTCAAAATAAACCAGCCACCAATGAAGAAGTGTCTCATACACAGCCAGTGTTTGATGTGTGTTATGTTGTGATTGATGATAAACGCTATCTTATGTGAGCAGAAAAGAAAAATGCATATCAATTAAGTTTGATTAATGTGCGATTGCTGGCCAAGACAGCAATCAGCAAATCAAAAGCAAAAAAGAAAACAATATACATTAAAACTAAAGGAGCCCTTGGTGTAAAGCCAGCTAAAGTCGGAAAAAACTGGCGGCGTCACATACCTACACATGCTAAATAGGTCGACCCAAATCTTTTATTTGATTGCAAGCCAATATTCTAAAAGATATTTTAAGGAAGGAAGTTGACGTCAGTCGAAGAAACAGGACTAGGAACAAGAAACACAAATTTATAAATATGTACATAACGTAAAGTAATTTCTCATATTTAAAGTTTTCATAGGAAACTACATTCTAACCATACGACCACCGACTCTTTTCCAAGGAAAGGATGGTAGTCCCTTCTGGAATTCTATCTCTACAATGGATTGGTTTTATACTAAATCGTTGGACGCCAATGCGTACACTTACATATGAAACTGGCAACTTAAACTATTAAAATCTTGTCCACAAATTAATTTAGAAAAATATTTCACTTTTTTTAAGGCCTTCCAACATAACTTCAATGTCCCAGACAAACTGTTACAAACAGCCAGAAAGACTAGCAAAGCAAATAAAATTGTATCCGAAAACATTTTATTATGGTTTTAAAAGCATTTATTTAAAATTGTGTGGGAATTCAAAGGGTAGCTTTAAACGTCAGGTTACAGTTTCATTATAAAGTTCTGATGTAGAAAACTTATTTTTGTCCAAAAATCTTTAGAAATAAGCCATGATAAAACATATATATTTTTTTTTGGAATACGACACAACAGATTGTGCGTCATTTCTTCACTTGTTAAATGGGACAGGAAATGTTTTGCTTGTATGATTGCTGCTCATTACAAAATACCTTGTTAAAAACTAAGTACATAATGATTGCGTCAACAAGGGTTCCCATACTATTGGTATACCTAGGGAAGAAACATTTAGAGATGAGGTATTTTTATATCTCATATGTTTATGTATTATGAAGATACACAAATAGTTATTTTATATTTTAATCATAATATCGTCTATAAATTTTCATTGACGGCTTTGGTGCTTTGTAAAATGTTTTGCATTACGTTTATTAAAAGAGACACTAGGTTTTTGTTACAAATTTAGCTTTTAAGGTATTTCAAAGAAAAAATTCGAATGGGAATAAGTTTTGGCTATGAAATAAGTTTTGTCTATGAGGTGCCCAGTTAATGTTACCTCTTTTGAATATCACTTTGAGCCTGTGTACATGAATGACCTATGTCTTCAAAGGAAAATTGTAGTAAGATATATATCGTTACCTTAATATAGAAAGGCCCCAACTCATAATTTTTTGAAATCGTGTTTTTTGTCGATTCTGACAGAGCACCATCAGATACACCTTCCATAAATAATTCCACAATTTTACGGAGATGCGTTGAAAAATAGCGAAGTTATAAGTTATAAAAACAGAATTTTAAATGTTTTTGTATTTGGTGTGTTTCTTGTTTAATTAAGTTTTTTCCTCCTCCTGTAAACTTCGTTTTTCATGAGTTAGGGCCTTTGTATATTAAGGTAACGATATGTTATTGATTGAAATTGAAGTACTCTAAATGTCTTACAGACCAGACAATATCTTTTAATTTAAAATGTGATGGGCACCCGATGTTAATTGTTCCATTCTACATTTACTTCTATCTGATATGACCCTAGTTCCAACCTAATTCCAAGGGCTAACATAATTACCATACTGAAATTAATTTGCCTGTTTTATTTACATTTTTGTACAATATAATTAATTCCCAATACATTATTTTCAATTCTATTCCTTCTAATCTCTAATTTGGAAATAAAGTTCAAGAGTTCCAATCAATCAATTTCAATTCAATTTATTAATCAATTAACACTCTTATTATACTACAAATTGATAGTAATTTAACATGTGTTGTACTGATTAAATCTAATTTCTAATAGAAAATCATCTAATACACACTTTTCTCATCAAAAAAAAAAACGAATTCGTATAGCCAAGCGATAAGGAAGTAGATTGTTCTAACTGTTTAGATTATATTTTATATCGAATTGAAAGACGCGTTTGATCAGTTCAATAGGTTTATTACAAGTAAGATTACAAACTAAGGTTAACAATAAACATGACAGTTATTTTTGTCATCAATCAGAGTTGCCAAACTATGTATGAATTAAATGAGACATAACAATCTCCCACGCTTAATTGAAGCTAATAAATTCGTTCTTAACTAATTCAAATACAAATTTATTTTAAATTGAAATTTGAAGAAATAAAATCTATATATATAAATATGACATTAATTGATATTTGAGTATTAATTAATTTGAAATGTAATCTTCTAAATAAGGAGGTCTTTTACGTATACGTTCAGATCTACGAATAACTTGTTCTTGACTGCTTTGAGGCTCATTAGGTGGCTCCTGACAACTCGGAAATTCGACTTCTTGGTTTTCCAACTCAGGTTGATTCTGAGGAACTATTGATTCGAAGTAGTGTTGACAATAATCTTTCGTATTTTGCTTAGTAATTGTGGTTTCAACATCTGGCGAAAAATTAACTTTACGTTGTTGAACTTTGGTAGATTTTAGTTGATCGATATGTCGTTTTAGCGTATAGCCATCATCAAGTTTCACAAGATAATGAAGTTCACCGAATTTCCGTAGAACAGAACCAGTCTTCCATACGCTTTTATTGTTTCTCATGTGTAAAACTTGAACTCTTTCTCCCACGCTTATTTGACGGACTCCTGGAATATGTTTTGTAGGTTTGAATTTTATGGGTGGTTTCAATGCATCAAGCCGGATTCTGATGCGTCTGTTGAAATATAACTCTGCTGGACTTTTCCCCGAATTAAGTGGTGTTGCACGGTAACGTTGCATAATTTCATTGACTTTTTTCTGTAGAGGTTCTGGTTCTGATGACATCGCTTTCAATTTACGCTTGAGGGTTTGAACGTTGCGTTCTGCTAACCCATTTGTACTAGGATGACCTGGAGCAATAAGTTTTTGAAAAATACCATTTTTGTTGCAGTACATTTTGAATTGATCACTAGTAAAGATGGTTGCATTATCGGATACCATTATCGAGGGAAAACCATGAGTAGCAAAAATGTCGGAGAGAAGATTAATTGAGGATTGCGATGTCGGAGCATCTCTTATTATTCGCACTTCTGCCCATCTGGATTTTGAATCAACGACGATTAGAAAAAAATGATCTTGGAATGGCCCTGCATAGTCAATGTGTATCCTTTCCCAGTTTTCAGCTGGTTCCTCCCACTGATGAAGTGGTGCCTTTGACGGTTTTGATTGAACTTGGACACATGCTTCACATGACCTTACCATTCTCTCAATATCACGATCGATCCCTTTCCAAAAACAATATCTTCTTGCAAGTTGTTTCATTCTCGTAATTCCAGGATGAGTATGATGAAGTTCTTGCAGAATTTTTGGTTGAAGACTTTTGGGAATCAAAACTCGTTGACCCTTGAAGATTATGCCGTTATTAAGTGTATAAATGTCTTCACTTTCATCAGTGTTAAGTAATTTTGACACAAGTTTAGATAGATCTGTATCTTTAGCCGTTTCTGATGCCAATACTTCCGCATTAACATATTCGTTTGAAATTTCAAAAATTGATACAGAACATAATTCATTTACCTCTTCGTTAAGGATTTTTTCTGTAGACGGTTTTTCGAATAGCTGTGTTGCCCGAGATAAACAATCAACATTGGTGTGCTCCGATCCCTTTTTATATATTATTTCGTAGTTAAAACTCGACAGGAATTCGGCGTAACGCAGTAATCTCGCTGATGTTATTGCAGGCATTTTGTTGTGTTGATGAAAAATCCGAGTTAATGGACGATTGTCGGTAACAAGTTGAAATTTTCTGCCATAAAGGTACATAAAAAAGTAATTGATTGTGAATATAATTGCTAAAGCTTCACGGTCTAATTGACTATAATTTCTTTCAGCCAGTGTTAATGATCTGGATGCGAATGCGACCGGATGTTCAATACCATTGACAATATGTGAGAGCACCCCTGCAATGCCCGTAGGACTTGCGTCACATGCAACAAGTACTGGTAGTTCGGGGTCAAAAGGCATTAAAACCTTGTCGCTAGAGATGATATTTTTAAGTTTTAAAAACGCTGATTCACAATTTGATGACCAATAAAATTTAGAGTGTTTTTGAAGGAGTTGCCGTAATGGAAATGTGATTGTAGATAAATCAGGAATAAATCTGGAGTAGTACGTGACCATACCTAAAAATCTTCGAACATCATCTGCTGTAGCTGGACGTGGCATGTTGACAATAGCTTGAATTTTCGCTGGAGATTTTGAAATTTTATTAAATTGAACGACGTGACCCAGATATTCGATTGAGTTTGAAAAAATGAGCATTTACTTTTGTTGAGGTGTAGATCATGTTCTTTTAGCCGCTGGAGACATTGAATTAAATGGTTTCTGCATTCTTCTTCTGTTGCACCATGTACGATGATATCGTCGAAGTATGACATAGTGTTTTTTAACCCGGATAGTATTTGTTCAATAATACGATTGAATTCGGATGGTGCCGTTTTAATTCCAAATGAAAGTCGATTTACTTTATACGTGCCTCTATGTGTTGATATTGTTTGAATATTACATGATTCTGGACTTACTCGAAGATGCAGATATGCTTTGTATAAATCAAGACGACAGAAAAATCTTGATCCTTTGAGATTATTTAAAATTTCATCAATACGACGTATTGGATAATTTGCAGATACGATTTGTGGGTTTACACCAACTTTGTAATCGACGCAGAGTCGAACTCCACCGTCAGCTTTGGGAATAATTACCAGAGGAGATCCCCAGTCACTCCTTTCAACTTTGGAAATAATGCCAGATGATTCTAAATCATTAAGCTCCTTCTCAACACGATCACGGAGAGCATATGGAACTTCACGTTCTTTGTAGAAAACCGGCTTAGCATCTTTCCGAAGTTGCAGCGTAACTTCGAAATTTGGCACACAACCCACCTTCTGAGTAAAAACTTGTTCAAAATTATTGATGATATCTGCAATTGAATTTAAGTTATTAATTTGATTATCATTTGTGTTTTTAACACATAGGTTGTCCACTTGCTGAAGGTTGATGTTCAAGTGTCGGATCCAAATACGTCCCAAAAGAGCGTCATAATCATTGGGTACTACGTACATTTCCTCTACTGATTGACGATTGTTATATTTCACCTCAACATTGATTTTACCATCAGGAATCACAATGTTTTTTGTGTAGGATCGAAATGCTATTGAAGACGGTTGTAGAGTTGTTGTGATTTTTAGTTTTTCGAATTGATGTCTAGGAATTAATGTAAATCCTACGCCGGAGTCTACTTCAAATTTTTGAGGCCGTCCATTTATTTCAACGGTTACGAAATATTTATCTGCATCGTTTTTGTAGGCATCATGTTGATTGCGGTGAATATCCACAATTTGATTAATTCCATAGACCTGGTGGACTGCATCATCATAATCGTCTTTTTTATAAACTGAGTTTTTGTTACTTGAAGAATTCATTAAAGTTTTTATGCAAACTTGTTGAACATGGCCCTTTTTACCACAGGAATTGCATTTGAGGTTATGTCGGTTTGTGCGGCATTCCGTTGTTTTATGGTTGTCTCTTCCACACCGTATGCAAAGATTTTCGATTCCCAATTGATTGTAATTTAATTTGGATCTTGAACGCATTGGTGGCCTTGTCGATGAATTATTTCTTGATCGGTTCCTACGACGATTTGTAGCTGTGGACCTGCACTGCATTTTGTTGACATCATTTATGCTGCTAGGTTGTTTTGAATTAAGTTCGCGACTGTCAATTTTAGAAGCTTCTAAAGATAAGGCCTTCTCAACAATTTTTTCGAAGTCTGACTCCTCAGATTGAAGGAGTTGTTCGCGTATAGAGTTATCTTTAATGCCTCGTATAAATTGAGCTCGCAGAAAAATGGTTGAGATGTCAGCCTTGCATTCACATGTTGACACAAATGCACATTCACTAATATCTCGCCGCAGCAATGCCACATAACTAGCCAATGTCTGATCTTCGCTTTGATATATTGAAAGAAAACGATGCTGAATTACCAACATGTTTTTCTTGGGGCACAAATGTGTCTCCAGTTTGTTCACTAATTCATCGTATTTGAGGTCTGAAATGCTCTTGGGGGCAACCAAGGACACAAGCATTTTGAAGTGTGTAGCTCCAATGGAATTTACAAACATTTGATGGCATAGCGTTTTATTTGTAAAAACGCCCTTCATTGTAAGGTAATTTTCGAATCTTTGGTGATATAATTTAAAATTTTCCTTATTTTCATCGAAATTCTCAAATGGCGGTAGCATCACTTGTAATGGCGGCTGCTGCTGTTGTGGCTGTTGCTGTTTTTGTTGAAGAGTCGAATTTGCATTTAGTTGTTGCAGCAATTCACGTTGACTTCTACTGAACACTTCTAATAATTGTTCGAATTGTTCTTTGTTCATCTTGTATTATTTCGATGTCTGTTACTATTTTTTTTTTTTTTTTTTTTTTTTTTTTTTTTTTTTTTTTTTTTTTTATTGAATTACAGTTTTTTCCTCGTCGCCAATTGTTCTAACTGTTTAGATTATATTTTATATCGAATTGAAAGACGCGTTTGATCAGTTCAATAGGTTTATTACAAGTAAGATTACAAACTAAGGTTAACAATAAACATGACAGTTATTTTTGTCATCAATCAGAGTTGCCAAACTATGTATGAATTAAATGAGACATAACATAGATTATCAGTGATAAATTCTAAAAAATAGAAAAACTATATGTCGGCGCTTGTTACAACCTTGCAATATTGTTTTGGTAAAACAATTTAACGATTAACTGATAAAATTTATAGGTCATCAAAACGATATTTAAATAATCAAACAGCGCTAATAACCAAAGACATTCCCATTAGAGAGATTTTTATAATATAAATAAGATTTTGTGGTCTGGACTATAACTTTTTTTTTTGTAGATAGATAAAAAATCAAATATAGCACAGAAATAAAGTCAAACTTCTCCATAACGCAGTCAATGGGGATAGCAGATTTCTACGTTATAGAGAAAATTCGTTATAGAAATTTAAAAATGTGTGAAAAAAAAAACATTATCGTAGAGAGAAATTCGCTATAGAGAAGGTCGTTATAGAAAAGTTTGTTTGTAACTTTTTCACTTTTCTATAACGAAAGTAGTTATCGTCAATCCCCAGTGGCTACATTATAGAGAAGTTCTACGGCAATTGCTGTAAGACTGATATTTCTCAAGTTGTTCTAGATTAGCGTCAGAAGGGTTATACTAAGAAAGAAATACTACATTTTCCACTACTCTTTCCATGCAATATTTTTGGCTTCTGTTAAGTTATTATTAATTTTATTTATTTATTTATTAATTCTTATCACTAACCGAGCCATTAAAGTATTATTATATGGTTCCATATTATATGTTATTGTTACAAATTTTTCATCACTTTATACTAATTTGTATTTGCTTTTTCAGAACAAATTAAATAAATTGTTCAATATATCCTAGTGTGGAAAGTAGACTTAATCTGCTTGACTTTCGAATGAAGAAATTTGTAACATTTGCAGATCATAGCATAATATGGAACTTTTGTATCTTCACTACAGTGACGTATGTGCTTATCTTCAGCAACAAACAAAATAGATAGTACCACAAAGATTAATATAAAAATCGATAGTGGAATATGTATCAAATTTGTTTTTGAGCCAAAAACCAGTAAGGAACTAGTTCACTTACCATACAAACAACTGCCTAATTTAACACGAAGATGTGTTAGGTTTGTGAACAATTATCCCTTCCGTATTTTTATAGAACTAATTTGATCCGGGCATCATTTTATAATATACTTTGAACTAGTTTGAGAACACTTCAAAAGTGGTAGAAAATTTATGCATTACAACTAAGTACCTCTTTTCTGGATAATTTGAGATAGTAATATAGTATAGTAGTTGCTTTCGGGGATATTTCAAAATGCAACTCCTGACATTATTTTAAAATTATTTTTCTCTTACTCACCATAATATTAAAACTGTACATTTTTAAATTAGTTCAAAATTCCATACTTTTGAACTGGTATATTTTTAATTTCGTCCCTTAGAAGATATCAATTTTTTTGCTTAAATCCCATTCATGACAAAATGCTGTCAATATTCATCTTTGTTTGTTGTAGTTGTTAAATATTGCTGAACTGATAATCAGCTATACTTATATGTGTTTTATCAGTACAGATTTTCTAGAATACGACAAGTTCTAATGCGGCAATTTTGTACTAGTTCTTATCAATCTACTTTGAAGTGGTTCCAAACTAGTAAAAAGGAGACAATAAACTACGGCAAGACAAAAACAATTCCCCCAACTACGTGTTAAATTAGACAGTTGCTTATATGGAGGGCGAACTAGTTCACAGTCCTATGGAGAACTAGTACTTCACTAGTTCCGAACAAGTATTTTTAATTAAAATTTTATTACAGAACTAGCTCAAATTCTCTAGACTAATACTAGTTCATATTAACCTTTTTTGAAGTAGTTCCAAACTAGTTCAAAGGATACAATCGACTGCCATCCGACTAAAATTTCTGAATTAGTTATATTCTAGTACAAAAGGGACAATTCCCCCCAGCCTAGGATAACTACATATTAAATGAGACAGTTGCTGGTATGGAAGATGAACTAGTTCACTGTAGTATTTTACTAATACCGACATGTTATTTTTCCCTACTGGGTAGTATTCTTTATTTCTATTTCTTTAAAAAATTAACCTCGATGTCTACTAATTTTTTTTCTTACATAATTTGCCTATTCCAATTTGTGCCACAAACAAAAATGTTTTTAATGAGGCTTTTCCTATAATGCATATGCACTGTTCTAACAAGCTTCTTTCACTACTAAGGTAATCATCACAAATCATCTTTGCTCTTGCTCGGAACTATCATTTAATACGTTCGTTCAAACGTTCCATGTTGCCTCAAAAGATTACCCAGAAAACACTAACCGCACAAGACAGTAAAAATTATAAATAATATAAACAAATGGTCAGTAGTCCATCATTTGCAAGCCAGCACCTATTTAAAACTACTTCCGACAGTTTTTGTTGTTGTTGTGTTTTTTTACTGGATATTAACATTGTATTTATATTTGTCTACAAAGTTAAACGGAAACAACTGTGAACCACCCCCATTTTGGCTTATGTCTTATATAAAATAGCCATATGGATTGATTGATTTCTAATCACCGGTCTGGTTGGTTACATAATATACAACTTTTAGGCTGATGGTAAACTTACGAACGTCGTACATTTTGTATGTTCGAATGTATGTCGGTCGGTAGGTAGGTCGGTTGGTTGGTCGGTGTCACCTTCACTCGTCTGAAACGTTTGCTCTGGTTTCTTGTACCAAATTCAAACAAAACACCCACCCCCACACACACACAAAAAAGGGTTAAATAATTAAAACTAAAAATAGACAAGAAGAAGGACAAAAAGTAGTGAATAGTACAACAGTACAAACAATCGCATAAGTTGTGTCCTTGTTAAGTTCCTTATACTAGGTGCATATCACCAATCAAATATGTCAATAAATGACCTAAAAATGGGGAAATAAAAGAAATTAATGTAAAATATATGAGCACTCATGGCGCTCCTCATGTACGACGACGACGACGACACAAAGGCATTGTGTTAGGCTGCTTGTAATAATATTGTTGTCATAAATTTAGTTACAAATTCAGTTTTCTTTCCTTTGCAATAAAGCTCTGGGGGTTTGCGTATAAATAATACAAAAATTTGCGAGAAAGTGACAAAATAATTATTTGTTATTTTTAATAACAATTAAACAAATGAAATAAAATCATTTAAAGCAAAGAGAAACAAAACGCAACATTGGTAATATTTTTTGTAAAATTTTAATTTAATTGTTGATAAATTAAGCTCGAGGTTTTGGTTTTTGTTTATTTATTTTCAATATTTCGACCCAAGACGAGGATCATCTTCAGGAATTGAATTACAAATAAGTACACAAAACAAATTGTCAAATAGCATTCTTGATGTAGGCTCGCGTCACTGTTGGAGTTTTGTTTTGTTCGAATAATAGCATTTTAGTGTTTTAAAAGAATGTCAATAAAGGACATCTAGTGAATGCTAAAAGCATTATTTCAATTGATGTTTTCTTGAATTTCAACTTAAGTTTTGAATTGTAATTACGGATTTATTATTTTTATTGTTTTTTTTTTTTTATTTTCAAATGAAAACTTTGTATATCAATTCAAGAGTTTTATTACATACATACATATGTACATACATTTTTATTTTATACATATAAGGGGGTTAGATTATTGCACAAATAGACAAAAATTTAAATAAGTATGCAGTTGTGTCCCTTAACACCATCTCTGTGTAATAGCATCAGATGAGATCAATTTTTATTAACAGTGATGATGTATAGCGGAAAAACAATTCAGGTAATACCTACATTTGCACTTGACTTTGAAGGAGAATATCTCAAAATGAACTTTATGTCACTTGCACCTCTTTGCTTCTGACCCCCTCAAATGGAATATGTATGTAGGTTAGGTAAGGTTAGTAATTACACCACTCGGAGACCATTACGGTCCATTGTGATTGTCTTATTTGAAAATGAAACTAGAAAATATCGGGTAGAACAGAATTAGTCAAAAATTAATAAAAATATTGATAGATTTCGAAAAAGAAAGATAATTCAGAGTGAAATTTAGAAATATTCTACGTACTGGGAGTCTCAAAAGGAAGTTTCAATTTTGTGAGCTGATATAACAAAAAATAAGATGTCTTTCGAAGAACTGTTTATTGATTACACCAGTTTACAAATCTTTATTTTTTGTCAGCTGCAGATTTCTTAATAATTTTTTTCTATAGATTTCGGCCTCCAAAACACGAATAGGAGATTTAAAAATGTTTCCTCTGATTAGTTTTCAAGATATGAATTTTTAAATAATTTTGAAAATTTTTTATGAGATGCATCAGCTTATTGGAGAATAATTCGTAAACGCATCCAACGATTTGGACAAGAGTGGTCTCCAATTAAAGGTCATGTGCTCCCCTAAAACGTTTCTATACAAGCTTTTAACATCGGTTGGGTAGTTCTGATGGTAGGAGCAATAAAAGTTTTTAAAAACTAATTTTTTTGTGCAAAAATCACTGATTTAAATTGATAAAAAAAATTTTCTAATCATAAGCCGAATTTGATGTATCATTTGATACACTTTAACGTAAAATTTAATATATAAAAACACGATCGACTAAAAATTAACAATTAAAAAATATTAATCGCAAAAATAAATCCAATTTCATAAATTGAGTATAAATATTGGACTTTACCGAGGAAAACAAGCCATCATTTATAAAAATTGGGTGATAAGAGGGAGAGTTACACGTTTTTAAATAGGACACTTTATTGTTGCATGACGATAATTCATTCAGACCATCCTCATCCATACCTACCATTGACTTCTAGTCTTCGGTAGTAAAGACCCTGACGTCACAGTTCAGGCCCATTATCCCGTGATAGTACGCAGTCGGTGTTCCGCTGAGGTGTTCCCAGGACATGTTTGCCAACTGTTCGACGAGGCGGTTCAGAATTCTGTATATATATTAGGGTAATAACTTTTTGCATTTTTTGCAAATATCAAATCTCCCCAGACAAAATCGTGTAGGGCATGGACAAATATTAAGAACTGCGTTTTTAGTTTTTCGCTATCGTTAAAAAAGGTTACGCACCAAACGCGTTAAAGTTTTGAATCAAACAAAGTTAAAAAAAAAATTCATATTAAAGGCATTTTAGAAATCGCTGTCGGTGCGTAAGGTTTTTTTAGCAAATTGAACTGAAATAGTTGTTTCTATCATTAATACAATATTTGCCATTAGAAAAGCCCTGGGGAGAATGTTGTCCAAAAAAAGTTATTACCCTAATATACATATGACACATTGGTGGTCGCTTTGATTCTCCGATTGGCCGAGTCTCTTCCTTGTCAATTCATCCACCATACTCGTTCCCTAGTACGTCACTGTGCCCTGGGACCAAGCAGAGTCGAACACTAGTACCTGAAAACGTTGAGAGTGCCATTCTGTATCAGTGCAATATTCTTGACTTAAGCATTTAAAGCCGTTTAACTATGCACATAGATTGTGGCGGTATGCTTCATATTTATTGGTAATATTCCCTTCGCAAATTTTATAATGGCGAAGATCTACGTCTAAAAAATCGTCGGTAATCGTTATCCAATCGGAAGTATTGGCTCGCTGAAGACATCCGATTCCGCTCTAATGTCAATTTTGAGCCATCAGTGAAGATAGACAGCCAGATAGGAATATGTATTAGATGATTATCTTGAATTTCAAATTTAATGTTTGAATATCAATAGTAAATAGTGTAGACGCCCAATAAAATATCGAAAGTTATATTCGATAGAATATACGATTTATAGATTATTGCTCTGATACGTCTCTGTTTGCAGTAACAAAAATAACATAACATTGGGACGACAAATCAAATATCTTAAGTAACTCTTATACAAAATAGTATCCCAGTGGGGGAAAATACTAGTTCGGAACTAGTATAATACTAGTTCTCCATAGGGCAGTGAACTAGTTCACCTTCCATACAAGCAACTGTCTCATTTAACACGTAGTTGTCCTAGGATTGGGGGGAATTGTCCCTTTTTGTACTAGAATAGAACTAGTCCAGAATTTTTAGTCGGGCGGTAGTTGATTGTGTTCTTTTAACTAGTTTGGAACTACTTCAAAAAAGATTAGTATTATTCTAGAAACTGTTCTAGTACTGTACCATTAAGTATTTTGACTAGTTCAAAATTCGACAGTTTAGGAATAGTTCATTTCAGGAGTAGTTCACAATTCTATACTTTTGAACTAGTACGTTTTTGAACTAGTTTGATTCCCTACTAGGATATGTATGAAAAAAAGTTACCGCTAAATAAACGGCCTAAGTTGATTCTATTTTTTAACTAATGACGAAAATTTCGGCTTCTTTTTCTAATCATGCATTACCTATTATCTGTTGCATAATATGTCTTCTATTGAAGCGCATGTTTTTCACTGTTTGAATAAAGATGCTGGCTACCTTTAACTCATCTCCTATAATTCACCTACCTGTGAACTAAAGAACTCAGATTTTCAGAATTCACTGATTTGTGACCTACCTCAAACTTCCAATTTATATTTGTTTATAACTATTTATAACAATATAGCAAAACACTATTTGCTAATGTTACTTTACATTCATAGATAATGTAAGCATTACATGTTCTTAATATATAAACATTAAAAAAATGTATGACAGAGAAAAGAAAATACAAAAACATTGCACACAATCAAATACAAATATATCAAATAGTTAACAAATGTTAACCTGATTGAATAAATGTATACTAACTAATATTGTACTTGTAATCATAGCAAAAATGTTGATAAACAGGTTGAATCTGAAACAGAATTGTTAGCCACCTTATGCAGATACATACACATGTATTGTATGTATGTACTTCGACAAATTTACTATATACACATGTATATAAATGTTTGTTTATATTTGATAACAGAGATGTACGTACATACATACTTATATATTTAGTGACAAAAACTCACGGCTTTTCTGAAAATAACAAGAAAAAAAATGACGTAAATGAAAATTAATAAAACTGTCAAAGTTATAAATAAACGTCAACAAATCATGACGAACTAAGTAAGCCCGCATACCAATAGAAGATATACAGTGAACGTTTCTACTATAAAACAGCAAGGTAGTGTACGTATATCTGCATATATATACATACAAACATAGGGTATGTGCTGGATGCGTTAACATTATCTACAATAGTAAAATGTAATTGATTTGTTTAACAAGCTTGTTATTTCCTTATCATTCGCTTGTTCTTATTCACTAAAGAAGAGGGACAATGTATTGAACATCAGTACAAAAACATAAATCTCCGGTAACACAGTGTCAGTTAGGAAAGGACTAAAGAGATATATTTTTGTGGGATTATGCAGAGAATATGAATAAACAAAATTACTATATTGGATATACATAAACAAAAAACGCACGTGCATTTGACTATTAAAAAAGTGATACTCTTTTTTTATAGCTATAACTCAGCAGATGTATTAACTAAAGTGAAATGTTAATTATAACGAAATATGGAGCCTTTATTTTAAATGTGATCTACAGCTATTAACTTAAATTTAAAAGAGAAATCACAAAGAAAATCAAAAAATTATTAAAATTATAATTACATTTAAAAAAATTGATTTTAACACATTAAAAATAATCAGCCACCCCTTGTGTCAAATTTTAATTTACACCCTTAACCTTCCTATACCCGCGCATCGGTCTATGAGACCGACGAAATTTTCGAGACCGCGCGCTTATGTAGGTGTTAAAAAAATTAGCGCGGATATAGAAGGGTTAAAACCATTGTAATGGCCTTACTTATGTATGGGGGTACTACATTATACTATCCTATCGAATCGTGTGATTAGTAATTGAAATTGTAATTAGGCGAAATAACACACTTACAGTTAACCGTTACTCCTTTCTCTTTACTCAATCTCACAATTCAATAGGATATCTTACGAATCATTATTCATAACCCCCCCTCATATGAATGTAAACTTTTTCGCCCCAACAGATTATAAGCTAAGAATTGCAAACACACGGCGGGACAGCACACGAATTGCGACATAGATTCCATTGTGATAAAAAAGGAGGGGATCATTGCATTTCCGAAAGGAAATAAAACTAAAAAATTTTAATATAAGTTTAATGTTACATTTTTAAGCTTTAACAAATGGCCACTATAGATGGAAGACCGACACAATATGGGATATCTCTTAAGCAATTACGAGAGCTCATGGAGAACCGTGGCAAAGAAGGCGTCACCCGGATCCACGAAATGGGAGGGGTAATAGATCTATGCAATAAATTGTATACTTCTCCCAATGAAGGTAATTACATACAAAAAATTCTTTCAAATGTTTTCGCGCCCCATTACAGTAGAATTTCTATTCTTTTACTACAGGTTTAAGTGGGTCTAAACACGACATTGAACATAGACGAGAAACATTTGGCTCAAATGTCATACCACCGAAGCCTCCTAAAACATTTTTAACACTAGTCTGGGAAGCATTGCAGGATGTAACCCTCATTATATTAGAAGTAGCTGCCCTAGTATCACTCGGTCTATCATTATATAAACCCGCCGATGATGACGCTCGTAAGTATAAGAGACAACTATAGGGAAAACATAAATAAAAGTGCTCAAAACCGGTTATAAGGAAGAATACGATGTTGGCAAGTTATTCCTTTGTGGCTGTAAAGAAGAAGATAGGGTGATCAAAAACTACAAAAAAAATTAAATTTAAGCAGAAAATATCAGCGAAACTAAGTCAAATTGAAGCATAGTGCTTCGTCCCCATACTAGCATTGAACAAAAATAGAAAGAGTTGCGAGAATAAAATGAACATTTTTTATTGCCTCTTTTTATCCGTTTTAATGTATAATTTAACAAAAAAAAACAAAAATTATATAGGAAGCAAAAACTAGTAGAACTATTTTTGACAATGTATCACTTTTTTTTTGCAAACTTTAAAATTTGCTTTAATCGCCTTTAATCAGATGGCGGCTATTCAAAACAATTTATTTATTTATTAATATCCTTGTTTTTGATCACCCTAATTATATTTATCTACGTATTTGAATTTTTCGTCTACAAATCTCTACACTAATTTACTAATGCCAAAAATTTTCCACAGTGGCGAAAAAGAAAGATGAATATGCCCATTTGGTTTGTATCTCAAAAGTCTAAACGTCTGAATATTTCCATAACGCAAATCTTTCCACCTATGTGAAACCAAATGGCGAGTGACGAGTTTATAGAGAAATTTCATTAAATATGGTAAATAGTTCGTTTGTTTCAATGTTTCAACATTACAAGAATTCCGAATAAAACAAAACTAAACGTGATCCACACACAAAACGCGTTAATGACGACTAAATACAAATCCTTACCATCCATGTTTAAAACACCTAATTTTAAAAGCAGACAGTGCGATACCCGCTGTCGATATACTACCAGTTGTTTGATTTTAAATACCTAACATCTTCCTTTAACATATATGTACAATATATTCTAAGACTTGCCAACTTTATATTTCGTCCATCATTTCAGCCGTTTTGGAAGAAGAGGATGATCACTATGGTTGGATTGAAGGTTTTGCCATCTTAGTGTCGGTTATTGTGGTCGTGTTGGTCACAGCATTCAATGATTATTCCAAAGAACGTCAATTTCGTGGCCTTCAAAGTCGCATTGAGGGTGAGCATAAATTCTCAATTATACGCGGTGGAGAAGTGTGCCAAGTATCGGTGGGCGACATTGTGGTTGGCGATATTGCTCAAGTCAAATACGGTGATCTGCTGCCAGCAGATGGTATACTTATACAAAGCAATGACTTGAAGGTTAGTAGCTTAGTGGACTTGCAGTTCTGTTATATTTACACAATAATTAACTCTTTTTTTTGTTGCGATTTTTTAACAGGTGGATGAATCTTCTTTAACTGGAGAGTCGGATCATGTAAAGAAAGGCATCGACAGTGATCCCATGGTATTGTCGGGTACTCATGTTATGGAGGGCAGTGGAAAAATGATTGTTACTGCCGTTGGTGTTAATTCGCAAGCTGGTATTATATTTACGCTTTTAGGGGCCACAGATACTGAAGATGATGCTGAAAAGAGTAAAGTGAAAAAAGGTAACTATCAATACGTACTACACATTTAGTAGTAGTCTCTCATACACCATCGCTTTTGCTTACACTTAGTCTAGCTAGTTACCAACCATTACTGATTATTTATTGATTTCGTTTGCAACGCATTCATCGTAAACCATTAATGTTCGACATTTTAAATCAAGGACGTTTTCATAAAATGTTAGCTTTTTATACATATATATATATGATAATCACTGTTTTCAGTCTTTTGCTTCTTTATTCTTTGCTAGAGTTTAGTTTGTTCGTTCTTATTTGTTTTTTTTTTCTGTCAAATTCACTGCGTTTGTCATTAAAACATATTATCAATCAGTTGAAATGTGGGTGATAATTTAAAATAAATTACACAGGCCAACAAAATGGATAAAAATAATGATAACATGAATAAGCATTATGAAGATTTGATGCAATTGGTCCCCTAAGTACAAAAATAGTCGAAATTTTAAATTCTATGGGTATTATTTTGTAATATTTAAGAAAATTTTAAATTTCCCAGTAGGAAGTGTGCAAGACATGCTCAAGGTTAGGTGCATGACAATAATAAATCGTTGATGACATTTAGGGGACCGTCCATACAAATCGTCGACGAAAATTTCATACAAGTGTCCGCTTTGTCATACACGACCTGATGAGCGACTATGTCGGTCAAATTTTTGTTGATACCTATACAAGCGACCTGTCGCCCACACAATCATGCACGACCTAATGGGTGGCAATGTCGGTTAAATTGTCGTTGATGACTATACAAGCGACACGTCGTCTACACAATCATGCACGACCTGATGGGTAAATATGTCGGTCAAATTGTCGTTGATGCCTATACACATTGGTGCCATTTTAAAAGATGGATTTTTAGACATTTTTTAACTTTTTGTTAGTATGACGAATTGTTAATACTTTTGGAAAACTACTGACCAAGACAGAAGTGAAGGATACTGGGTTGTTGAGATATTTTTCATATTAATTAACATAATTCGAAAATGAGTTGTACGGTTTTGTTGAAATTTTTTTAAATTTAAAATATACCGATACAAAAAATGTCTTTTGTTCAGATTTTTTAAAAAATGAAAACGCAATTCCCATTTGTTTGCTGAATGTAAATCACAATTTGTCTAAATTTATTTCAACGTCGCCCGTCGGTTTTGAGTTATGATACACTTTTTGCATCAAAAAATTTAAAATGTTATAAAAGGCCTATTAATTGAATTTACAACAGAGATAGGCATTCCATAGCCTCGCGAGGCCAACAATGCTGGTTTTTTTTCACACATACACTAGAGGCATTTCATACGTACTCAAAAGTTTTGTTTGATTGAGAAAGCAACTCCATACACGCTTGTTTCGTATTCAGAATAAAAACAGACACATGTACAAAACAGAGAATCCATGTTCGACGATTGGTTTTGTAGAACACAACATTTTCAGCTTGTACAATTTTCGAAAACGCTAACGCTTCTTGTGTAGTCGCACACATGTACACCATATTGTTGTGTGCGTGCGATCGGCCATGCCTCCATCATGGTACATCCTTGATCTGAAGTGTATTCTTTATGAAAGTGTTTCCAATCCAGTGATGGTTTCAGAAATATTATTTTGCCGTAATAATAAATGTCTAAAGAAAGTCAATGAAACAAATTATAATTTTAAACTTTGATAGAGATAGAGGACATCTTAACAACGGTTAACGATATTCTCCAACACTAAGCGTGTTTTTTGTTTACCTAAAATAGTGGATTCATAAAAGTGAAACATCTTTGTGAACGGCCTATAATTGTAGAAGTACCAGGCTTTGAAAGATTCAGCAGCATTTAGGTCACCAGCTGACGATCATTCCACCAACGTACGCCAGCTGACGTTTATTTTTATTCAATAATGAACCAGTAGTGACAAATACTAGTTCGCAACTAGTAAAATACTAGTTTTCCATAGGACAGTGAATTAGTTCACATTCCATACAAGCAACTATCTCATTTAACACGAAGTTGTCCTAGGCTTGGGGAAATTGTCCCTTTTGTACTAGAAAAAACCCAGTTCCGAAATTCTAGCCGGGCGGTAGAGTGTCTCCTTTGAACTAGTTTGAAACCACTTCAAAAGAAATTGATGGGAACTAGTACACAATTAACGCATTAGAACTAATTCTATTCAAGAAAATTTTAGATAGTATTCTAATAGCATTTTAAATAAGATATTATAAAATACAACAATGGAAATTGTTGAATAATTTTGTATCTAAAAGTCATTTAGCATAATTTGTCTTAGCTTGTAGCGTAATTTAAAATATAACTTTTGAAATTATTTCAAAATTCTCTTTCTTATTCATCAACTTATAATGTTCAACTGGTTCCAAATTTGATAGTTTAGAACTAGTTTTATTTGAAAGTAGTTCGCAATTCCATACCTTGGACTAGTAAGTTTTTGAACTAGTTTGAAGATTCCCTACTGGGAACGTATAAGCTATCATCTGACAAAGTTTCAGCCGGGATGAAATGATTGAATTGTTTTTACATGTTTGGCGAGGTGCAACTTTTCAACCCACCAAAGAAGCGCCAGCTGACTTTCACTAATTTTCATTATACAACTCTATTTAACAAGTTTTCGTCCGGTCATGAAAATCTGTTCCAGGTTCGCGGTCTATTACACAGTGCAACACTTGATTTTGTTACTCAATTCTGAGAACGTGAAAGTAGCCCCAAAAAGAAGCAATTCTGCATTATTCGTTTTGTCAAGTTACATGCCATAATAATTTAATATCGATTTAAAGTTAGTAAGTATAGTATTAGGGGAATTTGTCACATTTTAGTCTCTTGTTTGACATAACAAAAATACAAAATGGTGGCGTATTGTTATCATAAGTAATATTCCACTTAAATCATACGCCACCTAGTACAACAGTTTTATTGTAACTGCTGCAAAATAAACCCAGTTCAAAATCATTTGATGAATAGAAAAGTGAAACTGTTGCTTATGTAGGAAAACGTTTGATGAACAGATGAAAGGAATTGTAATTCTTAATTTTTTTTAAATTTGTTTCAGCTAAGTCGGGCTTGTGGTTCTAGGTAAATTCCTCAATACGATACTTGCTAACTTCAAATCGATATTAAACTATTATGGCATGTAACTTGACTAAACGAATGATGCAGAACTTTTTCTTTTTGGGGCTACTTTCACGTGCAGTTCTCAGAATTGAGTCCCAAATCAATGAGTTCAAAAATGTTGTACTGTGTTAGTTTCAAATTATTTTTAAAGTATTTTTTTCTCCTACTCGATTTTATTAGTGTATCTACCAAAATTGTAATATGTGGTTTGTATAACGATTCAAATGTCAGTATGGGCGGACGAGCGGTCGACTTGGTTTAGCTGCGTAACAACAACAACAACACACATTTTCTGCATCTCATTTCATATCATTTGCTAGCATAACTTATCATCTTCCTTATTTTACACAGAAAAGGGGGGTTCTGATGGTATTAAATCTGATTCAGATGGCAATCATGTGCCACCCTCTTCATCCGGCGGCGATGCTGATGCTGGTCATAAAAAGGATAAATCGGTGTTACAAGCTAAACTTACCAAATTGGCCATACAAATTGGTTATGCTGGCTCAACCATTGCCGTTATAACTGTGATCATTTTGATTATACAATTCTGTATCAAAACGTTTGTCATCGATGAGAAGCCCTGGAAAAATACATATGCCAATCATTTTGTTAAACATTTGATTATTGGTGTCACCGTGCTGGTCGTCGCTGTGCCCGAAGGTCTGCCATTGGCTGTAACACTTTCTCTGGCCTATTCCGTTAAGGTAAAAGATGAGCCTAGTACTCTTTTAAGACAATAAAAAATAATTTGAATTTGTTTTTATTTGTTCTCTTTTTTTAGAAAATGATGAAAGATAACAATTTGGTACGACATTTGGATGCTTGTGAGACTATGGGTAATGCCACTGCCATTTGTTCAGATAAGACGGGTACGCTGACAACAAATCGTATGACCGTCGTTCAATCGTATATCTGTGAAAAGTTATGTAAAGTACTGCCCAGACTAAATGATATACCAAAGAATGTTGCCAACTTGATTACCCAGGGTATTTCGGTGAATTCAGCTTATACTTCCAATATCTTGGTAAGTCACACAAGTTCCACAATGTAATGTGAAAAATGGTCATTAAAATTAAAATCCAAAGCTTTGTGAAAATGCGTTGAGAATTAATTTTTAATGCCTGTTTAGTTTATAGCCTTGTTTCGTTATATTTACTTATTATTACTTATTTATTGTTATACTTTATACCAGCCAGGAGAAAATCCCGGTGATCTACCCATGCAAGTTGGCAACAAGACCGAATGTGCGCTTCTCGGTTTTGTACAAGGATTGGGGGTAAAATATCAAGCTATACGTGATGAAATAACTGAGGATAAATTTACACGCGTCTACACTTTCAACTCTGTGCGCAAGAGCATGGGTACCGTTATACCCAGACCCAATGGTGGCTATCGGCTATACAGCAAAGGTGCTTCTGAAATCATGTTGAAGAAGTAAGCGCTATATCATCATTATTAGCCATAACCTTCCCCATTTCTAAGTTTTTCTTATTAATACTTTCTCACACAGATGTGCCTTTATTTATGGCCACGATGGCGTTTTGGAGAAATTTACAAAGGACATGCAGGAGCGTCTTATTCGCGAAGTAATTGAACCCATGGCTTGTGATGGCTTACGTACCATCTCAGTGGCATATCGCGATTTTGTACCCGGTAATGCAGCCGTTAATGAGGTGCCGATTGATGGTGAACCCAATTGGGATGACGAAGAGGGCATCATGTCGAATCTCACGTGTTTGTGTGTGGTGGGCATTGAGGATCCTGTGCGACCTGAGGTGCCTGATGCTATACGCAAATGTCAGCGGGCAGGAATCACCGTACGCATGGTTACTGGTGACAACATAAATACGGCTAGATCAATTGCCGCCAAATGTGGTATTTTGAAACCTAACGAAGATTTCCTCATATTGGAGGGCAAGGAATTCAACAGGCGCATACGTGACAACAATGGAGATGTATGTAGAACAGATTTACTTCTTGTATAAGCATTTAAGATTACCATTTAATAATTGTTAGGTTCAACAACATTTACTGGACAAAGTTTGGCCGAAATTAAGAGTGTTAGCACGTTCGTCGCCCACTGATAAGTACACTCTAGTAAAAGGTATGCAGTTATTTTTTCGGAAAAATTCTTTCAGATAATCTATAATTTAACTTTCTGTTTCCAGGTATTATTGATAGTACGGTAAGTGACAATCGTGAAGTTGTGGCTGTTACGGGTGATGGCACGAATGATGGTCCTGCCTTGAAGAAAGCCGATGTGGGCTTTGCTATGGGTATAGCCGGCACAGATGTGGCCAAAGAAGCTTCCGATATTATTTTAACCGATGATAACTTCAGCAGTATTGTTAAGGCAGTTATGTGGGGGCGTAATGTGTACGATTCCATTGCCAAATTTCTACAATTCCAACTTACTGTTAATGTCGTAGCTGTGGTTGTGGCATTTATTGGTGCCTGTGCGGTGCAAGATTCGCCCTTGAAGGTAATTATTCTAAATGAGATATTTTTCGCTACTATGTTACAACGTGTGTAACCTAACCGCATCTTTCATTTAAGGCCGTACAAATGTTATGGGTCAACTTGATAATGGACACCCTGGCTTCGCTGGCATTGGCCACAGAAATGCCTACAGCAGATTTGTTGTTACGTAAACCCTATGGACGTACCAAAGCTCTAATATCGCCCACAATGATGAAAAATATTTTAGGACAAGCTCTATACCAATTGATTATTATATTTGGTTTATTATTTGTTGGTAAGAGACAAACAACCGCAAGGACGCGCTGTGTTCGTTCAACTTTAGGGCATTAACAACAACGAAATTGTTTGTTTTTTAGGCGATTGGATACTGGACATTGAATCGGGACGTGGGCAAGATTTGAATGCGGGACCAACCCAACATTTTACTATTATATTTAATGCCTTTGTTATGATGATAATGTTTAATGAAATCAATGCTCGTAAAATTCACGGACAACGTAATGTCTTGGAAGGAATCTTTACGAATCCCATATTTTATAGCATATGGATAGTTACTATGATTTCCCAAGTAAGTATTGTCAGTTTTACTAGCGCAAGCAATTTATTATTATACTCACTTTTAATTTGTATGTATTATAAAATTAAACGTTGTGCTTTTACAAATAAAGATATTTCTTGTCTTTTTAGTAAAGGTACCAATATACATTTTATAAGAAAAAAGTTGTAAATGACATATTAGTTTACAATTGATTCACTTTAGCGTATTGATTACTTTTATGTTTGAAAAAAAATTGGTAAATTTATTTTGTGTGGCGAAGAATTATAAACTTCAATTGCTTCAACTATTTTGAAAGAATTAAAACTTTTTAACATATTTTTGACCGCTACACATTATTTTATACACAATTTGAATTTGTGAAATGACAATTCAGAAAATTGATTAATATTTTCAGTTTTTTTTTTAATGTCACAATTTATGCTAACCACTAGCGTCGCAACCTAAAACGGAACTAGTGTCCTTGTGTATCAAATTACTTTAATATTGCGGACAAACGCCACTTAAAAGTTGAAAACTGTCTATGCGGTAGAACGAAAGAGATGCTTATAGTTTGTAGTATTTTTTGTATCGGACACATGTTCTTGTTTAAGTTGCTGCCTAGGGCTCTTAAATCATATGAAAATGAATTCGCCGTCCTGCTGAAGAATGAAATTATCAATGGTTTTGAGTTATAACCAAAAAAAAAAAACTAAGCGAACAAACATAAATTTGAGAAGAAATATAAAAACAAATTAGTTTGGCCTGAGAACGCCAAACCATTAGGGTGTTTTACTATAGAGTAATTCCATGGGAAACTTCTTTTGAATATCAGTTTAGACTCAAAAATTTTGCAAACTGCACCCAATAGTGTGACATATATTGCCCCATTTTGCAGAAACCACGATCATTAAAAAACATGCTTTTAAAGATAATCTGTGCACATTTAAGATTTCCAGTTGAAATTAAAAGAAAATCAATTGAAATTTCAAAATTTTATTAAATTTTCAAACATTTCATTTGAAATTCGAAACTTGTTAATTTATATTAGAAATTCCATTTCAAATTCAAAAAATATCTAATTCAAAACTCGTCATCAATTGAATTACAAAATTTGTTAATTGAAATTCAATAATCTTTAAAACTCTTTTAACTGATTAGTTTTGAATTTTAAATTTCAATTGACGACTTCTGAATTTTAAAAGACGATTTTTAAAATTTCAATAATTGAGTTTTGAATATCAATTGATGTGTTTTGAATTTCAATTGACGAGTTTTGAATTTCAATTGATATTTTTGAAGTTTCAAATGGAAAATTTGAATTTAAATTAACATTTTTTATATTTTAAATGGGTTTTTTTTTGAATATCAATTGACGAGATTTGAATTTTAAGTGGAATATTTGAATTTCAATTGATTTTCTTGGAATTTCTATTGGAAATGGTGTAGTTCGGTTTCTAGTAGACAGCCCGGTGGTTCACGAACAGATGCTGTACGTCTAAGCAGCCATTTTCTAATCAATAAAATCGCTGGAGCATTTTTTATATATCGTATGTTGTAATGACCGAAAATATTTTGTTACGCGTTACTCGAAAAATTATTCTTACGTCAGTACTCGCGTTCTCTAAAAGCCTTGTGCTCCGCTGAATGACGCCATGACACTAAATTCCCATTGGCTTTACTTGCGTTTCGTTGCACCTCAGCCCCAATCTGCTGTGACTGCTCGACGCAGCTACCGATTCAAATGTAAACGGACTTTTGGTCGAACCTGTATGTACTTATTATGGTCATAAAAAAATTTGCACTGTTTTTAATACCCTTCACCACTCGCACGCTTGGGCCGAAGGATATATTCAGTTTGTTCTTTCATTAGGGAGACGTGAGAGATAACACAGTACATTTTTCAGCTCATTAATTTGGGACTCATCTCTGAGAACTGCACGTAAAGGTAGCCCCAAAAAGAAGAAGTTCTGCATCATTCGTTTTTTTTAAGTTACATGGCATAATAATTTAATATCGATTTGAAGTTAGTAAGTATTGTATAGAGGAATTTGTCACGTTTAAGGCTCATTTGTTTTAATTTAAAAAAAAAATAAGAATTACAATTTCTTTAATCTGTTCATATAACGTTTCCCTACATAAGCAACAGTTTCACTTTTCCATTCATCAAATGATTTTGAGAACTGAGTTTATTTTGTAGCAGTTACAATAAAACTGTTGTGCTCTGTGGCGTATGATTTATGTGGTATATTACTTATGATAATCATACGCCACCATATAGTATTTATGTTTTGAGCCTAAAACGTGACAAATTCCCCTATAACGATACTTACTAACTTTAAACCGATATTAAATTATTATGGCATGTAACTTAACAAAACGAATGATGCAGGACTTCTTCTTTTTGGTGCTACTTTCACATGCAGTTCTCAGAATTAAGTCCCAAAATCATGAGTTGTACTGTGTATGACAATAGTTTATATAAAAATGATCAGCGTCGAATTCTGAAACGATTTAAAGATATCCGTCCGTCCGCAATTATTGTCCGACCAATTACAGCCGTTGTTTAAGAGCTATCGAATTGTTATTTGATCAAGCAAGCTTCGTTTCTTGGTTACATAAATATATCAAGCCTTAACCACAAAAAAAATGTAAGCGACAAAATTGTTCAGGAAAAACCTTTTTTAGTTCTCTTTTGTACTCAGTGCAGGTATTAACATGAACTTTTCAATGACTTTCACTACGTAATGTCAAATTTTTCAGCTTTGAAATTTTTACAAGCGAAAGGAATTATACATCTTAATCGATTTTCTTAAAAAAACGAAAATCGATAATTTTGTCGCTTACGTTTCTTTGGCGGTTACAGCTCGATATATCTATTACCTTAATCAAGGCATATTCGACATTATAATATGAACTCGTACAGATCGCATTTTTATGAAATCACTGTTGTGACAAACCAACCGACAATAAAAATGTGTGTTTTGTGGCAAAATTTTTTTTTATTTAATCACTTAAAAAAAATGTTCTAAAACATTTTTTAAACTTAATTAATATATCACTAGTTTGAACTAAACTAAATTTGAATGTATACCTAATTTTCTTTTTTTGCATTTGTACAAAAGTATTTATTTTTGTATTATGACCATTAAGGCATTTTTTAACTAATAACAAGACTATATCCCCTTATAAATTACTACAACATTTTGCATATTTGTTTTTTTTTTCTCCTCTAATATCGTTCTACTAATAAATCTGCTTTAATATTTCAAGGTTATTATTATACAATATGGTAAAATGGCATTCTCTACAAAAGCCTTATCACTCGATCAATGGCTGTGGTGCGTATTCTTCGGCCTTGGTACTTTAGTGTGGGGACAAGTAGTTACAACAGTGCCTAACACAATACTACCCAAGTGTCTCCTGTGAGCAAAGACGACAAGAGAACAAAAACTCAAAACTCATTTATAGACCTGAAAATATCACAACAACATCAAAAAACTTTAACAATTAGAAATTAGAAGAAACACTCTCTCACCCCCACTCTCCTCGACACTACCATAAAAATAAGATAATATAATTCCTCATCATCTTATCCATTAACAAGAGAAATGTTCAAATAAAAAAAAAAGAATTTATTTATATTTAGAAGCATTATTTTCGAATGTCCCCCAAACTAAAAACAAATAAAAAAAAAAATAATAATGTGTTGACAAATAGTGGCAACTAAAGTTGAATAATAATAATAAATAAAATGCAAAAATAGTATTTGATTTAAAATAAAATAATATAGTATATATATACTTACTCATGTATTATTACGTCATCTATTAACTTGTTTTAAACAAGAGTATTATTTCAGCAGATATTTTGTATTGTCATGGCAGAAACTGTAACAACAATAACTTAAACAAATTATACAATAACAAACATACTTACTTACATACATATATGATTATTTTGCTCAATATTAATTACACACTACGATACGATCTATTACATCTATGGAATTGAAGTTAAACAAAATTACAACAAAAGAAAAACAATGTTTATGTTCTCTACTAAAACCTGGTGCCTAATTTTACCACATAATTATAATGATGGATTCAAATTTGAATCAAACTCTGTATGTTATAATTCTCCTAAGTGCTACGCCTATAAAATATCCTCCACATATATACAATATATATAGATATATGTATATGTGTGTATATGTAAATCCTGTGTTATCCTATTTCCTATTATTTACAAATTAACTCTACTGACAAGATGATAAATCAACATTTTAATTCCATTTGCGCTTATTACATGACAAACAAACACGAAATATTCTATAATGTTCAATTTTAAAAATTTAGTTAAATATTAATTTAATTATTTAAATATATATTATGTATTAGAAATAGGAAATCATATTTGACACATCTTTTGATTTGAAAGAAAGAAAAAGAAAAACAACATAATGTTTCATAAAATAAAATAATAAAAAAAATTGTTCCGATTATGTAGCATGACATTCTCGATATTAGATTGGTAGCATTTTTTGGTTTAAGTTACTAAAAACAAGTTACAAAGAAAGAAATAAAAATATTAATTCACCGAAAAACAAACAAAGGGTCTTATTGATTTCATTGTATAAAATTATGGGCGGGGCGACTAAACAGCTTGTCACTTGATGTTCGATGTTCAGTAATACAAATACCTGGGATGTGATACTATTACTCTTGATACCAGAATTTGTTGAGGAAATTTATGAAACACCGCTAAATTCTTAACTTAGAGTAAGAATAAACTGATTTTGCGTACTTTTGCACACTTACACAGTACAACACATGACTCACAGTATATTTGGGATTCAATTCAGGGAACTGCACGTGATAGTAGCCCCTAAAAGAAGAAGTTTTGCATCATTCGTTTTGTTAAGAGTCATGTCATAATAATTTAATATCGATTTGAAGTTAGTAACCGGTCTATTCTAACGGGTTTACAATAGTCACCACGGTAACAATAGACTGCTTTGGATACAAAATCAAAAAAATCGTTATTCCGAATCCTTGTTACCGTAACAATAGTTACAAAAATTGTTACCTGCCAGAAAGGAGGTAACAAACTGTTTTAAGTAATATTTTGAGTTGTAACAAACAAAATTTGATACAACATTTTTAGCTATGTTGGAAATGTGCTTGCAAAAGCTGTGGAACAGCAGTGACCAATCCTCCATTACATAGGTTTTGTCTAACATATTCGACTGACCCCTAACTTGGGTACTTGTCGGCCGCTTAAATTCACTTACATTTGTATAAATATCTAAAATGGAAAAACATTTTATCTTTTCTCTGTATTGTGTTTTCATTTTTGGTTTGTTCAATTCAATAATCAGCTGCGAATTGTCAATAATTTACATTTCACCACGAGGTGAACTTTTCCTTGTTACGAAATTGCCAGAATA
Source organism: Muscina levida (assembly GCA_964034835.1). NCBI lineage: Eukaryota > Metazoa > Arthropoda > Insecta > Diptera > Muscidae > Muscina > Muscina levida. Next base: position 110,258,401 of record OZ035880.1, read on the forward strand.
CCCACAACAAGAATTGGTTACAAAATTGTAACAAATTTCTGGTGACAAATATTTGTAACCAAATTATTAGAATAGGGCCGTAAGTATCGTATAGGAATTTGTCACGATTTAAGCTCTTTTGTTATATTGTTATATGGTGGCGAATGATTATCATAAGTAATATTCCACGTAAATCATACGCCACGGAGAACAACAGCTTTATTGTAACTGTTACAAAATAAACCCAGTTCAAAATCATTTGATGAATGGAAAAGTGAAACTGTTGCTTATTTAGGGAAACCTTATATGAACAGATTAAAGGATTTGTAATTCTTAATTTTTTTTAAATTTGATTCAGCTAAATCGAGAGTTATGTCAAACAAAAGAGCCTAAAACGTGACAAATTCTAAATTCAAATCGATATTAAATTATTATGGCATGTAACTTGACAAAATGAATGATGCAGAACTTCTCCAGCTCTCAGAATTGAGTCCCAAATCAATGAGTTGAAAAATGTTGTACTGTGTTATGAGGCTGTAATTTCCGGTATTCAGTTGCTCACCGAATTTGTTTGTTAAGCTAATATATTTTATAAATTTTCTCTTTAGTGCATAATACGAGATGGCCGAAAAATTATCTGCAGTTCCTAGCGAATACGCTCTTTTTATTCCTCAAGAGACACTGGATTGCTGTTAAAAACTCGATATGAGTTATCGATAGGATAGTGAACTAGTTCACCTTCCATACAAACAACTATCTCATTTAACACGTAGTTGCCTTAGGATTGGGGGTATTATCTCTTTTGTACTAGAATAGAACCAGTTCAGAAATTCTAGTCGTTCGGTAGTTGATTGTTTCCTTTGAACTAGTTTTGAACACATCAAGAATGATAAAAAGTAGTACAAAATTGACTTATTAGAACTACACCATTTCCCATTGAAATTCAAAGAAAATCAATTGAAATTCAAACAATCCATTTGAAATACAAAAAATATCAATTGAAATTGAAAATACATCAATTAAAATTGAAAACTCGTCAATTGATGTGTTTTCAATTTCAGTTGACGAGTTTTGAATTTCAATTGACGACTTATGAATTTTAATTGATAATTTTTGAATTTCAATTGACGAGTTTCGAATTTCAACTGATGAGTTTTGAAGTTCAATTGATGTATTTTAAATTTCAATTAACGAGTTTTAAATTTCAATTGATATTATTTGAATTTTAAATGGAAAGTTTGAATTTCAATTGACGTTTTTTGAATTTCAAATGGAATTTTAGCATTTCAAATGGATTGTTTGAATTTCAATCGGAAATGGTTTAGAATAGTCAGGATTTGACTGTTACTGTATGAATTTATAACCGACACTTACCGGTCTATTCTGACGTGGTTACAATAGTCACCACGGTTACAATAGACTACTTTGGTTACAAAATAAAAAAATCGGTATTCCGAATCCTTGTTACCGTGACATTTGTAACTAAAATTGTTACCTGCCAAAAAGGAGGTAACAAGGTAGTTTGAGCTATTTGAAATAATATTTTAAATTGTAAAAAAAAATTTTAAATTGTTAAAGTCGTGGGTAAAACACTTCTACCCCATTTTGCTATGGAGATGTAGTGGCAAAATGTGTGGAAAGGGAACAACCACCAAGAAACCTGCAGGACAGCTGTGACCAATTCCCCATGGCACAGTATTTGTCCAATATTTTCGACTGTCCACTTAACTGGAGTACGTGTCGTCTCCTTAAGCTCATTAAAATTTGTATAAATATTTAAAAAGTACATATATATTTACTTTTCTCTGTATTGTGTTTTCATTTTGTGTTTTTCAAATTCAAAAATTAGCTATGAATTGTCAATAATTTACATTTCCCCACAAGGTGAACTTTTCCTTGTTACGAAATTGCCAGAATACCCGTAACAAGAATCGGATTCAAAATTGTAACAAATTTATAGTGAAAAATTTTTGTAACCAAATTATTAGAATAGGGCCGTTAATGAACCTATAAATGTCTGAAAATTAATAGCTTGTTTTGCATTTTACAGTTTTAGTAACAACATTACGTAATTGTGTCAGCATTTATCTACTAACATTTATACTGTACCGTAGGGAGGTAAGCTATTTTCCCAATATATAGAAAACAAAACACTGAGTATTTATTTTTTTATCATTTCCATATTTCTTTTATTTTGTATAGAAATTACATAAATTTTAAACCGAAAATAAGAAAACATAATAAAATGCATAACATGTGTTTATACAAAATTTTATAACATTCTTCTGTTTATTGAATTTTACGAGAGCATTTACTTTATTTGGTTTATTCAGTACAAAAAGAACTCAAATTTAACAATATGTATATGCAAAAATAGTAGAAAAAACTGTAGACTCTTCTAATTTATAACATTTTCATACAAAAATAATAAAAGGTATTGACAAAGAAAAAAGAAAAACTCAAGGCATTTTAAAAATAGTTTAATAGTTGTAAGCAGTCAGAACATTTTCTGTAGGCTTATTTATACTTAATAAGGCATTATTAAGTAATACCATTTTAAAAAATCATAAAAAATTAATACGTTACAAACTAATATCAAGGTTTTGTTATCAACAGTTTAATTCGTGTTTGTCTCGGGACGACGACGACGACCCAAGACTAACAAAATTCAAGTTTTAGAAAAACAATAAGCATTGAATGTGTGGTTTTTTAGTGTTTGCTTTTTTGGTTGTTGTTGTTGTTTTGTAGGTCAATATTCAATAGTGGAGACGAAAAAAATTTGTAGCAAAATTAATCCGCCGTCCCATTTAAAGCAATAATAATGTTTGATATAAGCATGCTATAATTGCGGTTAAGCACTTTACGTTTACCACACACTGCTATGAATGACCCCTTTTCAAAAATTCAAAAGGCCTTCATTTTTTTCAATAATCGTAAAGCACAAAACTAGCAGCTTTTTGTTATATAGTTGGGATTGATAGGTATTGTTTGTCTATGTCTTAAAGTAAAAATAAATTATAATATACATTACATTTTCTACTTGATTGGAGTTGGTGGCTATATATGAAACAACAGTTGAATGAGCTATTGATTAGAATCTATTGCTTAGGGGTATCTCATCTATGAAATTTTTATATGTAATTATGTAGTTAGTAATGATTTTATTATTTCTGTCATCTTTTAAGTAGTATTAGAACCTATTTGTAATGACTTGTTGTATTTTTTGTTTTTATAATATCACATCTTTATGAAAATACCAAACGATACCCAAGAAAGTCAAGGAGTGACAGGAAACTGCAACTACACATTTTCTACTTTTATACAAAAATACGATCTATCAAAAATTTAACATTACATTATCAATTGCATTAGAACTTTACATTTTTTTTATTATGATTCCTTCTAAACCGCTTTCCTTGTGCGAACTCCGTGAAATTCTTAGGTATATGCATTGGTCAAACTTAATTAGTAAAAACTTAAAAGAATAACGAAACATAAAAACACACTGCAAAAAAAAAAGTGATTTTAGTATTCTGTCTGTGTTTCTCTGTAGCTTTTTTGACAAATAGAAATTTAAAAGAGTTTAGTTCTTGTGTACGGAAACGAATTGCAAGTAGAAAGCTTTTTTAAATCCAATAACAAATGAAATCATCCTGCGATCCCCCACTTTTCGTTGTTCTATATAGGAAAAAGTGGGAGATTTGTTGAAAAAATTTAACGAAAAAGCGATTATATATAAAATTTTAAAATATGTTACAGCATTAATTTTACGGCGAATGTTGTTACGTTGAGAGCTACAGACTGAACTGCTGCTGCTGCCACTGCTTTTCGAACTGGCACATTTTTGCATGGTTGTCATATTTTACCATTTGATGCAGCTGCAACACTGGCACTTGCTGCTGCTGGTGCTGCATTTGTGGTTGGACCAGCGGCTGTTGTTGAAGTCGACGAGGATGCCGACGAAGAATTCGGCTTCTTAGTGGCATTTAATTTAGCTTTCATCTTCATAAGAAGAGCTTCAAAAGAATCTTCTTCTTTCGGCTGTTGAGTTTGTTGAGGGAACACAAATGATTGATAAGTGTTGATGCCGGCATTATCTGTAAATCACAATTGTACAATTAAGCTGGGAATGTAAGTTTTAATGTGGTAGTCAATATCTTACCTAAATCTGCATACGATGCTCTACAGAAAGCACGCCTGCCACCAAAACTAACATCGTACATATTTATTTGTGGATCACGTGTACTGCTATCTATTGCAGCGAATGCGTCTTGCGAACGTTCGAATGTGACAAAACCATATTTCATGCTAAAACGAATAGTAGAAATGTATAAAGGGTTTAAATTTGTATTAAAAAATATATGTATATAAGGTTAAAATTTCACATGATAAGACCAAAAATGTTTATCTTGTCTCTAATTTCTATAATTTTTCACAAAAAAACAATAGACCACTTTAATTTACACCACTTAAGTATAAACAAAACAAAATATGAGAATATCACAGAGAGCAAACACGAAAATATAACCGTCTGGAGTTGCTGATAAAAGAATGAAGTATCCAAAAAGTTTCAGACACAAAGGTTGCCGTATGTGGATTGGGACTATGCGATCCAAGTATTAAGTTTTGGTTTTCTGGGAAGAAGTCGCAAAGTTAAGTGATATTTGTAAAATACATATTTGAAAGGAGTCAGAATTTTGTAATTTTTTTTAAGATTCTCACTTATAACGTATGTCGTAGTCGACTTCCGACAAAATTCAACTGTTTTTTTTTTATTTGAATAAAATTAGTAACAACTGATAGAAATGTTTAGTGCTGAGAATTTTCGTCATCTGAGGAAGAAGAACATGATGCGAGTAAGGAAAAGTTGTACTTCAGTCTCACAAATGACTTCACCGATGCCATATTTAAAAAACGACAAATACTCGACTTGACTACGACATACATAATAAGGAGGATTGATTATACCCTTCAGAAGAAAGTAGTGCTGCAGAAGTGCTCTTCCACTAACCCCAAAGCGATACCGACTAGTCGCTCTTCATTTCCCCGTTAATGCTTTCAAAAGACGATTATAACATTGGGCTGTCATACGAAAACCACTACTCGCTATTTCAGCATTTGCGACTACTCTACCAGTATTTGCCACACGTGTATAAAGCGTATCCGTTGCGACTACTGGCTTTTTTTTCAGTATATCACCACTCGTTAGGCGTCAATGCTTCTACAGGGCAAGTTCAAAAAACTAGTTCAGCATTTGCGACTACTCTACAAGTACTTGCCACCCGTCTATAAATCGTATCTGTTGCGACTACTGGCCTTTATTCCAGTATAGCACCACTCATTAGGCGTCAATGCCTCTTCCTTCTTCTGCAGGGTATGTATTGAATCACTGTTGTATTTGTAATAAAGTAAACTTTTTTAACTTTTTATGTTACTTTTTTATACGTTCTACAGCGAAACTACAATACGCCATATTTGAGCTATTCGTACCAAATTTTTAAAATCTGCAATCTTTTTTGGCCATATCTGCTACAAACTGAGATATTTTGTTTTAAATTCGATCTACATCTTTTTGTACTATAAATTCTTTAAAATTAACTTCGATTTACTCAGAATGTGTTTTTTGAACATAAAACACATGAATCCCTGGACGACGAGCTGGTTTAGAAAATACTCTTGTTTTCTTCTTTTTTTCTTACGATTCAATTCAGTGGGAAAACCAAATTCCGAACATTACGTAACTGATTGCCTAAACGTAATCGAAATAAAGAATAGCGGTGTTTATAAAGAATATTTCTTTATAAAAAACATTGGTCCAAGAACATTAGTTAAACAGATATTTGCAAAGTTTCTCTTCCACTAAATGTCACTTATTTTATAGTGTTCTAATGTCTTATTTTCTTTTTTCTCATGAAGAGTGTTGTTTGTAAAAGTTCATCGATCACACTGATTAGTTATTAATTTGTGTTAGTATATCTCCAATGATACAACAAATTTGGCTAAACGATCAGAATAATTTTCTCTTGTCTTATTACAATCTCTTTTCTATTATACATACCCCGTATCCTTGTAGTGAATGCTAATTTGTTTAATAGTACCATATGGCAAAAATTTACGCCTTAACATATCTTTGGTCGTCTCCTGTTCAATACGTCCCACATAGACTATACGACGCTCTTCCACAGCCGGTTGTGATACGTTACGGTCCAAAAAGTTGTTGTTATTATTCTGACGATAGCTCGAACGTCTTGAGCGTGATTTTCTTGAATTGGATCTACTACGTGAACGTCTGTACAATGGACTGCGTGACCGATCTGAATCGGAGGAGTAGGAAGAAGAACTGTAGGGAGAGCGTGATCGTTTACGTGACGTACGATGTTTAAAACTAGTACGACGCTGTCTCCGACCACGTGCAACACGATCTGCAGACTCTGAATGTGAAGATGAGATAGAACTACGATGTTTGCGACTACTTCTTGAAGAATAACCGCCGGTACCAATAGCACTGTCATATGTTCGCATACGTTCGACCGAAGAGGAACAACTGTTATCGCGAGAACGTGTTAACGATGATGAATTGGAATGAGCAGATTGTTCGTCAGAGGAATTTTCAGATGATGATGCAGACAACGAGGATTGCTCTTTGTGTTTACGATATTCACGATTTTTACGATGCTTGCGTCGCTCACGTTCGCGTGACTTGTGTAGTATTGCAGATTTGGGTAATGGCAATGGTGGAAATTCTGGTTGCAGTTCGGTCTGTATTCCAATGGTACACATGCGCTTGCGTATTCTATCTTTGCGCAAATGCATAATAACTTTATCCTCTCCGTGGGGTTCAGTCTTTGACTGATCCACTGAAGGACTTTTGCTGTCATTATCCTCTACTGCCACTGGCAGAGATTTCTTAACCACAACATCCTGTATGCTGGCTATAAGAGAGTTTGTCGAGATCTTTCCATTTTCTGTGGCATTGACCTTGTGGAAGGAATTCGTTATGGTGGAAAGTAAAGCAGTCGATTTTAACAATGATCTGGTCGCTGTATTGACTGTGTGCGAATTGGGCACAGGAGGAAACGATATATCAGTGTTACAACTGGCAGAGACAATTATGATTTCTTCATAGTCAGGATGACATTTAAATGATTGTGTGGAATTGGCGTTTTGTCCTTCATCAACAGAGTAAGGAGTATCCTTAACGATTTCCCGTAGGGGCAAAAGCTTTGTGACTCTAGGAACTTTAGCTGAAATTGTAGAATCTATGATGCGCATTTGTTGAGCCTTTTTAAGTTCTTGCATACGCAGAACTTTGTTTTTGGCCTCAGTAATGGGATCGATAACAGCAGGCTTCTGTTGTTGTTCCTTGAGTGTTTTAACAATGGATGTGACTTCCAAACTGTGTTTTATGGGCGTTGTTGCAGCAGTGCCATTGATTTTCTTAGCACCATTGTTTACTTGCAACATTGATTTGTTTTCCAGTTTTGGTATTTTATATGACATGAATTGCGGTGTGTTTTTACTTGGAGCCGCGCACATTGGTGCATCGCCGCGCCTTTTCTTATACTCCTCTAGATTAAGCTTCCGTTTAACAGCTTGCGCCACCAATACTTTTTGTGCAGGGGCTTCTACGACAACTTCTTTATTGATTGAAGCTGTTATTACTGTAGCCGGTGACGTTTGCTGTTCTACTTTAACATTGCATTTCATAGGTGTATTATTTTCTTCGGAACTTTGTTCAGATATACTGACACGTGCATGCTTAAGTAAGGCTAGATTTTTACCACCCATACCAATACCAGTTTTTCTTTCGTTGTTATCTATCGTTGTGGTTGTTTTCTCTTTATGCTGTGAGAGGCTTTCATTCAGCTTTGCTTTTACATTCTTTGTGGTTTTTTGAACTGGTGGTTTGCCTTTGCTGCCTTTGGCAAATTTACCTTTCAAGATATCGCATTGCTTTTTGTTAGGAACTACTGTAAAACTTCTAGTAAAATTTTGCTTTTGTGTCGAGGATTTTTCCTAAAAGATAGAGAGAGAAAAAACGTTAAAATTAGTAGGTGCAAGTATAGGAGAATTATTATGTATCAGTGTATGCTTGTAAGCTTCTTTTTTTAGGACAGACAGTTCTAACTTCAAATTAACCTTTACTTTAAATTTTGCTTCAGGCTGTAAGGACAAAATTCTCATAAATCACAATGAGGAAAAAGTTGAGTGAAATATGCGTCAAAAATTGTGAAAAAAGAAAAAAATTCTACAATAAAGCCGAAGTATAATTAACCATAATTCTCAATTCTGCAGAAGTGCTAGTGGCTGCTGATTAGAATAACAAATGTGCGATAGCTTTAGAAAATACATCAGATTATGAAAGTAAGTTTCCCTCGTAATCTAAATTAAAGGGAAGGCAATGCACCCCGATCATAACTTCTGTACACAATTAAAAAAGTAAAGTTAGATGGTTCTAAGAGATCATCACGGACTAGGACACCTAAGGGTGAAGTTATATAGAAGATCTAGAGTATTTCTACTCACTCCGAGTTGGAGATTTGATATGTTGAATGCGTGCCTTCAATGGCTAACTTGGCCAAAATAACAATTGGGGTTCCCACGATTTTCTCTTCCTTCTATATCCCTTTCCTCTCTCCTTCTCTCTCCCCTTTCCATTCTCCTTTGTCTAACGGACTCGTATTCAATTACATTTTGTTTTTTCATTTAATCAAATAAATATAGCACACACTTACCTCTGTTTTTGGAGTTTCCAACTTTTTCGCCGTTGGATTTGGACACCATGATGGATCTGATGAAATGTTATCCACAAAAGATAAATCTTCTTCTGGTTGACTTTGAATTTCGGGTTTTAAAAGATCTGATGCTTTTCTCAATGTATTGACATCGTCTTCATCATCGACTTCTACAGTTTCTACGTCAACAATTACATCAGAATCGGAATCGGAATCTGAGAGCTTAGATGATATTACTTGCAGTACCGAATTATTTATGGGATTATTGGTAGCTGTAACGATGGCACTTGATGTTGGAATCGATATGGTGTTTGCGGCTACTGTATTTAGAGTAAAATCATCTTTGGTGATAAACTCGGCCAAGTCAAAGTTATTGGCATCAATGTTTAAACCCAAACCATCAACATCAGAATTGATTGTGTTGGTGCTTAGTGTGCGAATTTTGTGATACGACGCATCCAGTAGAAGATCATCTGGTGCCACTAAAGCTGAATGCATATTTGACAATGAATCATTTGGATTTATAATATTACTTTCCAGAGGATTTAATGGTTTGCCAAAGTTGCCATTGTCTATGACTTCATAATCATCGCCAATATCATTGTCGTCGTCGTCGTCATCATCATCATAGTCACTAGTGTGTGACTCATAGTCTCCGATAGAGGAACTATCAGTTCTTGTACGAAATGTCATGTTGCTACACTGGCTTTGACGTTCAAAATCCACTAAATCGCCATTGCCACCCTCAACAACATCATCATCATCGTCGTCATCGTCATCATCATCATCGCTATCTTCTTCATCTTCGCTGTCGGTATCATAGCCATCAACATTTGGATCTACCGTCACTATTTCTATGGCTCCACCAGGAGCTAAGCGCTGTTCAGCAAAGTCTCCATAATTAAACTATTAAATAGAATTTTTTTATGGTTTTGAAGAAAGAAATGTTGTCGTAATTAGTCGTTATTTCTTTTAGATCATGTTTCCTTTTTTGATTTTGGAAACCTACCGAATTTTTATTATTCTGTAAGCTTAATGCTGCGGCTGATGTATTATCATCTTTACTAAAGTCCTCATTTGGAGCTATGGGCAATATGCCATGCAATGTTTCTGTGAGTTGCATACCCATTGTGCTTTATAGTAAATGAGAAATGTAGATATTTTTAAATATCGCTTTTATGGCTGGCAAAAAACGCTGTGAACTTACTCGCTTCCACTGGACCAGAATTCAGTATCATTATCATAATTTGTGTAATTTCCGTCGAATGGATCATCATAGACTACATTCATAAGCCTTGAATCCATATTATTTTATGTTTTACTGACAGCCTTAACAGAAAGCGAACACTGTAATAAAAAATTAGAATTAGCATCAAGTTGGTAAAAGGAAATAGAATATATAATGACGAAATTTCAAAACTTTCGACTTTGTATGTATATACTTATTGCTAAGACATTAATAGTATGTGGAAACGAACTTGTTTTGGACCCAAATCTTTGCCCTAAAATATGTTAATTTATATTCAGTTTTAAAAATAAATAATGAAACGTGGATACAATGTTATTAAAAACACTTGTGTGAACGTTTCTTGATGACGATCACAAAGTCAGTAAAGGTAGCTAACCATTTTCATTGCAAGTCCCCCAAATGCCAAAAATTTGTAAAACTCGGGTTGTACATGGATAAAATAAAGAAAATGTATAGCTTACTTCCTAAAATAAGTAGCGGCGGGCAATAATAGACAACACCAATCAACCAAGATGCAAACAATTTATAAAGAAGAATATGCGAGCTGCTTATACTTATTAGTATTAATTGAATACATACGATGACGTTAAAACCATAGTGATCTAAGTAACATTATTACTTATAATGAAATTATTACACAATCGTATAGAAATATCAAAATTCTTCCGCCACACTGATGTAAGTTATCTTCAGCTATTACTTTCTTGAGTGATCATAACATCTCACTATAGAATTAGTGCGATCTGCAAAGAAACAGCAATGCCATACTCATTTTCATACTGTTGTGCCCTAGATCGATCTTGTTCAAACTTTATCAAATATCAGCAAGAGAAGAACTCTAAATTTCTCCTAGATTGGAATAGTAAAGTAAAGCAAAAAAGTTATTCAAACGTTGTCAGATATCAGCAAGTGTAGATTTCTCAATTTCTCCCATATTAGAGTAGTAAAGTAATACAAAAAAAGTTATTCATAGTAAGATTCCGAATGATTATGGTTGAACACAAATTAAGTTGAAGATTTTATCATATACGCATAAATATTAATCAGAATTAATGTTTATAAAAACATGGAAGCTAAGTTTTAGTTTGTTTAGCGATGCTATCCGTTTTCAAACTAAAATATGGACCGCACACACATACCGAATGTTTGGTGAACTGGACTTTATGGACACATAGCTTTCGTACAAATCTATTAATAAATAACTATGCTAAGAATTATTAAGGATATAGAAAAATTTCCAACTGTAAAAAGGCTAAAAGTTTCGAAGATGAAGAAATCTCGTCATTGGCTGTTGTTAAAGTGTGTTGTTGAGTACATGGCGATGACATACATGAAATTTGGGATTATGGAATATGTTCCTATGTCGAAGCTGTCAAGAATTTAATAAAAACTAAATTACTTAAAGAACTTGAAGACTCTAAAATTGTTTAGCTTACCACGACGCCATATCACACAAATTGTTTAGCATTTGAAAGTTATATAAAGACGTGTCCGAAATTTCTTATAATACCACATTATAGGAATGTTCTAATTGTGTCTTGCCATATTTAAACTTTGTAATCTTTTCAATGTAAGTATTAATTTCGGAAATTAACCATCTATAAGATGTTTAAATTTAAGTATACTGTTCAATATTATACCAAGACATATCTTTCAATCAACAAAAGTCATCCTCTTCTTATTCAGCCAAATAGTTATATCGTGAGAGGAAGTACCAAAATACAACGCTTATAGTTGGAACCATTAACAAGGCCATTGCAACTCAATCGTTATTTTAACAATATGCCCTGAACTACTTCAAACTGCAGGGAGTACGTTGACTTAATAGTTTATAGACCGAATTTTAGCACCATACAATCTTTGGAAGGCGATGCATCCCAAAAAAACCAAAAAAAAATTGAGTATCCTCAATCGGCAATAACTGTTTTTTGTTATAGTCTATATCACATATATTCGGACTATACTATACCATACTATAGTCGGACACCATGGACACCACTATAGTGGTATACGTATACGTTTGAAAATTTACATGTGTTTGTGCTTCAATGTTTTATTTGTTATTTTTTGTTGTAATGTCTTCGTATCGATATGAATTCGTTTGCTCTTGAAGCTCTGAGAGAGCTCCCTGCTCATTGCTGATCATAAGTCGCCAGTTCTTAGATAGAAAAGGGATCCCGCATTCATAACACAGTGCAACAGTGAAAAAAACACCCGAACGAGACTATATAGGTTCGATAGTACAACCGGAGCTGAGTAAAACCCTAGCTCAGTTTGGCTAGATTGGCTACCAAATTTTTTTTTTGGCCCCCTAAACTTTTTGAAATCCTTGGACCCCTTGAAAAAAGGTGACATTAATTGTTGGCTAACAGTTTCTACAGTTTTTAATCTAGCTCCTTCTCTTCTTCAACAAAGTTTTAGCTAATAGTCCGCTTAAGAAACTGATATAATAAAATTTCCCAAAAATATTAGACTTCCCTCGTATATTTTCAAAAAACTTCGATAAAAATTTTAATTTTTTCACTTTTCTTAATATAAGTCGTAGGGAATCCAGATTTTTTGCATACTCTATTCAGTGAAATTGTAGTTTAGGTAACACCGAATAACTTTTCTGAACAAACCTAAGGAATCTGAACAAGTCTAGGGATATTAAATAGCTCTCAAAACACACTATCTACTTTAAACAAATCAGTTTTTTAGGAGATTTGGGCCATTGTGCAATGTTTTTACTTGCTATCTTTACCAAAATGTACTTATTGTAGAACTGAATAACTTCTGTAAACAACCAATATGATCGGAATACTCCACCCCCTTAATTGTTCGCAAAAAGCATTGGGGTGTTCCTTATAAGGCATTTTTTCGAATTTCGTTAAAAATATGTATTAATCGCGATGTTGGTCATCTGTTTTCACCTTACGTTTCTTTTTGCCAATATTAGGAATATATTGTGAGAAATTTTGTATCGATAGTTGGACATTAGGGTGTGCCGCAATGAGGTTAAAGTATGAATTTGTTCTCAAATCAGTTTATTGCCGCTGAGTATTTTACTTTCGTATATAGACTAAGTAGTAACAAGCCGTTCAATAGCTGAAATAAAGACCTAAAATAATATGTGTTTGCTTTTACCATAGATTAAAAACTGTAGAAACTGTTTGCTAACAATTGATGTCACCTTTTTTCAAGGGGTCCAAGGGATTTCAAAAAGTTTAGGGGGCCAAAAAAAAAATTTGGTAGCCAATCTAGCCAAACTGAGCTAGGGTTTCACTCAGCTCCGGTTGTACTATCGAACCTATATAGTCACGTTCGGGTGTTTTTCAAAAAGTTTGATTTTGTGTCATAGTGTAATCTAAAGTATTTTCTAAAGGTAGCACATTTATTATTTTGAATAAATAAACACTCTAGTCTACAATGTTTGTATAAAAATAGAAAACTATATTCCGATTGTTTTTCTACAAGTTTAGTTTTGATTTTTTTTTTATCAAAATACACATATATATACGTGTATACCAAAAATTAGGTCAATCGGACGATATTGAAAGATCGGTATGATTTGCAACATTTATATGTGTTAATTCAAGTTTTTATTCGACTAAAGAAAAATTTCAATCATAGTACAAAGGCAAATTTACAAACAGAAAAATTAATTCAAAGCATACTAAGATTGAAATACAAAAATATTAACACAGTTGAATTGTACAAGTTATAATAATAATTCAAAGCATACTAAGATTGAAATATAGAAGTATTAACACAGTTGAGTTGTACAAGTTATTATAATAATTCAAAGGATACTAAGATTGGAATACAAACATATTTATACAGTTCAATTGTACAAAGTAGATAATTCAAATATTCTAACAATCTCCGCCTCAATACAATTGTGTTAATTTAAAAAAAAAATATTCAATAAATTACAACAGTTTGTATGCTTATCTCTAGACAAGGACTTAGTTAAAATATCAGCTGCGTTCTTAGTAGTCTCTACATATTTAATATCGATTTCCTTATCTATATATTTATCACGAACGTAATGGAATCGGATATCGATGTGTTTGCTCCGCTTGTGGACTGTGGGATTCTTGACCAAAAATTCTGTACCCTGATTGTCACAGTACATAGTTGTTGCTTTAGTAACGCTTTCACCAAACCCCATCTCTTTTAGCAGACTTCTTTGAAACACAACTTCTTTTGCACCTTGACACAAAGCTATATACTCCGCCTCCATCGAGCTAAGTGAAACTGCATGTTGTTTTTTGGACTCCCACGCTATTAAACCATCGCCATAAAACAAAGCACAACCACTGTAGGACTTGCGGTCATTAATATCTGCACCCCAATCCGAATCCGTGAAGCAAAAAAGCTCATTTTTGTTTCCAGTGTATGTTATTAAGCATTTTTGATGACCCTTTAAATATCTGAGAAGATGTTTTGCTGCAACGAAGTGTTCATTGTGTGGATGTGAACTAAATTGGGCTAGACGTGATACAGCATGTGATATGTCGGGTCTTGAAATAACTGATAGGTACATCAGTCCTCCGATCAACGATTGGTAACTTTTTATATCGCACACGCCTGCACAATTCTCCTCTACACATTTCTTGAGAACTATTCCGCTTGCCAATGGTGTTGAAACTGGCTTGCAATCTATCATGTTCCACTCCTGCAGTAACTTCTCAACATATCGAGTTTGATGAATTGAAATATTTCCATCATTCTTCCGCTCAATCTCCATTCCAAGATAGAATGAGATTGCTCCTCGATCAACGGCCTCTATATTTTCATTTAATTTAGATATTATTCCATCCATTTCATTTGTAGATGAAGAAGCTAACATTATATCATCGACGTATATGGCAATAATGTTAATGGTGCCATTTTCTCTCCTGATGTATACACAGTTATCGCTTTTGCATCTTGTGAATCCAATGTTCGTCAAAATATCCGTCACCTTCTTGTTCCACTCTCTGCCAGATTGTTTCAACCCATAGAGAGCACGCTTTAATTTGCAGACTTTATTAGGATTTTGTTTGTCCTCAAACCCCTGGGGTTGTTTCATAAAAACGTCTTCTGATAGCTCTCCATTCAAATACGCCGAAACAATATCCACATGTTTAACCATCAGCTTATATTTTGCAGCTAACGCTAGTATCAGGCGTATTGTAGAATGGCGGACCACGGGAGCGTACGTTTCCCTGTAATCCACATTGTACTTCTGAGAGCAACCCCTTGCGACCAGTCTGCTTTTCTCTTGATGACGAAGACCCATTTACAGCCAATGACGTTTTTCGATTTTGGCCTATCCACAAGATCCCAAGTGTTGTTCTTTTGCAATGATTCAAAGTCCGCCTGCATAGCAAGTTTCCAATGTTCAGCATTTTCCGAATTTAATGCGTCCGTTATTGTATCTGGATTTTCAATTACTGCGTTCAGCATTTCAACTCGCGGTTCCGTAACGAAAATTTTTCTCGGCCTACCAGCCTGGCCTGTTCGGCAAATTCTTGGTCTTCCTCGACAACGCTTACCGGCAGCGATAGGGAGTTCTTCCATATCTTCATTGCTATTTCCATCACTTTCAACAACTTCTGGAACACTTTGAACAGCTTGTTCTTCATCCACCGTAGTTTCATTTCCAAGCGAAGAGTTTGGATTCATCTCAACGTTATAAAAGTATTGTTCTTCCTTTTGGTTTTCCGATGCAACTGTTTCCGTAAATGTGTTTTCAAAGAAAATGACATCTCTGGCCTTGCATATCTTTTTTGTAGTACTATCATACAGCCTGTACCCTTTAGTAAATTGTTCATAACCGACGAAAATCAATTTTTCACCTCTTGGTTCAAATTTGCTCCGTTTGCGATTGTGTTGCATAACAACAGCTTGACAACCAAAAACTTTGAAGTGAGTAACAGACGGTTTTCTGCCAACCCACACTTCGTAGGGAGTTTTGTCTTTTAAAACTTTCGTTGGACAGCGGTTCCGGATGTATGCTGCAGTGTTGACTGCCTCAGCCCACAGATCTTGTCCCAATTGCGATTGTTCAAGCATACATCGCGCCATTTCGATAAGAGTACGATTTGCTCGCTCTGCCACTCCGTTTTGCTGTGGCGAATACGGGCAAGATGTTTGGTGAATAATACCATTTTGCCACAAAAACTGCTTAAACGGCTCATTAACGTATTCGGTCCCATTATCACTTCGTATATATTTCAATTTTACACCTGTTTGTGTTTCAGCTTGAGTCTTGAAGTTCTTGAAGACTTCCAATGCATCCGACTTCTTCTTCAAAAAATAAACGTTCATGTATCGTGAGTAATCATCTGTAATAGTCATGATATATTTTGATCCACCTTGCGACGCAACACGCATAGGTCCACACAAGTCCGTATGAACTAACTGAAGCACTTCTGTCGTGTGTATTTCCGAATATCTGGGGTAGGCTTTTCTATGTATTTTGCAAACAGCACATGTCGAACATTTAAAAAATTTGAATGTAATTTCGGTACGTACCATACGTTCTGCAACGAGATGTCGCAACCATATTTTGACGTCAAATTAACTGTTCCAAGGCCTTCGGCCATAATGCTTTCTCCAGACGCCAACAAAATAGATTGTGTCTTTTGTTCCAGTTTTGAAAAATTTGCTATATCACGACACATGTGAGAACTTGCACCACTATCCAGTATCCAGCAATCTGAATTTGACGACTTTCCATCTCCCAAAGCACTCATAGCATATCCCTCAGATACACCATTACATGAAGACTTGCATTGGGCACGTACGTGACCTCTTTTTCCACACTTGTAGCACTTGATGTTATCATTACCTTGGGGACGCGTTTTCTTCTGAAAATTTGATTTGAATCCATTCGCTTCGTTTGTTCCTTTCGTTTGGCGTGGGCGAAATTTCACAGCAAAAATATTTTCCGAACCAGTTTTTTCGCCTTTATCGCCCTGTCGCTCTTCTTCTTCCAGAATTTTTGTTTTCAGACATTCAATTTTTGGTAACTCATCCCTGCTTTCTATAGCAACCACAAAATTGTCCATTTCTTCCGGCAAACTACATAGCAGCAAAATACTCAAAAAATCATCCGGCATTAAAATTCCAATGGCTTTTAGGTCATCGACAATGGTGTAGAATTCGGTTAGCTGTGATGCGTACTTCTCGCAATTATTGAACTTGAATCTCACCAACCTTTTGAACAGATTCACCTTCCGTGCTGGAGCATCTCTTTGATACAAACGACTTAATGTGTCCCAGGCACTTTTGGCTGTTGAACAATTTTTTATATATATTAATTCCGTAGGTTTAACACACAAGGTTATATTCGCCAAAGCCTTCTGATCATTTGTTAAAGACGTCGGATTCTCCTCCTTAACCACATTCCAAAGGTCAAGGGTAATCAATAGACTTTTCATCTGCACACTCCAAATTAAGTAATTGTCCCCATTTAGCTTTTCAATTTGTTCTAAATGACCCGACATTATCAAAATTGTTTTTCCTTTTTCCAGATGCAACGAATCGAAAATCCAATTTCAGACCAACTGAAATTTTACTTATTAAACACACATGGGACTGGGCCCATAACCAATGTTAATTCAAGTTTTTATTCGACTAAAGAAAAATTTCAATCATAGTACAAAGGCAAATTTACAAACAGAAAAATTAATTCAAAGCATACTAAGATTGAAATACAAAAATATTAACACAGTTGAATTGTACAAGTTATAATAATAATTCAAAGCATACTAAGATTGAAATATAGAAGTATTAACACAGTTGAGTTGTACAAGTTATTATAATAATTCAAAGGATACTAAGATTGGAATACAAACATATTTATACAGTTCAATTGTACAGAGTAGATAATTCAAATATTCTAACAATATGTATGTCAACCCTTATATTACGAATGTTTAATTTGTCCAGATGTTCGCGTATCAAGAAACTTTAATAAAATCAATACTTACAAAACACATCAACTTTGATTAAAAATTCGTTATTTTGAAGATAGTGAAGGAATTTCACACATATATAGGGAAACCATAAATAAAAACAATTCATATATGACTTCGAGTTACACATAAAAGATAACGAAATAAATACACCAAAATTTTCAAAACACGTGTTATAAAAGCCCAAATACATACATAAGAATGTTTTCAAACAAATATACACATGTAGACATGTATAACTGTGAGTCATTGCATTACTCTTATGTGGAAATTAATTGCCAAAATAAGGAAGTAACAAATTCATCTATAACCGCTATAACATTATAAAAAAATTAATACCGTATTAAGAAATAAGAGTAGAAAAAAATTGTAAAATATTTTACAATAGGTAATATTTAATTTTATATTTATAAATACATATAGAAATGAATCAAAAGTATCCAAGGCGAAATATTTATTTCATTTATTCCAAAAAAAAGAAATCTTTCTTATCTAGCATTTCAAATCAAATTATACGAAATAATTTGACCAATATTTTAAAATGCATGCGGTGCAGGCGAATTCGACACAAATACATAAATCCAGACCGAATTAAATATATACACATATGTGTATGTGTCATGCGAACCACTAATGGGAATACTATCGAACCTAACGTGTACAACTAAGCATCAGTGATGGGAATTTCGTTTGTTTGCATTGTACAAAATGTGTACATTAATAATATAAATAATATTCGTGCAAACATTTTCTATCTTATAAGCTAGTAAATGGCAACGCCATGTGGATGAAAATCATCGTATAAAATATCGTAGTTTAATCTTAATAGATTTTGCACGTAATAAAATAAACATAAGAATAAATGTCAAGATTTTTCTTTTTTGATTTCATCAAAGCATGCTTTGATCTTTCATTCTTGATTTACCGCTATGCGATCCGACGTCAGTAGCGTGCGTGGGGGATAATTAAAAATAGGTATTTTTCACATGTGCGCTAAACGGCAATATTAAGAATAGTTTTTGGCTGTTTAAAGCCTGATATATTAAAGACTTTTAGTTTTTGTTATTTGAGGGTAATATGAAATATCATGAAAACGTATTGCATGAATTATTTTGCACTTGGTTATTTTAATTTACCTGTTTTAAAGCTGTTACCATATGGTCACAGTCGTCAAAACACTAGTAAAAATTGATATTTTTCTGAAATTTTTCGACATACTTTTTTATGTAAAATTCGTTTTATAACTAATTTTTATGTAGTACGGACAAAATCTTTAAAAAAATTCCCATTATTTCGCACTCGTCATTAAAAGTTTAAGATACATCCATGTAGTAACTTTTATGTCTTTTTTGGAGGTTTATATTACAATTACTTGATAAGTGACGCATTATAATTTTTAGACAGAGTCGAAAAAGTGTATTTTAAAAAAGTCAAAAATATGTCTTTTGAAAGGGTCGAAAAGGTGTCTTTAATGTTTGTATTTTATTTAATTTTGTTTATATGACCAAACACTTTTTTGCTTTGTAGGCTAATGAATACGAATTAATAATTAATTTATAACTTTTTTTTAGATTTTTTTTTGAAAATTTACAATCAATTTAGTAGTTGTTAATTCAGAATATACAAACAGTCGTTAATGTAAATATTTAAGAGTTGAAAATTTCGATGGTAGTGCATTTTGTTTGCGTAAATTTATTTTCTATCTTAGAACCAACTTTTCGCAGTGACAAAAATTTTGAGATGGCGTGAAAACAATCAGTAAAATATTTGCAGGGATGTACACAAGTTCAATATTGTTTGTGCTACAGTTTAGAATCTTCTGCGAATCTTGTGCGGCACATAAAAAATATGTAACTGTGCATTACATACACATGAAGAAAATTGCAAAATTAAAACCATGGACGCATGTATTCACGTACCTAAATAGTTAACAAAAATTAAATAATGCTCAATTGAGGAAAAGTTTCTCAGTCCTGTTATAGACAATAGGGAAAATTACTAGCTCGAAAAAAGTTCCATACTAGTTTTCACATATACAGTGAACAAGTTCAACTTCTACACAAACATCTGTCTAATTGCGAATCTAGATTTCCTAGGCCTGGGAACATTTATCCCTTTGTACTAATATAGCACCAGTTCAAAACTTCGAACTATTTATTTTCAAGAAAATATCAGATATTATTATAGCATTTACTATTTCAAAAAATACATCTTATTTCTGAATTAGTAACGTTTTGATAATTTGAAACTATGTAGTTCATTTTGGAAGTAGTTCAGAATACCATAATTTTGAACTTGTACGTACATGTAATATTTTATTATAATTGCAAAAAAAATTAAAATATTTTGCAAAATATAAATTTTTATACGTATACATATTGATCAAATCTTAGAAATGTTGTGCTATGACCTGAGCCATTATAAATATCGTGACGATAAGAACTTTATCTAAGTAACCGTACACAGGAGTGCGGTTTTAATTCTTTATAGACGTCGATTGGAAATTCGTTAGATAATCTGGCAGAAATGTAATACAACAAAACGAAAAATTTGACACTGATTTCTAAAATATTTATAGATAAGTATCAATGTTGCGACATTTATATTATTATTAAATAAGCAAGTATATTTTTAGCTCTTTTTCTTATCCATTGTAAAGAAACCTATAAATGAATTACAAAGAAAATAAATGTCTAACGTGTAAAATAATATGGCGCGGGTCACCGATTTGAAAAGAAATATACCATTCTCATTTCCAACTTTATTATTCTTATTTAGTTACTAACATTTTACACTACAAAGCGTGAGCATCTTTTCCGAAGTATAACAAATATTTTTGCCGGCAAAAATTTTTTACGATCAGCTGTTCAGTCTGTTAAATTTTTCACACATGTTTACTATAGATTTTTGTGGAATTTTTTAGTAAATTGTAGTCTAATACATTTTGTTGTTAGTACTTTAACTACATTTACAAAATTTAAATGGTCTACAAGGGTACTTTACTAGCAAGGGTGAAAACCAATAATATAAATTATTTATTTAGGCCTTAGCTACAATTCTGCTGAATAATGATGAGAGAAGTCATCAATTATCCTTTAGTTATGACTAAAAAACTAAGCGATAACATAAATATAAGCAAACATATATAACGCCTGAGAACGCCAAACCTGACATAGAATTTCTCAGGCCCCAGATTGGCTGATGCTCTCTGATCTCAAAGAAAACAAAAGAAACTGTCCAAGCGACGAAATGTAATCTTCCAACTATTCTGTAATTTGCGTTGAAAGTAATTTCAGTTGAGTTGTAATTGAGAGTTAACAATGTGGTATTATCGATTACAACTTAACCTATGTAGTACACCTAAAAATTAAAACCGAGTCAAACAACTCAACCATAAAATTACAACTAATTAATTAAAACAACTAATAGCTTTATTTTAAATCCTATGGTTTTCAACTTGAATACACTTTGAAACTACGTTTATTTCCTATAATCTGTTTTTTTTAATTCATGAAGTTTTTTTTAATGTTTTTTCAGTTTGAAATGGTAAAAGGGAAAAACAAAATATTATTAAACTTTTTCTTTTTAAAGACCTTCTTGTTATATACGTATATAAAGAAGATGTCCTATAATATTGTAATTCGAGAACTACTCCACAAACTTTTGTGATGGTGTGTTTTACGCATATAAATAACTTTGTAGATTGAACGTTTGCCGGGTCAGCTTATAATTTATATTTTCATATATAAATGCACTTGATTTACGAAGGTCTTGAAATTTACTCTAATGGATTCGTCTCAAACATATCTTTCATTTGCGTACATATGGGATCACCATATAACCCAAGGCGCCCCTTTTTGGCTTCCACTTTTGTTAAATATTTTTTAAAATATTTCTGATACTTCTTTATTATCTATTCTGACACCCCTTGATATTAAAATTTTATTTTTGCCCGCCTTAAGATTTACATTGCATTACTAATTTTTTAAATCTAAACAAATCCTATGCAAAAATCCACTGAAAATAGATATTGGACCCATAGGGTATTGAAATTTACACCACTGGATTCGGCTCAAAAATATCTTTTATTTAAGTATCCACACATATAGGTTCACTATAGCACCCAAGGAGGACCCTTTTTTAAGCTTTATATGACCCCAAAAACAGCGATGGGTCTTACAAAATACACCATCGGATTCGTCTCGAAAATGTTTTTTTGGAGTACCCGTACATAGGGGGCCATCATAGAACCCGAGGGACCCCCATTTGCCCTGACGCCAACTTTGATTTTCGCGTGTTAGGGAGTATATGGGGAGGGGTTTGAATTTTTTTGCACCATTGCCCATCTCACGGTCAAAATGAAGACGAGTAAAACAAATCGGCCAGAGCTTGCACACACCCTACGCCACCCAAGATGTATCAATTACAAGGTGGTGGCATCAGCTACAACAAGTTCACAACAACAAGAACAACAGGGAGATTGTTTTTGTATATTATGACTATGGCTGTCAAATTTAGCTGATTTGTTTGCGATGTTTGTTGCTCGCGAAGAGTAAATTGGTGAAAAAACAAAAAGAAATTAAATTTCCTGAAGCGGTATTGGTTGAAAATATTACATAGAGTATTATTTTTTCACACATTTATTTAAAACAATAAATTTCACAATCTTTCGTTAAAAATTTGTTACCGAACATGCAAACGAATGTAAACAAACCAACCATTTGACTCCTCGTCATAAATACAAATAAAAAAAGTTTTCCAACAGCTGACATGTCAACACCACCTTGTAATTGATACATCTTGACACCCAACATAATGCATGTACATAAAATGGTGCAATTGTACTTCGCCGTGTCATCACTGCGACACAACACAACACAACTATTACCTCAAACATGTTCGGTTCAACACCGCCACTCTGATGTGGGCTCTAAAGAATTCGAAAGATGATAATACCAAAGAAACAAATATGACAGAAAATAACAACGCAAGAAAATAAATAAAAATGCCATGTGCTTTTTTTGTAGGTATGTGTGTGGAAGAGAAATACCTTTTTTGGTATTTATAACCACCACCACTTCCAGTAAACGAGGAAATTAGTAATTTAACTCATATCAAAGGAAAAATTAATTGAATAGTTTGTTTTTATTTGTGTTTGTTGTTATTTATTGAGAAATTCACGTTAGATAGACGTTGAATTTTTGGATAACAAGAAATCACTTGAGTCCCAAATCTTTGAATTAATGGTCATTAAATTGACACGTTGCATTTTGCAATACATCTTCACATATATTCACATTTTGGCTTTTTTTGTTTACTTTGATTTTTTTGCACCTTCACTGAAATTTTTTTTGTGATCAATTTTTGTACAATTTGCAAAGTAACTGTTGTTTGTAATTATCGTGGTATACCGTTATGTTGGAGCGTTGACCTTTTTTTTTTTAGTAACAACAACACTAATAGCGTGCCACGAAATATTATTTCAAGTATTTGTACTTTCTAACGGTTACATTTTGTATTTATACAATATTAAAGTGGAGGAAAATTTGGTTTTTTAATTAAATCGCATATTCACCATACATACCATTTGGTAGTTTAATCTTAATAGATTTTGCACGTAATAAAATAAACATAAGAATAAATGTCAAGATTTTTCTTTTTTGATTTCATCAAAGCATGCTTTGATCTTTCATTCTTGATTTACCGCTATGCGATCCGACGTCAGTAGCGTGCGTGGGGGATAATTAAAAATAGGTATTTTTCACATGTGCGCTAAACGGCAATATTAAGAATAGTTTTTGGCTGTTTAAAGCCTGATATATTAAAGACTTTTAGTTTTTGTTATTTGAGGGTAATATGAAATATCATGAAAACGTATTGCATGAATTATTTTGCACTTGGTTATTTTAATTTACCTGTTTTAAAGCTGTTACCATATGGTCACAGTCGTCAAAACACTAGTAAAAATTGATATTTTTCTGAAATTTTTCGACATACTTTTTTATGTAAAATTCGTTTTATAACTAATTTTTATGTAGTACGGACAAAATCTTTAAAAAAATTCCCATTATTTCGCACTCGTCATTAAAAGTTTAAGATACATCCATGTAGTAACTTTTATGTCTTTTTTGGAGGTTTATATTACAATTACTTGATAAGTGACGCATTATAATTTTTAGACAGAGTCGAAAAAGTGTATTTTAAAAAAGTCAAAAATATGTCTTTTGAAAGGGTCGAAAAGGTGTCTTTAATGTTTGTATTTTATTTAATTTTGTTTATATGACCAAACACTTTTTTGCTTTGTAGGCTAATGAATACGAATTAATAATTAATTTATAACTTTTTTTTAGATTTTTTTTTGAAAATTTACAATCAATTTAGTAGTTGTTAATTCAGAATATACAAACAGTCGTTAATGTAAATATTTAAGAGTTGAAAATTTCGATGGTAGTGCATTTTGTTTGCGTAAATTTATTTTCTATCTTAGAACCAACTTTTCGCAGTGACAAAAATTTTGAGATGGCGTGAAAACAATCAGTAAAATATTTGCAGGGATGTACACAAGTTCAATATTGTTTGTGCTACAGTTTAGAATCTTCTGCGAATCTTGTGCGGCACATAAAAAATATGTAACTGTGCATTACATACACATGAAGAAAATTGCAAAATTAAAACC
The DNA here is from genome assembly GCA_964034835.1 of Muscina levida. Lineage (NCBI taxonomy): Eukaryota > Metazoa > Arthropoda > Insecta > Diptera > Muscidae > Muscina > Muscina levida. The sequence goes on from OZ035880.1 coordinate 110,282,989, forward strand.
ATGGACGCATGTATTCACGTACCTAAATAGTTAACAAAAATTAAATAATGCTCAATTGAGGAAAAGTTTCTCAGTCCTGTTATAGACAATAGGGAAAATTACTAGCTCGAAAAAAGTTCCATACTAGTTTTCACATATACAGTGAACAAGTTCAACTTCTACACAAACATCTGTCTAATTGCGAATCTAGATTTCCTAGGCCTGGGAACATTTATCCCTTTGTACTAATATAGCACCAGTTCAAAACTTCGAACTATTTATTTTCAAGAAAATATCAGATATTATTATAGCATTTACTATTTCAAAAAATACATCTTATTTCTGAATTAGTAACGTTTTGATAATTTGAAACTATGTAGTTCATTTTGGAAGTAGTTCAGAATACCATAATTTTGAACTTGTACGTACATGTAATATTTTATTATAATTGCAAAAAAAATTAAAATATTTTGCAAAATATAAATTTTTATACGTATACATATTGATCAAATCTTAGAAATGTTGTGCTATGACCTGAGCCATTATAAATATCGTGACGATAAGAACTTTATCTAAGTAACCGTACACAGGAGTGCGGTTTTAATTCTTTATAGACGTCGATTGGAAATTCGTTAGATAATCTGGCAGAAATGTAATACAACAAAACGAAAAATTTGACACTGATTTCTAAAATATTTATAGATAAGTATCAATGTTGCGACATTTATATTATTATTAAATAAGCAAGTATATTTTTAGCTCTTTTTCTTATCCATTGTAAAGAAACCTATAAATGAATTACAAAGAAAATAAATGTCTAACGTGTAAAATAATATGGCGCGGGTCACCGATTTGAAAAGAAATATACCATTCTCATTTCCAACTTTATTATTCTTATTTAGTTACTAACATTTTACACTACAAAGCGTGAGCATCTTTTCCGAAGTATAACAAATATTTTTGCCGGCAAAAATTTTTTACGATCAGCTGTTCAGTCTGTTAAATTTTTCACACATGTTTACTATAGATTTTCGTGGAATTTTTTAGTAAATTGTAGTCTAATACATTTTGTTGTTGCATTGTTGTAAATATTAGTACTTTAACTACATTTACAAAATTTAAATGGTCTACAAGGGTACTTTACTAGCAAGGGTGAAAACCAATAATATAAATTATTTATTTAGGCCTTAGCTACAATTCTGCTGAATAATGATGAGAGAAGTCATCAATTATCCTTTAGTTATGACTAAAAAACTAAGCGATAACATAAATATAAGCAAACATATATAACGCCTGAGAACGCCAAACCTGACATAGAATTTCTCAGGCCCCAGATTGGCTGATGCTCTCTGATCTCAAAGAAAACAAAAGAAACTGTCCAAGCGACGAAATGTAATCTTCCAACTATTCTGTAATTTGCGTTGAAAGTAATTTCAGTTGAGTTGTAATTGAGAGTTAACAATGTGGTATTATCGATTACAACTTAACCTATGTAGTACACCTAAAAATTAAAACCGAGTCAAACAACTCAACCATAAAATTACAACTAATTAATTAAAACAACTAATAGCTTTATTTTAAATCCTATGGTTTTCAACTTGAATACACTTTGAAACTACGTTTATTTCCTATAATCTGTTTTTTTTAATTCATGAAGTTTTTTTTAATGTTTTTTCAGTTTGAAATGGTAAAAGGGAAAAACAAAATATTATTAAACTTTTTCTTTTTAAAGACCTTCTTGTTATATACGTATATAAAGAAGATGTCCTATAATATTGTAATTCGAGAACTACTCCACAAACTTTTGTGATGGTGTGTTTTACGCATATAAATAACTTTGTAGATTGAACGTTTGCCGGGTCAGCTTATAATTTATATTTTCATATATAAATGCACTTGATTTACGAAGGTCTTGAAATTTACTCTAATGGATTCGTCTCAAACATATCTTTCATTTGCGTACATATGGGATCACCATATAACCCAAGGCGCCCCTTTTTGGCTTCCACTTTTGTTAAATATTTTTTAAAATATTTCTGATACTTCTTTATTATCTATTCTGACACCCCTTGATATTAAAATTTTATTTTTGCCCGCCTTAAGATTTACATTGCATTACTAATTTTTTAAATCTAAACAAATCCTATGCAAAAATCCACTGAAAATAGATATTGGACCCATAGGGTATTGAAATTTACACCACTGGATTCGGCTCAAAAATATCTTTTATTTAAGTATCCACACATATAGGTTCACTATAGCACCCAAGGAGGACCCTTTTTTAAGCTTTATATGACCCCAAAAACAGCGATGGGTCTTACAAAATACACCATCGGATTCGTCTCGAAAATGTTTTTTTGGAGTACCCGTACATAGGGGGCCATCATAGAACCCGAGGGACCCCCATTTGCCCTGACGCCAACTTTGATTTTCGCGTGTTAGGGAGTATATGGGGAGGGGTTTGAATTTTTTTGCACCATTGCCCATCTCACGGTCAAAATGAAGACGAGTAAAACAAATCGGCCAGAGCTTGCACACACCCTACGCCACCCAAGATGTATCAATTACAAGGTGGTGGCATCAGCTACAACAAGTTCACAACAACAAGAACAACAGGGAGATTGTTTTTGTATATTATGACTATGGCTGTCAAATTTAGCTGATTTGTTTGCGATGTTTGTTGCTCGCGAAGAGTAAATTGGTGAAAAAACAAAAAGAAATTAAATTTCCTGAAGCGGTATTGGTTGAAAATATTACATAGAGTATTATTTTTTCACACATTTATTTAAAACAATAAATTTCACAATCTTTCGTTAAAAATTTGTTACCGAACATGCAAACGAATGTAAACAAACCAACCATTTGACTCCTCGTCATAAATACAAATAAAAAAAGTTTTCCAACAGCTGACATGTCAACACCACCTTGTAATTGATACATCTTGACACCCAACATAATGCATGTACATAAAATGGTGCAATTGTACTTCGCCGTGTCATCACTGCGACACAACACAACACAACTATTACCTCAAACATGTTCGGTTCAACACCGCCACTCTGATGTGGGCTCTAAAGAATTCGAAAGATGATAATACCAAAGAAACAAATATGACAGAAAATAACAACGCAAGAAAATAAATAAAAATGCCATGTGCTTTTTTTGTAGGTATGTGTGTGGAAGAGAAATACCTTTTTTGGTATTTATAACCACCACCACTTCCAGTAAACGAGGAAATTAGTAATTTAACTCATATCAAAGGAAAAATTAATTGAATAGTTTGTTTTTATTTGTGTTTGTTGTTATTTATTGAGAAATTCACGTTAGATAGACGTTGAATTTTTGGATAACAAGAAATCACTTGAGTCCCAAATCTTTGAATTAATGGTCATTAAATTGACACGTTGCATTTTGCAATACATCTTCACATATATTCACATTTTGGCTTTTTTTGTTTACTTTGATTTTTTTGCACCTTCACTGAAATTTTTTTTGTGATCAATTTTTGTACAATTTGCAAAGTAACTGTTGTTTGTAATTATCGTGGTATACCGTTATGTTGGAGCGTTGACCTTTTTTTTTTTAGTAACAACAACACTAATAGCGTGCCACGAAATATTATTTCAAGTATTTGTACTTTCTAACGGTTACATTTTGTATTTATACAATATTAAAGTGGAGGAAAATTTGGTTTTTTAATTAAATCGCATATTCACCATACAATATACAGATTCAAATATCACCCACAACGCAATTCATCACATTCACCCACTCACTCGCTCGCTTAGTTGCCAATGTCGGCCACACTTTTAATGTTTCAAATGCCATGTCCTCCTGGCGACTTACCCGTTGTCCAAATTATATGTTGATGAATATTTCCTTTATGTTGGTGTCTCCTCTATTTGTTTGTTTACACCTTTTATTATTTATTATTATTCTTATTTTCCAAACAACATCTAAGTTGTAATTATAATTTTTTCTATTTAGTTTCATTTAACGAAAAACCGAAAAACGTGTTCACTTTCTGGGCTATCGCGCCGTATGTGTTTTCGTTTATTGCCTTTTTCTTTTGCTCTGACTTCTGCGCTTCTTCTTCTTGTATTTCTATAAATGTCTGCTGTCTATTTTAACCTCACATGTTGCCCATCTATTTAATTAGGTGGGGGACTACGACAACTTTTGTTTTGCTTTACAATATTTCCAACGCACACACTCACTCACTTTTTCTATTTACGCTTATTACTTTTGAACAAGTCAATAGAACTTTTTTGATTTATCAAAAATTTGTTGTTTAGAATACCACTTGTTTTTATTTTAATTAACAATTTCACCCAATCGGAATTTTCACGTGGACCGCGACGAACAACGAACGACGCTTTGCTTACTGCTATGAATTGGAATGTTTGACGTTCCCTTTTTGCTATGCTCTTCGCTATTGCGGCTTTTCCACTGTTATCGTCATCGGCAATAGATGTTGAGGCGAATTCGCGAATACATGGGTCAAGCAAAAATGTCAAAAGTGAATGCACGTGGTAATTTTAGTTTAGGGCTGCCAAGTCCACTCTTTATTGTATTTAGTTTGTTATATCAGGTGCATACCAAATACTTTTTGGTGTAGTTAGCAATTGGTTAGGCATACATATTTTCATTTTGACAGGAGTGTGATTACATATGATAAATAGATGAGAGATAAATTAACTTTTCAGGGTTAATTTTCCAATTTTTCCAAACGGCTGCAAATTCCCTCCAAACTTTGAAAAACACAAGAACAATACCAAAATAAATTAGCTGCTTGCTGCCTATCGTAAGAAACTTAAGAAGGAGCGGTTCCAAAAAGAAGGATGTTCCAAAATTATGTTATGTTACGTTAAGTGATTAATAACTATTTTCCTACAAAATGTAGTAGTAATAGTAGTAGTAATAAAATGTGGAATGTAATAGCATTTTTACACCGGAACGCATTTTACATATTTCCGCATTTTCCACATCTTTGATGGATGCGGCCAAAATGCTAAAATTTTTACATGTATTTTGTTGTTGGAAAGATGTTAACATATTTTCGCATCCATGAAAGATGCGGAAAAATACACTGAGTTGTACTCTAAAAATGGGAATTTAAGTGATTTTTCTCAGTAATGTTGATCCGGCAACCACAATTTTCGTTGTTTGTTTACATTTATCGGAAAAAATGCCAAACAACATGGACGGACAAAAAATTTACATTTTTTCCAAAATATTAATAAATGATTATTCCAATTAGTTAAAAGCATTCGCGCTTTGTAGAATACTGCCTCCGAAACAATCTTAATAGGTTTGTGGCAGGAAAATATTGCTGTTTTACAAGGCAAATGTAAAAATGTGAGAGCTAGACAACAGCTGACAATATGCGAAACTGCAGTGTAAAAATTTTTTGGTTGTATCTCATAAAACATTAGGCCAAGGTTACGCAATGAGTTGTATTTCTGAGCGGTTGAACGGTGTGGAGAGCAGCAACTGAACATACGCAACACACTAGAGAGAAAGGGACAAACTGATGTAAATGGATAGAAGGAAAAACAGCTGTTATGATAACATATAAGAAAACCGTGTGGTTGGACAAAACGTGTCTTAATAAAAAGTGAATATATTTATTTTTGAGTTAACACAGTAAAACACCAGGAGTATTTATTTCTTTGATTGGCACCTATAAATCTCAGGTTTGTACAAACGGCTACTCTAGAATATAACTTTGTGTAATTTGTATTTGCTTTCTGAGCGGCAAAAGTGAATATATGTAAATAAACAACGTTAAAAAATATAAATATTTAAAAATAAAAATGGCCCCAGCTGGCGCTGTTTCTGGTGGGGAAAGGGGCGTGGGTAAAAATATAAAAACTATAAAAATATCTAAATATATAAATATAATAAAAAAAAGAAAAATATAAGAATATAAAATATACAGTGTTTGTAAGTGTTAGTTGTTGTTGTAACAGCTGGAGAATTTAGCTGGGGTGATAATTCTATACACCGATTTTTCAATGTATAGGCACTCGATCGGTTATGTCAATCCGTTGGAAACTCTGTTTCTTTCCTTTGTAGATAACAAGGTTTGTGTCAAGAATTGCTAGTTGTTGTTGTATTTGAGTTGTAACCATCATTTTCTTCCAAGAGATGGCGCCAGCTGGTTTTATTGATTTATTTTTTCGATGTTGATAAATTGTTTCCTTCTGTCCTTGCACAATCTGAATTTTTTGTAGTGGAAGCATCTAGGATTAGTTTTGTTGGCTGGAGAACTCGAAAGTATTTGAAAAGTTAATTTTCACCGATGTTGATGATGCCAGTGCCCCGGCCGGGAATCGTTTGCAAATCTACGTCGCTTCCACTGAGCTATCGAAGGACATCGTTGATCGTATTGATTTGTGTTAAATTTTGTGTTAGTGTATCAAATAATACATCAAATTGGCGAAACAATGACAAAAGTGTTTTATTGTTTATATTAATGGTCAATTCAGCGCAAAACAAAATTGATATAAAAATATCAAAACTATGGGGCATTCCTAGCATTCATTGCATCGTTTCAAAGTTTGGTTCCCAACGAAAACGAAGAGAATGGTATAAAAATCGCCGATCCGCTCCATATTCAACATTTCAGCCCAAAAACCAACTTTCCTTGAATTTAGAAATGATTAACGGTATGTAGCAGCCAATCTGGGGGTGAGAAATTCAAAGTCAGGGTGAAGGTACTACGTCAGCACAGTTTAAACAGCAAAAGGTTTGGCGTTCTAAGGCCAAACTGATGTTTATTCGTTTAATCTTTCAGCTATAACTCATTTAATTTTTCAGCAGAATTGTAGCTAAGGGTTAAGAAAATAATTTCTATTAATATTTCAATGCAAAAAATCAAGTTGAACTAATTTTATCGAATGATATCTTCAATTAAACCATAAATTCACAACATTGGAACGATGTGCGTATGATTAATATAAAATTCGCAATAAATTTAATATTACTTATACGTAGTACATACAAACATACATACATACGTACATATTTAAGGTGGTATTACACGACATGTATTTTACACATGGCTTGCCAATTCAAAAAGCGATATGTAATTCTGCATGTCTGTCAAAATGAGCGTGTACATTTGGTTTATAATTTTTGCGTTCAAACGTGCTTGTGTATGTATATATGTGTTTATCATTAACCGCTGACTTTGCTATATCTTATCATCGCCAAACACAGCTTTATTTGCAAAATTTAACTAAAAATATGTTGAAAAACACTCATTAATTGTTCTATGTACTATTTGAAATAAAATACTTATCCTTTTCAACTTTTTGTCAGCAAACGCTTTGTTGTTTTTCAAAAACAGCTGATTGCCGATATGTATTACATGTCAAAATAGAGCACGCTCTAAATGAAATGTATACATATGTTATCCAACACATTGTTTTACACAAGCAGTGTTTGAAAGGGGTTACATGACATGTATAAATTTTACACTGTAAAAATTGACATGTCATATGTACAATACATGTCGTGTAATACCACCTTTAGCGATTACCATATACAAACTTTCTACATATGTACAGTAGGGTAATAACTTTTTGCATTTTTTGCAAATATCAAATCTCCCCAGACAAAATCGTGTAGGGCATGGAAAAATATTAAGAACTGCGTTTTTAGTTTTTCGCTATCGTTAAAAAAGGTTACGCACCAAACGCGTTAAAGTTTTGAATCAAGCAAAGTTTAAATTTTTTTTTTTCATTTGAAAATAGTACAAGATATATATATCCGCCTTGTAAAACATCGCGTACTTTGAACCTAAAGTTTATATCTTACAATACCTACTTTTAATCATTTATTGTTATTATTTGGTTACATACTTACATATGTATAAACCATATTTAACAAAAATTGTTATTAACAAAAATTTAAAAAACATATATTAAAGGCATTTTAGAAATCGCTGTCGGTGCGGTGCGTAAGGTTTTTTTTAGCAAATTGAACTGAAAAAGTTTTTTTTATCATTAATACAATATTTGCCATTAGAAAAGCCCTGGGGAGAATGTTGTCCAAAAAAAGTTATTACCCTAATGTACAGTACAGTACATCGGTCGATATCGTCATTCAACATCATCAATGATGACCAGTTTTCTACTTATCATAGTTGAGGCAGCCTAGCTATAGAGTAACGACCATCTGAGCCCTTTAAAAACAGCGGCTGACTGGCACTTTTTGGTACACACTATTAGTCAAAACCAAATATGGCCGCAGACTGTCACTCAACCACAAAATTTGTTGTGGTTGACTGTTGACTGACGGAAAGAAGTACACGCAAACGAAACAAATTTGAGCAAAACTGACGAACATGATCGCTACTGTGTACCCCACATAAAGAAACGAGGCAAAATATGGCAAATACTTATTCTATCTGGATTATTTTTGATACTAAGAAACTTTCTATAATAAATGTTTAGTTAATAATTGTAGTTGTTGTAACTTTTTTTTAGGGGAAGCCGTCTATTTTAAAATTCCATTTTATGTAGACTGCAATTGTGTTTGGTCTTTTTTTGCTTATTAGCCATTTTTTTACTTAAATAACATAAATAATTAAAATACTTTGTTCCTTGGGATGTTGTTGTTGTAACAGCTAAAACTATACAATTTCCTTGGTATTATTTCATTTAGTACAACATATAAATTACAATTCATTAAAGAAGCCCTGTCCGTCCGTCTGTCTGCCTGGTCAACACGATAACTCGAGAAATGTCCACTGATTTAAATGAAGATCTTACAATGGTAATATTTACTCTATTTGTAACCCATGATTGCAAATGGACCTAGTACTGGCCTTGTGCTCTTTTTCATTGCACTTAATATATCCTGTTAAACTATGTTTAGACCATTTGCAGACCACAACTTTAAAGTTGGTAGCAACCTCTGGCTGCCAAACATTAGAGGTCTGTCTACTTTGGAACAAATCAAATTTAATTTGCAAACATATATTTCGAAATTACGTAACGAGATATGTATACACCCGGCCATAAAATCATTTTATCACTGTAATAACCAATTTCAATAGGAAAAGAACCATTAGAAAGTTTCAACTGAATTTAAAGCAGTGCATAAATGACATATCCACACCGAATCTGTTTTCAAGTTTAAATTATAAGCTGTCGTTCGACATATCATTACGTCAGATAGGACGTCTCACTACTATCCTTAAATAAAAGGTATATTTAAAATTATACGTAAATAGTTTTTATGCATAAACACCCCTTTTGTCCTACCCGCAATAGACCATAAAGTCCAGAAACGTTTTTCCACTAGATAAAACCAAATAAAAAGGCCCATATATCCTCCGAGCATTGCTTTCATTTAATAATATTAAGTTTTATTTAATATAGATGATGCAGTGTTGCATAAACGTGTTCTACTGTAACATGTTATGCTTATATTATAAGTATATTGTATTAATGCTTGTTGTATTTGTTAGCTATATTTTTTGTTTCCAAGTATCATAAATTGTTTATAGGTGAAAATTATGGTAAATTCACTTTGCAACATTTACGTTTATAACCAAAAAAAATGGGAGACTTATTATTTTCTGTTGGAAAATTAAACAAAAAGTCTAAAGTAACATAGTAATAATGTTCCCTTTTAAAATTCTGTTGGATCCCATGTTTGGTAATATTGTAATGCTTAAAACTTAAGAAGATAAAATACAATTTAAAAAATAGATAGATAGACGTATATAAAAAATTTGTGTTCAAATAGGATGTGGAAAAAAATGCTGGAGGTTTTACTTATTCATTTTAGTAATATTTGAATTGTATATTAGAAAACATATGAATAATTAATTTATTTAACGACGTCTGACACTGGTCCATTCGCCATCGTCTCCACTTTTATTTTCTGAAATTAAAGAGATTCATAAGTATGTAGATCAAATGAATTATTCAGTATGCTAGTAATTAATCTTTCATTTGCAAAGTTACACATATAATGTAACACTTTCTTAACATGTGTAACTCTTACTTTACAGTAGTAGAAACACTAACTACAAAGAGCTTCTTTGAAGGCTTTTGAAAATTTTATTTTAAGACATTTTTAATATTTGAAAAGAATCTGAATTTGCAATAAGCTACTGTACATACCTTTATCCTGTTGATCTCTTTTGGGTTTTTCTTTGTCATCTCGTGGAGCAGGACGGTCTGTACGCCAACTACTTGAATCCTTGCCACCAGCACCAGCACCAGTACCAGTTCCAGGACCACGGTCACGACGATCGCCTCCTTGACGGCGATTATCGCGATCGGTGTTTTGACGAGGCGCATCACGCCAGTTACCGGCACCGCCGCTTCCAGGCTCGTCACGGCGTCCACCTCCTTCACGACGATCTTCGCGATCGCCACCGCGACGGAAATCACCACCGCGAGGACGGTCTTCGCGATCACCACCGCGGGGACGTTCGTCACGATCGCCGCCTCTACGGAAATCTCCACGAGGACGCTCATCATCAGCACCACCGCGACGCCACTTGTCATCGCGTGGTGGTCCTCCAGTACGTGGTGGGCCGGCTTGACGTTCTTGGTCACGGGCAGTGCGCCAGGAACTGCCACCGTCATCCTCCTTGCGCTCACGCTCACGGTCTGGATTGGTATTGGCATTGGCAGGGGCACCACGACGCCAGTCACCAGATGAAGTGTTTTCAGGAGCTCCGCCACGCTCTGGACGTTCTGCACGTTCTGGACGGTCTCCACGACTACGCCATACGTCACTGCGACCTTTCTCAGGGTTCTTTTCACGCTCACGTTCTCGCTCAGCAGCCACTTCACGCGACAAACGTTCTCTTTCTTCTTGAATTCTGCGTTCGGCTTCCTCTTCCTTGGCACGTTGCTTCTCGTATTGAATGCGACGTTTTTCCTCTTCGGCTTCGCGTTCCTTGCGACGTGCCTCAGCAATTGCACGTTCCTCCTCCTCCTTGGCACGGCGAATTTCCTCTTCTTTGCGCATACGTTCTTCCTCCTTCTCGCGCAACCACTGTTGGCGGCGTTGTTCTCGTCTCAATTCAACGCGTTTAGCCAAACGCTTCTGGCGCTCCTCACCCAAGGCAATTTCGAATTGTACGAGTTTCTCAGCATAAACCGAGGCACGTTCCTTCTTCAACGTGTCCAAGAATACATCACGATCGGGATGCATACGTTTAAGGCGCTCCTGTTGGGCCACAGCATCCTTTCTCTCAGCAATAGAATTTTCTATGCGGGTTTTTTCTTGGGCCTCCCAGAATTCCTTGTCTTTGACCATCTTATCGCTCAAATATTTCTCGAATAAAGGAATTTCCTTCATACGCTTGCAGCGCTCGAAGTAATCGATCTTCTTTTCTTGAGACTTAAGCTTATTCTGCAGTTCCTTACGTTCACGCTGCAGCTCTTCAGATTCACGGGCTGCAATTTGCTCGGCATCCAACTTCTTGATGCTTTCTGGATCGAGTTTTTCCAACATCTTCTTTCCATGAGCAGTTTGGGAGATTTGTTCCACCTTCTCCTTCAAGCTCTTTTCCTTGATGGCTTGAATTTCGTTTTGATGACGTTTGCGTTCACGTTCCTCATTTTCTTGTTCGAGGCGCTTCTGCTCAGCTATTTTAGCCTTACGGGCTTCTTCCTCCAAACGACGAGCTTCTTCCTCTTCGCGGGCATTATTTTGCTTTTCAATAAACTCCTTACGGTCTTCAATGATCTTTTGACGTTGGAGAATGCGTTGATGCTCACGGTCCTTGATTTCATGATAGTGCTGAACCATTTGATTGCGAAGTTTAGCACGTTGATCACGATCGCGATTAGGATAGACAATAGATGCAGCACGATGCAACACCGATGACATGTTGACCAATTGAGAACGGATCTGTTCGGAAGGCATGGACTGCAATGTAGGACCATCGGGGTGATCTTCGCGTTGGCTTTCAGTAAGGTCAGTGCCAAAGTAGATGCAGCGCTTTTGATGGTCGATGCGAATTTGCATGTCATTGTGACGCACAGACTCAACCAACAGCTTTTCCAAATCGAAAATGTTGCAGAATGAGGCCAAATTGAGAAGGCGTGCAAATTCAATGCTCTCATAAACCTGAGAAATTTGACGAATCAAACGCATGATGGTGACATCCTTCAAGGGACGAATATAGGGGGCAAGGGGATTGTTCTCGCCAGGTATGGCTTCAATAGCATCTACAACCGTTTGAACACGTTTACATAAGTTCAAAGGGTTGAAATCGACTTCCAGCCAGTTGTATAAATTACGATATTCCTCGGAAGCAAGTTGGGGAACGCTGAGACGTACCTGAAATATGAAATATTGTATATTTAAATAACTTTCCAATAGAAAAATATAAGATATCCAAAAACTTACCACTTCCTTCAGAAGGGAAGCCCTAGTGGGTGGCTGTTGCAGGCCCAATAAAACTGCCAACTTCTGGGCCTTCTCGAGGGGACTCTTATCGGCCTCAATAAAACGATCAAATTCTGGATGAGCCGAAGGCAAAGGAATGGACAAAGTAGCTATAAGCACATGGGAAGCCATACGTTGCATATCGTCCTTCGTTAAATTCTTCTTCAATTCACGTGTTAATTGGAAGAGCTTTAGTAAAGCAGCAGCATGGAACAGTTGATTGCCAGCCTTGGAGAAAACCATAGCCAATTTCTGATAGTAGTTGGCCATTGTCTTAGGGACTGGAGTTTTTTTCGACAAAGCCATAAGACCATGAATATCCTCTATGGCTTTGTAGGCTTCTTGCCACAACTCCATTTGAATGGCACAATCCAATTGATGTAGCCTTGTGTCAAGACACAGTTGTTGAGTTTCCAACTTGGTGATGGACACACCAGTTGTTTGGTTAGTGCTTTTGCAAATATCTTCCAAATGCTTGCGCAATTTATCGCACAAACGACGGAATTCGCTCTTACGATTGTACTTCAAGCAGAACTGGAAGGCCATACGGGCAATGTCATGGTACAAAGCCTCACAATGGGTATTGATACGCAACAGTTCCAAACATTGGCAATAAGACTCCCACAAGAATTTAACCCATGGCAACAATATGGTGCGGTCAGAACGATCCTGAGCATCCTCACCACATACAGCACTCATCAAAATGCTCTCGGGAGTAGCAATATTGTCCAAATCATCCAGTTCCAAAACAGCTACAGCGGCAGAAGACTGTGCCTGAGCGGCTTCAGTATGCTCCTCTGCCATACGCAAATAGGCCCGAATGACATTTTCCAGCGAGTTCACATTAACCAATTGGAACATGTTACGATATTGGAACAAACCCTCCTTGGCAATGTGGGACTTTTTAAGTTCCACACACAAGTACAAGTACTTGTACATAAGGGGCTCAATAATCGTCTCGGAGTAGGCATAGTTCCAGCGCTTGTTGCGAAAGACTTCTTGCAACGTATCCAAAGCACGCAATGGCTTGCCCACCTCGATGAATTCTGCAATTGGTAACAAAAAAAAATACACGATTTGTTGTTAGGTTAGTATGTTAAATATCAAGATTGCCACCATGTTTGCCTTTTATTTATTTTTTGACATTATCCCATTTTCACTTTTTTCTGTTTCCACACCCATACAACGACATATTCATCCGACATATATATAATGTGTGTATGTAGTGGCCAACGTCCGCATGGAATTTTTCTTATGCGAAAATTCATATTGAGTCATTGCACTTACCATTGGCTCTTTTCAAAGCATTTTCCGGTCGTTGGGTATAACGTGCCATAATTAATTCATGTAATTTTCACGTCGCAACACTTGAACTTGAGTTTTACACACAATTATCACAGTTTTATTGTGATTTATACACGGAAAATTATAAAAATCTTCGGCTAAATTGTGCCTGCCGTCGAAATTTATACAAAATGGCCGAGTGTGATTTCATTTGACGACACGACAAATTTCAACAGAGTTGTATGTTTGGGGCACATTGTACAGAAGCTGTATAGATTGTATGCGAGGGATGGAGTACAATTTTGGTAAATGAAGTGCAGAATAAGGGTGAATATTATTTATTAGCTGTATATTGGTCTTTTAGGCCGAGTAATAAATAGGCCGAATGGTACTTTATCGGGTGAAGTTTCGTTGGAAAATGTGATGTTGCCGGCAATAATGCAGAATATGGGTCGAAAACAAAAGAAATAAAAAAAAATACACGCTCGCCCCACATACGCCATAAAACAAGAAAATCAAGGTCAAATGCGAAACCGGGGCTCTTGAATATGGTGCTGAAAATGGGGTCGAAAATCAAGGCCAAATATAGGGCCGAGGTCCAGGATGGCCGGGAATTGTTGGGCAATGATGACCATCTATGTACGGGAACTCAAATAAAATAATTTTTTGAGACGAATCCAGAAAGAAAAAACTGCACCTGATTGGAAGGAAAAAAATCTTCCCTTCATTGGGTGCGAAAAAAATATACCATCATATAAGAAATTTCGGAAATAATATTGTTTTAAAAAAACGTCATGGTTCAAAATTCATGGTTCAGATGAAAATCCAATGAAAAATCGGTATGCCTGAACGCGATGTATTATTATTAACATATATATACTTTGAACCTAAATTTTGCAACTCTGTGTAAACGATTTAATGTGACATGTACCATGTAGTCGTTATTCATGTAATCGAATATTTGACTATTTACAACTCAAACAAAATGTAAACAAACACTCCACGCGTGAAATTGTCCGGACGGTGCTGTTCCAATGCTAATAAAAATGACAAAAAATTGGAAAAGATATATTCTATGGTTTGCCCAGGAGCATGTAGACTTTCGTCAAGCCGTAAGTAATCAAAATCATACACAAATCAGAGCAATCACATATTCTTGAAAAACATTTCCAGGAATTTTTATCTTTGATCAAACTTTACAATTTAGAATATCGAAGGATCAGTTCGGACGTCTTGGTAAGCTATCTATGTACATAACTTACTCTAAAGTAATAGCAATAACGTAATATTCGTTCCTGGACAGAAACCCTTTTGGATAGTAGAATTCCCTAACGATGAATCGGCTCTAAAATTGGCTTCCCGATCGATAGGTTTAAAGGCGATATTTGAACTGTGGTCACATGGCCAAAATTTTACCAACTTTCATGCTAATTTAGAAGCATATGTTGATACAAATACGACTGACATTAGTCAGTATTTTCACAAAGACTGTAGTTTTAAAATTACAGTGGAAACTTACAACAAACATTTTACACAGAAAGAAAAGATACAAAAGATAGAGACTATGAATTACTTGCCGCTGGAGGGAGCTGTAGATCTGAAAGCACCTCAAGTGGAATGGTGGTATATAGAATTTTGGGGTTTGGATCCCACGCAAGTACCTGAACAACCAGAAGATGTATTATTTGGTCGATGGGTAAGTCATTTTCTACAGCGATATGTCTTAATTTTTAACCGTAATATATCTGTAGCTGTACAACGGACAACGGCACTTAATTAAAGATATGTCTTTGAAAACACGCAAATTTATTGGCAACACTAGTATGGATGCTCAGCTGAGTCTGCTTATGGCCAATCAGGCTTTGGTGGCCGAAGGTGATTTGGTTTTTGATCCATTCGTGGGTACTGGGTCTCTGCTAGTGAGTGCTGCCAAATTTGGCGGTTATGTACTAGGTTCCGACATTGATTTTATGATGCTTCATGCTCGCGCTAGACCTAGCCGTATTTCACAGAAGGTCCGCGAAAAAGATGAAAGCATTCGGGCTAATTTAGAACAATACGGCTGTGGAGATCGCTACATGGATGTAGTGGTTGCAGATTTTTCAAATCCTTTGTGGAGATTTTCTATGAAATTTGACAGCATTATAACAGACCGTAAGCCAAATTAATTTTATTTTTAAGTATTAAAAACTGATTTAGTTTTGCTGCATTTAGCTCCATATGGCATAAGAGAATCAACGGAGAAGGTAGAGACCAAAACCAGCAGTAAACAGACAGTACGAAATCAAGATGTGCCTCATTATCCATCGACCTCCCATTACGCCCTGCAACATTTGTATACAGATTTATTGGTATTTGCAGCTCGCCACTTAAAGATTGGAGGCAGATTAGTTTGTTGGTTGCCGTTTCATAGGTAAGAAAACATAAGCGTGTCACTTTTAAAACCCAGTTTGGTCACTATTTTTTGTAAGACACTCTTTTGGAAAAATTACTATATATGTTTGTTGTAATATAGGCAAGGCAAGAGTTGTAAATGAATTTTACAATTCATTTAAATTGGAGATGAACTGCAATTAATTTGAATTGTAGATGAATTACAATTCATTTGAATTAAAGATGAATTTCTATTCACTTGAATTGAAGATGAATTGCAAATCATTTTTGCCATATTCATTTGAATTTATTCAACTTATATTCAATTCATTTTTGCAGATAAGCATTAATTCAATTTTTTTATTCATTGCATAAATGATTCGCACACAAATTTAAAAAAGAATGATTTTACAGCTCTGACCAAGCTACTGCTGAGTCTGACCAAGCTACTGCCGAATGATTATTGTTTTATTTGCGTTTTTTTTTTCATTTTTTAATTTTAATCAACATTTCAAACATTATACATTTTTGATTTCAGAGAAGATTATTCGGACCAAATTATACCACAGCATTCAAATCTATTGTTAGTTTCAAATTCTGAACAACCATTGACTGGACAAACCGCTAGGAGGCTGCTTACATATGAAAAACACTCGGAACCTGATGAGGGTCAAATAATGATAAATGACGCGCTCAATCTCGATTTTCGAGAACGTTACTTTGATAATGGTCTAGAAAGTAGAACCGAGAGGCGCATGCGCAAAGCACAACAACGAGAACAAGGACGCTTGGAGGCTTTAAAGCGTGGAAAACAAGTGATAGACAGCAAAGTACAAAAGTGCAACCTAAATAAAGCTAGATTTATAAATAATAATAAACAAGAATCTGAGTAAATTACATAAAATTTATTCTTATAAATTAAAGCGTTCTTACTAAACTAACGATTAAGAGCCCTCTTAATTAAATCGTTACTTTCTTTCACTGGATTTTCTTGTATTTCACAATCAAATACACATTCAAATGTTTTGATCAGTTTCTCTGAGGCTTCTTCTGTTGTCACGTTCCTTTTTAGTTCTTGACTCAATGAAGTCACACCCTTACCCTCTATGCCACAGGGTATTATATGTTCGAACCATGATAAATCTGTGCAACAGTTGAAACCAATACCATGTGTTGTCACATATCGGGAGCCGTGCACACCTATCGCACAAATTTTATGATCATTTACCCATATGCCAGTGTCTTGTGTGGTTGTGGCATTCGCTATGCCCATCACTTTGCATGTCTCTATTACCCATTGCTCCAAGGTAGACACATACCATCGCATGCTAGGTTTAAATTGTTTTAAATGCAGCAAAGGATATGCCACTAATTGGCCTGGACCGTGAAATGTGATGAGACCGCCACGATTTGTACGATAAAATTCTGCTCCCAACTTGATAAGTTTTCGCTCATCCTCCTCTGTGTATCCTTTAGTTCGTATTCCTATCGTGTATACAGGTTGGAATTCCTGAAGTACCAAATAGTTTTTGAAATCCTTAAAAGGTTCATTCGGTTGGTTAGTTAGAAACTTTTGTAATTGTAAGCCAGCTTGGTAATTGATGTGACCAGTTTTTATAATTGTAACTAAAGGTCTGATTTTAGTCATATTTTTTTACATAATGTAAAACAATACTTAAAGATTATTTGTTTATATATTTATCCGGTAAATAGAAACAGCTGCTAAAATTTGAAATTTACCATATGCTATTTTGCATAATCCAGTCAGGGAGGATAAATTATTAGTATTTTTTTGGTTTACCAATATATGAAGTACATTTTAAAGTACTCAAAGCATGTTTATGAGCTACAGAAATGTTAGATTACTTAATATATTCACGGAAAAATACAACTTTTGGTAACTTAATGTTTTGGCATTCTACATATTTGGGCTTAAGTCTAGTATATGAACATTCTGCATAATGAGTTCAATTTTTTTGGAATGGATAAACATTATTTTCATATTCTAATAGTGCTGTTTTTCATTTTCAAATCTTCAATATCTGATGTGGATCGATTATTTTATTTACCCATTATTCGGATCATGAAATATATGTGTAGTTAAATTTCACAGAAATTTGTAGTAAATTCGACCAAAAAAAACAGTTGTATTATTGAGTTTTAATTGAAGTTAAGTATATACATTTATTTCATTTTGTTTTTTTGTATTTTATTTTATTTTATTTTATGTGTCCATATACTAAACTTGTTCATTTTCGCCTTTATGATCATAACCTCGGATTCAACAGCCATCAGTTATTTATGTAAATATTCCATATTTAATTTTACTCATCTCTGACTTAAACTGACACCAGACTGCAACCACCTTCAGGTCACTTGTTGTTTGACGTTTTCTCTCAATATCTTTCGTATGACCAAGTGGCGTTTATATCAAGCAAAAACATTTCTCGTTGGATTATTGTTTGCTTTTAATTAAATAATGATGAAAATATAAATGCAAATTTCCAGTGCGTGCTAATAAAAGGAAATTTGCAATAAAATCTGAGCGTCACTGTGAAATAATTTAGTGGTTTAAAGGAAATGTTCTTAAAGAAGTTAGAAAAAAAAATTCATGAAATCTTGTGTATTGGGAATAGTTACAGAGAGTGTGAGTGGTGGAGAGAGGAAACGAAGTAAATGAATGAAAAAATTGGTTGTGCTGCTTTTTGCCATCAAAATCGGAGCACCACCACGTAAACGCTGTCGTCGACTTCGTTTTTTGTGTAATGTCAACGCCATCACAAAATGATGGTGGCACTTCTGGAGGAGAAGAATTTTACAGAAATGGCATGAATCCAAATTTGCCACAACAATTGCCACAACTACAGCAATATGTGAATGGAGTTGGATTGCCTCCGCAGGCAGCACAGGCCGCAGCACATGCTTCAGTGACAGGGCAACATCAGCCACCGCCGCCACCTCCGCCGCAATTTGTGCACTGGGCAAATCCTTTGATGGGTGGTTCTCCGTTTCTGCAGCATGCACCTCCCCAACAACTCTTCAATGACGTATTGTTCAATTTACAGGCCCAGGCTGCCTTTGCTGCTTCGGTCCCACCTACGCCAGTACCGCCAGCAGGCTCCCAGCAGGAAACATATTCCGTCTTAAGAGTGGGTAATGGTAATTTTTTGAAAATTTATCACTGTCCTGAAAATGCCATGGGTCCTATGCCGGGGGAAACGTCGTTCACCCCTTTGCATCACCCCTATGGTGGACAACCGCAGCAACAACCGAATGCTTATCATCACATAAACCAGCAGTCACAGCAGCAGCAGCAACAGACGCAATCACAAATGCCTCCTCCTCCGCCGAACACTAACAGCGGCCCAACACAAGTTTTTAATAGTTATGAACTGTTCTCAAGCAATACGTTCACCCAACTGCCAACGGCTGAAATGCCACCTGTCCTGTTGCTCGGTCCAAATAGTAATGCAAACAACAATAACAACATTAGTGAGCCCATCACGATCATGGAAGAGATAATTGAAGATGAACTGATCCAGGAACCACCGCAAATGAAAGTCGATAATAATAACATTGCATCTGGCAACAATTTGGCAAACAATTGGCTTGGTCATACACCAATAACTTTATATGGTCAATTTGAGAACAACATGCCTCAAAATCGAACGGAAATAGACTTTATAGTTCACGGAAATCCTCAAGAAATGAGTGAAAATGAGGTAGAAGTCTCCGATATTCAACATATTGATGGTGAGATTATATTGCAAGCAACACAAAAGTCAACTGCTTTGAAACACCAACCCAAGGAAAAGTTATTGCAATTGAAAACAACAATAGGCACATCTGCTACTTCAGCAGGCCTTAACCTAAATAAATGTGAGATTCCCAGGCAAGAAGCTCCCAAGAAACGTATCGTGGCCGAGGTGAAACCAATGCGTATGACATACTCTGATGTTCTAAGTAAAATCAATAATCAAACTCAAAACTCTTCAACAAATGCAACGCAGCAGAATACTCTTAACTCCAATGCGACCAATCGTAATCAACATAAGTCGTCAGCAAAATCGTCAGCTAGTGATAATGGAAGCGTGTCTACGAACTTTTTAAACTCGCGACGTAATTTGGAGGAATTGTCTTCATTACGTACGTCGTCGAAGAAATCTCCAACTCATGATAATAAAGAAAATCAACAACAACAGCAGCAACAACAATTGATTAATAATAAAATTATCAATAGCAATGTGACAGCGGCCCATAAACGTTCTTCTGCAGGAACAGCATCTGCCGTTATTCATAATAATGGCAATGGCATTAATCCCAACTCCAATACAACAACTACATCACAAAGGCCATCGTCATCGGCAACAGCAGCATCAATAACTACAAATCAAAAGAACTCTATACACAATTCCAAAACAAATGCGAATGATTCACAACAACAGCAGCAGCAACAACAAAAGAAACGTACCAATAATAAAAACATCGACATTCAAATTAATGGAGGAGGTAAGTTTAAATCTGTTATCACCATAAATAATCATTTAAACCACTCAAACCAAATGGCAAAAGTCAAAGACTTTCTCTTTCTTATAAATTCTCTGATAGAACTAAGTAAATGTAAAAATAGAATTCAAGAATAACATATGAAAATAACTAGTGTAAAGGCTTAATTCCAATAATGGAAGCAACTTTTGACACTATCTTACGCACAAAAGTTTGCGCCCGGTAGGCTTTTCCTTTTCCTTTTTATGAGCTTAAATCGATTTTCGCAGACTATATTTGGTTTTTCGGATAAGCCGTCTTTTTGGATTTCGAAAAAGCCGTCTTCGAAAACTCAACTAAAGCTTGTCGAAAATCAATTTTACCCCTTAAAACTCTACTCTGACAAAAAAATTTTCATATGAAAGGCTCATGATATCTCAAAAAACTAATGATGCGATTCGATTCCCCCTGTCCGAATAAGGGTAAAACCGTTGAGTCCGGTAATTTTTTTCGACTACCACAGGATAATTTCTATTAATAGATCCATGTAAAAAATCAAGTTTGACTTTTTATGGTTTAATAACACAACATTTAGGGAAATCGATCTTCCAAGTTATGATCAGTACTTTTTTTTTCTTTTTATTATCTCCTTGGAACAATAGATTGAAATATGGCTGGATATCTGTATATATATTTTCACTTGATCTCTAACCTACCCTAAACCAACTTTTGTGCAATTTTTTGAACGGCTTTGTTCAGATATATCCGTTCAAGTTTACATTTTCAAGTTTAACTTTTGTCTCTTAGTTCTATCTATCAGTGCAAAAGCGAGAGTACACATTGACAAATTATTTAAATTACATTTTGTATTATCAGGAAAGAGTTACAACGACGCTCGTACATCTGTAAAGAATAACGGCAGCACACCAAACAACTCTACAGCTTCTGGAAATGTATATAATGCTACCAATAACACATTTGCCCGTAAAGCTAGTAAGTCACAAAACTCTGGCAGCAATTCATCATACGCTTCTTCGGGCAGCGCAGGACAACAGCGATCACGTTATCAAAATAATTCCAATGCATCGTACTCATATTCATCGACGAAGCGCAATCGTAACAATAGCTCATATGGGGCATCGTCATCGTTGAACAACTCCTCGTATAACCATGGATCCGATAGTAACCGCAATTATGAACTGGCAAAACGTTTTCTGCATGCCTGGTACACGTACACTTTGAAGATATTGATATGGCTATTCAACTTGGTCTATGATATTGTTGTGGTAGGCTGTAGCATTCTATACGATCGTTTGACTTCTGGCTATGAATACTGTCGAATATATGTGAAACAACTGTACAGAGATTTAAAACAAAATTCGAATAAACCTGGTATATGGTTTAAGAATACATGTCGACGTTTTGACGCAAGATTCTCGAAAAGTAGCAAGTGGGCAATATGGCGACGGTTTTATAAGAAAAGGCCGCCTGAGGCATCAAGTGAATCAACTAAAACTGGACGGTTACCACAAACTGGAGAAGAGGCAATGTATCAATTGTTAAATTGCAAAGGGAAAGATGCTTATAGGTAAGCAATTATCTTATCTTATGGCATATGAATTTTAATGTCTTTTTGTTTGTCTTTGTAGTATTTTGGGAGTTCCTCCAAACAGCTCACAAGAACAAATTCGCAAACATTATAAGAAAATAGCTGTTCTTGTACATCCGGATAAGAATAAGCAGCCTGGTGCCGAAGAAGCTTTTAAAGTTCTTCAAAGGGCATTTGAATTGATAGGTGAACCGGTAAATATTTGTTGGAACTTGAGATTTTAATTGTTTACAATATTTTTCATTAATATTGTTTCTCTTACTATTGTTCCTTAAGGAAAATCGTTTGTCATATGATCAAAGTTTGGCTGAAGCTCTTCATGCTGAAAAAGCTTGGACAGAACTTCACGATTTACTATCTCAATTGCAAACGAAAATTACCGAAGCTGCTAATACAATTAGGTAAGTAATAGAATACTTAATATTTCAGTTAAAAATATACATTTAAAGAAAAACAATTATCTAACCAAAATAATAATGTCAAGGAATAAATCACATTTCAGTAATATTTTTTGAAACATACTCTAATATGAAATGGTGGCTAAAAAATTGAGAACTTGACAGATTTTATAACTGCCAAAAAGTACTCCATCACAATTAAAAAGAAAGTGCTACTTTTTGTTGACCACAAATTTGCTTAAAAGCCAAGTCTAAGTTTGGACCAATGAAATAGCTAATATTGGTACAAACGGTTGTTAATTTGGGCTAACCGAACTGTGGTTATCCAGATTTTAATTTTATATAACCAATTAAACTTACATTAGAGGGGTATGCAGCAACAACGAGTTAACTCCAATTTTTATAATTGCTTGGAAAATAAAAAAATTGTTTAAAAATAAGGAATACATTTTAATCATCTATGAATTTGCCTTATTATTTGCCACGTACCACTACATGTTTTGGCCAAATTCCATTAAGATATTCGTAAAATTCGCAATTCTAGAGTCAATTTTATTCTGGAGTTAACTCCTGTTTGGCCCAAATAATTGAAAATTGCTTTCTTTTTAAAGTAAGGAAGCATTGAATATGGGCAATCTTATAGAAAATTGGTTTATTTCAAGAAAAGAACAGTATTAACTAAAATCTAAGCGTAAAAACACTCTTTGTATAAGTATAAGCAAAGTGGCGAAAATCGGGAAATTCGCTTACTGCAATACGCATTAAACGGATATAAAAGCGAATGTTCAACTAGCAGATGGATCAGTCGTTTAGAAGCCGGCCAAGTAACATCGCCACTGTTATCTTCATGCTGTTTTACGACAATCATTTGGGAAACAAAGAGTCACCTCCTGGAGTCAACTCCATGTTGCCCCAAACGAATGAAGCAGTTAACTCTTTCTAGCGGATACCTTGAGAACTGCCAATGGGAGATAAAGCATTGTTGAACCAAACGTAAGAATGATTTTTTCCCCCCAAAAAACTGTTGTTAACTCTGTTCGGCCTAAAAATGGAGTTAACTCGTTGTTGCTGCAAGCCCCTCATTTAAAGCCGTCTAAGGTCTCGTGCAATCAATCTACGAATACAATACTTTTTAAAATAGCTAATGCGAATTCTCCTTGCCATATTTTAAAAATATGTAGTAACGTTGTAAAAACCCATTTTTAGCCTTTTGACTTATTCATAACAATATTTATTTCGTATATACAGATGTAGTACTTGTGGCCTGCGCCATCCTCGTAAGATAACAGATCGTCCACATTATGCGGCTCGAGAATGTGCCTCTTGCAAGATAAGACATTCGGCCAGAGAGGTAATGATGAAATTGATACAAACATTAACTGTTATCTAAATATAACTGTTATTATCTTAATAGGGTGATATTTGGGCAGAAACTAGTATGCTGGGATTACGTTGGAAGTATTTGGCCTTAATGGAAGGCAAAGTATATGACATCACAGAATGGGCTAATTGTCAGAAGGGTGCATTGGCACACTTAGAACCAAATTCGCATATGGTACAATATCGCATTGTTAGAGGTGCACAGCAGCAGCAGCAGCAACAACAACAACAGCAGCAGCAACAAAAGCAACAAACACATCACCAACAACAGCAACACCAACAACATACTGGATCTCATTATCCCGGCGCAGGACCTGGTGGCAAATTTAAACGTGATAATATACCAACCAGGTGAGTGTATATTATTTTACAATTAGATATTTTTTTATAACGCAAACTTTATAAATGTATCATTACAGCGAGGCGTCTTTGCATGAGTTCCTTGACAATTTATACAGTGGCCAGCACCCTCAACAACAACAGAATACCTCCGCATATGCCGGTTCTAGCCGTCGACGTAATCGCCGTAATTAATTCATTTCATTTGAATTAACTCGTATGTCTGTCTTACCAATCGCGCCAATCCCCAAAATTTGCTTTAATCTCCTCTTCTCTGTTAATTTTTTTACATAATGTAATTTAATATAGTTTACCCTGTTTTTGCCATTTATTACAAAATATGTAGGTACACCTAAACGTTGTTTACATACATCACCTATTCTGTCGAATTTCTCTCGTTTTTTTTTTTTTTTTGTTAATATTTATTATTAACTTTCTGCTTTTCAATTTTTGTTTATAAAGCTTTTTTTAGTTTATAATAACTTTGTTTAATACAAAACTATATGTATTGATTTTACAATATTTAGTTTTTACTATAAATATACCTATGTTAGTAATTTTTACCAAAATCATCTGCAACTTCAATTAATGAAGCAAAAAAACTTAAAAAAAAACATCCACTTATTATATTTAATAAAAAAACAAACAATTCAAACTCAATATTATTAAATTACAATTACATTTAAATGTAGTGTTAATGATTACTCATAAATGTAACTCTTATTAAATTAAACATTGAAAACAAAAATGTTCATAATGCAGTTCATTTTTAATGTCTTTCAAAATAAAGAACGCAGAAATAAATTTGTACTTGTTTATTTTTTTTTTCTTGCACTCCATCGCAAGTTTCGAATTACAAATCTGGTGCAAACCGGCCAATGTTAAGGTGCAGTCACAATAGACTATACGTTTATAGTGTAGCACACTCGTTAAGAATGCTTTTTATAAACAAAAATCATTCTTCTATTGAAAATAATATGAAAATGCACTTCATTGATCGAAATTTGATAATAACGTGACCTTTAGAAAATTACTTAGGTTAAGGTTAAATCGAAATTCACAAACGGGTTGAGCTGGGTTACAGGCAGATGACCATAGTGTCTTCATGTATGTTACGCTCAATGTACCTACTTTATATACATAAAGCAAAAATTCGACCATTTTTTTTTACATTTGATTGTCTTTATAATGATGATTTCATTTCTAAACTTTCGTTAAATTTTTCAGTTTCTATCTACCTTCGACTAAACACATAGTTTAGTAGTTAGTGAACATTTCATTTTCAAAGTTGTTATATAAAGAAAAGAAAATTTTCATAAAAAAATCCAAATTTTGGCAAGGGGTTAGTTAACCTATACATTTTTTTGAACAAAAGTATTTTTTTCCGCATTTTGCCGCAGCAGCAGTGTTTTTAGATAGTGCTTCAAAACTGTAATAGTTTGACATGACTTTTGCCTATCGTTGGCTCACCTGTTTTGATATAAATTGAATAAAATGAAAATTCGACCAGTTTTCATAGACTTTTTTACGCTCATTTCTCGACAAAAAATTAATTACGTAATAACAGTCAAATGATCATATTTTAGGAGACAATCCCATTTAAAACAATAGAGTTTTTTTTTACCAAAAATCCAAATTTTGGCAAGGTGTTAATAAACCTTTAAATTTTTTTGCACAAAAATATTTTTTTTTTTCTGAATTTCGTCGCATTGTCTTTGTGATTAGATAGTACTACAAAAATGTAATAATTTGGCATGACTTTTGCTTACCGTGGGCCCACCTATTTTGATATAAAATGAAAATTCGACCAGTTTTCTTTGACTTTTTTAAATTTATTTTATGCTGATTTCTTGATAAAAACGATAAATTAATTACTTGATAACACTCAAATCATAATTTTTTAGCAGTCTATGTCATTCAAATAAAAAAAACAAAATTTAAAAAAAATCTAAATTTTGGCAAGGGATTAACCTATATATTTTTTTGAACAAAAATATTTTTCTGCGAATTTCTCCGTAGAGGCTTTGTTTTAAGATAGTGCTTAAAAAATTTAACAATTTAAAATGACTTTTGCCTGTCGTGGTCGCACTTGTTTTTGATATAAGTTGATTAAGCAAAAATTCGACCAGTTTTCGTTGAATTTTGAATGTCTTTATTATGCTGATTTCTTGATAAAAACGAAAGATTAACTGGTTTATAATACACAAATGATCATATTTTTGCAGTAAATGCCATTAAAAACAAAAAAAAAAAAATCAAATTTGGGCAAATGGTTAACCTACATATTTTTTGCACAAAAATATTTTATTCTAAATTTCGCTGCAGTGGCATTGTTTTTAGATAGTGCTTCAAGAATGTAGTAGTTCGATATCACTTTTGCCTATCTTGGGCCCACCTGTTTTAGTAGAAATTGAATAAAGCGCAAATTCGACTAGTTTTTTTTACTTTTGATTGTCTTTATAGCGTTGATTTCTTAATTAAAACGAAAAATTAACTGGTTTATAATACACAAATAATTAATTTTACAAGTCTATGCCATTATAAACAAAAGAAAATTTTTATAAAAAAAAAAAAACAAAATTTTGGCAAGGGGTTATATTTTTTTGAACAAAAACATTTTTTTACGGATTTTTTTCACAACGGCTTTGTTTTTAGATAGTGCTACAAAAATGTAATAATTTGGCATGACTTTTGATTACCGCAAGCCCACCTGTATTGATATAAATTGAAAATTCGACCAGTTTTCTTTGACTTTTTAAATTTTTTTTATGCTGATTTCTTGACAAAAACGGAAAATGGATTGCTTTATAATACTCAAATGATCATATTTTAGCAGTTTATGCCTTAATAAACACATGAAAATTAAAAAAAAAAAAAAATTAATTTTGGCAAAGCGAAAATTTGACCAGTTATTATTATCAATCTTCGATAATGTGTGTGTAGAAGTGTATATTTAAGTATTTTTATTTCTTATACAAAAATATCATAAAAAATTAAAATAAAATTCGACCACTTTGTTGAGGGTATCTCTTTGACTTTGTTGTTATCTTCAGGCTACACAGATTAAATACCTTTCAGTATACATATGTTGATGTTAGTTTGTTCCGAAACTGAATGATCGTAATACTTATCGAGAAAATATTATGAAACCCTATACTAAAAAGTTTCTTTTTATTTAAAAAGGTATGGAAAAAGGTCAGTCATTTTTTTTTTGTCATAATTACATCTTCGAGGTTTCATTGAAATAACAGGAGCCCAGAATAGTAAAGTAGCATCGACAATTTAATACTTTCAGGAGCCCAGAATAGTAAAGTAGCATCGACAATTTAATACTTTCACCTAAAAGTAGGCAAAATTTCTGCTGCGTGTTTAAAACCATACAGGGCGGTCCGAATAAACTAAATCTTACAATTACAACCAAAGGTATACTTTTAGGCGCTACATGAACAGGGTAATCAAACCTGGAAACAAATATTATCTGCTTGATTCTGGTCGCCTGGTAATTTGTCGAATGTTGAAACTGTCAAATCGTAACCGATTTGTGTATGTATGTATTTATTAGGAGGAAACGTGACAAACATTTTTGTTCTTACTTTGTAACTGTTGGTTAATAGAAGTTTGGTACAACTTATGTTCTACATATTTAGTACAATTTATTTCTTTTTGCATAAATTATTTACTTTTTGATAAAAACTTATGTACTTTTTGGTACAACTTATGTAATTTTTTCTACAATGTGTGTACTTTTTGATACGTTTTTGTAATGTCTGTTGCACTTTAAATACTTTTTGATACACCTTATATGGTGTTTGCTACAACTTATGTTTATTTTGTTGTAGTTTATGTACTTTTTGATACAAGTTGTGTACCTTTAAGTATAACTAATGTTCTTTTTGGTAGACGTTGTGTACTTTTTTTTTATAATTTATATATTTTTTGGTTAGTTGTACCGCTGATATGAAAAATTGATTTCTAAAATTGTTGGCTTGGTTAAAAGTTTTTTTTTTATATTTGCTTCTGTTATAATGTTCATCAAATCTAGTTTTGCTTCCGATTTTTCATATTCATTCATTTCCAATTATATCTATTGTGAACAAATGACCTATCTAATGCATTCAGTGTTTCGTCCGGAATCTTGCAAATACTGGCTGCACTTACACTTAGGTGGTAAGTAGGGTGTTCAAAACCGAAAACCGACTAACCGATTTTTACTCCGAAACCGTATGCCGTTTTCTTCAAAAATGTCAATTTCGAATACCCGGTTTAACCGGTTTTTTTGTGTCGGTTAACCGGTTTTATTTTTACAGAACATTAGCAGTTTAATTATGGGCAAATCGGCATAAAAGGTTGTTTATGCTTATCCGATATTCTTTGAGCAAATCTCAAAAGGTGCTTTATGAAATTGCCTTACGAAATACGAAAATTTGTTTGGAAAATGTTGCTAGATGTTTCCTCTCTTCTTAAAATGGGTGGAACTTTAAATATACCAATCGCGAAAAGCGCTTAATTTGCGAATCCCATACAATATTTGTGCAATCACTAAAATATGTTTGGGATCTCACCTCGGAATGAGAGGGAAGCCGTTAATATTCATATGGACAACTTTAAATGCAGTTATATATGTCATCCGTAGCATAATGGTTAGAACACGCGACTACCATGCAGGAGATTTATGGTCCGATTCTTGTTACAAGTCTTCATCTAAAAATTTTCTTTGATCGCCGGCACCCTCTATGTTGTCGACAGCACTTTCGCAGTATAGTGTCAATCGGCATGTCTAGCAAAAGCTTCTCAAACAGTGACGATAAACAAGTAGGTGCCGTTAGTTGTGAATTCAAAACTAAAAAGCGTATTAATTCACAACAACTCCAGAAGCTATCCCATTCATGGGGAAATTAAGGAAATTAAGTAAGTAATTCAAAACAAGCTACGTGTAAAATGTGAGTAATTAAAATCCTATATATAATATGTTAAGTTAAAATTCAATAATTACTTCTGTTTGGATGAGTTGGATATAAATTGAAGCAAACTGAATTCAAAAGCTCTAATTAATTGAAAGGATTAAGGTATCGATATTCATATTTTTTCATATTTATTTGTATATGTGGTATTATTTTACAATTTCTGAAAAACCGAACGAAACCGGTTTATCCGGTTTTTTGTTAAACCATGTATTTGGAAACCGAATTTTTGAAAAAAGTGTTTTTTTCGAATAAACCGAAACCCGTTTTTCAGAAAAATTCAAGTTTTTTAACACTATAGTGGTAAGACAACTGTCCTAAGATCCTCAATTATGACTCAACGGGTGGAAACAGGTGTGTTGAGTTCACTTTTTACTATACCCAGTAGGAAGTGTCTGCAAGACATCCTCAAGGATAGGTGCATGACCGTAATAAATCGTTGATGACATTTAGGGGACCGTCCATACAAATCATCGACGAAATTTTCATACAAGTGACAAGTACATACATTTTTCAAATTTTGTCTTGAGGACAGCGTTGACGACAAAGTCTTGTATGATGAAACTTCCTACTGGGTAGGTACTTTTTTTCCAACACGTAATTCAAATGGGACCGGCCATAGTGGTTAGAACACGCGACTACCATGCGGGAGATCGCAGGTTCAAACCTGGCTCCAGTCATCTTAAAAAGAAAAAAAAAGAAAAGAAAATTTTCTTTCATTGTCGGCTCCCCTCGAATGTTGGTGACAGCAACTTCGCAGTATTAAGCGTCGATTCAATCGTCGTGTCTAGTAAGAGCTTCTCAAACTGTGACGTTCGCATTCGTCAATAAACAAGTAGGTGCCGTTAGTTGTGAATCTAAAAATAGGAAGCGTGTTAATTCACAACAACGCGAGAAGCTATCCCATACCTCATTCATGGGGTGCAAAGGGAAATTAAGTTTAAGTAATTCAATGCCGCCTTATAAATACCTAAGTAATTCTCGAATCTAAAAAAAAAAAAATTGGGATGCCGGCCAACAGTTAACCACAAATTAGGGTTTTAACACTTAGGTACGTTCTTCGTCTGGCAAGTTTAAGATATCGGACTTTGTCGGAGTGTATTCCATATCATTGTAAGATTATTCTTATTTCCTTATCGCTTGAATCTGAATCGGACACAAAAATATTTTTTTCATAAAACACAATTAAAATCAAAATACACAAATCAACAAATGTTACATCAGCTGTTGTTATTTCTTTCATGTTATCGATTACTAGTCGACGTCGTCTCATGGTAGTTACAGAATATCGAAATAGCATTGATGTGACGACAATGTTGACATAAAAACGGCGACGATGTCGACGGCGACAACGGGAATAGAAGTGAATATCTACGTACCACACCATTTCTTTTATAAAACTTAAACAAACGATGATATATTTTTATGTTAACCACTTGTTTCACTACCTCAATACAAAAACATTACATCATTGGTTATATATCAGCTATATGTTTCAAAACATATTATTGCTTACTTAACGCATAATCTGTAGTTCCAACATCAACTTGATTTAAATTAAACAACAATTTTTTAAACATTCAATATAAATTTATATTTATTTATATATTTTCTTAAAACTTATATAATTAAAATACAATACAGTTTTCATAGTTCTTCTCTTTTTTCATTCATTTCAAATTAAAACACTTTATAAACAACTAAATAATAAAGTTACGACGACGACGACGACGTATGCCTTTAAGATTTAACAACTAAAATTACTTTTTGTTTAAAGTTACAGCTTAATGTTAAGCAGCAGTAAAAAAAAATAATTATCTGTGTAAATAAAAACAATTTAATTTACATACATACTTATGTTTGCATAAAACAAGAAGAGTTGTTTACATTTTAAAGATAATGCATAAACCTAGCTAAACTGATATTAATAAATTTAATTATAACATTACTAACTAAGCTAAAAGATTAACACTTAACAATGTAATGTAATAATAAACAATTAAATTAGAATAGAAAATTTATAAAAAAAATACAATATTGTGTTCTCTAATTGTTCTTTATTAATTAATTAGTTTATATTAGTTAATATTTTATCAGCACATTGAAATACCACTTAAAACGTTGTATACGTTGTTTATACAATATATATTAAATTTTTGTTGTTGTTAAGTTTTTCTTTGTTAAAAAATAACGCAGTTTATGACTAGTTGTTTTATTTATTTATTTTTTTTTCTTCATTTTTAAGATGAATTTTTCGTCGGTTTTGTTTATTACACTGTTTTAAAATCTTTTAAAGATTTTACTTGATTTTGACAGACACACATATAAAACTGCTTTGAAATGTTTAACACTTATAACATGTAGTAACATCAATTTAACATTTTGCTTTTAGATTTTATGTTAACAATATTTTTTCATTACAAAAACAAAAGTTCAAAAATAGTATAACACCTACCAAATGTACATATTCATATTCGTAAGGTTTGGTTTCAAATCATACAAAAAAATTCAACGTTTAACAAGTAGTCATGTTTTTTGTGCAATGATTATGATATTCTTGCTATACTTTATTGTTTGTGAAAATGATTTGTAAGATATTTGGCAAATTTTATTTTTGTTTTTTTTTTTTTTAATTATAATTATAGCAAAATTTGTTATAGGATTTGTATAACATTTGTCAATTTGTATTGTTATGCACAATAACGTGTGTGTTGGTGTGTGTGAGTTTGGTAGTTACCTTACGATTCTTTATTAATAATTAAACTATATCCGTTGATAATTTCAATACATTTAAAAAAATATATTATATATATGCATGTATATTAATATATGTAACTAAAGTACTCGTCGTATTTATGCGAAATACTAATTATGTATAACAGGTACAATAAAAAATATATATATATATTAATTAAAAATTAGTTCAGACATATAGTATGTGTATACAAAATCTTATAAATAATTAATTTTGAATTTTATTACAATTTTCAGTTTTTGTTATTTCTAATGCAAATATGTGTTTTTTTTTTGTTTGTTTGTTTTCTTCTTGAAATTATCTTTTAAAGATTTTTTTAAGTCGAAAAATTTATGTTTCTTGTGTAAAATTCTACTTTACACAATAAACCATTTTGGTATTTAAAAAAAAATATTAACAAAAGATCAATGAATCATATTCAAATACATGCATAGTTGCGGTAGGTAGCTCGATGGTATCTTGCTATGAGTTCTTCTAAATGTCAAAACGTACACGATAGTTTTTATAAGCAGTTGCGCTTTGAAGTTTGGATTGAATATTAGATAGGCCAGGAATTCGTTTTCTAGCTAACGAAAAAAAAACTATGCTTTACTAAGCTTAGTTTACCAACAAATCTCCTCGAAAAAAGCGAGCTTTGAGGTAAAAAAAGGGAATTGTGGGAAAAAAATATTCTCCATTCTCATGTTAACGGTCAATTTCAAATTCAAATTGATGTTGGGCATTTACATATTTGACATATTTGTAGATATAAAGCGTGTCCCAACAAGAACGCAATTTTTAAATCTGGCAACATTCGAAGTGTCATTGTTTGACATTTGAACAATTGTTATTGTTTGCTAGTAGAAGGTACGAGTTTAGTAAAAATGGAGCGCTACACGAATGAACTACGCATTCTCATTGTGAATTGTTTTACCAAAATGGTGAAAGTTTTGCAGCTACAGTTCGCATATTGCGATCAATTTGGGGTCACAATTATGCTCCAAAAGAGTCAAATGTAAAGAGATTAATGGATAAATTTGTCGAAACTGGGTCTGTTAGTGATGTAAAGACAACAACGCGCCATCGACCAGGTCGATCGACCGAAAATGTCGCAGCTGTACGAAATGATGTCGCTCAAACTCCATCCACCTCAATTCGACACCGACTCAGCAAATTGGTGTCTCCAAATCCACTATGCAGCGAATTTCGACGAAAGATTTGCTTCTTCATGCATACAAAGTTCAATTGACTCAGGAACTGAAGCCAGCTGACCATAGACAGCGAAGGGAGTTCGTTAATTGGGTATTGGAGAGACAACATGAAAATGCTGATTTTGCAGCTAAAATCATCTTCAGTGACGAGGCCCATTTCCATCTTGATGGCTTCGTCAATAGGCAGAATTGTCGCATTTGGGGTGAGGAAAATGCTCGAGTGATTCACGAGAAGCAAATGCATCCTCAACGTGTCACTGTGTGGTGTGGTTTTAGGGCTGGAGAAATCATTGGACCTTTTTTTTATGAGGCAGGTCAAGCGCAAACAATCAATGGTGTTCAGTATCGTGAAATGATAACCAGTTTTTTCTTGCCTCGAATTGAAGAAATGAATGTGGAGGGCATGTGGTTCCAACAAGACGGTGCCACATGTCATACAGCTAGAGAAACAATTCAATTGCTGCATCAGTCATTTCCCGGTCGTGTTATTTCGCGTTTTGGAGAACAGAATTGGCCGCCTAGATCGTGCGATTTAACACCATTAGATTTTTTCTTTGGGGTTTTTTGAAGTCGATTGTTTCGCGAATAAGCCGACGACGACTCAAGCCTTAAAAGAGGAAATTGGACGCCGCATTAATGAAATACCGCAGCATTTATGCGAAACGGTCATTGAAAATTTCATTAAAAGATCGCGTGCATGCCAGCAAAGCCGCGGCGGCCATCTGCACGATATATTGTTCCATACATAACCTCATTCTGTCTACTTTACGATATAATAAAGTGTCACGTTTTTATTAAAATATCTGTGTTTTATTTCAAATTTAAAAATTGCGCTCTTGTTGGGTCAACCTTTGTATCAACTGATGATGTACCACATTGCATCAATTCGTCACAAAGGGGTCTGAAGATGAACTCGTCATGGAGTTCGAAACGCGTCATCCTATTGCGTGACAATGAATTGACCATTAATATCAACAATAAAAAATCTTTTCTGATCGTTTAGCCAAAGTATCGAATGATACACTAACACAAATTGATAAATAATCATTGCGATCGACAAACTCTCTTGAAAGAGTTTTGGTTTTGATATTTTCACAATCAATTATTACCCAATTTCCTATGCTGCCTAAATTAAGCTTTAGACTTTTTTTCGTACTTTCCTATAGGGTTCTAGACAACAATGGATTATTTTAACAGTATTTTGACGAATATCAAACTATTTAATATAAATGACGATTTTGAAAAATAAAAAGCAGTGGTTAATATAAAATCTTCTGGCCTAAAACATTACCTTGTTGTACTCGGGCAAGCTATGTGAACACCCTAGATCAAGCGGCGTACGTTTGCTCCTTACCACAGAAGCTATGAATGCTCTTATTACATGGCAGCCATATTTAGATAAGATTGTATTCATTCACCTTTCCACTAGTAAACGTTATATTCCGTGCACCCAAGTTTTCGAGAGAGTTTCTAGAGAAAAAGAAAACTCTACAGCCTTCTCGATAGGACAATAAAACCCTAAATTGAAATTGAATGAAATAGCAGACACTCTAAAGATATCAACTGAAAGTGTACATCATATCATTCATGAATATTTATTTGGGTATGAGAAAGCTCTGTGCAAAGTGGGTGCCGCGCGAGGTCACTTTGGACCAAAAACAACGACGAGTTGATGATTCGGAGCAGTGTTCGGAGATGAGCAAGCGTAATAAACCCGAGTTTTTGCATCGATATGTGACAATGGTTGAAACATGGCTCCATCATTTCACTTCGAAGTCTAATTGACAGTCATCCGAATGGACTGCATACGATGAACCCGCTCTAAAGCGATGAAAAACGCAACAGTCGGCTGGCAAGGTTATGGTCATTGACTACCTTGGAAAAGGAAGGACCATCAACAGCGACTACTACATAGCGTTATTGGACCATTTGAAGGACAAATTCGCCGAAAAAGAAAACTAACAAAACTTCTGGAAGACTACGAGCGCTGCAGAAAAAACAAAACTTTAATTCATTAAAGTAACTGTTTGACATGACCAAGGTAAAAGTCGAATGGATGTGCAAAGAGGATGAGAATATCTACAAACTGGAAAATGGGAGCAAAGGCCGCGTTGGTTATTCCAGCGGCAAACCAGGTGGTACCAATACCATCCACCCATCCAAGCGAAAGAGGTCTATGGAAGCGACTGTGTCCACACTTACCAGCTCAGCGATACCTGATTGTTCCGAAAGTAGCATGGACTCATTCGACAACAGTACAGATAGTCCTTGGGTGGATGACAATGCAGCATTAACGAACAAAAGGAAGCATAACTCAACAGGCATTGCAAGACGCCTTGTTACAAGCTCAAAGTTATCATCACACGGAGCGGCAACGATGTGCCGTCAGCTTTCCGCTGAGGGCATTAAAATCCCAACCCAATCTTCACAAGGTTATCTTCAAGGAAGCTGCTCGGGTGAAGAAGTACTTGGTAAGCACGCTTTATCTGGAGAAGTGGAGCATGCACTTTGGCGGCAAACACATTGAAAGCTTTGGATATCAGGGCGAGGTCGTCAAAAATGAATCTGAAGAAATTAAGTTGACAGCACTCAAATTGAAAGATGGAAAAGCTCAAACAATCGCAGAAAGTCTCCGGAATGTGTTAGATGAGTTCAATCTGTGGGGATCAAACGAGATGATTGTTGCCGATACAACAAGCGTGAATACCGACAAAAAGACAGGCGTTGTAGTTCGACTGCAGCAAATGTTCGAAGAGAAAGGTCACCCCAAACCCAAGTTCATCAGTTGCCAGCACCATGTGCTGGATCGCGTTCTTCGCGTTGTCATGGACGATGAGCTTAATGGGTCAACTAAATCACCAAACATCGAGTACTTCTTTATGCAGGATTCGATGTGCAGTTAGGATCAATTGAAAGCAGCCTTCAGATAAGGTAAAACTGAGATTAAGGAAACAGGCGGCTGAAAAGAAGTTTCTCTTCCATCTCACTCGTGTCTTATGTCACTTCACTGAGAGGAGTGATTTCGCTTTTGTAAAGTTTAAAAAATACATATATTTCTGTAAATTTATGACGTACATGTTTATGACATTATCCACAGAAAGTTACGCGGACAATTTTTAAAGTAAGGTAACAAAACAAATTTCAAACATTTTCAGAAGTGTGAAAACGTATTTTTTTTTTTTTGTAAAATGCAATATCAATAAGTACTTAGAGCATTATTTATAAAAATTTATAAATGATTTATAGAACAATGAAATTGCTGTCTATAAAACGTTTATTAAATGTTAATGAATAAGGCTGTTAATCTTAAAACGAGATTTTAGCTTTTTTATAGGTTGGTAGCTTTGAAGTTACTAAACAAATTAGTAAACATGTTTACAATCATATCCCCGAAATATGGAATATTTATATAACAATCTGCCTCGAAAAGGAAAATAATATGTATGTCCCAATTCCAAAGAATAAGATGCCTATCCTATAATTTGGAATACTTTTACTGTTTAAAATATAAGCGAGTACAAATACCGATATACGCACACAACTGCGATATCGTTTCGAAATATATGGGACGAAATAAATAACGTTCATTGTTCGCCATAACGTCCTCTAATTCAAATTGCATAACATCCACTTGCCTGGGATTCTGGCGCCACATGTCTGCATGTATTTAATATGATCTTTCAAAGTCTAATATTTTTGTGTTTTTTTTTAGCACAGTTTTTCTTAAGAAGCTTGGGGTTTCCTGTTGGATTAGTTGTTTGTTTTTTTTTTGCAAACTGTTGCTGTTTACTTTCACCTTTAGATTCTAGCTATAAAACCATTATATGGTTATATTTACTCTTGTTTTTGTTTTCTTGTTGTTTTCACAGTAGTCTGAGGTAGAGTTGTTCCATTTACATACATTTTTTTTGTAACCATGCGCAGTTACGCAGATACTATGTATGTAATAGTATGTTTGTGTGGGTTTTTTTTTGGGTTTCAAGAAGATCTTCAAGTTCGTTCCAAAGCTTCATGTATTACACGATTGCTTTGCCGTGAACTAGTTTTTTTTTTTAAATCTTTGTGTTCCCTGCGAAAAGTGCCACCAATTTAATGGGAGGGGGCGGGTCATGCTCCAACCATTTTTACCAACCGTTGGCATTCGTTATGGCTTCCAATTTAGCCTTGGCCATAGCTGCCGCTGTGACGGCCACCGCTGTGGAGCCATTTATAACTGGCGGATGTTGTTGCTTACCAGCAGCAACAGCGGCCGCTGCTGCAGCAGCCGCCAGGAGAGAAGCTGAAGAGGTGGGCATAAAATTGACATTGATATTGATGGGATGTACGACTGGCATGCTGGTGAAATTCTTCTCCAGGAGATCAATACCATTGAGGAACGGTATCAGCACATTGTAGTCAACATTTAGCGGCACGTAATATGTTCCCTGGCTGTGTAGAGCAAAGATGGGTACGGCGAAACTACGTGTTGGCAGTGGGGCGGTGGTACTGGTGGGAGCACTCAAGTGCGTTTTGCTGCTGTGAACCAAAGAACCCGAAGACGTTGTTTCGGTCTTAATATCACTAAATGGAGCAAATGGTTTCTCTTCCCGCCCGACAGATGTGAGCAGGCCCGTGTTGGTAGTTCTCGCAGAGGGTGTCACTCTCACGTCCGCTTCATCTAAGGCATTCT
Source organism: Muscina levida (assembly GCA_964034835.1). Taxonomy (NCBI): domain Eukaryota; kingdom Metazoa; phylum Arthropoda; class Insecta; order Diptera; family Muscidae; genus Muscina; species Muscina levida. The sequence continues at coordinate 110,320,840 of OZ035880.1, forward strand.
CGTTGTGACCACTGACAGCTGCTGCCGCCGCCGCTGCCGCCTCGGCAAGTTTACGTTTTTTCGCCATGATGGGTGCTATTTCAGGCTCAGTTCCATCTTTTGAATGATCGGAATGGGCATGAGGGTTTTCACTCTGTAGCATTGGCGGGGCAGGGCAATGTTCACTGGAGGTTTCTTCGTCGTGCAGCTCGTGGTTAAAACGCTCTTTGATGTGATTTTTGTACTTGTAGTTGTTGTTGTGCTCAATATCATGCGAAGATTCGGAGAAGTTGCGCATACGCCCCTGCAACAGACTGTCCTGATGATGATGATGATGGCCCAGGTGGGCGTGGTGATGGTGGTTGTGGTGGTGGGCGAGCAATGTATCTCTCGGTGGGGGCGAATGCATGTTAGAGGTGTCCGTGTGCAGCAAAGGTTCACGAGATGAATCAAAATCATGGTTGCTTGAGTCCGTGTGATGATGCAGCGATGCTGGAGCAGTGGATGTTATGACGGGGGCCTGGTGAGGCTGTTGCTGGGCGGATGTACTACCACCGCCAGTAATATTACCGCCGTTGGCATTGGTAGAGCTGGTGGCATTATTGGAGGTGATCACTGAACCTCCCGACGAAGAGGTGGTTGAATTACTGATGATATTGTTGTTGCTGGCATTGGCGGTCGTCGCTCCTGACGCATTATGATGCGATTCATTTTCACTGTTGTCCAATTGGCTGCCAGTGCCGACATTATTACGCTGCAATTGATTCAAATGATTGCGAAAACTAAGATCTTTTACATCATTATGATCATTGCTATGTTCGATGTCTGAGGTGCCCAACATGTCACGCAGCTGGCACAAAGGCGGCACTGGATGAAATGTTTGATGGGGACTGCCACTTGAGGCGCTGACATTGTCGGCGGTGTGACAACCACGGGAACGGAAACAATCATCTGAAAAAAGAAATCATAGATTCAGTTACTTGTCTTAACATCATCATCAGTAGATTCGCACTTACTCTTCATGATCTCATCGCAATGCTCCTGCAGGCGGGCTAAGAGACGATAACAGAATTCTTGCATTTGACTGTCATAGAGAAATTTGGCCGCCTCCTTCATACAGTCCGTGTAGCCCATGCGATAGTCATTTTCCTTTTGCATACACTCACTTTGCAGGTGCTTCAGATGACGTATGGCCATTTCGATGATTTCGGTTTTTTCTATGCGACCACGCCCCTTACGTTGATATTGCGGTGGGATAAGGCGTGAAAGGTCAGCCAGACATGAATTCATCCGATCTCGTCGTCTTTTCTCAATAATACGATGTGACAGAGGATCTTGCTACAATAACGAGAGATGAAACAAAATAAAACAGAGAAATAAAGAGTAAGTTAGGTTATGCGACAGTAAGGAATCTCTATATATAAGTATATATATTGATATAGTTTATGAGTAACGTAATAACAAAAACCAAAACCAATTAATGATATTGTATAGAGTTTAAGTTTATTTGAGAATAATTGTGTGTCTGTTTTCGATATAAATCGTATATTATTCGTATTAAGGATGGCAAAAATTAAGGCGTAAGGTAAGGAACATAAAAATTTGTGAAAAAAAAATATTTGTACTTTTATCAATTGGAAGTTGCAATACTACTCTAAATCGGATAAGGCCAAAGCCAACAAAGGGCAACAAGTTAAAATATATGAAATACTGTTGGTGATCACGCAATGAGCGACATTACTGAGCGGTGCCGCTCTAGAATAGAACTTGTTCTAATTTTTTGATGTTTTATGAAAATGTAACAAAAATATAAAAATTTAAATTAAATATTAACAAGGTAAAATTATAAAATTATAAAATTATAAAATTATAAAATTATAAAATTATAAAATTATAAAATTATAAAATTATAAAATTATAAAATTATAAAATTATAAAATTATAAAATTATAAAATTATAAAATTATAAAATTATAAAATTATAAAATTATAAAATTATAAAATTATAAAATTATAAAATTATAAAATTATAAAATTATAAAATTATAAAATTATAAAATTATAAAATTATAAAATTATAAAATTATAAAATTATAAAATTATAAAATTATAAAATTATAAAATTATAAAATTATAAAATTATAAAATTATAAAATTATAAAATTATAAAATTATAAAATTATAAAATTATAAAATTATAAAATTATAAAATTATAAAATTATAAAATTATAAAATTATAAAATTATAAAATTATAAAATTATAAAATTATAAAATTATAAAATTATAAAATTATAAAATTATAAAATTATAAAATTATAAAATTATAAAATTATAAAATTATAAAATTATAAAATTATAAAATTATAAAATTATAAAATTATAAAATTATAAAATTATAAAATTATAAAATTATAAAATTATAAAATTATAAAATTATAAAATTATAAAATTATAAAATTATAAAATTATAAAATTATAAAATTATAAAATTATAAAATTATAAAATTATAAAATTATAAAATTATAAAATTATAAAATTATAAAATTATAAAATTATAAAATTATAAAATTATAAAATTATAAAATTATAAAATTATAAAATTATAAAATTATAAAATTATAAAATTATAAAATTATAAAATTATAAAATTATAAAATTATAAAATTATAAAATTATAAAATTATAAAATTATAAAATTATAAAATTATAAAATTATAAAATTATAAAATTATAAAATTATAAAATTATAAAATTATAAAATTATAAAATTATAAAATTATAAAATTATAAAATTATAAAATTATAAAATTATAAAATTATAAAATTATAAAATTATAAAATTATAAAATTAAAAAATTAAAAAATTATAAAATTATAAAATTATAAAATTATAAAATTATAAAATTATAAAATTATAAAATTATAAAATTATAAAATTATAAAATTATAAAATTATAAAATTATAAAATTATAAAATTATAAAATTATAAAATTATAAAATTATAAAATAATAAAATTATAAAATTATAAAATTATAAAGTTATAAAATTATAAAATTATAAAATTATAAAATTATAAAATTATAAAATTATAAAATTATAAAGTTATAAAGTTATAAAATTATAAAATTTTAAAGTTATAAAATTATAAAATAATAAAATTATAAAATTATAAAATTATAAAATTATAAAATTATAAAATTAAAAAATTATAAAATTATAAAATTATAAAATTATAAAATTATAAAATTATAAAATTATAAAATTATAAAATTATAAAATTATAAAATTATAAAATTATAAAATTATAAAATTATAAAACTATAAAATTATTAACCTATTAAAATATAAAATATAAAAAAATATAAAATATAAAAAATATAAAATATAAAAATAAAAAATATAAAAATGTAAAAAAATATAAATATATAAAAGTATAAAAATACTTTGTACTCCTAATTTCGTTCAAAATAAGACTGTTGTAAAAAAGGAAAGAACTTCGTATAAATTTTATTTAAAATATTAAATTCTAGAAATATGTTTTTTCAATACATATAAATACAAATCTTAGTACATGGCCTCATTTTCGTCTCGTCTAATTCGAATAATATAACGATTTATTGTGTAAGTAAGTGTCGATCTAATATCATACTAGTTTTAATCGTTTTTTATTGGTTCTTTCTATCTATTGTCTATTATTTATAACAAAATATTCATTTTCAAACAATTTCCAGGGTTTCTCTCTTTATGGTGCGATGATGCAGAACATTTCTATGTAGATCCTTGGCAACCGTCGTTGTCGATGACTACTACGAGGCGTTGGTCCCCCTAGGTTATAAGAGGCAGTAACAGAGGTGGCGTTTTTCTTAGTGAAAGCGTGCTTACACATAAATATCTAGATATTTTATATTAAAATTTCACTTTTCACCCTACTACTGCTGCACTTTGGTTAGACAGAAATGTGTAAAGAATTGTGTTTTAATAAATTACTGTTATATATAGTAAATATTTACCCTCGATGTTTTATTACGTCTTCCGGTGGCATATTCTGCATCATCCTCACTGTAGGCGGTGGTGGTGTTTGTTGAGAAATTTAAACTAGATTCTGTGCAATAAGGAAAACTGGAAACTGCTGCATCACTGTAATTTTTTAGGTTTTGTTGGTCGGTTTTGGTAATGGAGGACAGACAAGTAGTCAAGTAGTAGTTTGGAATTTTATGATTTGGTTTTTATTTATTTTGGTGGTTTATGTAAAAAGAATAAAAAGGAAAAACAAATAGTTTAGTTCAAATGTTTTTTTTTTTACAAAGTTTATTAATAAAAAATCTTATTAAGGTAATACGTATAAAACAATATTATCATAAATGTAAAGGAGAAGATCGGCCATCTTTTTGAGGGGGTGGGTGGGGGAGGGACGAAGAGGGCTCTCCAGAGAAACACACACACACACACAGATACACTCAAGGCTCAGCATTACACCAGGGCCATAGTGAATTCATTTGTCCTGTTAGCTTTAGGGACAAAACAATATACAGTTTGATCATCAGAGCACCAAGGGGATTTTCTGAAAGTTACTCCTTGTTTTTCTGTTAGGGAGCCATAGGACGACCATGTCACAGTAGTCTTATAAAAAATGAAAAAAATATTTACATATATCACATATATAACATTATTTAATACGAATACATCGTGCTGTCATCATGCGAACCGGAAACTCAGTCAGAATATCACCAGCAACTTGAGTCTAAATATGCCTAAACAAACTATAGTTTAAACATAAAGTTGCCGAAGCTATCCAGCTGAAATCAGTTCATATGTAGCGTACCAAAAACAAGATTTTCGAACATACCTTTGTTTTTCTATTTTTTTGGAAAGAAAGAAAACTAAGCTATTCACCAAAAGGAAAAAAAATAAAAATTTTTAACAAAAACAAATATAGTTCTCGTTCATAGGACCAATTATAGAAATTAAAGAATAAGGGGAATAAATGAGTATTCAACATACGATGCACATTAGAATATGCATACATTTCTTAAAAAATATATAGTTCTCGTTTTTAGGACAAATAATAGAAAATATTTAAAATGTAAGAGTAAAGAAACATATACACAGTAGGGTTGTTCACTATACGTTAGAAATTAGAAAAAGCTTATTTTTGCCATGGGCTTAAGAACTATTTAAAATACTTATATAGCACTGCTTGAACTAATTATGTTTTCAATATTAATTAATTTAAATATTTATGTATAAAATATATTAATTTAGCTGCATGCAAATATAATTTAAACTGTTGTTGTTTTTTATTATTAATTTAACTCTTATTTTTTTTGTATTCTTCTGTAAACAAACAGACGCCAAAAATTTTCCGTTACCAAAGCACAAGTGTGCACTCTGTTATGATGGGAGTACGCAACAAATAAAACTTTATTATGCTAATTAAATTAAATTTGTTGTGTCTCTTTTTTTCGTCTATATAAATTTGACACAATTTCTCAATAAACAAGATATGTGTGTGTGTGAGAGTAGTATGTTAATAAATAAAATTTTATTATATTTACTAATTAAATGTTATTTGTTAACGTAAAAATGACAATTGACAGAAAAACATGCCGTGCTTCAATGAAGCAGCAAAACAATTTGAAGGTTTATTTGGATTTTAATTAAAAGCAAATAAAAAAAGATTTCATAAAAACTTCCCGGCTTTTTGCCACATTTCAATTAGGGGAATTAGTGACAAGAGCTACCGAAATCTGACTAGGTAATAAATTTGAACTTTATAACGATGATTTTAACGAGATGTTCTTAAAGCTTAATTTAGTTTCCATAGACCATAAAAATTTTCCATAGACCATAAAAATTTCTACAACATTGCTTAAAAAAATCTACGAAATCACATGAAAATTGTTACAAACCATAACCATATATAGTATGTATATATGACGTCGCGCCTATGTATAGCAAACAAATTACTATTAAAATTAACGAAATGCAATCATATTTGAACAAATATATATATACAACAATTGCGTATGTATAGTATATGTTCACATATAATATCATTGCGATTCGCCCAATTTGCATGAAATTCAATTCATATGCATGAGAGCAATTTACTTGAAGTATTGTTGTTCGTGATTATATAAAACGGCTATTTTCAAAATGCTGTCATACATTTTCAAAATCGTCTGACTCACACGTTTTACGTGAAATGAACAACAAAGCGGCAATACAAAAACACAAGGAGAAAAACAAGAAAGAAAAAAAACAACGATATGTGTATTTTATTAAACGAAAACGTTTTGCTCACATGAGCTGTCCAAAAATTGCAATAAACACGTTTTGTTCTTAAAATACTACTCAGTCAGTCACTCATGTGTGTGAGCACACAACGCAACATAGCGTATAAATATCGTATACGCATTTAAATTTTGGCATACATTTTTATAGTTATTGTTTATTATTTATAAATGCATGTGTGCTGGTATACAAGTACTGGTATAAACAAATTAAAACAAGTGAAAATTGGTTTAAACAGACGTTGAGTTTCCGTGCAGTCGCACTAGGAACATATCAGTGGTTGTTGTTATTGTTTTTCTTCAAAAATAGTCCTAATGGAGTTAAAAATCGAGGCGTTGGAATATATATTTGTAAATTTTTTACTAGCTGACCAAGCAGACCTCGTCCTGTTAGCATTTAATAAGGTTAAGTCCACTTCCTTGAACGTACCTCGCCTTCGTTTTAAAAGAAAGTGTTATCTAATCCAGCCTGATTTTTTGTGTGACCCCGTATATTGCAGTTAATTCCTTTCATGTTAGTAGTACGCCCAAAGTTCCATGTTTGTTAATGCGGTCGTATTTATCTTTTCCAATATTTTTATATATTCTTATATTTCTTTTTCTATATTTTTATATTTTTATATTTATATTTTTATATTTTTATATTTTTTTTATTTTTTATATTTTTATATTTTTATATTTTTATATATTTATATTTTTATATTTTTATATTTTTATATTTTTATATTTTTATATTTATATATTTTTATATATTTTTATATATTTATATATTTATATTTTTATATTTTTATATTTTTATATTTTTATATTTTTATATTTTTATATTTTTATATTTTTATATTTTTATATTTTTATATTTTTATATTTTTATATTTTTATATTTTTATATTTTTATATTTTTATATTTTTATATTTTTATATTTTTATATTTTTATATTTTTATATTTTTATATTTTTATATTTTTATATTTTTATATTTTTATATTTTTATATTTTTATATTTTTATATTTTTATATTTTTATATTTTTATATTTTTATATTTTTATATTTTTATATTTTTATATTTTTATATTTTTATATTTTTATATTTTTATATTTTTATATTTTTATATTTTTATATTTTTATATTTTTATATTTTTATATTTTTATATTTTTATATTTTTATATTTTTATATGTTTATATTTTTATATTTTTATATTTTTATATTTTTATATTTTTATATTTTTATATTTTTATATTTTTATATTTTTATATTTTTATATTTTTATATTTTTATATTTTTATATTTTTATATTTTTATATTTTTATATTTTTATATTTTTATATTTTTATATTTTTATATTTTTATAGTTTTATATTTTTATATTTTTATATTTTTATATTTTTATATTTTTATATTTTTATATTTTTATATTTTTATATTTTTATATTTTTATATTTTTATATTTTTATATTTTTATATTTTTACCCACGCCTCTTTCCCCCCCAGATACCGCGCGAGCTGGGGTCCATTTATATTTTTATATTTTTATATTTTTATATTTTTATATTTTTATATTTTTATATTTTTATATTTTTTTATTCTTCTTGATCATTTATTCTCCAAATTTTACTTTATGCATGACATCATCCTTAAACTTTTGCTGCTAACCCTCGCACTCTCGAAGTGATACATTTAAAATGGTTATACTACGAAAAAAAGGCCAAAAGCTCAAATTTTTCAAAGTGTTCGTCTTTATGTCTGCCGGTCTGTTTATTTTACATATGTATAGCGTCGTACTATGTGCATGTTTGACTAAACAATTGAGAAGATAAATTAGTGAACTCAATTTTACGTTAAGTGTCTGTTGTTATTGTTGTTGTTGCTATCCGTTTAATATGGTTAATACTACAGACAATTCTGTAGTATCGTACTACTAATAATATCATACAGTCAGACAATTCTAACTCGAGCACTTAATTATGCTTTACGATTAGAGGTTTGCGGGGGATTTGATATATTTTTTTTTTGGTTTTTGGCACAAACTGTTGAAATGATGGCGATGATGAAGACAGTGAGAAGCGTTTTGTGTGGTCATTGTGTACACTCAATTGCCTGCAGTAAACTATAAACAAATGCCATATAGGCACAAGGAAAATAGGGGGTGGAAAGCAAACAAGAACATGGCGCTAACTTTATAATTAAAATTATATTTCATTTAGATGTCCGCAACTCAACGCTGGCCAAAGTCCATACCTGGTAGGAGGTTCTAAATTATTGTTTAAAATAAATTCGTCTTGATTTTAAGACATAAAATAATAATTCATATTTTTTGCTTACTCACTAACACGTAGTATAAGATGGCTAAAATTTTTGCAATTTTCGAATGACCTCATTCTCATACATTAATAAATTAAGTTTATTTCATAATATTGCATACAATGTGTAAATATGTGTTTGTATACTAAAATATACAGCTCACATGTTAATAGACTAACTAACTTATTTGTGTGCTAGTACGACCAAGATTATGTTTGTTTTTTATTGCGCCACTAGATTATGGACGACAAGTTGTCGGTCATGTGTGTTTGTATGAGTAATACGACTATATATTATATGTAGTATTGTATACAATATTGGTTTCATTGACATCTATAGGCCGGGCCATGCAATTGTATGAAATATAATATGGGCGCTGAGTGTTTACGACAAAAGGTGGAGCTCGTGAAAATTATGTACCCCACACACTTCTATACATAGGAAGATTGTAATATTTTATGTATTGAGTTAGGGTTTATCCCTAAATGTGTATGCATTGAATTTAAAATCATCATTGCAATCTTTGATACGATTATAATAAGTATTTCCACTTAATGATATCATAAGTGAGTTTGATGTTGGAACAAGAAGATATGAGTAATAAAAATAGGACACGGATACAAATTTAGCGTTTAGTCTTCTGAAAACTAATTATGTTTTCTGCTTCAAACATTTTATATAGATGACAGCTTTAAACATATTATTTATTTGAAAATTCTAGATTAATTTACAAATAAAATACAAAAATAGCTAGTACGATCATGTTTAATTTCAACTTTCCAATATTTTAAGGGGTTAAAATGTTTGACCGACCCCACCAATTTTTCCCTACTAACATTTTTCAAAACATACGTACTCCGTATCTTCACCCGCTAAGCAAGCTTCCACCACTCTAACTGCCCTTTAGGTGGTCCCCATACAATTATTTTATGTTTTTTTTTAGGAAATCCTCTCCTGTCTCTCTTAAGATAACTCCAAGAGGGGTAATATGTATGACCGACCCCCACTAATTTTCCCTCCTAACATTTTTTCCAAATATACCTATCCCCCATCTTCGTCCCCTAAGGGGGCTCCCATACAAAAAAAAAAAACAAATATTTATAAAATTTGCTCCCACCGCCCTAATTGCTCGAGAGGGTCCCCTAGAGGTGTCAACTGTATGACCGACCCACAATATTTTTGCAACCTCAACAGTTTCTCAGAACATACCTACCCTCTATATTCAACTCTTTAGATGGTCCCCATACATTTTTTTTATGAAATCAGCTTCTGTCGCTCTCTTGATAACTCCTTCAGGGATAAATTGTGTGACCGACCCCCACAAATTTTTCTTCCTAATATTTTTTGCAAACATACCCGTCCCCCATCTTCACCGCATAAGGAGGCTCGAAAAAAAAACTTTTTTTTATAAAAGTTTCTCTCACCGCACTATCTGCCCCAAGAGTGCCCATAGAGCAGTCAAATGTATGACCGACCCACAAGATTTTGGAACCCCAACAGTTTCTCAGAACATATATACCATCTATATTCAACCCTTTAAATGACCCCCCCCCAGCACTAATTCTTCCATCCTAACATTTTTGCCCAACATTCCAAAAAAAAAAAACAAATACATATTTTTAAATTTTTTATAGATACTCCGCACAGTGAGTGTTTTCATACAAACGGAGGCCAAAATAAAATGAGATCATCAAAAAAGAAAAATTAGTACACATATCTTTTACAAAAAGGAAATAAATAAGTTTTGTTGAGAAAATTGGCTCAAGGACACGCCCACCTACCATATATCGTGAATGGGAAAAAACTTAATTTTTCAAAATTTTTGGTATATATTCCTGTGATATATTCCTGACAAGTAAGTTGAATTATATCAAATTATTTCGAAGGACACGCACACCTTCCATATATCCTGAATGGAAAAAACTTATATTTTCCAAAATTGTTGTTAGTGTAGAACCAAACTATTTGTCTCTGGAATATTACTGAACTGTCTTGAATTATATCAAAAATGTCTCGAAGGACACGCCCACCTCCTATATATCCTGTTTTATATTTACCTAATTTTAAATAAAAGCGATAATCAATTTTTATGATCTATGTCTCATTTCGCTCTTTTGTTTGACATAACTCGAGAACCAACAGTATCACTTTTCCATTCATCAAATGATTTTGAACTGTTACAATAAAACTGTTTTACTTCGTGGCGTATGATTTACGTGGAATATTACCTATGATAATCATATGCCACCATATAGTATTTATGTTATGTCAAACAAAAGAGCCTTAAACGTGACAAATTCCCCTATACGATACTTACTAACTTCAAATCGATATTAAATTATTATGGCTTGTAACTTGACAAAACGAATGATGCAGAACTTCTTCTTTTTGGGGCTACTTTCACATGCAATTCTCAGAATCCGAAAATCATGTGTAGTACTGTGTTATAAAAATGGAACATATCAACTTTTGTCATAATGGTACAGATAAATACTAAGAGTCTAATCCATACAAGTCCATTCGTTCGCACTCAGTCCCATTAGGTTTCAATATACACTATGTTCTTTTATTGAGGCCTGTCTCTCTCTCTCTCTCTCCAACTAATAGCACCTCATTTTAATTTGGACTTTTAAGATCTAAAACATTGATTATTTCTTAAAGATTTTCTAAATGACAAATAAGGTTCCCAAGGCAAGAAACGTTATCCACGTATAAAATATAACCTGAAACCGTTTTTTGATCCTTGAACATCTTCATTACAAAATTTTCCTCAGTATCCAAATTTGCAGTACAATAATTGATATCCTACTTACTACATAGTTTGTACACGTTGCTTTTGCACTTATTTAAACAATTCCACTATGCCGCCATACATATTTAATGTAATAATTAATGTACTAAATTCAATTGTACATATATGTCTATCGAAATTTGTTAATTCATTCCTATCATGTGTGTTTTGCTTTCTCACTGTAAGTTTCCTTGAATTTTCCAAACATTGTGTAAATAATGTCAATGACTTTATTTATGTTTACAAAGTGGAGAGTGAGAGCGAAAAAACAAACACGTTTCATGACAACAACAGCTTAATTACCACACAACCGACACATTTGATTTGATGTGACCTTCTAAAAGTTCATAAATCTAAGTGATAAATTACAGCAAGTGATTTTGAAATTATATACATAAATAGTGCTATTTACCGATTTCTGTTAACGTTTAAAGGCTATTTATGTTTGAAATAATAGCTATTGCGTTAAAATATGTATGTAAGGAAACATCAGATTGTTCGATCGAAAATAAACTAATATTTCGATCACCATATGCAATGATTTTAAAGGGTATCTGTCAATTATACTGTGGAACATATTCGGGGTCATTGTCGGTAGGGGAGGAAGGATGGCAGAGGGTGTTGAAGGTAATAGGTCAGTATAGTAAACCCCAAAAGGGTTTGGCGTTCTCTGTCCAAGCATTTTTTATGTCTTTTTATAGATTGCTTGATGTTTGATAATTTATCACATCATTCTTCAGCAGAATTGCAGCTAAGGTTTAAATGCATAATTTATATTAATATGTCAAATGAAAAAGTTAAGTTGGACTAATTTTATCAAATCGAACTTAAAAAAATTTTCATTTATCGCCTTTTTCTATAACAATTTCTCCAATAACTCTTAAGTTTCTGGCCATATATAGGCTGTCCCATATGTGATAAGTTGAAAACTGGTCATTGCTGATGATATTGAATGACGACCCTGACCGAAGTATTGTATTGTACATATGTAGCGAGTTTGCATAGTACATATTTATTGTATTTATATACAGCGTATGAGTAATATTAATGTTATGCAGAATTCATAATAATCATACACACTTTGTTCTAATATTGTGGATTTATGGTTAAATAATAATGAAAATTTTTAGAAAATTTCATTCGATAAAATTAGTCCAACTAGATTTTTTATTTTGGCTTAAGACTGCCAAACCCTTAGTACTATCACACTAACTTGTAAATTCTCACCCACCAGATTGGCTGTTGCACTGTGTTATATACACTTAGATGTGACGATTTGTTAGCAAGACGTAATCATGACATGACCCTTATTCCCATTGATATCAACAGCACTGATTAACATTTCATTATACGTGTTAAAGAAATGTCTACAATACGTCAGCGAATGCTAAAAAAAGTCGCAGCTCGTGCAATGTGTGATTATCTTAAAATAGGACGTAGCAGCAACCTCTTATGACATTTCTGCAGTTGTCAAAGGAAACAGCGAGAAAAAACCAGCAATACCGGAAATTGGGACAAAATGCCAATTAATACTAATAACAACAACAAGCAAAGCTAAGGTTCACGTTAAACACATGTATGACTCGTTCAACAACTTCCTCGGTGTACGAAACGTGATATAAATTTAATTTCCTATCACTTTTCCTTTTTGCAAAATAAAACGTTATTCCTCTATCAATTTCACAAAATCACGTGAACAACATGAAATTTATAACTGAACATATCGTGATGTTACCTGAATCTCAGACGTAAAACGAACAATATCCTATGATGGATGAGGCAAATAAACATACCCCCCAAAAAAAAGAAGAAATTAATTAATGTTTCTTCGTTAACGTCTGTCTAATTGGAGGCACAAAAAATAAACATACCAAGTGTTACATACGTCAATTTTAAGAGAACCTCCGCGCAGCGCAGTGGTGTCAATAGCGAGCGCAAACACGTCAAATGGCTGACGATTTGTGATTGAGAAATATTTACTCACGTAGGGAGGTCGGTCTATCACTCGGTTAATTCATGAAAAATTTACGTTCATTACTCTCCGCGTTAAACAGACGCTATTTGGGGGTGTTTTTTTGGGTGATGCATTTTTTTTGTTGTGTGTCGTTGTGATGTTACTAAAGATGACTGATGCGATGTAGTCAGAACCTGATGGTGCTGATTTGTTGGCTGCTTATACATGTGATACCACCACACAACAACACTTGGGACACTTGTTTCTTTGAAAATTAAATAATTCAATGCTCCCGACGCTCTCAACGACGAGGTTGCCATAAATTTAGCGATGATTTAGCTACAGAAGCTGTATCGACATCATTACACGAAACTCATACACACACAAAAAGAGGGGCGTACGCCCGACCTGATTTGACGACATGATAAATACCTCTCGGCAGTGACGTCCATTACTGATCATTCAGCCAAAGTCTGCTTAAGACATGCAACACATTCGTGTTTCTAGGCATCACGCCCCCAATCTTCGTGTCTTACCGCTTGCGGGTGTTCTGTGATTCGTATCAATGTTTTGGCAAAAATGAGATTATTCTTTTGCAATTGGGTGGCGGTGTTGGGGTGATAGTTGAGATAATGAGGAACAGGGTTGGCGTTTAAATGTAAGGTAGAAATAATACATGAATACACCCCGTCCCCCAACCCTCAACTGAAAATGCCAAAATTTGTGTATAGCAAATATTTGTTTGCCAAAATGTAATGAAAACAATTAAAAGGTGATGAGAAGTTCGAAGAAAATATCGAACGATCAAATGAAATTAAAAATGGTATAATAACACTTGTGTGCACTACGCGAATTGTAACAAAGAGCAGAAAGAACGTGTGCTTTGTTGTTTGTTATAAAGATTACGAATCGCTAGTTTTGTATGTATATATAAATAATATGGTAGTTTAGATTAGATTTACTTAACATGATAGTGAGATTTCACATCCGTTAGAAAGTGAATTCAAGGAATTTAGATAACTAGATAAGAAATGATATTCTGTTATGACAGACTTCAAATGTGATCGTATTTTGCAACTGTTATCAAAAGGCTTATGGTATACTAATATCACATATAACACAGTTCAACATTTTTTAGCTCATTGATTTAGGACTCAATTCTGAAAACTGCACATGAAAGTAGTCCCAAAAAGAAGAAGTTCTGCATCATTCGTTTAGTCAAGTTACATGCCATAATAATTTAATATCGATTTGAGACTTTTTGCAGAATACCGACGATATGGAAATTATCATAAGCTATATATTTTTTTAAATTGTTGATCCAATTGTGCAAAACTTGTTTTTCAAAACTAGAGAGATTCAATTTGGTACACAGATTCAAATTTCCAGATGAAAATTTTATTTGTTAATTAGTGGGCGAAGGGGGAGTGGACTAGGACTGTATTTAAGTTATAGAGAGATAACATTTGATATCCTCATATGTAGTACTCAGCAACACAATTATGAATATACAGGCGAAACTTCTATTTTCAATCAGTGGGCGGTGGGGGCCTGTCAAAACTACATTTTAGCTCTAGAGAGATACAATTTGGTACATAGATATTACTGGTTCAAATTTGCAGACTTAATTTTTATTTTCAATCAGTGGGCGGAGGGAGCATGGTAAAACTGTATTTAAGCCCTAGAGAGACAATTAAAAATTTTGAATCAGTGGGCGGAAAGGATGTGGCTAAACAGTTTTTAAGTTCTAGAGAGATAACATTTGATATCCTGATACAACACAATGATGAAAATGCAGACGATATTTTAATTTTCGATTAGAGATAAAATTTGGTACACAAATAGTTTTAATTTTTATTTTCAATCAGTGGGCAGAGGGGGCGTGGAAAAACTGTATTTTAGCTCTAAAGAGATAAAACATGATATAAAGATAGTACTGGGCACGGCCAGACTGTATTTTAGGTGTAGATAGTAAAAATTTTGTACCCGACAGTACTCGGCGAGACTGGTTGAAATTTTCAGATGTAGTTTATATTTTCAATCAGTGGGCGGAGGGGGCTTGGCGATGCTGTATTTTAACCCTAGAGAGATACAATGTGGAACACAGATAGTCCACGACAGGACTGTTTGAAATTCGCAAAAGAAATTTGTATTTTCAATCAGTGGGCGGAGGAGGCGTGGTGATACTGTTTTATATATTTTGTGTTCGAAGCGATACAAGCTCATATGGTGTTGCTTTTATAACCCTCAAAGAGAAATCGACAGTTTTGAATCAAACAAAACGTTCGGGTACATTTAAATTGCCGATTGAAGAAAAAAACATTATTGCCGGCCTCGCGAGTCTGTGAGATGCCTATCACTGCTCTAAACAATATAAAGAATTTTAAAACGAACGAAAATTCTTAAGAAATTTTTATGAAGAGCTCAAAAAAAAAAAAACTTAATTTCCCTTTGCACTCCATGAATGAGGTATGGGATAGCTTCTCGCGTTGTTGTGAATTAACACGCTTTCTATTTTTAGATTCACAACTAACGGCACCTACTTGTTTATCGACGAATGCGAACGTCACTGTTTGAGAAGCTCTTACTAGACACGACGATTGAATCGACGCTTTATATTGCGAAGTTGCTGTCAAGAACATTCGAGGGGAGCCGACAATGAAAGAAAATTTTTATTTATTTTTTTCTTTTAAGATGACTGGAGCCAGGTTTGAACCTGCGATCTCCCGCATGGTAGTCGCGTGTTCTAACCACTATGCCACGGCCGGTTCCATGAAGAGCTCATGCTAACTTAAAAAACTAATAATGCAGTTTGATTTCTTATGTCCGAACCGTCGTGTCCAGTCATTTCTTCCTTTCGACTATATATACTTAAATTTGTTTTTATATATGTATTATAAAAGTAAATCCCAAAAGGGTACACGAACGGGCCTAGCATGGTCCAAATGCCTTATGTGTATCGAAACATTTAGTATTTGGTATCCTAAAAAAAACTTATGCTTCCTTTACATCCCATGGAGGTAAAAGAAAAATTATAGATCACTGAGGACAGTAAATGAACCATGGATCTCCCTCATTTTAGACGCGTGTTCTAGCCATCATTCCACGGCCGGTTAATTGGAATCCCAATGAAAAAAATTAAGCATGGGCGCCACCTATGGTGTATTATTTTAACTATATCACAATAAGTTATAATTAATCAACTCTAAAAACGGATTTCTTTGTTCGGTATCACAAATATAACAGAACTACCAAGAAATTTAAAGCCATTCAAATACAAAAATAAAATATTATATTTTTTCTGTTATTTTTGATTATTTTTAACTCATAATAGACAACATAGAAATGACAAAAACGTGTTTAAATTTAATGAATTCATAAAAACAAAACCTCAACTAATGACATATTTTATTATTTATTAAGCTATTTAAACAAACACCACTATCACTATTATTTTTTTTTTGTTGTTTTGCACACGTGCCATAATTTCTTTGAAATGTGTTAAAAATAATTTGACATTTGGAAATACCCTTTCTTAAATGTCAAACAATACTAATGTTTATTTCGCATAACGTGACTTTCTTATCTGCGTGTATGTATAATTTGTTTGTCATTCGCCGGTTAAGTAAATGATCATATAAATATGATTAAAGTAGAAACGCAACGTATATGAATGTATGTATTAATGTATAGTATATGATACATACTACTAATTGAAAATATAAACAACAAGTTTCTAGTATGGCAAAGAAAGTGTTGATATTTCACCATTAGGCAACACTTAAAGTAGTCTTGGTTCTTCGTTTTCGACACAAACTTCTTCTCAGAGTAATTCCCCTAACTACTATGTCTGTGTGTGCTTTGTGTGTTTAAGTTTTTATTAAACAAATAACAATAAATATTTTTGGTTAGATAGGAACAGAGAACAATGTTCGCCAGCGGCTCTTAATTACTTTAAAACGTGTGAAGAGATTAGATATTTTGCTAAGTGCTGCAGACAGGGTGATAAATGTATATGTTGAGGCAAAGAATATAGTTTTGAATGTATTGCAACAAATACAAATAGTTAAGGTGCAAAATTAAGCCGGCTGAAAATCTGCCTTGAAATCCTACATAAGCTACTGAGCAACTCCAAATTGTCTATGTAAGTTATCAAACTTTTAGCGATTATAGCTTTATTCCATATGCCACTATATCACAATTTATTGTAGCTGAAGTACTGTGTATATTTGTGTGTGTGTTGTAGACATTAGTTAATCAGTCAACAAAATATTTAACGTAATCAACTACTTAAAACCGGTTAAATACAGTTTAAACTACTTCGGTATCTTGAAAATATCTGCATTAATTATTTAAATCTATACAAAAAAGCCATTCAAGCCATTAGAGGGGAATTTCGCCATGTTAGTCTATGCCTCCCTCTCGCCACTAGTCAATTCGTCTGGTACAACGATAATTTAAATGTTAGAACAGTCTCGTAGTTTTGACGTCAATGATATTTTTTTTGCTATACCGTAGACCTCTGTCTCTCTTAAATGGAAATTTGACTTTATCAAATGACACACGTGTGTTTTTCAATAGCTCGATACGAGCGCGTGTGTTTGTATGGAATGTGATAACAACTCTATGTGTGTGTATTGTTAACTTTAGACATTTATCTGTATATATGTATTAGTTTGTTCTTGTATTAACGTATTTCGTAGTTATAACAAAAAATTTCGTCTTTGTTTGTTATCAGTTTGTATGGCAAAGCAGTAAATGCTAATACACGTGATTTATAAACGAGAGAACTGTTTTTGCCTATTCATTTACCAAATTGACAGCGAGACAGGGATAAAAAGTGTTTCACAAGTGTTTTCACAATATGTGCTGCCATTTACACTGGCCCAAAGATATCTGGCAACATATGTATGTGTGTGTGTGTACACTATTTAACGTGATTACAAATGTCAATTCCCATACACATTTGACACAATTAATCTTGATAAGGCACAGCACTAGTCACGTGGCGAGGTTGGTCTACTACGGTGGCCTCCCAGGCTGGGTGTGTCGTATTATGATAGCTATGATAGCAGTTGTTGTGTTTAATTTAAAAAAAAAACAAGTCAATATAAATATTGAATATCTGCCTATTTTTCATATGAAAATATAGGGTGTTGTGGCAAAATTTCATATTTCATAGTTTAAAACTACACAGAAAAAACAATACTTTCGTAAATATGTACAATAGAGTGTCAATATTTTTCTCGAACAAGCGGTTATTAATTTCGTTATCTACAATGAAAATCGATATCGAGCACCCGATTTTTAACGTAGAACTTTTCGTATTGGGGAAAAAATCCACAAAAATCCCTGCAACTGTCCTAGATTCGCCCCTAGAGAGTTTAAATGTGTGACTGGTCCTCAGTCATTTTTCCCTCCTAACATTTTTCCCAAACATACACCCATCTTCACCCCTTAAACAGGCTTCCATACAAAAATAATTTTTTTATAAAATTATCTCCCACTGCTCAAATTGCCCTAAATGTGCTCCTAGAGAAGTCAAATTTATGACCGACCCCCAATATTTTTGCAACCCCAACAGTTTCTTAGAACAAATCTACCCTCTTTCAAACCTTAATGTGGTCCCCAGACAATATTTTTTATTTTTATATTTTTTTATGATATTAGCTCCCATGGTGCCTCCTAGGGGGAGCTTAATGTATGACCGACCCCCACTAGTATTTCCCTTCTAACATTTTTCTCGAACATACCTACCCACTATATTCTCCCCCTAAGGCGGCTCTCTTAGCAACTAATCGCCAATATAATTTGAAATTTCATATATATGTACCCGGGTTTAAAGGAAATTCTTAGAACTCTTTGAAACCGGATACATAACAAATAATTGCACAACACCACATGGCTAAAACGTGACACCATAGAGTTAAACCACATAGTAATTGGTACTGTTTTTCGCCAGAATTTTATAAATTGAGTAATTATATACGACAGAGAAGGAGATTTATTTCGGTAGAAAGTGAAACCGGATTCACTAACATGAATTAGTGGGCTTGTTTTGTTGAATTGAAAACAATGGACATGAGACACATGGAGACTGATGATTTAAATGGGAAACGACTGTCATGCGGGTGATAGCGAGCTTAAACTATGACAAAACTGTTTAACATTAATCGAGCATCTTTTGTCTAAAAGAGCTACGTAAGTAAACATATTTTAATAAAAAAAATTTGTAACAAGAAATATATTTAAATAAACTAACTTTTAACAAAAAAATTTAAAACGTATAGGTAATTTTTTAAATAAAAAGTAGGCGATATAGCATTTTTAAATAAAAACATAAAAACAGAATTTAAGCAATACAAGTAAAATGCAAACGCTTCAAAAGACGTACGAACGAACACCCCAATTTAAGTGATTGTAGCTTTATCCCATTGATCAAAGTGATTGTACCGCTTAAGTTAAATTTTATCCCTAAAAGTACGAATTTCCAAAAATTCCATTCGTATCGTACAACTAAGATGGACTGGTACTCCCTCGAACTGTATAGGGAGACTGTCCATATACGACTTTACCTTTAGCTGTTTGATCTGGCCCCTTTTATGGTTCGTGAGATATGACTGATCGATATTTTGGTTTGTGTGGGCGGTACCACGCCCCTAATTATGTTTCCATATAGCCTATGGTAAAGGCCTTACAGACCGTACCCCACTGTGAAAATTTCATGGCCGATATTTGGCCAATATAATGATTTTTAAAATAAATTGTTCTTGTACGACCAACATAAGTAACAATTTTTGATATCGTACCCATAATGGTTTATAATATACAGCCTTTTCAAATTTCGAGCTGTATAGGGCGCTGCCACACCCTTTTACCCCCTTGCAGAGTCCACAAGAGTTAAGCATTAGTCTCGTCCTAAAGGCCTTATCCATGGTGTGCTACTCACACTGGACATATTACAATGCGATTGCCAGCGCCCTCTGGGATAATGCAAGCAAGGAATAGGAGTCGACAATTTTGGGAGCAAGCTACCGCAATTGTCGGCTCTTTCTTCTAGCCAGAGGATACCAAATTGAGTATGATAGTATGGGCGGGAACCAGTCCCGGGGCTCCTGATCCCCACGATACCATTCACAAACACCGGTAGGAGTTTGGCAGAAAAGCTGCTACCAATTTGTGTTTTTAAAAACAATACTTCACAGGATTAGTCACCTTACGCAGAAAAGAAAGATGAGACTTAAACTTTTACATAATCGCAAGTACTCATAATTACACATTAGCACCCCAAGTCCTAAATCCAAAACTCCCTTCTTAGTGCGCGCCTACGTCATATAGGAACCTACATTCCAAATTTCAAGGTTCTAGCTTTAGCCGTTTGGGCTAGGGAATGATTAGTCAGCCACCCAAGCCTTTTATATATAGATAACTATTGGGCCCGGAAATGCTTCGCTATTGCATCGTAGACGACTATTAAAAAATTAACTAAATATAGCATACATCACGGAATTGCTCCACAGTTATAAATGTTGTATATATGTAAATCATTTGTGAACACTTCTCAAGCTCGATAATAATATGTAAGCAATATGTGGCTTATTTCAAGCGTCAAACTTGTGCGCTCCGTAAACAATTCGTCACCCCTCAGCTGCAAGAGCGAGATAGCCTAATTAGAAAACATGTAGGAGTAAGCAAAGACAAACACTACAAAATTATAGCAAAGTAATATTGAATTATAGGAAGGTGGATAGGAAATCAAAATGTACTGATTTGACAGGAGATAAGGGATATGGGAGGATAGCGTGTAAATCAGCCTTTATCCTGGTTACACCAACAAATTAGTTTTGTGTCAAATGTTGTTTCTCTATGACTACTGATCGAAAATAAAAATAGCATCTCCATATTCATACATACTACGGTAAAAAACCACTACATTTACTCATCATACTCTCTAACCTGCAGTGATAATTTTTAAAAGCGTTTTTGCTAAAATTGTAACAATTTTTAATAACGTTAAAATCGCTTCCAAACCACCGACATTGGTTTTCATGTAACATACCACAAAAATTTGCCTTGGGGCGTATACTGCATGATATAAAGCCATTTGTTTATCATACGTAACCGGTTAAGGGCACCTTTTATAATTTCTTTATGATTTTTAACTAATCTTTCTCATTAAATTCTAAAAGTATATTATTCGTTACACTCATATGATGTCATAATTAATCTCGAACATGAATCGAACTCAGACCTCAGAATTGCTAGGACAAGACCTTACTTTTTGAGCTAACCAAGGCTTTGAGGAAGGCAAACAAAATAACATTAATAACACAGCAACATTTTTGTAGAACATTAAAATATTGTAAAGTTTAATTTTAAAGCACTTTTCGCCTTCAAATTTCATTGAAGAAATCTGATATCGAAAATGCATTTAAGCAAAAAGAAACATAGTTTTCTAGGACCTATTCTATTTTTGGGTAAACTGAAAACTTCACCGGGTTATAAAAAAAGCTCAACCCTGGGGTGATCTGTCGTACGATCAAGAAATTTTTTTAAATTTGTTAAATTCAAAATTTTTAAATATTTTACATATTAGATTACTATAATACCAATATTTTTAAATGGATTTAAGATTTTATAAATTTTTACAAATTCAAGTTCGTCTTTGACAATACAATTTAAAATAACTTGGGCTCTATTTAAAAAAGCCACAATGTTTTATATACTACGTTCTATGTTTTATATACTATTTTTCTACAATTCTCTCTTATTATCTATGTACATTAATTACCGATTTCACTGGAATTTCCGTTTCTCACTCACCCTACCTATTTTCAATATAGATTTCCATATCGTGTTTGCATCAGTAATTGTCATCAATTAAATGATTTATTTATTTACAAATCAACCGTATTTTGTTGCTATATTCTACCCGGTCGGTATAATAGTATCAACAACACTTTTTGTTGGCACCTCATTATCGCCAAATGAGAACAAATGAAATAAAAGAACCAGCGACAGAGACAAAAAAAACGATAATAAATGCAAAATAAAGTCAATTTTGCAATAACAACAAATACGATTAGTAGTCGTCGTCGTCGTTGTTGTTTGTCGTCGTCGTAAGTAATATTTATTGTGTATACGCCACGACTCTAGAGCAAAACAGTCAAGTACTTTTCAAAGTAATAAATGGAGAATACGCGAGAGCTACTAAGTTTGTGTTGGTGGCGTTTAAGTGCTGTGACTGCATAATTTCCTATAGTGAATATAAAACTAATGGCTTTCGTGTTTTTGTTTTTTTTTTATAATCTATAGCAATAACTAAATTAACAACAACAACAGCAACCGCAGCGGCGACGGCACAAAAACAACAGCGTTAACAAAAACGTGTGCACGTGTCGTAATCGTGAAATATTAGCACACTTGACAGCATGGCAACAACAATAGACGAACTAAATGTAAGAGCTACATGTGGAGAGGTAGGGCAGGGGGAAGAGAATGCGGAATATATGCGATGAGTAGTCGCCGTTGGGTTACATGCTCTCATATGTGTGAGGATCTGTAAAAAAGGCGTCAGTCTTCTCTATTCATAAACAACGCGACATTCCTGTATATATCTCCTCACTCACACACACAAACATACATTTTAAAAGCCGCCGTATGCATACGGCACTCTGTGTTACACTGTTTCAATGTGAGTTTAAAAACTGTGCAAGTTTTTCATTTGCATGACTGAGTGCGAGAATTACCATATGAGAGCAGTGAGTGAATGACTGAGTAAGTGTGCGTACATATGTGCAAACAATGAGAACTGTAAGAGATAACACCTCACACTACCAGTACGTCGTACGTCGTACTCGTCGTATACGTGTTGGTGAATTTAATTTCATGCCTCCGTGTATCTTGAAACTCGTGAGACCTCAACAGGTGCGTTTATTTTAACAAGTTTTTTTTATTTTCGTTATTTGCTTATGGTTTTGTGCTCTTTACAGTCATCGGACGACTGGGTTGGACGAGTTGTGTTTCTTTATTTTTTTTCTATGTATTTCAACCAGAAAATTTTTATAATATCAATATGTTAAAACTATACATCATTACAATATCAAATCTCGAGACAGAGAGATTGTTTTGTATGAATTATTATTATTTAGCTTTTAATTCAAAAAAATATTCCATTGCACGTTTTGTTTTGTTTTAGTTGTTGTGATTGAACCACATTCCTGATTAATATGTATAGTGGTTTGTTGTTGGTATTAATTGTAAATTATTGTTTATATTTTGTAGAATTAAATTATTAGAATAAAAAGTTGTTGGGAATGAGAAAAAAAAGAAAACTATCAGTAATTGCATGTTACATTTGTAATTGCAATAAAAATGCTAATATTCTAATGACGTTTGAGAGTTGTATAAATTGTGTGTCGATAAAGTTAGAAACGTAGAAACAATTATTTTATTTGTTTAGAAATCTAATAACAGTTGATATACTTGTATTAATGAGAAACATTAGGCGAATTGGTATCAAATTGTAGCACTGTTTCCTCCTAACTTAAAAATTTACAAAAAAAAATTAATTTAAAAATAATACTCAAGTTTTACAAATTTTGGTAATGTTCTGGCATCCACCCAGTTGTGGCGTTACAGATAGCAGATGCAATGAACGTATTTCTGCTTATTTGCGTATAAAACTAGTTTTTGATAGATATGTCTCTGCTGCGGTGTTATAACACTGTCAATAAGTACAAGGAGTGTAGGGAGATGATTTGCAAATAAATTCGGAATTTGAGATCTCTTGATAAAATTTCTTAAAAGAGCCCTTCCATGATTAAGATATATTTCAAAATTGTTTTAATTTGTTTATTATTCAAAATGTCCAACAATTAAATTCATAAATGCTCAATTACACCAGGGTTATAGTTCTAAATCTCACTACAATTATACAAAAAAAAAACAACAACAACAATTACTAAATATGTCAGTTAGACCTAAGACAACTTTGACCTTTGGTTCGTACTATTTGTTCATTTATTATTATTATTTCTTATATTCAACACGTAGTTGTTAAACGAACGAACGCCGAGCGCTCCATGTTAGCAACAGTGCCCAAGTGATAAACTATGGATTAGTATCCAGACCAACACTTTTTAATTTGTCTTACTGACGCACATAGTAGATGTGTTGTTGTCACTATTATTCCCTCAATCTAAAGTGCTAATGTTATTTATAAATATGTACAAACTTAGTATACAAGACTGCAAAATTTCAAAAGTTAAGACAATATTGTTTACTGTTGCTGACCGAAGCAACTTCGTTGGTTGGTCTTGTTCGTTGATTGCTAAACTGCTGGAATTTAGTTGACGTATGAGTGTGAGTCAATATTGCTGTCAGTTTGTGCACGCTAGTCAGTGTCTGCCACCGACTGTTGTGGATGACTGTCTGGCGGTGCAGGGCGGTATAGTACGTGTGGAGATTGAATTTTCAACAACCAATTGTTGTGGTGTTTGTGTTGGAGATTCACATACATTTTTTGCTCAACACATACACACTCAATACGCATTCCTATCTACAGAGTGCAATATTAAAGTGTTGGCTGTTTTATTGCGGAAAATTTATTTTTAGTAACTCAAGCGGATAGTAAAATATAAAAAATAAATTGTGTGGTTTTTAAATTTATTTTTAAATACACAGTGATAAGCAATTCAGTGAAAATTAACTAAAAAAATATTTGAAAAAAGAAACTGAATTGAATGGGAGTTTAGAAACTAAAATACATAACGAAATGAATAAAACAATAATAAATAAAATAAATAACAAAAATAAAATATATAATATAAATAAAATAAATAAAATAAATAAAATAAAATAAATAAAATAAATAAAATAAATAAAATAAATTTTTTTTTTTTTTTTTTTTTTTTTTTTTTTCAATTTGGTATTTTCATTTTATTAAACATATTTGTTTAGCCCCGCGAAGCCACTAGGCTTGTCTGCAGGAAAAAAGTACATGTTGTAATAGACGAACATTTTAACAAAATTTAAATTAACTTAAAGATAATTTAAAAAATAAATATTTAAATTTTATATTTTTTTTTTAAAGAAATTTTCCTAAACTTATTTATTTCAGTTACTTGATTGTTTTTTTTTTCTTAATTGATTTGCAAGTAAAAATTTTTTTATGCTATTTTTTCTTTTAAATTTATTTCTAATATTAATAATATTGATAGGCAGCATGTTTAAAACGGTTGGCAATTGAACGGCTATTGTGCTTTTCCCATAGTTATTACGAAAGGCCGGTATTTGAAATCTTCCCTCGGATCTTCTTCGCGTATTATGTTGGTGGTCTAATCTTTGAAGGAGCCTGGTGTCATCATAAAATTCTGTGGACAATGTTAGTTTATAGATGCTATGTACGGTTAAGATGGTGTTGTCGTACATAAAATTTTTTAAGTTTTCGTGTGTTTCTGTTATTTGAGAGTTTTGAGTGTATTGTACATAGTTGGTTTGTATAGAATTGATTTGCGTGTTATAATTTTGTGAGTTATTTTGAGGATTGTTTTGTGTTTGAAAGTTTACTGAGTTTTCTGTTAGCATTTGGGTGTTTGAAAGGTTATTGTTAATGTGGGTTGATTTGCGTTGACATCTTGTTAGTATTTTTATTGTTCTATTTAGAGTTTGTTGCAGTGTCCTACAATAAGAAGCGTTGCCCCATGCAGTTATCCCGTGCCTTATATACGATTCTGCAAGGGAGAAGTAGGCTTGTTTTAAAACACGTAAAGGGGAACAGTTTCCTAAATGGTACAGGGCATATGCACTCTTTCGTAGTTTCTTTTGCAGCATTTCGATATGTGGTTTCCATTTAAAGTTGTGATCTACAATCACACCGAGGTATTTGTACTGGTTTACCAATTCAATCTTTGTTGTACATGAGTCTTCGCAGGTGTTGTTTTTATTGTGTAAGCAAGAAGTTTCGTGAAAGATGAGCTTAATATTCGAGTATCTGATATGTGGTGGTTTAACGTGCATTAGTTTTGTCTTGTTTGCATTAATAATCAATCCATTATCATGGCACCATCTAGTTACTCTATCAAACTCACCTTGCATAATTTCCACAGCTGATGTTATGTCTTTGTGTGATACTACTATAGCAGTATCGTCAGCATATGCATACGCTGTGCTTCTTTGAAGGACATTAAGCATATCGTTAGCATATAGTATGTACAGTATTGGTCCTAGTTTTGATCCCTGTGGTACGCCATGTGTTGTAATAAATTCACTGCTTATATTGTTTTCGATCTTGACCCTATAATAACGACATTCGAGGTAGTTTTTGAACCAGCATAGACAATTGCCACGTATACCATTTCGTTCCAAAACATCCAGCAGTTTACTGTGAGACAGAGTGTCGAAAGCTTTGCTAAAATCGATATATAGCACTAAGTTGTGATACCCGTTGTCTAATGATGTATTTATTTCATTTGTGAAACAACCCAGTAACTTATTGATGCTTTTACCCTTTTGAAAGCCAAACTGGTTTTTATGGATTAAATCATATTTCGACAAAAACTCAGTTAATCTGTTGACTACAATCTCCTCTAATACCTTTTCAATGGCTGGCAGTATTGAAATGGGTCGGTAGTTATTATAATCATTTCTTGTTGAGCTCTTGTAAATCGGTCTTATTATTGAAGTTTTAAGTAATTTAGGCATTGTAGCTTTGTTCATACATTGATTAACTAGTTTGTTAATCACGGGTGCTAATAATATAGCGTTATTTTTCAAATCCTTCGGCCGTATACCATCTATTCCAGGTCCTTTTTTGCTATTTAGGTTTTTAAGGATATTTAATATTTCTGCTTAAATAAAAAATAAAATAAAAATAAATAAAATAAATAAAATAAATAAAATAAATAAAATAAATAAAATAAATAAAATAAATAAAATAAATAAAATAAATAAAATAAATAAAATAAATAAAATAAATAAAATAAATAAAATAAATAAAATAAATAGAATAAATAAAATAAATAAAATAAATAAAATAAATAAAATAAATAAAATAAATAAAATAAATAGAATAAATAAAATAAATAAAATAAATAAAATAAATAAAATAAATAAAATAAATAAAATAAATAAAATAAATAAAATAAATAAAATAAATAAAATAAATAAAATAAAAAAAATAAATAAAATAAATAAAATAAATAAAATAAATAAAATAAATAAAATAAATAAAATAAATAAAATAAATAAAATAAATAAAATAAATAAAATAAATAAAATAAATAAAATAAATAAAATACAAATTAAATCAAAATAAAATAAAATCTAATTCAATAAGAAAATATAAAAAAATAATGAAGGCCGTAAAGTGTAAAACCATAAAAAATTAAAATTTATTTTCGTAAGTATTGAAATCAAAAATGCACATGATATATATGCTTATAATTATTATTAGAGCAAGGAACTATATGCACTAAAAAATCCAAAATATGCGCATATAACGTTCACTTAAAAAAATATGCACTAAACACCCAAAACATGCAATTAAAAAATTATTTAAAATTTTATTAAAAATAAAATTAGCATGAGTTTTGGCAAAAAAGGACACAAAATTCATTTTTATACTAGTATATATAAATATAAAATTAATATTAATTTTTAATTTATGTCGAATCGAAATCGTGGAGCTAAAATTAAAAATATATTTTTTTCGTTTGAATTTAGAAAATTCAGTTCAATAAAATTACTTCTTTAATAAACTTCAATTCTATAAACAAGTCACATCCAACATTATTGTAACCCCCTTTCCGCCTTTAACATGTAGGCGCTGCATTGGTTAGAAAAATAACTTTATATTTATATTTTTTTGCTATGAATTGTGTTGTCTTTTGACTTTGAGCAAAGGTTTTTTGGTCTCGCATATCGTCTTTTCATAAAAAATTACGACAATAAAGTTTGTTTCCTATGTCTCCTGAATAGCGGTGTAAAAATTTGTAAAAAAAATTTTGTAATTCAGATGAATATTGTGTAACAAATTATAAAGCAACTTTTACCCAAAGATGTTTCATAAAAAGTTAAAGGCGTTTTACTTTTTAAAGTAGTTGTTAGTCAAAAAGAGATATTATGCAACAAAAATATGCATTTATTGTAAATAAAATATTAAAATATGCTAAATATGCAAAAATAATTCAATGCCATATTAAGGGAAAATTCATGATCCTAAAGATAACTTAACCGTAATTTAATTTATGTTGTCCAAAAAAAATATGCATTTGCATAAGATTCCTTGCCCTAATTATTATACAATATAAGGTATTATTGCAATCACGATAACATAGTCACATTTTTGTAGCAAACGAAAAATTTGATGATACATGGAGAGCCTCTTCACAATTTATAGTAAAATTTTTTTCTTTAATTTTATTTAAAAAAAATAATAATAAAATTCTAACGAATTAAATGGCTTTGACATAGAGTTCAGAAGATGATTCAAGTATATGTGTAGCATAAATTACATTCAACAAATTTGCAGAGAGTATCACGTTACTATCAATTAATCCATCAATTTGGTTGTATAGTTTAAGTATGTAATGATAGTATTCCACACTTCCACTTAGGCACTGTTTCGTATACACGACGAACACTTATTACCGTCACTGTGCGTTGTCGCACACTCTCATATACACGACGCACATAGATATGATTGCGATTTTTTGTATAGTTTATTTGTTGTTTTTTTATTCATTTGATTAATTGTGCTGCTTTCCAAATTAATTGTGTTGCTTTTCAAACGTGTTGTCTTATTGAACATTTGCCATATGTAAAATAATATTTTCCATTAATTTTCATTGCTGTTGTTAAGTTAATGCTTCTCTCTGTATATTTTTGTTTATGCTTAATAAACAAAAACAACAGAAAAAACAACATAAAATATGCAACAAATACATGGGAAATATTAAGCAAACGTAACAAAAAACAAACACACATTTTTTCTTATATCAACCGAATGACATCATCACTATGCAGTTTTTGTTGATTTTGGTTAATTTTATATCAAATCTAATTTTAGAATTGGTCGACGTCACACATGAACATATATGGCGATGGCAATTTGTAATGGATTGTTATACGTATGTAGTTGGTTGTAGTCTCCTTGGCACAACTGGTATGTATTTCAAGTTATCACCAACTCCATGTATGTATAATTTTTGTTGTTGTTGGTTTTCACTTATCTTTTAAACATATACTGTTATCAGTTATGGTAAGAAATTAAAACAAGTGTTTATATTTGTCTTGTTTTTTTTTTAAATACAGACGATTTTGCTTTAATATTTTTTTGTATTCACATTTATCATTTTTTTTTTTTCGTATATACTCAAAGTAAAAGTTCAATTTCCTGTTTATTTTATGCTCACACGATGATAATAAGATCCCGAAATCGAAAACAACGAGAGACAATTGAGTATAATATTTCTTATGACTGCGATAACCCCTTGTGGCTCCCTCTGCCCTTAGCCAACAGCAAAACAGACACAATGACAGCAGTATGATGAGTCTTAGTTTTGTGAGTTGAAGCAACGGACAGATTAACGGTGTTATCGGTGGGCTTAAGAAAAACAACTGTCTCATCGCCCAATAAACTCGAGATCTTAGGTGATAAGGGTGAAACATAGAAATGAATATTCACAAACAATTTTGCACTTAATCCGTATATGACACTATGATTTCCAAGAAATACATGCAAAAATAACTGGAAACATTAGGGTTGTTCGCGAAACAGTTGTTAATAGGTTTTTTTTTACTTATATTCGATGGTTTAGGTGTTTTAAGAAATTTAAAGGTATCTAGTAAATTTGGAATTAAAATGAAATACAAAAAAAAAAAACAATAAAATAAAAAATAAATAAAATAATATGAAAGAAATAAAATATTTTTAATAAAATAAAATATTTTTAATAAAATAAAATAAAATAAAATAAAATAAAATAAAATCAAAATAACAATAAAAATAAAAACAAAAATAAAAATTAAATGAAAATAAAATAAATATAAAAATAATGTAAAATAAAATAATATAATTTAAAAATAAATAAATAATAAAATTACAAAATTTTAATTATAAAAATAATATTTTTGATCCTACTTATTTTCGTAACAATGGTCATTATTTAAGGTCGTACTATGATGTTACTGATTATAACTCTATTTGCAAAAATTTACGAAATTTTATTTTTAAGGCCAGCTTACTTACTCTCATTGTTGAGATATTCATTTACGTTCCCCCAAGCGTTTTTTACCATCTAATATTCCTTGATAAATGTGACAATGACGTCTGTTTTAAATAACCGCAATAATATAACAATATCATCAGGTGTGACCCAAAAAAACACTCTATTTATAATATTTTAATTATAATTATAAGTTAAAATTAGGTATTTTATAACAATCTACGAAGCAACCACTTTTGTGAACATTTAACTTTTTTCATGACTGTTAGATATGATTACTTAAAAGTAATAGGCTTATAAATAACACAACTGATAACATACAATTATCAGAAGTCTTTTTTTTTGGTTTTTAATACCCAGCGCGACACCCCAAACCTATTTACCTACTCATATCAGATTTCATATAAAGGCAGACGACGACGTCAATGGATATCACTCACACTCACATACACACTCTGTACATGAACTTTACGTATTAGTACAATATTTTTTTATTTGCGAATTCAAGTGAAAAAAAAATCAACAAATTTAAAGAATTTATGACATCAAGTCATGCGACTTGAAGAAACATGGGTATGATAAAAATATTGATATAGGTATATAAAAGAAATATATATTTATTTTTTGCCTATAAATATTTGCTCAACGTAAAAGATACTATAGCGAAAACTTACGCAAATGCGTGTTATAATCTATGACTGTTTTTGTGCATACACACAACTTTTGTATAAAATACAACACTGAAGGTTTGAACATTCCAATACAACACTGCATATTAAATGAAGACATCAGAGGTGTGAAATAGACGACAGTGAATGAGAATTGTGAGTGTTTGCAAATTGTCGGCACAATAAAATACAGCGGTGTGTAAAAGTGAAGGAATACTTTTGCCTTATGAATTGAAGGAATTTAGTCGGCACAATGAAAAGTTTATTAGATCAATAGTATTATTTTTATGAAACCTATTACTGTTATAAATGACCATCTCCGGCTCGAAGGACCAAAGAAAAAGCCTCTTGATTTATAGTATGTTACATTAAATTATTTTGATTACAAATTATTATTGCCTACTATAGGGCGTAGCTAATGAAAAAGTAAATTTTAATACAAAAAAATTATTTACTTTTTTGTGAAAACTTCACAAAATTCATTATCTAAATTTATTCGGATTGAAAATGATTGCAAATTGTTTAATGATTGTAGTCGACAGAATGAAATACAGGTGTTAAAGTGAAGGAACACTTTTACATTATGAGTTGGGCGAATTAGGTTATTACTCTTAATACTGGCCATCTCCGGCTCGAAGGTCCAAAAAACAGCCTCTTGACTTAAAGTAGGTTATAACAAATTACTTATAATACCATATTAGTATTGCCTACTCTAGGGCGCAGCTAATGAAAAAGTTAATTTTGATACAAAAAAAATTGTTTACTTTTTTGTGAAAACTTTTCCCAAATTTCCTTATCAAAAATAGAAAAATGCTTTTTAAATTAATTATAATTAATATTCACTATTTAATAGGAAAAGAGCAACGACCCTCTCATGCTCCTTCCTCCACAGTAAAAAGAAGCAACTCACAAATTCTAGTTCCAAATATAAAACAAATTAAAAATATTATTCCAAACAACCATAATTACTATTTATATTTAACTTTTGCCCTATAAACCCAAAAATATTGCTTTCTAATTATAAGCCATTGTATTAAACTTATGAAAAGAGAAAAACAAACAAATACTACAAACACAAGCCAAAGGAACATTTAATTAATTATTTAATAAATAATACTCGTACCCGTTTTAAACGATATTTGACTAAGAAAACAAAATCGTATACGATTTTATATTAAATTGTAATAAAAATAGCTGCACACGAAACGAAAGGAAATCAAGACGAAGAAGAAACAAACAAAACAACGATTGAATACATAACGAAATGAAACGAAAGATAATGTTTATAGATACAAATGTATCTGGTAAATACATAAATATCATTGACACTCTCTCGCACACACCCAAACACAATCAGTGAAATTCGAATAGCATGGATGGGTCAGTGATGACCTTCTAAAGGACATTTCACCATACACGTGAACACCGGCAACGACTGCGACAAATGTCCCAAACCCACTTAGACTACAATATATCATGTAAACGAGCCCTCTCAAATGTGTATTTTAAGACTAAGGCGCATTAACACCAAGACGACACTGCCACTATATAATCACTGTGCACTGTGTAGGAAGGAAGGCCAACCACATTTTTACGATACGATGAATGGATGAACCCAACCCGACTCGAATCACTAACAACTTATGAAAAATGCATAAACTCTATAATTAAATACCGTGAGTACTAACTAAGGCACACACATTCACATTCACGTTGCCAGAGGTCAGCACTACCCCATGCCTACACTTTTCACCTGCGCCGCTTCACATTCTCCCGCACACCGTTGGCCTTATACAACGGTGCCTGCTAGAGATGTTTACGAAATTTAATTGAATCGTATACAAAGTTGTTTGTAATATGTAAATATACTATTTGTGTAGGTTGATGACAGTGGGAGAGGTGGTGGTGGTGATGATGGTGAAGGTGGTGTACGTGTTTTATTTCTCTCTTTGGTATTTCAAATTGACCAAGGTTTAGCGCCGGCGATGAAGGAGGTAGCTCCACCGATTTTGAATGTGAAAATATCACGTTTATTTTATCGTGCGTTGTTTTCGTTCTACAATGACTACATCACCATCATCATCATCATCAGCATTGCCATCGCCATCGCAGTCAACACCATTATCGTCTGACGACCCGCTAGAGGCGAATGAATGGTGTGTGCGAGATTGCACATTTGATAAAAATAGAAATATTTTGGGTGGTTTAATGGGACCCACGTTTTCGAATTTGTTTTTAGTTTTAATTAATTTCTGTTTTCCTCTCTATGATATCAACAATATTCGTGCCGTATATTATGGACAGCTAAATGAATAGACACACACGTTAAATTTTTAATTTTATTCATATGATAAATAGTTGGCATAAAAGGTAAAACTTAGTTGGTAAGTGTTTACAAAAAAATTGGCTTGTTGGAAAATTTTGCAACAAAGATGTTTTGTTTTAAAATAAAATAAAATAAAATAAAATAAAATAAAATAAAATAAAATAAAATAAAATAAAATAAAATAAAATAAAATAAAATAAAATAAAATAAAATAAAATAAAATAAAATAAAATAAAATAATATAAAATAAAATAAAATAAAATAAAATAAAATAAAATAAAATAAAATAAAATAAAATAAAATAAAAGACCGATATAGTCTATATTTATTCCTTACTGAATTTTCAAGTAGCAAAATACGACTGAAATCAGTATACTTACTAAAAAGATATGTATGCAAAAATATGAGGGTGAATTTGGTCAATTGTATGGCAGGTATCAGAATGGGTGTGGCAATGGTATCGATTTACTGAGGCTTTGTCATCTATTATAATTAAACTGACCAAATTCAATTATCGTCTAGTTGTCCGTTTGGAAGTTATGACAGAAATATTAAGTATCCAAAAATATGTAATTTTGTAAGGGAGTTTCCAGAAGGGGTCGGCCGAAATAGTCCATATTCATTCCTGAGTCAAATTCTGATAAGCGTATATCTTACGCAAAATATAACTGAATTCGGTGAACTTGTAAACAAGATACATATGTACTCCTTTGTAGAACAATGAGGGTCATTTCGGTCTTTTGTATGGCAGGTACCAGAATAGGTGCGTCCAAGGTATCGGTGTTTTGTGGTTTTGTCTACTATTACAAGATAATTAAACTGACTAAATTCAAATATCCTCCAGTTGTTCGCTTGAAAATTATGGTAGAAATTTCCAAAAATATGTAACATTGTATGGGAGGTACGAGAAGGGGTGCGACTATTCTCCCCAGTTACAATACCATTACTTTGTTTTGGAAAGTATTAATACTGGTAAATTTTCGTAAGGATCACTTAAGGTTTACTTGAGTTATTATGCCTACCAGCCAGCCAGACAGACGGACACGGCTCAATCGTCTTAAAAATTCCTGAAACGAATTTGGTCTTACATTTTAATTAAGGCGATTTTTTATAGTTATCGAAAATGAGAAAATTTTCCAAACGCGGTTAAAGTTTGTCGTTTGTTTGCGATTTCCTTAAGTCTTTACATCTATAGTTTGGAAAATCACAATATATTCCAGTTTGAAGGAGAATTTACCATAACTCTTAGTTTTTGTTCATATTTATATTTAAGCGATTTTTTTTGTTTTAGCGATTTTGATGGCATATGGTAAGACATCAGTTGGCGAAAGCCTTATTTAGTTATGTCGATGTTTAAATAACCCCATTATGTCATCAATGACTAATCTTTGAAAAGCATATACAAAATTGCATCACACCACACTTGACACCCTGTTATTAATATAGTATTGATTAAAAATACACAATATGCATGTATAATTTATATTATTTCACATTTTATAGCTGTAGTTTTATTTTTAGCCGGCATTTTTGTTTTTCAGTTTATTATTTTGTATTCGAATTTTTGCCTCAAGCTAAATAAATGTAGAAATTTCACAAAATAAACAACAACAAAAACGAAATTCAAAAGTTATCGCGCAGCAATACGACAAACGCCAACCACTCAGTAGTCGATGTCGGCCGACTCACGTTTATTCGACATATGGTCGTTTTTCTATTTGAATTATAAATTACTGTAAATATTGTACTGTATTGCATAAACAATATTAAAAAGGTTCAGAAAACAAAATACATAAATTCACATGGGTTTTAAACATCTGAGAATTCGGTGGTATTTTTAAATGTATCAGAATAAGAAATAAAAATTGGCCGCAAAGATTAGACATTTAGTGGGGCAAAAGCTCAATTTGTATAGGCTGTAAAATTAAAGAATTTGATAAAAACACAATATATTAAGCAATAATTTTATATGACATCTGAAATAACAACTTAGTTGTTTACTATGTTAGCCAGTGTTGCAAATTTGTGCTAAACTCTAAACTTGAGTAGAGGCAGTCGTTAATTTTTTTATTTATTTAACAACTTAACGAAAGATGCGTGACTTTCAATTTGCCATAGATTGCCTCTCCCATATACGACTAACTAGTATATCTTAATAATCTTGACAGATTAAGCACGTCGGAAAGTTTTCAATGTTCAAGCACTTAAGAAAACATCTGAAATAATCTCTCGTATGAGTCAATATATGGCGCTAAGAACAATAATTTTATACGTTGTCTAAATCGTTTTATTCCCATCCCCCTAAAAAACCCCCGCTAACAATTGAATTGTTTTGTTTATAAAATTTGCTCGTACATATTAACAATCATTGCCTACATCAAGACATAAAATACTATTTGCAAACTATACTATAATACTACACATACCTACGGTATACATATAAACAAATAAACATATGTATATATATTGTACATTAAACAAACATACATTAATATATACAAATGTACATACATTTGCTATTAAAAGTACGAGTATTAAAACAAACTAGAAATTCACCAGATATCTGGCATAGCAACAAATATTGCCTGTGTTTTTATTGTTGTTGTCTTGCTTCTTATATTTATTTAATTTGATTTTATTAGACGAGTGCCTGCCCGCTTGTCTTTTTTTGTATTGTTTAAAGTTTGTATTGTGGTGGTGCTTTCTTTCGTTTGAATTGAGTTTTGATTTTTTTTTTGTTTTTTATTAAAATTTATGCTGGAATTTTCTAGCAGCCATCTAGAAACGTGTAAACACGACAACGACGAATAACAAACAACAACCGTGACGGGGGGCAGTGGGCATACTGTATGGCGTAAGTATACTAACAAATATTATATGTAGGTATATATAAAAACGTGATTTGTTATTATTGTGGTATTTCATTTTGTTTATAACAAAATGTTGATGACGCTGTCGGAACGTGTGTTTGTTATCGCGTTTGTGCCGCGGGACAAAAGCTGCAAGTGATATGGAGGATTGTTGATATTTAAATGTTATTAATATAGCAAAATAAAGAAGAAAAAAAAAACAAACTTGGGATGACAAACATTTTTTTTTAATTAGTTGACATTAATAAATTTGTTTTTGATGATTTCAGTTGTGGTAACTGATACGAGAAATGTTTGGTTTGCGTACGATCAGAAATTGTTGATGGAAAAGATCACGACTATTTTGAACGTATCCTAAGGACTTGATAAAAAGATTCTGTATTTTATAGAATCTTTTCTTTTTTGTCGATACTTTTTTTTACCATACATTACAAATAATTTTTATGTGAGCATCTTATGATAAATTATATGGATACGGATATAATGAACCTTTAAGAAGATATCCTAAGACTAAGTTGTACATTTTAAGATGTTTGAACCAAGTCCATCTATGTGACTGGCTGATGGACAGGATAACTCGAGTAAACCCTAACTGATCCTTATGCAAATTTATCAGTAGGGCAAGGAATTTTATGCATCAAAAAATCGAAAATATGCGTATATAATATGCACTTAAAATTCCAAAAAAATGCACTAAAACCCTTAAAATATGCAATTAAAAAATTTCCAAAATTTTATTAAAAATAAAATGTGATGTAATTTTGCAAAAAATTACGAAAACAAAAAATATTTATATACGTATTTATAAAATAAGTATTAATAATAACGTTAGGTTACAAATTAACGTAAAATTAACGCTGTTAAGTACATACATCAAGTTTGAATCATTGCGTAATTGGCGTAACCAAAAAAAAATATATTTTATTTTCAAAATACTTATAGCCATCCCAATTGTGTCTTAAAACTTTTGGCACAAAGATTTTGCAGCATTTTTAAAAGCACACAATTATCTTATTGAATAATTGGTTGTGGAATTTTTATTAAATAGGAAAATACTCACAAGATTTTAGGAAATCTCTATTCTTTTTGAGAACACAATTAAATTTTCAATAAATGTTGGTTAATTAAACACTGATTTTCTTTATAGAGATTTATTAAAGCGAATGCAGTTAATAGGATTTACATTTTAAAATTTATTTATTGCAAAATTTGCTAAAATATGCGCTTTCATATGCAAAATCAAGTATTTTT
The DNA here is from genome assembly GCA_964034835.1 of Muscina levida. Taxonomy (NCBI): domain Eukaryota; kingdom Metazoa; phylum Arthropoda; class Insecta; order Diptera; family Muscidae; genus Muscina; species Muscina levida. The sequence continues at coordinate 110,358,507 of OZ035880.1, forward strand.
TGTAATATATGCATTAAAGAAAGAATGTCTGATAAAAGAAAATTTAATCTTTCGTAAAGATAACTTATCAAAGTGATTGCAGATATTAGGTTTTACCCTTTGAAATTCATTTATTGTAAAGCTTGCTAAAATATGCGCTTAAATATGCAAAACAAGTATTTTTCGTAAAAAATGCATTAAAGACAGATTGTCAGACAAAAAGAAATTTTATCATTCGTAAAGATAACTTATCAAAACGATTGCAGTTAATTGGTTTTACTTTTTAAAATGCATTTATTGCTCAATTTGTTTAAATATGCGCCTAAATATGCAAAATCGAGTATTTTTTCGTAAAATATGCGAAATTTGATCATTCGTAAAAATAGGTTGTGGGTAGTTATAAGCTAATCATTACAATTTGTACTCATTACTGCTTAATTACAAATACAAGTACATCTAAAAAAGAATTGAAAGTTAACTACAATTCTAATTACATGAGGAATTGGAATTGAAACTAAAAGTCTCAACTACACAGGTAATTGTACTTGAAAGTAATGATTCCTAATTACTTTTCAATTAGCTCAATTACTTTTTAATTACAAGGAATTGAAAGGAATTGACGGAATTGGGAGGAATTGGAAGGAATTAAGAGGAATTGCTGCAATTTGGAAAGGTCCGTTATGTTAAAATATATTGCTCCCAATTTATTTTGTTTTAATTTTTTATTAATTATAAGGAAATTAAAAATTATTAGTGGAAAACTACTAGTTATTATTTTAAGAATTAAATTTTTTTATTGTTGTGGAACTTACAATTTCTACCCCTTATTTCAAAATTATTTCAAAACCTTTCCAAATTGCAGCAATTCCTCTTAATTCCTTCCAATTCCTTGTAATTAAAAAGTAATTGAGCTAATTGAAAAGTAATTAGGAATCATTACTTTCAAGTACAATTACCTGTGTAGATTAAAAGGAAACAATTTGGATGTACTTCTACTCCAGTAAATAATATTCTCTTAACATATCGGCTTCCTATGGAATATCTGGTAATTTTTTAATAATTCTGTACAATTACATCTAATTACATTACAAAAAGTTTCTTACGCAAAGTGTAATTTTGTTATGTAACATTGTTGTGACCCATATGTACAATACTACAAATTCTCTCGTTGCATTAGCTACACATTAATTCCCATCCACCCAAATAATTCATTCTTAATACATAAATCATCTGCAGTTTAATACAAGTAATTAATTGGTCCATTGGTCCTAAAAACGAGACTATTTAATAAACCACAAGAAAAACGAACAAAAAAAAAAGCAATAGAGAAGTTGTTGTTGGCTGGCATCTCTACTACGCAATAGAAGAAGGAATTTAAACGGGGGGCTACATACTACATACATATATTTCGGGACGACCTTGAGCCTTTACAGCATAAAACCTACATACATATGTATGTATCTACGATGTCTACGTAAGTAGTCATCGTGTACATACAACAGCAACAACAAAATAATACGAAACGCATTGAACAACAAAGGTGGTAATAGTATAACAACAAATATGTATATACATATAAACTATATAGTAAATATAATAAGGTTATATATAGTATATATATTTGTATGTATGTATATTTAAAAAAAAAACTTACTTCTCATACTTCACCGTATGCGGAGCATGTCCGTTTGCTTCGCCCCAATACGGTTCCATAATTTCGTTTTTAATTTTGGTTTGGCGCCTGCCGCTGCTGCTGTTGCTGTTGTTACTAATGATGAAGCTGCTGTTGTTAGCAATTTGCGACGATATGTTGCTGATGCTGCCGATGTTGAAGGGATTCAACGAAGACCTCGCTGTTGTTGCTATAGGGGTAGAGGGCGGCGGGGGCGGCAGGGATGTCGTGGTTACGATGGTGTTATTGGCAAAGGAAGAATTGCCAAAACTCGTCGTATTACTGCCAAAAGGAGAGGATGATAATGATGACGATGACGACGCCGACCACGACGATGTAAGCGTTGACGACGCTTTCAGACGAGGCTGCTGTTGCGGTGGAATGTTGAAATGTTTGCTTGTTAAATCCAGAGTAACAAAAAAAAATTTGGTAGATGTGGGGGATGGTTTTGTATCTTGTCGGCTGTTCTAACCGAGCAAATAACCAAAAAAAAAACAAAAATACAAAGAAACACAATAACACTGCGCGCACGAGAGCAAGAGAATTTCGTTGGATACTAACAGCTGAGTTGTGCTAGGTATCTAGGTATTTAGTATGTTGTTGATACGAGTTGTCAAACACTCAAACAGGTTGTTGTTTTTTCACTTGTTTTGTGTTTTTTTTTGTCTTTTGTTTTGGTCACTTTTGGTCTGGGATGACGACGAAGCACGTAGGATATTGGCAATCGACGAGAGACGAAGAAAAAAAAACCCAGAGTGAAGTCAAATTTTAAATTTTTCTCTTGACTTCTTTGACCGTTGCGTCTATTTTTTTTCTGTGTTTAGGGAACAATAGATTTTTGTTTTGTTTGTTTTTGATATTTTTATGATATCGATTTTTTTTCAGCAGTTATTAAGTCAGTACTTTTGATGTGTTAACTGTTTCACAGTTGGTTTAATGTTTAATCTAGAAAGAGAAAAGAAGACAATTTATGTTGAATTAAGGATAGATTTAAATTTGTATTTATAGTTTATTAATATAGGTATTGTCTTATTATAAAAGTTGAAATTGCTTGTAATTTGGTTAAAAAAAACTTTTTGTTGTTTATTGTTTTAGCACTGCAGTTTAATTAAACTATAATTTTTCTGTTTGTTTATGCTGTGACACAAAATGGCGGTAATTGTCTGGGGCAGGAATAAATCCTTTACGGAATGAAAGCCTTAGGTGATTATATTAGGGAGGACAGACAAGGTCGTGCTGTTTTTTATGACCCGGTGAAGTTTTCAGTTTAACCTAAAATAGTGTTTAAAATTGGTCCTAAAAAACTATGTTTCTTATTGTTTTAGTGCATTTTCTTCAATCAAATTTAATTGATTTTAATGCGGAACCTTTAGACTTTCTAGCTCGACTCCTTACATGTCCTTTTCGTACTTATTTGAAGAAAAATCAGAAAAATGGCACTTTACAACATTCAAATGTTCTACAAAAATGTTGGTCAGAAAATTTTATTTGGGGCGTTGTAAGACAAGAAATCGATATCTTCAACTTTTACTAATCGTTTTTCATTTTTTAAAAGCACTGTGAAGTACTAACACATTCCCCTTTAAACATACTTCCTAAGCTCAATAACAATATGATGGCATTATGTCGTACGTCAGTGACATCTATAGGACAATTATAGTACTCTTCGAGACCTATAGAGCGATGTATGTATGTTACGATTGAACCACAAACAAAAAAGCAGCGATAAAAAAAAACGACTTTGCCTGTTTTTCGGGGGAGGTAGAATTTGGATTTTTTTTTTGTGACGCGGTCAAATGTACATATTTATACTGAGCCGAGTACTATCCGTATACTAATATAACCTAATATTACCCACGACCTGTTTATCAAATTGTTAAAAAAAATTGTTCCAGCGAAAAAGCACTTGGCTCCAAATTTTTTCCCAATCACAAAAAATTAGGGGGTGAGCAGTATCCAAATCTTGTTACTAAGGATCTACAGACAAAACTATCGCACCCCTACTGTAGTATTTGTGTAACAAAATTTATTTCTGTAGGGATAACAAAAATATTTTTTTTTTGGCACGGAGGCGGGTTTTATGCATATTGATCAGAAAAAACCTTTCGGATACGTTTTTTTATATGTTGTATTACGTATTATCCTCGGCAAATTTAATATCATTTGCCACGCCCCCCTCGTCTACACATTTTTATCTGTTGTGTCGAGTGCTAAGGATAGAAAAAAAAACATTTTCGATACGCTCCATCTAAATATTTCGTCTTAAAATTAAAACTTGTAGTGTCGAGTAGAACCTCTATCTAAAATAGATCGAAAATTTCTAATGGTTGTTCGGAGTACCATCTATATGCAGATTTTTATCTCCCTAGGGTTAAAATACAGTTCTTCCGTGCCCATTCCGCCCACTGTTTGGAAATAAAAATTTCGTCTGCAAATTTAAACTAATCCTGCCGAATGCCATGCCACCACCGCCCACTGATACCACTTACTTACTTAATTTCCCTTTGCACCCCATGAATGAGGTATGGGATAGCTTCTCGCGTTGTTGTGAATTAACACGCTTTCTATTTTTAGATTCACAACTAACGGCACCTACTTGTTTATCGACGAATGCGAACGTCACTGTTTTGAGAAGCTTTTACTAGACACGCCGATTGAATCGACGCTTAATACTGCGAAGTTGCTGTCAACAACATTGAAAGAAACATTTATTTATTTTTTTTTTCTTTTAAGATGACTGGAGCCAGGTTTGAACCTACGATCTCCCGCATGGTAGTCGCGTGTTCTAACCACTATGCCATGGCCGGTCCCATCCGCCCACTGATAACAAATTAAAATTTCGCGTGCATATTCTTATTTGTGTTGCAGAGTATTATCATAATATCAAATTTTACCCTGCTAGAACTTAAATAGCCACTTCATTGGGCACGCCCACTGATAGAAAATACAAATGTCAACTGCAAGTTTGTAATTGTTGAGCTGAGTACTGTAGTGGCCGTATAAATAATTATCTGTATATAAAAAGACTATTAACGATTTTTGAGATTATTATTAACTAACGTAAAGATATGAAATTACTTTTATTCAATCCCTTTATTTTAAATCGAGTACCTGATAGTTTGTAGCTCTAATGTAAATGTTTAGTTTCAAATTGTAAATGTTTCAATTCTGTATTTTACTTCTATAGTAGACGACTTTAAGGATTTTACTTGGTCGCACCTAAGCTCAAACTTGTAAACCAAATGTATCAGTCTTCGCTTAGACAGCGGATAATAAAGTTATTTAAAACGTAACTCCCCGTCTTTCAATCAAAAAGGCTTTTCAAATATAAATAGTATCAAGACTCTAACAGACCTTCGCGGACTTTAGAGGCTAATACTACTCTGAGACCGTATACTGACTTGTTTGTCTTATTTCGGTCCAGAGTATAAATAAATAATCAAATAACAAACAAAACCTCTTAATAAGTATACCACTTATTACAGTACTAAATGTGTTCCAAATTGTATCTCTCCAGCTCTAAAAAAATTTTACCATTCCCTCTCCGCCCATTGGATCAAAAAAATATATAGCCTATGATGATTTTCATATAGTATTTTACACGTTTTGTAATATTTTTTAAAGATCGTTTTAGTGTTAATGAGAATTCTAGATATATTGAGAAAAGCGGGCATAGAAATGGGCGTAGACAAATGTTATTTTTCTTAAAACCTTATTCGGACTACTACGAAAATTTAAAAAGAGAATTCAAATCGATCCATGCGTTCTCAAGCGATGCGCTTACCAACGCACATTTATTCGTTTTTATTTATATAAATTTAATGTAATGTAATTTTTTTAGTTTATGTTTTTATTTGTAATGAGTTTTTAAAAATTGTGTCACTAAAGAACCCGATTTGATTTTCTATATATTATATTAAATGTTTGGATCTTTTGTCTACACTATGTTTCTTTTGTTGTATTTGTAGGTTAAAATTATAAGTTATAATGTTACATATCTTAAAAACTTTTTAATGTTTTTTTATAAATTTTTTATTTTTTATATTCACTTTTTAAAATTCACTAATTTGTTATGTATATAAACTTACCTTAAAAATTATATTTATATTCGTTTTATAGTATTCACTGTCTTGTAGGTTTTTGTCATTTGATTTTAACAAAAAATAACTTTCTTTTTATTATTTTAATGGAATTATTTCAATCGTTGGGAATATTTCACGGTGATTAGGTTAATGTTGTAACTGAAAGAGAGAAAAAAAAATTGGACAAGTTAATATTTACGATATTTGTTAAACGAGGTAAGCAGGTTAGAGTGAATTAAAACTTTTCTAAAATTAACCAATAAATATAATTTTTCTCCGCGTTTATTTTTAATGTCATAAAATGTAATGTTGTATTTTGTTTGTAATTAATTAACTTGTATGTCATAAAACATGTTGTCTTTTGTTTAATGTTTGTTATTTAACACTAAAAATTGTTTTATTTTGTTTAAGTGTTTTTGTTTTTAAATTCTTTTGACTGCATATTAATAATAATTTTTTTAGGTCTATTTTTATATTTTTTTTTGATTTAACACTGAAAATTGTTTTAATTTTTTAAGTGTTTCTTTTTATATTATCAGTTTCAATGTATATAAATACTTTTAGTTTTAGTTTTATTGTTATAATTTGTTGTTTTTTATTTAACACTAAATTTTTTAAGAGCTTTTTTTAATTTTCTTTTCACTGTAAAATAATAATTTAAGTCCTATGTTTTATTTTGTTGTTTTTTTATTTAAAAATGAATTTTTTTTTTTGTAATATTTTTAATGCATTTAAATATTTTAAGTTTTATTTTTTTCGTTTTATTTGTTAATAATTGAAATTTCTGTTATTTTTTACTATTATTTTCACTGTATAATGCTTTATTTTAATTATTTTAAATAAATAATTTTAAAATAATAATTTAAGTCATATTTTTTAATTTGTTGTTTTTTTATTTAACACTGATATTTTTGTTTTTGTAATATTTTTAATGCATTTTAAAATTTTAAGTTTTATTTTCAAATTTCGTTTTTTTTTGTTGATAATTAAAATTTCTGTAAATTACACTATGACACAATTTGATGGTCATTATCTCGGGGGTGAACCAAACCAATATCAAACGATAGCATTTTACCTCAGTAACAAAACCCTAAACTCCATTTTGCCCCACTACGTCACAAATTTTTTTTACAGTGGTTTGAAGTTTGATTTTTTTGGTCAAAAGTTAAATCAATAAATATGAAAAATCATCTGTAAAAGTACGTTTGGGGTATTTCATGTCTTCGGAGACCTATATTAAAACAATCAGGGGAATATTTTCTCGGAACATTTTAACCCTCTAGCTCCCTCCCGTATGGGACATTTTTGGCCCAATTTTGAAAAACTGTTTAAAAGTCAACTTTGGACGGAGGTCAAGGATTAGAATCTTCGATAGAAATATTCTTCGGAAAATTTCACTAAGAGTCGCCGAAGACAAATAACCTCTACGAGTCAAAGGTTCCAAAATAAAATCAAAATGACATGTTGATGAAATGTTAAAAAGTCTATTTTTGAGCAAACAGTGCAACGCACTTTTTTGGGAGTGAACTAAACCAATATTAAACGATAGCATTTGACCTCAGTAATAAAACCCTAAACTCCATTTTGATCCACTACGTCATAATTTTTGTATACAGTGGGTTAAAGTTGGATTTTTTTAGACAAACGTCAAATAAAAGAAAATGAAAAATCATGTTTAAAAATAGGTTTGGGATAGTTCATGTCTGCAGAGACATACATTAAAATTTTCAGAAGAACATTTCATCAGAACATTTGAACCCTCCAGCTCCTACCCTTAGGATGAATTTTGAAAAACAGCTTAAAAGTCAAATTTCTCAAAATGTTTAAAATGGGTGGCAGATAGAGGGTTAAAATGTTTTGAGGAAATATTCCCTGGAAAATTTTAATGTAGGTCTCCGAAGACATGAACTATCCCAAATCTATTTTTACACATGATTTTTCATTTTCTTTTATTTGACCTTTGTCTAAAAAAATCCAACTTTAACCCACTGTATACAAAAATTGTGACGTAGTGGAGCAAAATGGAGTTTAGGGTTTTATTACTCAGGTCAAATACTATCGTTTGATATTGGTTTAGTTCACCCCCGAAAAAGTGCGAGGCACTGTTTGCTCAAAAATAGACTATTTAACATTTCAGTAACATTTCATTTTTATTTTATTTTAGAACCTTTGGCGCGTAGAGGTTATTTGTCTTCGGTGACACTTAGTGAAATTTTCCGGAGAATATTTTTATCGAAGATTCTAATCCTTGACCTCCGCCCAAAGTTGACTTTTAAACAGTTTTTCAAAATTGGACCAAAAATGTCCCATTCGCGTGGGAGCTAGAGGGTTAAAATGTTCCGAGAAAATATTCCCCTTATTGTTTTAATATAGGTCTCCGAAGACATGAAATACCCCAAACGTATTTTTACAGTTGATTTTTCATATTCTTTGATTCGACTTTTGACCAAAAAAATAAAACTTTAAACCACTGTAAAAAAAATTTGTGACGTAGTGGGGCAAAATGGAGATTAGGGTTTTGTTACTGAGGTCAAATGCTATCGTTTGATATTGGTTTGGTTCACCCCTGAAAAAGTGTGTTGCACTGTGTTATTTAAATGACTTTTATTTTTTACTATTATTTTCACTGTATAATGCTTTATTTTAATTATTTTATTCCTCTGATTCATTATTATTATTAGCTCATCTGATTTCTATTTGGTGACGATCACTTTCTGCCGTTTTTTAATTTGTATTTTGTTGAAACATCATATTTCACTTAGTTGGCGTTTTATAATTCCCATTATTTTTATATATATTTGTGTGTTTGTCTTTTTTTATTTAATAAACTATTTTGTTGTTGCTTTGCGATAATATCCAAAAAACTGCTGTTGACTTGCCATTGACGCTCGCGATCACGTTTTCTGCGAATGCTTTTGCAGCAAACAATAATACGTTGGATACACTTTTTTATAGCTACATATTTGTATATATATATATTTTTTAAGTGATATCATTTCACTTAGTATATAAAATTGTTTATAATCACGTTTTAGATAAGAGGTATTATTTTTGCAAAATTAGTTGTTTTTATTTATTTTATTGTTAAATTCTGGAAGGTTATTTAAAAAACTTATATGTAAAGAGAGAAATGTTAATGACCGAGTTTAGCTAAAATTTTACCATTTAATTGCCACAATTAAGTTTAATTCGTTGAGACATTTTTAATTTTGTTTTGTTTTTTACAACACCAGTTTTAATTTAGCTTTGATTATGTGGTTTATTTGCTCTTTTTTTTGTAAAACAAAAGGGAAGGTAATGTCAACATTTTTAAAATACGGTATTGGAAATTTGTTGGCATTTTTTATGCCTCTAGTCTATTTATATCTTATTTATATACCTTTATTGCAATTCAATTCATTTGAAATCAAAATTTTGTTTATTTAATAGGCGTGTGTGTGTGTGTCCAAAAATATTTTTATTATTTAATTCATATGATAGGTTATTGTTTTGATTGGTAATATTTCGAATTTTCATTTTAATATAAAATTTTCGACATAACATAATGAGTCATCAATGAAAAAAATGACTAAAAGTTTTCGTTGGTGATGTTTCATCATTTTGTGAGGCGTTCATTGACTTATTCTATAATGAAATGGCAGAGCCATTAGGTAATGACTAATAAATATTTTGAATTATTTGAAATTGACATATTAACTTTTATAGTAAAAAATACTGAAACTTTTATTTGCCCAATTTCAATTGACCCCTTTACCAACTTTATTTAAAATCGAATACAGAATTAACTAAACAGAAGTTTACAAATTATTCTTTTTGTAACGTGCATAGCTTTTTTGTTTGTGAATAAAAATAAAGAATTGAAATAATATTGAAATAAAGAAGAGAAAAAACCATCAAACAATATTGAAAGAGTATGCTATTGTAGAGCTCTACCACACACAAACACTATACCTTTAAGAATTTTTGAGCGAGAGAACTCTCGCTTAGAATTTGTAGTAAGCTCATGTAGAACGCCCCACAGGTTGTATACACTTCTATACACGTCTCTATGCAATATTTTTCTCTAGCTCTACGCAAAATAACTCTATAAGGGAAACTTGGCCTAAAATGGCTTCTCGATTTGTAGAATTAGTTAATCCCTTAATATTATACACTCATACCTCTTTATACGGCCCCTCTTTTTACGGCATTTCGGTATAACGGCCTTTTTTCAATTCTGGAACACTTTCGCTTTACGGCTCACATTACCTCGCTATACGGCTAAAAGCAAATAGGGGATTCACCGAAGAGTAAGAGAATGACAAAAGCATTCACTCACAAGCGCAGCGAGTGTTGATGCAGCAGTCTCTTGTTTGTGCTGATCGTGAGAAGACGTAGTTTTCTTGCACATTTTTCCGTTCTTGAGACATAATAAGAAGGTACCAATCTCTTACAGTTTGTATGGATTTGTATGAAATATATTACCTCGCTTTACGACGTTTCGCTTTACGGCCAACATTTTGGGAACATATCTAGGCCGTATATCGAGGTATGGGTGTACATGTGAATGTTTTTAAACTGATTTCAATAAAATTTATTTTTACTATATTAAATTTACTATATTTAAGATATGTTTCTGAGCCTCCCGGATAACCATCTGTGTGGATTGTCAAGTTGCAAAAAGGTTTTTTTTAAGTCAGTTTTACATAGAGTAAATCAAAGTTGGTGAGAAACTGTAAGGAGAAATTTTATGGCCTCTGTTTTGTCCCAGGACATTGCAAGATCTCTGGTAATGAATCAGCAGACTTATTGGCCAGAAGAGGCTGCACTATGTCTGTTCTCTCATAGATAATAACCCGCATAATTGTTACTTTTTTGGCTTAGCAGAGAATTGGATGTGGACGTTGGATCTTCAGAAACGACTGTATAACTGTACCCGATCGGGGTAGGAGTGATTTGAGACTGACCTGTGGAATTCTAACTGGCCACTGCAAATTCTTTGTAGCTGATTCCGTCTAGGCCGTAGGAGGCTAAAATACTTAGGGAAAGGTATATGGAGGACGTACAGTCTAACTCCACAGTCGGAGTAAGCAAATTTAAAATGTTTCGTGCGGTGCCTTCCATGACTGACTGGGCCAAAATGATTGAGCATTTTTTTCTTTCCTTCACTTTTTCCTTCTTTTAACGATAATTACAATGGATCAAAAGATTGTGATCTGTTTTTTTTACAAGATAACATGTGTCTGCAATTTAACCTAACTTGTATGGAAATTACTATAGGCTATATATTTTTAAAATTGTTGACCCTATGAGCGGAGTAGGCGTGGCAAAAGACAAGACAAAATTTGGTACACAGCTAGTACTCGGCAACTCAATTATGAATGTACAGACGAAATTTAAACTTTCGGTCAGTGGGGGGAAGGGCGTGGCAATAGTGAATTTTAGTCCTAGAGAGATACAATTTAGTACTCGGCACATCAGGCTCAAATTAGCAGGGAGATGAAATTTGATATATAGACAATACTTGACAGTATTGATACAAATGTGCAGACGAATTTTTTAATTTGGGTCAGTGGATGAAGAGGGCGTGATAAAACTGTATTTTAGCTCTAGGGAGATACAATTTGACACAACAATAGAACTCGCCAATACGGGTTCAAATTTGCAGACGAAATTTTTATTTGCGATCAGTGGGCGTAGGGGGCGTGGTAAAACGTATTTTAAAGCTAGATAGATAAAATTTAGTACAAAGATAGTACTCGGAACTTCAGGTTCACGTTTGCATACGAAATTTGTATTTTCGACTAGTGGGCGAAGGGCGCATGCCCAAATTGTATTTCAGTCCTAGAGAGATTAAATTTTGTGTACAAATAGTACTCGGCACTACAGGTGCGAATTTGCAGACGAAATTTGAATTTTGGACCAGTGGGCGGAGGGGGCGTGGCAAAACGTATTTTAGTTCTAGGGGGATAAAATATAATAAATATATTGTACTCGGCCCTACAGGTTCAAATTTAAAGACAAAATTGCAATTTGCGTTTAGTGGGCGAAGTTGGCATCACAAAACTATAGATCCATAACGTTTGACACAAAAAAACTTTATTGTTTTGACCAGTATATGGAGTTACTTGGGGTAACGAAATATTTACAGAGCATTTGAAGATCGCCGCTTAAAATTAGTCACATAATTTAGTAAGCATAACATATTATCATCCAGCTTATGAAGTGTTTTCACAGTGACACATCTACTAAACACTTATAACTGTGGGACAATTTCGTAAGATATTTTTTATTTAGTTCATTTTTTAAAATCCGTCTATTCTCGAATAGCAAAGCATTGCCGGGCCCACTACTGTGGATATATTTTCCGGATGCACCATTGGATAATTGTTTTGTTTGTCCTTGGAAAATAACGCTAAAAATTGTATGCACCTACGACACATTTAATTAACAATCCCTCTTTAGAAATATTTGAATGCACCACTAAAAAAATTTAAATTTTAAATTTTTTTTTCGTTATAATTTTCACAAAACACACATTTTGATTTCCCTTGCATTTTCAAACGATATTTAATTTTTTGTTCACGATTTTTTGTATTGATGTTTTGCAGATTTTAGTTTTCGTCTTTGTTCAATTTCAACAATAAACAAATGTCTTGAGATGCACCTACGAGTGACGTTCATGATCACGTTTCCGGTGAGAGGGTTTCACATGTTTTCTAAACGAAATTTCATTACGTTTGGTTAAATTTCTTTACATTTAAATTAAAGTTTACATAAGGTTGTAAGAGATAAAAATCACTTCAAATTAAAAAAAAAATATGCAAATATCTCAAAGAAAAGTTAATTTCGATTTATGACATCTGGGATAATTCCACACAGTATCTCCAATTCCATTTCTGCATTCATATAAAGAACATCATTAAAATGTTATCATATTCGAATAGAAGGGATTGTTGATTAAAACTTATATTGGACGGAGTAGAGGAAGCGATCATTAGCTGATTTATTAAATATTTTAAATATTTTTACTTCTTTTACATGAGCTATGAAGCATTGTTATATTATCACTGTTCACAATACACTTCTTGTAGAAAATTATTTATAATTTTTTTAGTTATGAATCCTTTACTCTGTACCGTATTTAGCACCGATTTTTATTTGTTAAATTTATATAAAGTATTTTTCGTTGAATAAAATATTTATATTATTTTTACTATTTATTTTTTTCTTTCTTTTCTATAACGATATTCTATTTAGACCGAGGTAGATATATGCACCGATGCACCAATCCCTTTATGATCAGAGATAAATACAGGAGGACTTGAGCGTTTATTTATTTTATTTATATTTATTTACACTATGCACTATTTATTCTATTTTTAAAAAATTTCTAGCATCGTATATTTATCAGTTGGTTTAAATGTTCAAAACATTTGCATATGTTTTTGTGACGTTCGTGATCACGTTTCGTGTGAAAGATTTCATTTTTGTTAGGTTGTTCTACGTCCGATAAATTCTGTTTATATGATTGTTCTTTTATTTTTTACATACATAAGAATTTTTTGTTTAATTTCGTTTTTTTTTTACAGCTCATATCACAGAAGTTTCTTTAGTGTTGAGTACAAGAAAAAGCGAGAGAAGGGGGGAAGAGAGAGATTAACAGTCTCATATATTGTAAAAATAATATATGAATATCTCTTTTAATTTCTTTGCAAATTTCTCATTAACAATTAGAAACAATTAGTCATCGCTTGAGGAGGGTTTTTTTTGTTCACTTGATTTATTTTCAATATTTTTCTGGCAGGTGGATTTGTAGATTCCGATAAGACGAATATGACGTCTTTTTCATGGTGTTCCTTAAACAGTGAAACTTAAGGTCATAATGGTTTTATGAGAAATATTCCGGACACAAACTACTAAGATAATAATGTTAATACTCTACACTTTGGGAAAGATTTCATTTAAATTTTTGCGAACGGATCGAACATAAGAGAAAGAGCGGTCTTTTTGGAGGAGTTGAATTTCAATTGCCAATTAGGCTATCTATTCATTGTAGCATAGTTTAGACTGAAATAGCGGCGACTGGAATAGTCATGGAGCAAATTCAGTATCACAGGATATTTATTTACTGTTAGTAAAGCGGCTATCAGTTCCCTAGAGAACGTGTACACCACTTCGAGAAATGTTTAAGAATGCCGGCCGTGTCCGTAGGAAATAGGGAGACATTCGACGGTTACCCTCACATAGATTCCAGGACATAGGAACATATATCGTAACCAAAGAGCCAATATAAAGGCCGCCACCATAGAGAATTTGTGCGAATTTAACAATCACATTGCTGTTAATCTTACAAGAGGGAAACTGAACCTAATTGCTAAGGAAAGATAGGTAAGAGAACCCAATTGCACAGCGACCAGAAAGATTTGACCTCCCGTTGATACACAGAGGAAATGATTTGCGCTGAAACTGTCTAAAGTCCAAAATTTCACATTGGGGAAAAAATCGCCATTAAATTACTCATTACAACACATGATTTTGGGACTCAGTTTTGAGAACTCCACGTCAAATTAGACCCAAAAAGAAGAAGTTCTGCATCATTCGTTTTGTCAAGTTACATGCCATAGTAATTTTATATCGATTTGAAGTTAGTAAGTATCAAGTAGGGGAATTTGTCACGTTTTAGGTTTATATGGTGGCGTATGATTTTCTAAGTAATATTCCACGTAAATCATACGACACGGGAGTACAACAGTTGTATTGTAACTGCTACAAAGTAAACTCAGTTCAAAATCATTTGATGAATGAAAAAGTCAAACTGTTGCTTATGTAGGGAAACGTTATATGAACAGATTAAAGGAATTGTAATTCTTAATTTTTTTTTTAAATTTGTTTCAGCTAAATAGGACTAGTTGTTGTCGGGTTATGTCAAACAAACGAGCCTAAAACGTGACAAGTTCCCCTATACGATGTTACTTGACAAAACGAATGATGCAGAACTTCTTCTTTTTGGGGCTACTTCCAAGTGCAGTTCTCAGAATTGAGAACCAAATCAATGAGCTTAAAAGTGTTGTATTGTGTTATTAAAGCTAGCAAATCGGAAAAACGAATGACGCAGAAGTTCTTATTATTGGCGCCACTTTCAAGTGCAATTCCCGGAATTGAGAATGAGCAGTTTGGACACTTGTGGAAAATACCTATCCATCTGCAGGCGATCTAAAGAACAAACATGCCCTTATCAGAGCAATGAAATGACTAGAGAGTGACGTTGACCGAATATAGTAAGAACAATTTGTGCGAGAATTTAAAATGGTAACACAACGGGACCTTCACTAGGACCCAAGTAAGCTATGCTGAATGCGGCTGCGAAATTAACCTAACCTATTTTTTGTTTTGGTTACTACTGCATTGATTTAAATAAGGAATTATTATGGGTTTGGAGTCCCGTTGGAATCCAAAATTGCCGTCGTACAATGCTCCGTTTCCATACCAGCATGGACAAAAATAGAAGAAATTGTCAGAATACATTGAAATTTCACTTCTAAATGAATAACGATGCTTTGATTTCATATGTGTTCGGCTTTTATGCGCCATTTACGGTTTTTTGTAAAATTCACTTCTTTTCGTCGATTTTCGACTGATTTTGTCACTTAGTCAATTAGAATATCAAATAGGGCTGAATTAACACTATATTATCATTTCAGAACATTTGACTAAAAAAATAATACCATTGATTTAATGAATTTTAAATTTTTGACAATAACAACAACAAAACAAAACAAAATTTTGTTTATATATGAATCTTTTACTATTATTAATACAGTCAAAACTCTCTATAACGAATTCCAAGGGACTGTATATTTACTTAGCTATAAAGAAAATTCGCTATACAGGAAAGTAAAACAATTTTGTTCCTTTTAAAATTTTTTATTTGTAGTAGTCAGTTATTTTGGTTTGAAGTACATTTTTCCACTTTTCTTCTTCAATATGTATGTATCGCGATATGCAAAGGCAAACTGATAGCGACTGCAAGAAATGTGAGAGATGGTAATGATTCCAGTTGTCACATGCATAGTTCGGTGGTTCCCCAAAATACACTTTCAATTTTGTGGTAAATAAACGATTCAAACCATCCGTCTCTGCTTGTGCGCTGTGAAAGCAACAAAGTAGACACAGAGCAACAATAACAAAACCAATAACACACAATAAAGCGAATAAATTAAATAAATTCGTTATATAGAAATTGAAAACGCTTCAATCTTGAAATTACGGTCGCAAAAATGCTTCGTTATAAGGAAATATTCGCTATAGGGAAATTCGTTATATGGAGATTATAATACGCTCAAAGTAGACCCAAAACACAGCGTTCTTATAATTGCTTCGCAATAAAGAAAATTTCGTTATATAGGAGTTCGTTATAGAGAGTTTCGACTGTATTATTTTTAGCTTCTCGTCTTGCACTTAATATTATTCCACTTTTTTGTATGTTCCGCTTAGATGGGATAAGTGGATTCGAAGATAAAAGTACGGTAAATACGACATTAAGTCTCTGTTGGTGTTCTCTAAGTAAAGTAAGAAAAAAAAATCAGCACCAAATTAATTCTTATTTAAAAAACGGGCAAAAATTTTTAATTTTAGTCACTTTTTTAAAAATACAAAAGAATCGTGGAAGATTTTACATTTTTCTAATAGATTAAATTTCAAGCTAAATTATTATGAAAAAATATTTTACCGAGTTTTATGATGTTTTTTATTTTTCATCAAAATTAAAGAATTTTTTAAATATTCATCCGTGAAAAGTAAATATCTTAAAATTTAAATTTGCTCTTGATTTTGTTTTTAGTTGATCTATGAGAATTATATTATAGTGCTATAGTTCGGTTAAAGATCTATTCTATTGGTAATTAGAGATTATTACCAATAGGTTTTTGTTCAAGATTTGTGAAATGTATTAT
The DNA here is from genome assembly GCA_964034835.1 of Muscina levida. Classification (NCBI taxonomy): domain Eukaryota; kingdom Metazoa; phylum Arthropoda; class Insecta; order Diptera; family Muscidae; genus Muscina; species Muscina levida. The sequence continues at coordinate 110,375,174 of OZ035880.1, forward strand.
GAGACAGCGGGTAAGGCGTAAAACGTTATTTCGGCATTCACCACAATGCATTGTCCACGCCCTTTGCTGCGACTTCTCCACTATCATCACAAACCTTAAGGGAAGAAAGTTACTCAATTTAAATGAGAAACTCTGCCCACCGGTGCGAAGATAGTATCCTCAAAGCACACAACAAGTCAACATAAAACATTCACCCAAGCCCTTGTCTATGCATGTGGCCATCGGACATAATTACAATTTAAATTTATAAAAAAAAAATAAACAAAACAGACATTTCTACCAGTACTTAGCTATTCAAAAAAATATAAGGCTATTCAATTCCATCCACAAATTAATTTTTGAACAATATTTTGCTTCAACTTTTGCTTTTTTTCATCAAATTTTCGGTATTTGGAGAGTAAGATAGTAATCATAAGGGATTTTTGCTACATGCATCTAGGTAACGGAGGTTAGGACCAAAATAATTACATAGGTATTTTTTTATAACTTTTATTATTTTTGTTGCCTTTATTCATTTAGGTAACGAAGGTTAAAACCAAAACAATTTCACACTTTATTATTATTAATTAGTTCACTTCATTGTTTTTATTATTTTTTATTTATCTGCATTTTTTCGCTATTAACGCGACATCTGGTCGAACACATTTTGTATATCTTAATTAAAGTATCTATTTCCTTGCAATCACTTTTTCAATTCGCGATAAGATACATGTACCTAGCAAAATGCTATACTTTTCTCAGATGGCTAAAACTTTATCCGCAGCGGGAGTAATTATTTTTTTTCTCCTTTAATATTTGTTTATTACTATGTATAAAAACTTCGTTTAAAATTTAACTATCTTATACTCTTACATTCCACTTGACCAGCGTATTGATGATAACTTTTAACATATTTATCAAACTCTTTTCCTGTATTTCTTTCACAATTTTTTTGTACTGTAATATCCATTTTTTTATAGTACTCGGCAACTGAAGTTTTTTTTGCACTGCACTGCACTGCGCCGCACCTCACTTCACTTTGTTTTGTTTTTATAGTTACACATTTATTGTTGTTGTTTTGGGTTGTTTTTTTATTGCATTTGTTTTTAGTGAATGACGCGACTCTGTCGTGTTCGCTTGTCGACGTTTGCACTCCAAATTCTTTGTGTTGTTTTTGTTTTACGTTTCCATTCACGCCGCCACCGCAGTCTCGTATTGTTTAGTAGTTCGCCGCGGCGCGTAGCTTCGTAACACGTCTGTTACATTCAACACTATAAAAAACACATAGCAAAAAAAAAATAAAACAAAACAAAAACATAACAGTTCAGAATCACGAAACGTGAAACGAGAAAGCAATAATAATAATAACAACAACACAGTTTAGCACAACGATGAGTGCAAACGTTTCGGATACCGATATGTTGGTTGGTTGGTTGACTGGTTAGTTCGATGATTCGTAAAGTGTTGTTCACAACAAGATTGAGTGGGGGGATGGGGGCTACGTGAGTGTACGTGTGTGAGAGAGCGTGTTAAAGTCTGTGGTCGTTGAGTGAGAGCTGTTTACCAGATATTTCTAGTGCTGCTGCCTCTGCTCTTATCACAAAGTCCAATGCGTACAAGTTAATTTGGTATGCTCTTGTTTTTTTGCTTATTTAAATATACAAAATTTTCGTTTTTTTTTACTGATTTTGCTTTGACTGTGCAGTTTGTGGGTTCAATCCAGCAGAGGTTGGGGTGCACAGGGGGGGCGATTTAATTTTATAAACGTGATCGTTTTATAATTCCATTATGTAGATAGGTACACACATACATATGTGTAGACACGTTATTGCTACTGATATCTATTGGCTATGAATAGCTTTCGTTTAGCATGTCCATACGTGTATGCATATGTATGTATACCTCCTATATGTACATAACTATACTGCATGTCCATATGTCTGTCTGTCCGTCTGTAGCCAGGCAGGCACTAGCTGCTGCTGATGAACACAACAAACTTGTTTACTTGTAAAAATATTTTACTTTTGGAATTTTCCATGCGTTTTATTGTTAAGGCGCTGATTGTTGTTGTTGTTGGTGTTCTGTGGTACAGCATTCGACGCTATTGTTGTTGTGGATTTTTTTTTTTTAGTTTTATTGAATTTTCATATTTTTTTTATTTTATTTGTGAAGTAGACTTCTGTCTGGTTTGTACATTTTTTTATTCGTTTTGTTGTTTACGAGCTAAAGCTGTTGCTCTTTTCATTAATGCGATGCGATTTTTTTTTCGTTTGCCACTTTTGGGGCACCGCCCGGTTTTTGTACACAGCAGTAACAACGTTTTGCACTTTTACAGAACTTTATTGTTCACACTTTATGACATTTATGTTTTACATTCGCTTGGAGATGATTTTATTACCTTTTTTGATATTCCCAAAATACACCTGATTGTTAGCACGACGGGGGTTTTGTGCACTTTTACTCTTTTTTGTTTCTTAATAACACAACCTTCTTCTTATGTTTTGCTTGCTGCAAAAATACTCTCTTTCTCTCTTTATTACTTTTAATATTTTGCCTTATTTACAAGTTATTTTTCTCTTTAGGATTACTTTTTTGTGTAATATTTTTCTTTTTTGTTTTAAAAATTTTTCTAATTTACACCAACACACCAAATTATTTAAATTTCAAGTAATTTTTCTATCATTCATTTGTGTGTTTTTTTATTTCATTTTTCTCTCTCTCTCTTCACTGAGTGATAATTTTTGTGTTGGTGTTTCACGACGATGATGACGACGACGACAACGAAAACGACGTTATTCCGCTTGGTAGGAAAAACACAACTTCACCCGTTTGCCACCAGTCACTGAATAGAAATGAATTGTATTTGAGGAAATTTTCTAAAATTAACACGAGACACACATCAGAAACACAACGACTACAGCAACAATAACAACAACATCGGCAGCAGCAGCAGCAACAACAAGACGACAACGGGCAAAAGAAATAAATAAATAAAGCACACACAAAAACCGAATTGTTGTCGGCGTTGTCGTCGTCGTGTGTTTGGTTGGACGTTGGTTGGTTGGGTGGTGGTTGGTCGCGCTCGATTGATAATAATGTGGGGCTCGCGTGTGTATGTGTGTTTGATGGTCTACTATGGTTGTTGTTGCTGGTGTGTTGTTGCTGTTGCTGCTGCTACTATTGCCCCAACAGCAGCGATAAGTTGTCGGACAAATGTGTGAGCGAACCCAAACCTTGTTAGCCCCAACAAATGCGATATTTGGATATTGTACCCCTTAGGAAATCTTGCTATTTTTTACAGGAATCAGCTGATCACAATATTGTGATATTAACTGGTAATGCCAATTGTCGCTGTTGCTGTTGTTAGTGACGGAATTATTGCGAAAAAACATTACCTCATGCTGTATCAAAATTTGGAGATTCAATTATATATCTAATTATACCCTTACCCTTAGGGTGATACTAGATAAAGTGTAACGCATTAAAGTAGTTGTGTTAAACCTCAACTATATTAAGACTGGATTCGTTTCAGGACTTTTTAAGACGATTGAGCCATGTCCGTCTGTCTGTCTGGCTGCCCAGCAAATCAAAAGTTCCGATATTAGCTGATATCCGACACGTCTGCACATTGCCTGAACTCTTCTTACCAATATCGTACATAATTATCGTTGAAGAGAAATTTTATTTATTTTCCTCCGACATATCTGACCGATTTTACAGAGATTTCGTAACTCAGTGCCGGAGGAAACAACAAATTGTTATTGAAAAAACAACAAATTTCCCTTCAGACTTTTCTTTCTTAGTAACGATTTTGGATCCGATACCGACTGTCGTACCACCGGCCGTCGTACAGTGGTTTGAACACGCGACTACCATGAGGGAGATCCGTTGTTCGTTTTCCGGCTCCAGCCATCTTTATTTTTCTTTCATTGCCGGCACCGTCGATGTTGTCTACACCATCTTTGCAGTATACATAAGTATCGAGCTAATCGGTATGTCTAATAAAAAGCTTTTCAAACAGTGACGTTCGCATTTGTCGATTAACAAGTAGGTGCCGTTAGTTGTGAATCTAAAATAGAAAGCGTGTTAATTCACAACAACGCGAGAAGCATTCCATACCTCATTCACGCGGTGTAAAGGGAAATTAAGTTTTTAAGTCGTACCGTTTCTGAGCATTTTGTTTGCTGGGTGTTAGGTCAGCACTATTACTCGAGTAAACCTTCACTGATTCTTGTGAAAAATGTCGCACGCCTTCTGGTACCACTCATACATTAGGTTAGTTTATTTCGGCAGCTGCGTTCGGCATAAGCTCTCTTGGGCGCTAGTGTGCGTCCCGTTGTAATGCAATTTGCAACAATTATTCCTTATCTGTTGGGTCAAAGTCGCTCTGATAAAGCATGAGTGTTCCGCTAGTCAAATTTCAGGTGCTTAGTGAGTTTGCTAACCGGCTAGTGACCGGTTATTGCAGCAAATCAATAACCTCTTTATATCTACGGTAGATCAAATATGTTTGGTCGCTGTGCAAGTGGGTTATCTCACCCATCTTTCCTTAGCTGTTAGCTGTTTCCCCCTTATGAGAGAAACACCAACGTGACCGTAAACTTCGCCAGAGTTCAAGGTGATGGCAGCCCTTCAGTCAATGTATTGGCCCTTTGATTACAATATATGTCCCCATGTCCTGGAACCCATGTGAGATTAGCCATCGAATGTCTCGTTTTTTTGTCCAGAGAGGACCGGCATTCTTGAACATTTCTCCAAGTCGTGTACAGGTTTTCCATGGATCTGATAGCCGTTTTACTATCAGTAAGTATATGAATTTTTCGACCCAATTTTCGACCCGAACCTGGTCGATAGTTGGTAATTCAACTACTCCGAATAGATTTCACAGACCCTTAAAATTAGGATGACATCCTTCCCAAAGTGTAGGGCTTTATTATAATCATCATAGTAGGGTCTATCCGGATCAAAAACAGGTTCTGGTACAGTGTAATCCGTGTGACACCTCGCATTGATTAAGTCTAGAATGTTGGCATGACCATAGTTCCTGTGCTTCTCTCGTTGCGTCTAAACGCATTGCGGTGTTCGCTGCAGTTTTTCTCGCCTCAATATCCGGGGGTAATCAGTTTAGGAGCAGTGCCTTTATTGGAGAAATTCTAAGTGCACCCGTTATGATGATTGTCACCAGCCTCACAATGCGTTCGAATTTCAGTTTTTGGACCGTCTTCTCCGGCCCCGGTCATCAAACTGTCGATTCGTAAAATAAGATCATATAACCAGCTCACATTTTTAGGGCTCATTCCTTAGTTGAGGTCGATTGCCCTTGTGCAGCAGTTAAGATCTGAGTGTTCAGATTGCTATTTAGTTTCCTGTCCACTATGAGCACAAGATATTTGGCACTATCAGAAAGTGTAAGTGCAACTCCATTTAAGCTGGGCTTGGCAAATTGAGCAACTCCTCGTTTTTCCATCGTCTTCAAAAGAGTATTGATATTAAGATTTCATAGTAGTGGAGAGAGTATTTCACCTTAGGAATGTTTGACACGTCAGACTAGATCCAATGCGTCAAATTTTAGGAAATTATTAACTAATGACATTACCACTTGGTTAATCTCCAGTTGTTTCATTGAGTCAAGTGCACATTCAGGTTTGACATTATCGAAAGCTCCCTCGATGTCTAGAAAGGCGGTGAGTGCGTATTTCTTGTAGTTTAGGGATGTTTCTATCAGACTGGTTATCGAATGTAAAGCAGTTTCTCTGGATTTACCCTTCGAGAGAGCATTCGGTATAGGAGATGATCTGGTATATATTATTTTGTCCATAATTTAAAGTAAGAAGGAAGATAGGATAATCGGTCTAAAATCTCTGGTCTTACCGTGGGATGTCTTACCCCCTTTAGGGATAAATACAATTTTTACTCGTTGGAATGTGCGACAGCTTCAGACAGGCTCTAAAGATTGTTAGAAGTCAGTGCGTCAATACTTTAATGTTCTTTTGTAGATACGCAGGATTATACAAATGACAAAAATCACAACCATAACACAGTACAACATTTATCAACTCATAGATTTGGGACTCAATTCTGAGAACTGAACGTGAAAGTAGCCCCAAAAATAAGGAGTTATGCGTCATTCGTTATGTCAAGTTACATGCCATAATAATTTAATATCGATTTGAAGTTAGTAAGTATCATATAGGGGAATTTGTCACGTTTTGGACCCTTTTGTTTGACATAACACGGGAACCACTAGTCAGATTTATCTGAAACAAATATCAAAAAGAAATTAAGAAAATTATGAAATTTAAAACTGTTGTACTCCGTGGCGTATGATTTACGTGGAATATTACTTATGATAATCATACGCCACCATATAGTATTTATGTTATGTCAAACAAAAGAGCCTAAAACTTGACAATACAATACTTACTTACTTCAAATCGTTATTAAATTATTATGGCATGTAAATTGACAAAACAAATGATGCATAACTTCTTCTTTTTGGGGCTACTTTTACGTGCAGTTCTCAGAATTGAGTCCCAAAATCATGTGTTCTACTGTGTAATTCGCATCACACGGACGTCCAAAACGCTTGAGACATGCCTTCCATCGATTACCACGTGATCAATCTGGTTTCTTGTCTGTCGATCAGTCGAATCAAGAGCATCTTCCCTTCCTACTTTGGCATTTAGTTATGTCGCCTTAATCAGATTGGCGGCTATTCGGTCACTCAGAAGGTTCAACCGCGAGACCAGATATCGAAATATTATGTGGCTATGAATTCACATTCAAATTGGTGTCTTTCTGCGTGGCAACTGTAAAATATGTCCCAGTTCTTCCGTCGCGTATTGTAAAACACACAAAGAGGTTGAAACTTCCCTAAAATGATCTTTGTACAAGTTGCAACGATGAGGAAGAAGAGGAGACGATGGAGCATCTTCTATATCACTGCCCTGCGGTTTGTGACCTAAGATATGAAAAGTTTTGTCATTGGACACTTTGGACAAAATCAGTCTACTAGTAGGCGATTTGCGGATTTGAATGGCGGTGATGTCAGCCTTGCATTTGTCGAGGACATCCACCAATTGGATAGAGGCACTTTCCCTGTAAAGAGTTCGAATATTCCAGGTGCATATCTGTATCACATATCGGTAACATTTGGTTGGGTTCTTGTTTTTTATTTTCTTTGTGTTTTCATCATAGTTTTTATTTAAGGAGAGTGGCTCATTAGGCCACCGCACTTGATCCTAGTTTTTTAGGGCTGCCAAAGCCACTAAGAGAGCCGTTATGTTGAGCTTTAGTAACTTCTTCTGTTACAAATTCCCTAAAACACATGCAATTTACGTTGCTCAACCTTGCTACTACATTGGGGACCTCCAAAGAGAGATTCTGGTTATTCCTGATACAATGTCAATACAATACAATGCCAATGGGAAAACGAGCTAAATCGATGTGTTATATTATAAGAAAAGGATAATTTTTCCATGCCCACACTTACTATGGCAAGTCTACCACCACATAACTTCTAATGAAAATCCATGGCAGAGGGCGCATATGCATCCTCGAATTTTGTTGATCTTCCATTTAGTTGATCTTCTTCTATCTTATCTTTAGAAGCGAGAAGCATCACATACCTCATTCATGGATTGTAAAGGGAAATTAAGTTTTTTTTCTTATCTTTAGAACTGGCATATACCTATACGTTTATATTCTTTTTTTGTTTGTTTTGTAAATCACTTCCAGTATTTTGGTCAATTTCCTAACGTGTCGATAAGTTGGTTGTCTCGCGATTGCAAACGTCTCCGCGGAAACGTGCCCACTGCAAACGAAAAACACTTGTTTATACCGTCAGACTTATGTATGTTTTTGCGCCTCATTTATCGTTCCAGCCAACCTCACTCACATCGTGTAAGGGGTTTTTTCCATTACAATGTTATTGTCTTATTGTTTTTGTTTTTTGCTTGCTACTTTATCGGGCGCTAACACACGAGTTACGGGCTGAAAGGGGCAATCGGGGGGTTTTGAAAATGCAAACATGAACGTCAAGCTTTTGATAAGAGTGAATATGAATGAATATGTAATCATATGCCTAAGAGTGTTTGTATGTATGTCTCCAAAATCAAAGAAAACTACAAAAACAAAAAATAGTTGCTCGTTGTCTGGATTTTAAGCGAACCAAGTTCGATAACAACCAAAAGCTAGAATAGCCCCCGATAGGGGTGAGCAGCAGACACAGCAACAATAGCAGCATAATCACGCTCCAGTGAAACCATATAAACAGCCCCACAAAGAGCTCATACAATATGGCGTATAATAAAAAAACAAAAAACTTATCGAAAAAACGTGCACTTTTTTCTCTCTTTCCCTCTAGGTGTGTACATATTTATATCATACGCTGATAATGGACTCTATTTGTTTATCCATTAACATATCTGTGAAAATTTAAATGACAAAAAAAAACGGCGATTTCTTTTTCACAGTTCATAAAAATAACATTTGATTTGGAATTTCTCGTTAACGCCTTTAAATACAAAATCCCAAGTTGTTGACAGAATGTTGGAATAAAGCGTTTGAAGTGTGACATTAGGAAACGATTACACTAAAGAAAAAAAAAACTCACACATCAAAGGGCTTACAGCTGTAAAACTTGCGATTACGGTCATTAATTGATTGGCAGCGGATATAGTAAGGATGATAACTGTGAGACAGTGATAGGCATTCAATAGCCTCGCGGGGCGGGAAATAATCGTTTTTTTATTGACACAGACATGATCGACAATTCAATAATCGTTTTTTTATTAACACAGACATGATCGACAATTCATCAGCACATATGCAATTCCGTAGTCAGTTTTAGGAAAATATTAACCCATGCTAAGATTCACAAGAATTGGCTACGTTTAGGTACGTACCAGCCGGACAGACAGATGAACAAGGATCAAACGACTTAAAAAGTCCTGAATTGAATTTGGTTAAAAGAAACCTAGGGACTACATTGACTTCTTCTATGTGTTACATTTGTGGGTCTTATCAAACAATATATATATAACCTTCTACCCTTAGGGTGAGGGTGTACCAATTGCCACATCTCCACGTCGTGTTCCCGGTGTAAGATTTTTCTTAAATATCTAATTAGGCCCGCCAACAAAAGTAATTAGGAAGCCCTGGTGTAAAGATTTATATATTTAATCTATTTGCCATCGAAGATAATCTGCACCCGACCCTTAGGGATAAGGGTATATATCATTTGATATGAGAAAAGTTCTTAAATATTAAAGGAGACGTGTTAGATCCAAAGTATTTTAAGACAAAATTCGTTTTATGATTTTTTAAGATGATTGAGCCATGTCCATCTGTCTGGCTGGTGGGTACGATTACTCGAGCAAACCTTCACTGATCCTAACACAGTACAATATTTTTCAGCTTATTAATTTGGGACTCAATTCTGTGAACTGTACGTGAAAGTAGCCCCAAAAAGGAAAAGTTCTGCATCGTTCTTTTTGTCAAGTTAGATGCCATAATAATTTAATAACGAAACGAATGATGCATAACTTCTTATTTTTGGGGCTCAGAATTGCAGTTCTCAGAATTGAGTCCCAAAATCATGTATTGTACTGTGTTATTAAATATTATCGGTATTAATATTTTCCAATATAAGGTTATGTGAATGTAAATAGGCAGAATAGCCCTGCCCATTCTGATACCTCCCATCTATATGATTTATATAAAAGGATTGGATGACTGACTTATCACTCCCCAGCGCAAACGGCTAAAGCTAGAACCGTGAAATTTGGAATTTAGGTTCCTTTCATGACGTAGACGAGTACTAAGAAGGTATTTTTTTTAAATTCGGACTGCAAGGGGGTAAAATGGGCATGGCACCGACCCATACATCACGAATTGAAATCATTACAGGAGATTTTGTACTTACATCGGTCGTATAAGAACGGGTGCCACGCCCTTTAAAAAAATCTTTATTTTGGACAGATTTCTACTGTGTAATACTATCCGCAGAGCCTCTATCATATCCTCCGTAATTAAACAAAGGGGCGTGGCACCGCCCACACAAATCAAAATTTCATTCGGTCATATTTTACGAGTCATATAAGGTATGAAGACGAGATTTCCTACAAATGTAAATAGTACATGAGGGCTTACGTCTCGCTGGGAAATGGGCGGAGTCACGCCCCTTCTGGTAGCCCCAATACAAATGCCGGAATTTACCTTCATAGTTTTACATACATATTTTTTCTGTAAGTGCACTGAATTCAGTCATATTTTGGGTAAAATGCACTATAATAATAATTTTACTCACGAATGAATATGGTCCGTATCGGCCATCCCCTTCAGGCACCTCCCATACAAAATGACCTATTTTTGGAAAATTAATATTACCCCCATAACTTCCAAAAGGACAACTGGATAATATTTAAATTTTGTCAGTTTAAATATCTTGTAATAATAGAAAAACCCCCAGAAAATTTTAACACTTGCCACACCCCTTCTAGTACCTCCCATACAAAATGACCGAATTCACCTTCAAAGTTTTATATACTTATCTTTTTTCACAGTACACTGATTTCAGTCATATTTCGCGTAAGATGTGTGCTTATAATAATTTTACTCAGGAATGAATATGGACCAAATCGACTAACCGCATCTGGTACCTCCCATACAAAATTTCATATTTTTGGAAAATTACTATTTCTCCTCTAGTTTCCAAACGGACAACAGGAGGATATTTAAATTTGGTCTGATTTTATAATTTGTTGTAGCATAAAGATCATCAGAAAATTTATACATTTGACACACTCCTTCAATGCCTCCCACACAAATAACCAAACTTAGCTCCACAGTTCTACATTAGAGGTGCGATAGTGCACGTGTTTTCGAATTCGATATGAACCAACCCCTAATTTTGTGTGGTTGGGAAAAAAAAGCTTGAACCAAAATTTGGTACGGTGGAATGGGGTTAAATGACAGAGCATCTTTGTACACGATGTTGGTGGTGAAGGGGAAAAAATCCACTCGTAGTCGCCTATAGTCGCCTTAAAATTTTCTTAGGACATATATATCCTCCAATTGTAACCCTTAAGGTGTTCCCCATACAAATATTTGGTATTTTAATAATTTTTTTATGAAATCTGCTTCTGCTGCTCCGATGATGCTTACTAGAGGGGTGAATTGTATGCCCCACTTCCACTAGTATTTCCTTACAAACATTGTACCCGAACATACCTACCCCCTATAGTCAGCCCTTAAGGGGGCTTCCGTACAAAAATAAAATTTTTATAAATTTTGCTCCCCCACCGCTCTTATTACCTCCAACGTGCCTCTAGAGAAGTCAAATGAAGAAAATTAAAATTTGTTCAATTATTTCGTAAAAGAAACCCCGACAAGATGTTAAAAATAGTTTACTTTTAAAATTTTTTATTCATAGGTGAAAGAAACTGGGTGGATCACTGAACCCATTTAATTTAATGCTTTCTTTTAAGATTTTTGTTCGAATGAAATCCATTATTGTAACCTTTTCTACAGTGATTTCACTTAAAAATTGGTAAATTTCAGTAACTTGAGAGTTTAATAATATCGTACACAGCGTGAGGGTATTTATCAGTTAGGTTTATTTAGTAATAAACAATTTGAAAACCTTCTCAATTTTCTGAAATTGGTAAATTTCAATAACTCGAGAGTTTAACAATATTGTACATAGGGTGGTGTATTTATCAATTAGTGCACCTGATTGAATTTTCTGTACAGGTTTTGTCATCGGTTAATTTAGTGATCAACAATTTAAAAATCTTCTCAAATTGGTAAATTTCAATAACTCCAGAGTTTAACAAAATCGTACATAGGGTGAGGGTATGTATCAGTCAGTTTACACTACCAGTACAGATTTTGGCCATCGGTTAGTTAAGTAATCAAAAATATAATCTCATTCGTGATAGGTAAATTTTGCGACGTTAAGTTTCCGATGCAACATACAACGCAAAACGTAACGTATACGCTCCATTACACTTATGTACTAATATCTATAGTTCAAGCTGGCTAAGGAAATGCGAGCAAAAAACTTAATTTCCCTTTGCACCCCATGAATGAGGTATGGGATAGCTTCTCGCGTTGTTGTGAATTAACACGCTTTCTATTTTTAGATTCACAACTAACGGCACCTACTTGTTTATCGACGAATGCGAACGTCACTGTTTGAGAAGCTCTTACTAGACACGACGATTGAATCGACGCTTAATACTGCGAAGTTGCTGTCAACAACATTCGAGGGGAGCCGACAATGAAAGAAAATTTTATTTTATTTTTTTTTTCTTTTAAGATGACTGGAGCCAGGTTTGAACCTGCAATCTCCTGCATGGAAGTCGTGTTCTAGCCACTATGCCACGGCCGGTCCCCCAATGCGGAATGCGAGCAATGTTGAACAAAATATTCTGTTCCCCCCAAAGTATGCAGTGTTTTTAAATAAAATCATATAGAATATTAAATACGAAGGCATAAATGTCTAATAGGATGTTTTTCCTTTTAGCAAAATTTGTTATATTTTAGTTCTATAAATTTTTTCGCCATTTCAAATTCTTCATAAACACCATACAATAAAACCGTCTCAGTCTCACATTAAATTTAAGTTGCACTCTTACTAGATACACATATTTTTTCGTATGAATCATCATCCTACAGAGTACAGATAGATACAGAATTGGTAATCTCAATTTGAGCTATACAATCAACCTCAGACATATAGACATGTTGTGGGTTGTACAAAGCATACATATTACACAGAAATACGGCCGCACTGGCGCGACCATTAACCATTAACATTGATGTAAAACAGTCGAAAATATTTGTGTCTCTCTGTACGTATGTGTGTGTGTGTGTGTACAAGTGTTTTTATGTCGAGCAAGCAACACGTGACTTTTATACGAGAGGTAAACATACGGCTGATGATGTTTAAAATATCGCTGACACGCTGGAATCGCGTGAGATATTACGTCAGTTCAAATGAATTTCTTAGCTTTGCACAACAGCAGCAGCGGCAGCAGCAGCAGCAATGACGGCCGGCCCCAACATCGACAAACACATTATCATCTCACCATATAAGCGAAAACCCACATAAAGCGAAACGAGTGTGTGACTCGTCGTCAGATGTCGACTCACAAGGAGTGGACTTGTGTTGCTGGCTGATGTTGCCGCTGTAGTCGTTGTCGTCGTCGTCGTCGTAGTATTAAAACGAGACAAACGAACGTGAAAAATATACATATTATTTTGTTTGCGAATTAACAATTTCTCAAGATGGATTTTAATGGTATTTGTGTGTATGGCTATGTTTGTATGTGTGTGTGCGTGAAAAGCAATTTAATTCGCAGAAATTTGAATAGATATTAACGAATGTACAAATAAAGGCACGAATACAAGTCTCGTTGTTACACTTAAGCACAAAAGTTAAAGCAATTTCTTTCCACAATCCTTGTAAAGTGCAATAAGGATAATAAGGATATGCCTTAATATGTATTTAAGCTCGGATAATGTTAGAATACCTATGTCTATTTTAGTATTTTAATAATCGAAATGTCATATTGATTATTAAGATTTAATTCTATTAACTTCGAAGAACTAAAGGAGACCCACTGTGTAACCATCATTCCACAGTGGGTCTCACGCGATTATCATGGGGATGTTGGGGATTCAATAACAACACCAGCAAATACAACAATTGATACAAGTCTGGCAAATTCTTCTCAAAATCTTGACGTTCGAAATTGTCGATAAAAATAACACAGTGCAACAGCCAACCAAGTTGGACCAATGTTGTCGACTAAAATATTCTAATAAAAATTGTCATTATTATTAAACCATACATCAGGGTTACCCACGGCCTATGCACTTGGTGCAGTTTTGTTTTTGTACAGCACTCAACATAGGCTGTCCATTAGACCGTATCACCTTACAGGCACACAAAAAAAAAGTTATCCGTTCACCAGAGAATATAAAGCATTGTTCCAAGGATATTTAAAATTTTGTTTTTTTTTGCCGAATGTAGGAGTCGCCTTTTTAGTTTTTTCGTTATATCTTCCTTATTAACAGTCCGATCTTAATGCTTGATATAGTGTCTTAGGGAGGCCAATATTTTTGCTCTTAGGTCCATTGACCTCAAGTGTACCGTTCTGGTACTTACCCCCCAAATCTAATTTCCTACCACCCTAATTTGACATCCTAATATTAGAAATTTATAGCTCGCGAAAAACCATTAAAGTTTTGTGAAGAAAGTATCTCGATAAAACCAGCACAACTATCTAAAAAATGTTTTTATAAATACATTGTTGCAGATCGTAGGGGTCACCTTTTTAAATTTGTCATAGCTTCAGTATTTACATTAAGATATTAAAGTATGATATATCGATGTGTTTGTCTGAGGCAGACCAATTTTTTTTAATTCAAATTTTTTTTTTTTGAAATGTCCATGGAACAATGCTTTATATTCGCTGGTGTACGGAAAACTTTTTTTTGTGATGCGGTCTACTGTCCATTCTACTATGAAAAACCACCCTTTCATACGAAATACACAAACAATTTTGTCCTTACCAAAGAGCAAAGCAACAACACTCTTATGCACAGCAAATATGAAAACAAGAAGACAATTTCTTTCGTATGTTGTGTAGGTACACATTGGTGAAGATCGTGAATTTCGTGTATGTATTGGTGTGTTTTGGTAAAAAAAGTGTATATGTATTCCGTTGGAAAGACCAGGTTACTGAGAACCTTATAGAACTCGGTGTGACTAACTGGAGAAGAAGCGCAGAAGATCGAGGCGCATATAATATTTTTCTACGTGCGGTATATAATCCACTGGGATTGCATAGAAGTACCAGCTAAGTAAGTAAGTAAGTATATGTATTGATGTTTGCACTGCCATAAGAAGATTTTGGGCATCCCTCACATAAATCTACAATGATGGAACGAAGTACGTATGATTAATATAAAATCAGCATAACATTAATATTACTCATACGTACAATATGCAATCTCACTACATACTGTGTACCAGAGAATGACAATAAGTACTCAGCATTAATGTATACTTAAGTACATACCCATAATTTGTATACTTGTGTGAAACTATATCTAACGCACAGAGAATACTTACAAACTCTTACTTGCGTTGAAAAAGACATGTATGCGCACCATTTATAACGAACGTTACCTCTACCTACCCTTACTTTTGTTTCTCATACACAAGTAAACACAAAATACACTCGACGCACGAGATCAGAAGCCGAAGCAGACTCAACTTAATTATGAAGTTTTCATAATAGATCATCGTGTTTGATCGTTCTTACATTCGTCAACTCTTCTAAGCACTACGGGAGACATGAGTACTCATGTGTACTCCTGTACATTCCCATGCTCTACGGAACAGAAATAGAAATTTGATATGTAAAACTAGCACCCAACACAAGCAACACTTGTAACTAGAGATGGGCACATGAGTGATTTTGACTCACGTTCATGCACGCTCACGTGATTGAAATGGTCACTCACGCACACTCACGTTCTAAGATTTTTTCGCTACTCACGTTCACGCACGCTCACGTGAGTAAATTTTGTACTCACGCACATTCACGTGAGCGTGAATCACGACAATCACGCCAAATAAAAAGTAACATTTGTTTTATTGTTTCTATAATTATTTGCATTTTATAGTTCATTTTAATTTATAAAAATGTAGTAGATTAATATGGAAATAAATAAATTTATGAATAAATAACATCTAAATAAAATGTTAATATTATATGTTTGAAAACCAACTACATAATATGTGTGACGTGCGCGACACACATGCTATTAGACAGTGTTTTTTGGTACGACACGTCTAACTACATGAAAGCCTGTGTAACTGAAATTCCAAACTAAAAAAGCATATTCACTTGGTCTTCCAAGTTATTTCACAAATTATTCACGAATTCGTGAGTATGTCTCCATTTACAAAAATCCCAAATTCGTTTTTCGGACAAGTTTTAATAAACTTTATAAATGTAAATATTTCAAAAATTATAAGTCTTTGCAGATTTTAGGATTGCCAAAGTTTGAGTACGATTGGGGTATGTAAACCCGTGCCGCTTTGGGCTTACAGCTTTTAAGCTCCTGTAGCCTAGTTAGTGGACTAATTCAAGAACGACTAGTCCAATTTTGATCAAACAAAAATCCGAAATTTACGAAATCATAAACGATTTCTCTGCAGAATCAATAGTTACGCAGTTATAAATAAATTTATAAAAACAAATTAAAATTTGCCTTAAAAATTCAATACCTACAATAGTTTCGGAAAATATAAGTTATTTCAATTTAGGGATATATTGTTGGCGTGTCCTTTGAGTAGTAATTCAACACCGTTGTCAGTAATACATCATTCGTTGCAGGACTTTTTAAGACGATTGAGCTATGTGCGCCTGGCTGGTGGGCAGGATAACTCGAGTAAACCTTTACGGATCGGTATACAAATTTACCAGTATTAATATTTTTCACAATGAACTTATGGGTTTGTAAATGGGCAGAATAGCTCCACTCCATACAAAATTACCTATTTTTGGATAATTAATATTTCTTTAATAACTCCCAAATGCATGACCGGAGTATATTTAAATTTGGTCAGTTTATTTATCTTGCAATAGTAGACAAACCCTAAGAACACCGAAACCCTTACCACACCCCTTCTGGTACCTCCCATACAAATGACCGAATTGACCCTCATAAATGTACATGCATATCTTTTTTGTAAGTAAACTGAATTCACTCGAATTTTGCGTATAATGTTCGTTTATGAAACTTAAACTCAGGAATGAATATGGACTATATCGGTTCAAGCCTTCTGGCACCTACCATACAAAATGACCTATTTTTGGAAAATTAATTTTTCTCCCATAACTTCCAAACGGACACTTGGCGGGTAATGATAATTGGTCGATTAATTTATATTGCAATAGGAAGCGAAACCTCAGAAGCCCTAACTATTTGCACACCCCTTCTGGTACCTTCCATATAAATAATCGATATTGCCCCTTTTCATACATATCATTTTGTATACACACTGAATTCAGACAAGTTTTGCCAAGGTAAGCGTTCATTGAACGTTGATTTACGAAAACAAGCAGACACGTTGTGCTGGCCCTAATTGTACTTCCTATACAAGTAAGTCAAATTTTTTACGGTTTTGCTCCACAGGCAGACAAAAAACAATCTATAAGTAATTTTATTTTAATTAAAAGTCTATTAATTTCAATAACCCCATACAGAAACAATATCGTATATTGGGTAATGGTATTTATCAGTCAGTTTACCGGACTGAAATTTCTGTACTGGTTTAATATCCCCTTTTATTTTTGGCCTCCGATTGTATGAAAACACGACACTGTGCGGAGTAGCTACCGCAATCATTAAAATGAAATAACCTTTTCGTTATTACTTACTTTTATTAATTCTAAGAATCATACAAAATGATCAACGTTTTTTCTAGAGAGTTTTGTAAATATCCTCAAATAATTTTTTTAAATTCATTCAGTACGATTGTCCATATACATTGTATCAAAAAATCAACATTTTTGTCAAATAAGATTCCTTCACTTAATTGTGAATTAAAGCGAAACGCATTCATCAATTTTCATGATCTATGTCTCATTTTATTCATTGGTTATGTGCATTACGGTAATGTAGTAGGACTTGAAAATTTATTATTTTTTAAATATAAAAAAATTTAATTTTTTTGACAATTTTTTTATGTTTTTAAAAAACTTTTTATAACTACGAAACTGTTCATTATGCAGAGAAATTACTTATGAACAGGAATATTAATTCCTTAATTTCGGATATATGTTTTATCAAAATTAGACTAGTCGTTCTTGAGTTATGCCCACCAAACGTGGCTGTAGGAGCTTAAAAACTTTACATGTTAACATACTCGAATCGTGCTGGCTATCCTAAAAGCTGCAGTCATCATTGTTGGGGGGTGGCACTGACAAAAATTCAACACCGATTTTTTCGACCATTAAATTCATTGAAAAAGGTTTCCAACAGTTCATATAAAAATTAATTTATTACATAATTATCTGCTGTAAATTCTATAAACCATAACTATTTTTTTTCTTTGCGTGAGTGGCGTGAGTAGCGTGATTCACGCAAAGTATGCACTTACGCACGCTCATGCACGAAGATTTTTTTGGCACTCACGTTCATGCACGCTCACGTGAGCGAATTTCCAACTTACTCACATTCACGCGTGAATCACGCATGATTCACGTGATTCACGCAAATCACGTAACGAGTGCCCATCTCTACTTGTAACAACATGTGCTGGGTACTCTTGTACTTGGGTATACCAATGCACGAGTGTGTGCGGGTATGGGCATGATTTGATCGTTTATTCTTTACACATGTACATGTTTGGACATTAATACTTCAACAGTACTCTTATTATACATTTTGTCATTCTCTGCTGTGTACAATACAGTACTTCGATCAGGGTCGTCATTCAATATAATTGGCAAAGACCAATTTTCAACTTATCACAGATGAGACAGCCTATATATGACCAGAAACTTGGAGTTATGAGGGAAACTTTTACAGAAAAAGTCGATAAATGATTGCTTTTTGAAACATTCATTCGTTAAAGTAAGTCCAACTTGATTTTTTACATATATATATATTAATATAAATCATTTAATGAATTTGTTTTCATTGTTCGGTTGAAGATCTTTTCTATTATTACTAATAGAGATTGTTTTACAAGAGTTGTTTCAAATGGATTATGTTGACAGCTGGCAGGGCAGATAGCTATTTCGATAGTTGCCAAACTATCTCATCAGCACCCTTTGCTGTGCATTCTCAATACAATAGCACAACCTTAAGCCGTAGCCACCCAGCTAACCAAATGACCCGACATTGGCTGCTATCAGACAAGTCTGCACATTGTCTGATCTCTTAAGAAAATTCTTACCGACATCATTTCGAATTCTTATCGACATAGCTGGGAATTGTTTATTTTGCTTGTGCAGAAGTTTCTTTACGATTTCGGAGCTTAATCTATGGGTAACGCTCGTATATTTTTTTTGGACAAAAACAGTACATTTCACTGAATTTTTTTAAAAAAGCAGTACATCGATTTGGAAAAACAGTACTTTTCGCAGTACATATTTACATAGCATATATATGTTATTCAATATGTAAAAAAAATTAACAATCATTTCCAGAATCAACTTTTGTGGTTGTTTTGTATTTGTCGTTTGAAGCAATTTGAATAAGCAATGCCGGCTTCGTTTTGAGGTAATTATAGAAATCAACGCATTTGTACTTCATATTACATTTGACGGTCAGAATCGCCTTTAATTTGCACATCTAATCGGGTTTTTTCTGACGTCCAAGTTTTGTTCACTGCAGAGAAGATTCGCTCCAATGATGCTGACGATCGTGGCCATCTCTTTGAATTCGCAATCATCGAAACATTGCAATGGAGAGAAGGCCATTGTATAATTTTGTCGCTCGTTTTTGATATATCTAAATTGGGTGTGCAAAAATACCGCATTTTCATTGGCATTGTACAAATTGTATTCCCTTAACTTGTTCATAACGGCTTCGACTACATTCCATAACCGAAATAATCAGTGCGTAAAGCAGCCATCTCAATCGAATTGTATCCATTGTGAATAAGTTTTGCTTATCTGCTACTACAGCTGGGGACAAAAAATCATCCTCTTGACGCATTTTTAGTGTTTCTTCGAGCTTATTTTTGAAGTAAACAATATTATTGCATGAATTCGCTGTTCGCCGTTTATATTTCTATTATGTATCGAAAAACAGTACTTTTAGGGAGAAAAGCAGTACGCAGTTTTTGATGTCGAAAAACAGTACTGTACTGCGAAAAACAGTACAGATACGAGACTTATCTATGGGGGATATTTCAATTTCTTGTGTGCAGAAATGTCGTAAGACGAAATCGTTAAGATTTCTTAACGAAAGTCTGAGAGAATTTTGTTATTGCTTTTTTATTTCTGAAACCACAAGCACAGTTTATTTGTTTATTCTTCTTTGGCTGATGTCTTCCGACATATCGTGTAGATTTCGTTTCGAATTCTTGTTTATTTTGCTTTACCGACAGTCTGAGGGAATTTTGTCTCTGATTGTGCGCAGGCTGAGGGAATTTTGTCTCTGCTTGTGCGTTGTGAAACAAGTACCGTAATTTGATTTATTTGTTTATGATTCTTTGGTGTTCTTTGTTTTCAACAGTGAATTGAAGTAATAAACACGTTTGTAAGGTGAACATAAGAAAGTGAAAGTAATAAAACAATAGGTAAAAAAACAGTGACAAAAAAATAGAATGTCGCGGCAAGCTTTTCGAAAAAAAGTAAACAGCGAAGCTGACAAGTTGTTGCAAAATATTCTGGGATCACAAATAATCGAGGAAAGATATCTGCACGATATGTCGGCAAATATATCAGACTTTTTTAGGATTTTATAACAGATTTCTGTCAGATATCTGCACGATATGTCGGGAGAACTTTCAGAATTTCCTACGATTTTATAACAGATGTCTATCAGATATCTGAACGAAATGTCGGGAAAACTCTCAGAATTTCCTGAGATTCTATAAAAGATTTCTGTCGGATATCGGCTCGACATGTCGGTAAAATATTCAGAATTTCCCAAGGATTTTACTTCAGAATTCGATAAGATATCTGAAAGATTTGTCGGCAAAAACAAGCGAATTTTCCTGGGCAGTTATGAGAAATGAATGATATGAGAAATCATCAATGGTTCTTTAGTTATAGCTGAAAAACTAGGCGAAAACATCAATATAAGCTAAATTATAAGAGGTTATAACGCCAAACCCCGAGAAAGACAAGCCCTTTGCGAGTTTTACTATATTGACCTAGTAACTTCAGCCTGACTTGGAATTTCTAGAAACAAAGACAATGTCCACGAAAATGTTCCTAAGTGTTACCAGTACAAAAAAAATCAGTCAGGTGGACTGACTGATAAGTATCCTTACCCTATGTACGTTATTGTTAAACTTACGAGTTATTGCATTTTAACGATTTTTTAATAAAAGTACTTATGTATGTATTATTATTATCATACTTGTGGAGAATAAACGGTTGGAGGCAAGACTTTTGGTGTATATTTCTCCTTAGGAAGAAAGTCACATCTCCATATTAGAAGATTTGAGATATGTAACTTATATCGCTCGTTTTCTGCAAGACCGTAATAACTCAAAAAAATCGATTCCGAGATAAACGCGTTTAAAGTTTTTAATTTACACCCAACTTGTACGAAATGGGGGAATTCAAATAGCTCTCATGCGGAGTGTATAAAAGATATTAGCATGAATTTTTTACACAACATGGAGTATGATGAAATGAACAATTCTACATCATTAACTCAAAAATCACGTTTTTTGAGTTATGACGGTCTTGCAGAAAACGAGCGATATATCTTTCGCGCCTAAAATTTACATTTTTTGAAAGATTTCAAAAATGATTCAAAAATATATTGGTATCATTTTTGAACAAAAGTCTTAAAAGAAATTACAATGTAAAATGGTTGGAGTTAACCTCTAGGTCTCTTAAGTTTCACCAATGAATTCAAAGTATTAAGAGTAAACTACAGTGTACGACAAAAGTTATCAAGGGGTTTACACATTTTATAACTGTTTAATATATTGCTTTTTTATTTTTGTAAGTGAACAAAAGATCAAATTTTTTGAAAATCCGATTATGATCATTTGAATGGCTTTGAAATTCTAAACCGTAATTGGAGAGGGGTATGGATTTATTAATAGAATTGTTTTACATATTGCTCTTGAAAATAGACCTGAGATGTGGTTTCAGCAGAGTGGGGCCACTGTCCGAGACACAAGATAATTTTTTAGTCCCCCCAATGGTGACTTTTGCCGCACACTGTATTTTGAACGTTTTAAAGAATTTCTTTTAAGATAATATTAGACAAATAGTATACATTTTCCCAAATTTGACTTCTATGTATAAGAGGTACGTAAAAGATATGCATGTAGAACTATGACGGTAATTTTGGATATTTGTATGGAAGGTACCAGAAGGGGTGTCATCGATGGAATTCCGGATCATTTTCATGCATTTCAAGGACCCAGTCAGCAAAGACACGCTCAGCCGGCTTAAGTTCTTGTGATAACTTTATAAGCCTTAAGACGCACAGTGGGGAAAAAAAAGTTTTTTTGGACATTTGAAATTTTAGGCCGCAATTCTTGACCGATTTTCAAAATTCTTTTTTTGTATTATTCAAAACAAAATTGTGCACAGAATGTACGTTTTTTTTTATTCTGAATTCCTTACCGTTATTTTTTAAAAATTTGTCAAAGACGATAAAAAAATAATTTTTGACTTTAATGTCAAATATTTTTTGGAATACGTGTCATAAAAATTTCAAACTGACCTTAATTAATGTGAACATATGTTACGAATTAAAATCAGTGACAAAATAAGACTAAACATTTTTTTTGGCTCAACTGCAAGCAAATATATGGAGGCACTATTTTCACACTTTAACTCGGTGTCTTGCTCATAATTATTATGCGATTAGAACAAAACTTAATTTACAACCTGGAAAAGTTTTAAGCAAGTCGTCTGTAAAAAATAAGCCAAATCGGTAAAGGTCACAATGCATTTTTTTTGCATATGTACCAAAATAATGCATTTTTAAAATTCCAATAAAATAAAATTTTGTGTTTACAAGTAGCCTAAGTGGTGTGCTATCCATTTAAAAAACCAATACCATTATACGTTACATCATCTGTCAAAAAGAGGAAATTTGTTAAACGCATATACAAAATTCAAATATATTTGCAATATATGGGGCTTAAAATCGCAATATAAACATTTCATATGTATTAGTAGGCTTAATTATGTATGCCTTATGATATTTTGATACATAAATGAAAATAAGAGAGTGTAACTAAATTTTTTCCAATTTCTTCAGGAAATATATCGATTTTTGGGTTAACTTTAGTATTGAAATTTAAAAAGTTTTTAAGCTTACAATTTTTCTTATTTTGACAGATGATGTAACATATTAAGGTGTTTGTCTTTTTAAATAAAAAGCACTCCACTTAGCCCTACTTGTAAACACAAAACTGTACTTTATCAAAGTTTAAAACTGCATTATTATGGTACATATGCAAAAAATTTGCATGTTTACCTTTACCGATTTGGATTATTTTTTACAGACGACTTTCTTAAAACTTTTCCAGGTTGTAAATTAAGTTTTGTTCTAATGGGATAATAATTATGAGCAAGACACCGAGTTAAAGTGTGAAAATAGTGCCTCCATATATTTGCTTGCAGTTGAGCCAAAAAAAATTTTTAGTCTTATTTTTTCACTGATTTTAATTCGTAACATATGTTCACATTAATTAAGGTCAGTTTGAAATTTTTAGGACACCTATTCCAAAAAATATTTGACATTAAAGTCAAAAAATATTTTTTCTTCGACTTTGACAAATTTTTAAAAAAAATAACGGTAAGGAATTCAGTATAATAAAACGTACATTCCGTGCACAATTTTGTTTCCAATAATACAAAAAAAGAATATTGAAAATCGGTCAAGAATTGCGGCCTAAAATTTCAAATGTCCAAAAAAACTTTTTTTTCCCCACTGTGAGACGCAAGTCTATATGCAAAATACGGTGTAATAACGTTTGTGGAATTCCCAATTCCAAAGAACGGCGAGGAATAGACAAACGTGGGTTTTCTTCAACACTTTGGGCTACAGCAGCAATATTCTCAGTTGTTCTTCAGCGACATGCACGGGTTATGTTCTTCACATCACTAACTTGTCCCAACAGCTCGAATTTTCCCACAAATTTCTGTAATGCGGTCCGACAAGGTGCTTCACGACGACCGAAAAATGCTTTAGTTTTGCGAACTGTGACTGCAAGATTTTCACCATTTTTGTAGTGGATTTTAATAATTTCAATGCGTTGTTGAAGCGTGTATCGTTCCATTCTTAGTAATGGCGTAATTTCTACTTGTCAAATCTCAAAGAATGAAAGCTGCCAAAGTGACAGCTACCGAAATAGCGGGCTATTCACAATAACACCTCTTTTGGAAAACCCTTAATGTCTGATTTGAGTGTACTTTTAAAAGATGTATGTAGGTTAGTTAAGGTTAATTCGGCAGCCGAGTTCAGCATAACTCTATTGAAAGCTTCCACATTAGGTCCTCATTTTCAAAATTTCTTTTTCCTTATCATTGCAGCTTTTACAGAAATCGTTGTAGCGTATTTGTCAACCGGCCAGTGATCGGTTTCTACAATTATGTTGTTCCTTAGATGGACTGTAGAACAGGTTCAGTGCCAATCGTGTCCTCCGTACATCCATGGTAGGTCAAATCTGTTTGGTCTTTCCTTATCAATGAGGTTCAGTTTCTCTGCAATTAGCTGTTTCCCCATTACGCGAGAACGCTATTGTGACTGGTAACATCGCTCGAGTTCACGGTAGAAGCGGCCCTTGCCAATGTATCGGCCCATTGGTTATCATATCTGACCCCATGTTCTGGAACCCATAGAGGGTAACTGTCGAAGTATCGCTATCTCTTCCAGATACAACCGACATTCTCGAACACTGAGGTGTACACGTTCTCCAGAAATTTGACAGCCTCTTTACTATCAGTAAGTATATGAATAGCGCCGCCCAATATCCCACGATACTGAATTTTCTCCACGGCTATACTAATGGCCGCTGTTTCGGCTCGAACTATGCTACAGAGATCCGGTAGCCTTATAGACAGTTGCAAAATTCAACTCCTCCGAAAAAATTTCACAGTCGGTTTCGAAATCGGTTCGAATTATATTTATTATTATAGTAGGATATATTCGGGATGTTTCTCATAAAACTCGGTTCGAAAAATTCGGTTCAGTTATGGTACAGTGTAATTCGTGTGACACCTTTCATTGATTAACTCCAGAATTCTGGCATGACCAAAGAGGTATGGATGTAAGTAAAACTTTGAGGGTAAATTCGGTCATTTGTATGGAAGGTATCAGAAGGGAAGTTTCAAAGGTTTCGGTCTTAGGAATTGTCTACTATTAAAAGATAATTAAAATATATAAATGTCCGCCAGCTGTCCGTATGGAAATAATTGACCAAATATTATTTTTCCAAAACTAGGCAATTTTTAATGGGATCTACAACCCCTTTACTATTAACACTGTTAAATTTTCATAAGGAATCGTTAAGATTTACTCTAGTTAGCTTGTCCATAAGCCATCCAACGGGCCATCCAGACAGACGGACATGGCTCAAACGACATGGCTGGAAGCGAGCGATCTAAATACTTAGAACGTCATGCGTGTGTAATGTATAAAATATCGTCCACTTATTAAAACTCCGATTGGAATGGCACATATTGACATCGTTACTTACTTTGTAATCAAGCGTGTTATTAGGCTGGCTAAAAACTCCACTTATAACGAAATTGCAACTGATATGGCACTTATGGACATCGTCGCTTACTTTGTAAACGAGAGCGCACCGATTAAACAGCCTATGACACTCCTATGCTAAATTTAAGCAGGAATATAAGCGAGAATCGCTGACATCAGCGATTAAGTAATAGGAATTTTTTTTACCGAGGAGCACGTTAAATCATTTAAGTACATGAAGATCTCTCTCTTCCTATATATGAAATGCATTAGGATATTTTTTTTTAATGAGTTTAAGGACAACACCGAGACAACTGCCGATCATAGTACATGTTGATGACAGGCCTTAAACCCTGAACTACTGCAAAATAGGCTCCTGTTCTCGGCCCACAAAACGTGAAGCTATGTACTTTTATTCATTACTGTAAAGTTGTGAAACATTCTCTAAGACCTCTCCGTCGTTAGAATACTCGTACATGCTAGATACATGCACAAAACAGATAATCGCTGAACGTCACCTTCTAGATATGATTCTAAGCCAGTGTGTGTGTGTGTGTGTACCTTGCTTAATTCACATGTTTGTGTGAAATCTATTTTACATACAATTGACATGTGACATGACCAAATGTAAAGTTGGTCAGTTTTTCTACTGCTGTCGTTGTTGTTGTTTTTTCTACTTCTTCTAACCACATACACTGCCGGTGAGTAACAGCAAACCAGCAACAGTTATGATAAAACAAAATTTAAGTTTCAAATGGGGCAAGGCAACATACAACCAACAACAATGACAGCATTAGGAGCAACAAAAACATGTCGTACTAACACTTGCACGTTTACCACTCACTCGCTCACTACCAACTTGTACGAGTTACAATGTGAAACGTGCTTTTCCACTGGGATTGCTCGTGTTCGTTTACGACCGCCAACAAGTTTGAAGCATTTGTCACGTACCCACACGTGTTACGTTGTTACATTGCGAACAACTAATGAGCTCGTATGTATGTTAATGTAGTTGTGTGGGTGACTTCTGTCTCTGTGTGTGAGTGTGGAAATGTACTCGTATGCGTGTCAAAGCCTCAAGAGTGATTGTGTAATGTTATGTGTGTGTGTGTGTTTTTTTTTCTATTTTCATTGCCCGTAAACAAAAACTAACTTTAGTTGCAAAAAGTACTACAGACAGAATTCGATGGGTTCAAGCCAAGTACAAAAATCATTCAGAGTTGCCATTAGAGCAGAATGATTGCGGATGAATTTCAGATATTTTTCGGAAATGTGGATAATCCTTGAATATAATTGACCGGAGATCAACCAGAAGCCTTCTTATCGACAATACATAGCCTATTTTAGCACTTGTTTAATACAGAATGAATTTATTGTACCTTAATGAAACTACCTAGCAAACCAAAAGCTCTGACATTAACTGATATCCGACATGTCTGCACATTATCTGATGTCTTCTTCTTAAATGCTCCGACAGATCTGTTCGAGTTCGCAGCGATTTTGAAACTCTGTGTCGGAGGACACAACAATTTGTTATTGAAGAAACAACGAATTTGCCTCCAGATTTTTCTACGATTTACATTCATTAATCTTTCACACATCGGTACGACATATCGTACATCAGATTTCCTTCAGCTGCGTCTGTCAGACTTCGTGTCAACCACTCCATATGTTTTTAGTAACGACTTTGACCCAATTTCGGATCCAATATCGGAAGTTATTTTCCTAAAGACTTCGGTCAGAAATCGGTACGGCGCGTCGGCAAGACCATGCGAACTACTTCAGATATTTGGCAAGATATCGGTCCGAATTCGTAACAACGCGTCGAATTTCCCTTCCGAATTTTCCTCGATTTATATTCAGAAATCGTTCAGCCATCGGTACGACATGTCGTCCACACATCAGATTTCCCTCAGATACATCGGTCGGACTTCGTGTAAACCCCTCCGTACGTTTTTAGTAACGACTTCGCTCCGATTTCTTATCCGATATCGGAAGATTTTGCAGACTATCGTACCGATTCCTAACCAATGTCTGAACATTTTGTTTGCTGAGTAGTATAAGAGTCAAATAGATACTCGTTGATCGGGGGCCTATCGTTAGGTCAAGCTAACTTCGGATCATTTTTAGTAAGTCAGGAAGGTCTTTTAAACTTTCATACCGTATTAGTAAATGCAATTCATGTATTGAATGTATTGTTCCTCATCCAGAAGTGGTTTAGGCCTGTTTTAATAGCATACTCTGCACCATTTTCAATTCGTTTTAAAGCTATAGGTCAGCAAAGAAGAAAACGCATCAAACGGAACCTCCATAATGTTGACGACCCCCGCACACGTAATAAGGACCATAATTTAGGGATATGCACCTGGAACGTCCGGAGTCTCTATTGAGAAGGTGGCACTATCCAACTGGCTGACGACCTCACAAAGTATAAGGCTGAGATTACCGCCGCACAGTGGTCCATATACTCAACCTAGCCGGAAAAAAGTAATTTTGTATTTTATTTCGAAAATAAATATTTTGTTTTAAAATAAGTTGACAAGTTCCCACAGAGTACAACGGTATATTTTTTTATTACTTAACTTCTGTTTCAGGCTTGCTATCTTGCTTTAAACAAAAGTAATTGCTGGTTTGTTTTTCTATTAATAGCTCAGTTGATATTTAGTACCGCAATTAAAGTTGTCGTGAAAAAATTAGAAAAAAGTTTTTTAAATATTTTTTTGCTGAAATTAATTTAACAGTAGTTGGAACAAATATTATTATTTTTATATTTTAAATAAAATGTTTGTTTAATTTTTTTTTTTTGGTGAGTGTTTTTTTGATAATATCTCTGAACGTGCAAAGTTTCATGTCAATGCATCTTTTCAAAAGCGAGTTATGACTTTCTTCCGGCTCGATTGAGCATTTGGACCACTGTGCGCCGTCTAGGAGTTGAGATGGACAGGACAGGGATACTTGTGGCATAAAAATGGCAAAATCTATTACAGCTGCCAGCGGAAAAGTACGAATATGGATGTGGATTTGTGATTGTTACAGACTCAGATATTTTGTCTCGCGGTTCAATCCTGTTAGTGATCAAAAAGCTAGAAACCGCATTAAGGTGAAATACTTCTACATCGCGTTGATTTGTGCACATTCCCCGACGGAAGATAAAGACGACGATATTAAAGATGCAATCTACGAATGCCGAGAGGAAACATACGACCGCTTCCATGGCCACGACAATGAAATTGTCCTAAATGCAAAAATAGGAAGGGAAGATGTTTGTAACGTGACGAAAGTCGTCCGTACATATATGCCTTCTACATATACAGTTCTTTCGCTAACTACACAATTATGGCCTTTTAACCTCTAACTACCAATAATATATCGCCCTTCATTTACCCTTGCATATCACCAATCTACTTCAAGGGCAAACAAAAATACCATCGTCGATTGCTACCGCAGCGAAGTTTATTGCTAAGTTGCTCTTTTGCCGATCTGCCTTGCTCTTCTCAGAGCAATAATTTTTCGAAAGAAATATTCTTTTTCATCGTTGTTTTTGTATTTATTCAGTCTGTTTGTATGAACATTGATTTGGAATTTATTTCAAGCTCAAGGCCTGCGTTTTTTGAAAGAAGTTCATAGCAGAATGATGTTCTCATAATGCTAGGCAGTCTGTACAGCTGTTTCGGATTCAGCCACGAATCCTCGTCAGCAGACTTTGGAATGAATCCGAAACAGCTGTACTGCCTGGCATTATGAGAATATCATTATGATATGAACTTCTTTCAAAAACACTGGTCTTGAGCTTGAAATAAGTTCCAAATCATTGGAAATATTCTTTTGTTTAATCGGACTTTGGTCTGTCAAATCGGACTTTGGTCTGTTGAATCCAACTCCGTTTGGTTATACCGGCTCGTCGGTTGGACAGATTTCGGTCTGGTTTACGAAGATACTCTTCGTTCCTGTAGCCTTGTATTGGAATTAGCACCGTAGCATCTTGATACTAACACTCCGTCGGGTACAATTATTAGTTCGGCGCGAATTCGGAATCGATAACGCAACGAGTTGCAAAAGTTTATTTACACACGAACACGAGTCATCAATACTATCCTGAGTTGCGTATACCAAACTGATTTACGACGATAGTCGAATTATCAATACAACCACGAGTTGCCAAAGTCGATTCGCTGGAAAACGCGAGTCACCCCAGCGATCCTAAATTGGGAATTCGAAACTGAATTATCAACAACCCCGAATTAACAATATTTTCCCGAATTACCGATATAAACCTGAACCATCGACAAACCCGAATCATCAAGATGACCCTGTATTGCTGATATAAACCCGAATCATCAACAAAACCCGAATCACAAATATCGTTTTAAATTGTTGACATTAACCCGAACTGCCGACAAACCCGATTCATCAATCATCACTTGCTGATATTAACCTGCTGCCCCTACAAAACCCGAATCACCAAGCTGGCCACATACTGCTGATATTAATCGTAGCCACCGACGAACCCTAATCATCGGTACGCTGCCAAATGCTGGTAAGTACCTGAATTTTTGAAAGTACCGAATTACCACGTTCCTGAATACCGACACGATCCTGACCTACTTGACCTCTACAGTTTTGGGAGTATAGTGTTGAGTTCCCAATCACCTCAAATTGGTAAAGTTCCCGACTATCTTAAATGAACCCGAGTCCCAAGACCTGTCATTGCAGTCATAGACCACATCAATGCGTATTCTAAAAGATATCGATCATCTAAAATCGGCCTGGATACTACTAAGTTCATATTCCGTAAGGTTTTGTAGGTCCTTATGGCGACCCTGGCGATGACTGGATTTACCTCAGTCGACGAGAAAACCACGTTACATGTTCTTGGTCCATCGATCGGTAAATTCAGTCTGTATACCGACACGTCCGACAAAGGGTTTAGGCTGGTTAGCTTCGTAGCGGCAAGTAGAGAGTGGTAGAGAGTGGAACCAGATTTCATACGACCGCTGCCCTGTCCACAACATTAAAATTCTTCTGGGAAATTTTAATGAAAAAAAAGGAAGAGAAGATGTTTCGTAGTGGTAGATGATTTTATCTATCAAGGCTACCTCATCCAAAAAGCAAATAACGTCTGCCTTGAAATCCGAAATAATCATGCTTGCGACTATATGCTATTACGGACTTAGCAAGCGACCTAATGACAAATCCCTCTTTCGACGAACGAAAATCCAGCTATCTATATAAATAAAAGTGAACATTTGTTTCTACGTATGGCCGCTATAGACTTGAAAACCACCGAACCGATGTGCAACAAACCGGTTTCATTAGAAAGGCAATCTTCCGAGGATGGTTATAGGCTACTTAAACAATGCATTAACTAATTTCCCCATACAAACATTTTACAGTATTTTGAAATTTTGAAAATTTAAATACATAGATAGTATGTCAATGTTTATTTTGTCAATATTTAAATTTTCAAATGGCACAGAGAAATGGTATATTCATGTATATGTATGTATATGCAATTTAAATTGATTTTGTTTGAAGCTTAGTGGATGCTGCAGCTTTCAACCGAAGTTCTTGAGGTGTGGCCAACCCATTCCACCCCATTAACAATAATTCAATATCTGGCGTACTATTACAATTCTTTTCATTGCTATAGTTTAAATGTCAGTGACGGGTTGCAAGCCCAGCGCACCACGTCGCAGTTTTCTCCTCCTGCCAAGATTTTATTACAGCCGCCCGTTCTAGGTCAGACGCTGCCAGGGTCCCGTTCACTCTGAGCTGACGTGCCTGGGTTTTAAGTTCCGCCCCTCACAGCCGTGCTCTGACGGGTGTCAAAGCCACGTTTCCAAACGTCACCACGTAGAAGTACTCCGCAGTAGTACCACGAATACGGAGCTCTGTGGGTAGACGTGAAGTGCAATTGCCAAGGATCACTCTGGGTATGCCAAGTTAAACCGATCAGAAGCTTTACCTTGCATCACACTCCCGACGCCCGACTATTATAAGTAGTGACTTTAAATCATTAGTGGATGCAATATGATCAAGTCAAAAACTAGCGGGATAAGATTGTTAGGCGTGGCCCGCCCACATAACCTAATTTGTTAAAGTGCGATATCTGAAGTACTAGATCATTAGGTGTGACCCCGTCTGTTGGACGTAAAGTTACGAATTGTCATGAAATTTGGTCTGTATTCAATTGAGATCAATATACGTATTCTAAAGAAAAGGGTTGGGATTTGAAATAGGGTGTGGAAAAAATACCAATAATTTAAGATCAGTGGTGTATGTGACCGAGATCTACGGCAGAAAATAAATCAAATACTCATGAATTGAAATATTTCTCAAATCTGCAACTATTACAATTAGAGCGACGAACATTAAACAACAGTGTAATATTAGAAATTACGAATGAGTGTGGAGGATTTCATTTCCTTGATGTACCCATGGGGTTTGATATTGTTGATTTTGGAAAATGTTTGATCACAAAACGAATCGCGTTGGCTACGGTACCCTTCTATATTGCGCAACCCTTTTTTGACGTTGCAGAATGGCGCAATAAATTACAAGTTTCTGAGAACCATAATGAGGGATGAGTCTACACACAAAAAATCGGTGAAACTCCTTGGCGCATTATAGGAGTTAAGAAGCAATACAGGATTAAATTATCATTTTTAAATTAATTTAACCAGAAAATATAAGGGAACTGATGTATAGCTACTATGTATTCCAGTGATACCCACGGATTTGCCGTTTGATTCAACTGATTACAGTTGCCAGTTCGGTTAGAATTTGCGATGACAATCAGTAATGCTGAAGGACAGTCTATTCAAGTTTGTGGCTTGAATTTGAAAATCCATGTTTTTTTCCATGTTTAGAAGGACCCACTGATTAACATATGTACACTCCTTTGGTTCTCCCATACACTTTTTGTTAACAAAAGCATTGCAATACATTTATGTCATTAAAAATATATTAATCCTTAAATATAATTCAAAAAATTTTGTTAAATTACTATGAGAATATCAAAAGGAACTAACACAAAACAAAGATTTATTTCACCCAAAAAAGTTACATTTAAGTCAATACTTCTTTAGGCAGGACGAAGTCTGCCCGGTCAGCTAGTACAAGATACTGGTACTACCAGTCTTAATGTGTGGTATGAAATCCTGTCAGTATTCAAAAGGAAAATACTCCGTAAAATAAATGGACCCAACATCATTGACGAAGAGTACGGCGTCGCATGAATCATGAGCTGTACAAGCTATTACCAACATTGATGTGGTCAGGCGCATTAACCAATTAGTGACGACTGTTACCATATGGTAACGTTGACAGCGTTTGATATTGCACGCAATAAAATAAACAAAAAAATAATTGTCAAGAATTTTCTTTTTTGATTTCATCAAAGCATGCTTTGATCTCTTATTCTTGATTTACCGCTATGCGATCAGACGTCAGTAGCGAGCGTGGGGGATCTTTTAAAATAGGCGTTTTTTTCACATGTGCGCAAAACAGCAATATAGAGGGATATAAAAAGTCACTCCATATTAAGAATATTTTTTGGTTGTTTAAAGACTGATATATTAAAGACTTTTAGTTTTTGTTATTTGAGAAGAATATGAAATATCATAAAAACGTATTGCATGATTAATTTGGTACTTGATTCTTTTTATTTACCTGTTTTAAAGCTGTTACCATATGGTCACAGTCGTTATAACACTAGTAAAAATGGATATTTTTCTGAAATTTTTCGACTTACTTTGTTTTATGTAAAAATCGTATTTTAACTAATTTCTATGTAGTACTGACAAAATCTGTAAAAAATTGTCTTTATTTCGCTCTCGTCATTAAAGGGTTAGGGTACAGCGGTTGCGTTGGCTAAGTCATGTTGTATGAAAATGCTCCAGCTCGAAAAGTCTTCGCCACTGAACTTAATGGACGGCACAGAAGATGGAAAAAAGGTTACTGAGAACCTTAAAGAACTCGGTGATACAAACTGGAGAAGAAGCACATCTAAGACTTTTCTAAGTGCTGCATATAATCACAATATACGAATGCAGGAAGTGTCAGCTTAGTAAGTAAGTTATTTTCTGTCTTAAGACAATTTAACCTCATCTCTAATATAGTTTGTTATTCGGCAGCCTTATACTCTTACGATGCGTGTCATTCTGTATCGCTGCTGGTCTTTTCTGAGTGTGGCTTATCACACTTTATATTCGATTCACAAATTTCACAAACTTCGATGATATTTGAATCATGCCACCCATTGATCAGGGTATAGCTTATTTGAATTGTATAGATATAGGTCTGCAAAGAACCATCCAAACACACTTGTTGTATGTAGTCCAATTTTCTTATATCTGCTTGTATCTGTTTCACTCTCTTTGGATTGAGTGAGTTTGGAATATTTCTCTTTTAGATAACGATAGAATAGGTATGAGAGAGTGAAAGTACCAAGTATCAAAAATACTTGTATGGTTACATTCACAACAAACAGATATATCGGTATTCTTGTTATCTGTGCTTGGCATATGTAAAGCTGCACGAATAAAGAGCGAAATTTTGTTTTCTTTTTTGTTAAAATTTGCCACAGATGAAACTTACACCTTTACTTTTTGTAAAAAGAATAAAAAAAAGTAAGAAAACATCATCAACGGGAAGCGTACGATCTGATATATCTATATTAAATGGATATATCCATTTAAAAATGAGGAACAACAGTTACTTCACTGAGTCGAACAGATAAAGAGAAGAAAAGTTTCCACTACAATGAGAGCCAGAGAAAGAGATGATACGCGATCTACTCAATCTAAAACGCATGAGGACATGTTCTGTTCTACTCTTTGTTGTATTTGTACCTATAACCTCAGGTTCTTACTTGTTTTATCTGCTTGTACAAGTAGAATGAATGGAACGCTGCAGGCCTTTAATAGATATATCTGTTGTGGAATCGTTGGTTTCCTCTTCATTGTCTTCCGCTAGGGTCTAGTGTGACAATTTAACCATTGGAACAAAAATAATTGTTAGAATTTTAATGCTGCTGTGTACTAATGTTATAGTTCTTAGTTAAGAAAATAATCTCCAAAATCAATGTCTGATATATTTGTCAGTCAATTTGGCAAATTTCGGCATGATGGTGAGAACACTCGACTATCTTGCGAAGGACAAGGGTTCGATTCCTGTCTCAGTTATCTTCATATATTTCTTTTATCGCCCCCCTCAATGTTGTCGACCACAACTTCGCAGTAAATGTCTAGTAAAATCTTCTCAAAAAGCCGACGTTCAGATAAGTCTATGATGTGTAGGTCCCGTTGTGTGAATCTAAAAATAGAAGCATGTTAATTTACAATAAAGCGAAAAGCAATCCCATTCCTTGTTTCTGGGTGTAAAGGGTAAATCAAATTTTGTTTTAAGTGTTCTAGTATTATAGTTCTTAGTCTAAAACTTCAATATGTAAAATTGATTTTAGTAGTCGACCTTAACTTAAAGTTGGTTATTATCAGGGCCAACACAAATATGCCCGGAAAAACTAAAAGTATGCGCATTAGATAAGCACGAAAAATACAAAAAAATGCATTTAAAAGTGATAAAAAATGCACAATAGATTTTGATTCGTAATTAATTTTAATCACTGAATACATTTAATTTGTAATAAAAATTCATCACAGATAGTTAAAAATTGAATGAAGTAATTTTTACTTTACATTTATAAGATTCAGACTATTGATTTACTCGACTGTAAACATAAATAAATATAAATATGAGTGAATTCAATGGAGTACTTAATATTTTAAGGTATATCAAATATTCACCATAATTTGTCTCTTCTTGATTTCCGCTATTGAAATCTTGTTCATTATATGTGATTTTAAGAAACTGTTTTGTGAAGGAAAGGACAAAACTTGCTTAGCATTTTATATGTGAAAAAACCGGTATTTTTTCAAACTTATATGACTCCTGATGGAGTTAGAAAGTCCATGTAGTATAATTTGTCATATTTGTCGTATTAGGCATAGCTTCAGCCTACTCACTGTTACAATAATTCAAAACTTTCGCTTACGTACTTTGATAGTTCTGCAAACTATACCAACAAGTAATGGATGTAACTGGTGACAACGCAATGCTAGGTAGAACTCATTGAAATTCTTGATAATATAAACACAAAAATAGTATTAAGTTCAGTTAGTACCCGAAACTCATACTTTAAAAAATACAGCCTTTGTAGAAGTTATTAACTCATTAAAATTAATTCTTTAACAAAAGATAGGTGTCGCCAGTTGCGAAAAATTATAAAGATTATCTTCCCACCTTTAAGAAATAAACACGGTTTGTATATACTGCGAAAAATATATACGAAAAGTAAAAAATAATAACAATAAAACCTAAAAACGCCAAAATATGCATTTATATGCCTAAACCCACAAAACATGCCGGTAAGACTGTAATATGAATTTGCATATGCAAGTATGCATTGCATACTTTTGTTGGCCCTGCTTATTATACAACTTAACACTTTGGTTTGTTTTTAATTACATTTGGCAACTCCCTCCTCTTCACACAATGCACACTACATACACACACTTGCTGATTTTGTTTTGTATCGCCGAGGTATGACTACATAACCATCACAGAAACAATAATAATTATCATCATCGATATTTGTACGTTGTTACAGTATATAGAAAATTTTTTAACAATTTGTTGTCGGTCGTTTTGTTACGCTCCTCGGTCGGCCGACGCTTACGTGTGTGAATGAAACATATGGCCAAAGAACGTGCGCATATGACCGTTAATGCTAAATGGGCAAAAATAGCTGCCAGTGGAAAGAAACCAAAAACATTGATAAACGGCAATAAGGAATAATGGTCAGTTCCAACCATATATGTGTGTGCGGCTGACTATTAAGTGTTTCCGATACGTTTATCATAACGGGTTTTCCCTCCCAAACAAGCGGCCAACTAACGAAGTACACACTCCATATTGAGGACATACAATAGGTCATTTCTAATTTATTATTTGGTGGGTGCGGGGATGGGGGAGGAGACCTGGAGAAGAGGTGAGTGCAACAGAGTGACACCATATGCATAATTCCTGGCCACGCGGAATGAACGTTAACTTTATTTACGTATTTAATTAAACATATGTTCAATAATTTTATTATTATTTGCAATTATTCAATTAATCATCGACTGCAATTTGTTTTGTTTTTCTTTTTTGCAATTTATCATTATTTAAAATGAAATGTTTATTCACTCGACACCGTAAATGTGTTAATGACTGCAACTACTGACATTTGGTGTTGCAACGCTTTTTTCCGCATTTTCAATTGGCTTTGTGTGGTTTTCTTTCATTGGAACCGGTTACTGTGCGCACGTGATGTTTGCTTGCGTCAACGTAAATATATTTAGTTTTTGTTACGGGTGTGTCAGCTTAAATTTATTATTCCACGGTGCTAAATATAACCTGACAAACCGTTAGTTAGCTGGTATTCAGACCATATGCTACTCGTAATATACACATTATAGGGAAACCGGATATAAGAGAAGCATCGATGTGCCACAGTACAAGTGATGTGTGGATAAAATACTCTTACAGTATGAGGTCATGTTATAGGGAAAGTAAGGTATTTAAGGTACAAAAGCAATGTAAGAAGGCACTGAAGTTTAAGGAGGCGCGGTGGCTGAGTCTTCTCCTGATCTTTATTTACTTTGGTATAACCAGAATCTCTTTTTGGAGGTCCACAAGCGACTCACAACGATCGATAGATCACATGTTCACCGGGCAGTGCCATTAAACATCTGTTTAGTGGTACCAAATATTGAGCAATCTAAATGGCATGCTACCACCGATGCGTCTAAGAGAGTAGGTAACAGAAGTTACTGAAGTTCAAAACAAAGGCTCTTCTAGTGCCTTAACGGTCCTAAGAAAGTAGGGTCAGGCGTGGTGGCTAGAGTATACAAAACCGAAACCGGAAACCGACAAACCGGTTTTTTTGTTGAAAACCGTCAGCCGGTTTTTACAAAATATCGATTTTCGAATAACCGGTTTAACCGGTTTTTTGAGGTCGGTTTTACCGGTTTTCTGAAATCATGAAAAGTTGAAGATATCGATTTTTTGCCTTAGAACAGCCCCAAAAATTTTTCTAAACAACATCTTTAGTAGCAAATTTTATTGTTCCAAAGTCCCATTTTACGACACTCTTCTTGAAATAAGAACGAAAAGGGCACGTAAGGAGTCCAGATAGAGAGTTTAAATGTTTCACAACAAAAATAATCGTTAAATTTCATTGAAGGCATATGATATCAATAAGTGCTAAAACAATGACAAACTTCAGACTCTGAATAAAAAGAAACAAAACCAGTAAGAAAGTTTCAGTCGGGCAACCCGACTTACATATACCATCACCCTCTGTACGACAAAAAATTTTCTATTATACTGATATTATTACTCGATTTCTAAAGTAGGGTAGTGGTACATTTGTATGGGAGGTACCAGAAGGGGCGTGTCTAGACTTCCAGATTATTTCTCCTAAACTTTATCCTGTTGTAGCTTTACTAAATACAGAATTTGGGCACGATCATGTCGAGTGTATTGATATTATTACTCCATCTCTAAAGTGGGCGAAGTGATATATTTGTATAGGAGGTACCAGAAGGGTCGTGTTTAAACACCAGATTCTCTAAAACTTTTTCCTGCTTAAACTTTACTAAATACAGAATTTGGTATATTTATAATATAATTCGATTTCTAATGTGGGCGGTACCAGATGTCTATGGGAGGTATCAGATGGGGCGTGGCTAGACTTCTAATTTTTTTTCTCAAAAACTGTATCCTACTATAGATTTACTAAAGAAAGAATTTGGGTACGATCGCGTTGGATTTATTGATATTATTACTCCATCTTTAAAGTGGGCGTAAAGGTACATTTGTATGGGAGGTACCGGATGGGGCGTGGGTAGACAGCCAATTTTTTTTCCGAAACTTTATCCTGTTATAGCTTTACTAAGTACAGAATTTGAGTACGATCCCGTTGGGTGTATTGATATTATTACTCGTTTTCTAAAGTGGGCGGAATGATGTATTTGTATAAGAGGTACCAGAAGGGCCGGGGCCACGTAGACCATTTGCAATACCGTAAGTAGTTTTGGGGAAATATTAACTCGTGCAAAATTTCAAAACATTTGGTTGCGTCTTTCGAAAGTTATCGTGCGTACCAGCCGGGCAGCCAGGCAGACAGACGGACATAGCTCAAACGACTTTAAAAGCCCTGAATCGAATTTGGTTCAAAGAAACCTAGGGTCTAAAGTGGCTCTTTCTATGTGTGACACTTTTTGGTCGTATCAAATGATAAATACCCTCATCCTTATGGATGATGGTATAATGAGCAGTAAAAGTTGGAGATATTGATTTTGGTCTTACAACACCCCATGTGAAATTTTCCGAGAAGCATTTTTGTAGAGCATTTGAATGTTGTAAAGTCCTATTTGAAGATATTTTTCTGACATTTCT
This sequence comes from Muscina levida, assembly GCA_964034835.1. Lineage (NCBI taxonomy): Eukaryota > Metazoa > Arthropoda > Insecta > Diptera > Muscidae > Muscina > Muscina levida. The sequence goes on from OZ035880.1 coordinate 110,414,096, forward strand.
TGAAACAGGTACGAAACGGGCACGTAACAATGCAAAATAGAAAGTGTCATAAAAGTTCCATAAAAAAATTATCGTTAAATTTTATTGCAGACATCTGACATCGAAAATGCACTAAAGCAATACGGGTAAGAAACGTAGTCTTAAGTGCCTATTTCAATGTCTATTATGGGTTAAACTGAAAACTTCATCAGTGATATACTCATCTAAGGCTTTCATCCGTAAAGGAATTATTCCGCCCTTAAAAATTTGCTGGCTTCAAATGCCCAATAAATGGCTTATATTACATGATTTTTATCTAATTAATATTAGAATTAGATTTAGACATGTTTTTCTGTTAAACGCTGCTTTCCATACGCCATTTTTAACATTTCTAAATTAAATTGCTCATAATAGTAACACTTTTTCTTGTTTTTGTGCACAAATAAAAAACTCGAAAAAAAAACCGAGTTTTTGAAATTATGTAAATTTCGAATATAACCGAAACCGGTTTTTCAAAAAAGTCGAATGTTTGTATACTCTAGTGGTGGCCCAATAAGCCACTCTCCTTAAATAACCAAACAATTATAAAAAAACACGAAGAAACGAAAAAACAAGAAACCCACCCTCCCCCCACAAAGGACTATGATTTGAGGATATGCTCTGGAATGTCCGAAATCTCTACAGACATGGAACGTCTTTCCAATTGGCGGATGTCCTCAACAAGGGACATGACAGGGATACACACGACGAAAGAAATGTGAAGTTATTTATTGTTGCCATACAGATAGATACGAATTTGGATGTGGATTCATAGTCGGCAAGAGACTTCGACATCTGGTCACACGGTTTAACTCTGCAACTGACCGAATAGGCACTGTCTGCATCAAGGCGAAATATTTTTACATCACGCTGCATTCACGATGCATTCTATGAGCACCTTTAGGAAATATATGACCGCTACCCTGCCCACGACATAAAAATTGTACTGGGAGATTTTAATGCTGAAATAGAAAGAGAATGTGCTCTTGGTCCAGCAGTTGGGAAATTCTTAGCGTCGGCAAGAAACATGGTAGTGAGTGGAACCAAATTCCCGCATAAACAGGATATCCACAATGTAAACAGGATATCGCCTAATCAAAAGACAAAAACAACCAGATTGATCACGTGGTAATCGATGGAAGGCATGTCTCAAGCGTAATGAACATGTGTGTGGTGCTCTGTGCAAATATTGACTCCGATCACCACCTAGTTGCAGCCAAGGTATTCACGACATTAAGTATTCACGACATAAAGCTAGAGACCGCAAAGCTGCATACCACGGAGATAGCCAATGCCTACTCTTACCAAGTAAGTAAGTGCAGCCTGACAGGTCGTTGGGAAAAAAGTTTTCTATTCAACTAACGATTTATATTAAACTAGTGGGCCCGGCAATGCTTCGCTATTGCATATTAACTTGTAATATATTTCACATTTAGGTCTACAAAGTACTTTGAAAACGGTACTTAAGCTCGATAATGATATGTTGAGTTTATTAACTTATGTAACTAATGTAATATGTAACTAAAAGCAACTCCTTAACATGAAAGTTAACAAATTAAGTGTTGTTGTTTTAAATTCTAAATATCATAGGCTCTATGACGTTAGTAAAAAGTTCATCAGCAAAGTCATATCTTTTACAAATCGGAAACAGGCATTACGTTAAAGATCAAAATTCAATGTCGTAGCGGTAACCGTCTGTATACTAACTATCTCTTTGGGCATAAAAAACACTTGACATGCCTTCTCCGCCTATTGACCGAAAATGAAAATTTCGTTTGAAGCTTCATGCCTTTAGCCATAAAAACCTCTTTTGCCATGTCTCCTTCTCACATGGATCAAGAATATTTCCGAACACTATCTTTGTATTGAACTCGTATTACCATTCTATGAGATAATTCGGTCACTTACGTTTGGCTTTACAAAGTGATGATCTCACGCGCTGTATGACATTTTACGCCGTCGTGTTGGAACCATTTCTCTTTCAAATAATGTGCAATGACATGATAAATAAAAAAAATCAATTGATCGTCCACTGGTTTTAGTTCTTCTATGAATATAGGCCAAGATCTTTCCTCAGAGACCGAGTTGCTGAGAACGGCGTCGGTTCGATAAATTCGAGTCCCCTGTCATACTTACGTCAACAGCGTTGATGGCTTCTATTAGCTGCTCAGATGGATGAGTATATGCACCATAAACTTCACAAAGGGCAAACAGAACGCGCATTTTTAAAATAAATTTGCAAGATTTGTAAATGTTGTTCTTGTGTAGTCTTTACATGGTGATTTTTCAAAGAAAGTCTCAATGAAAGTCTGTCACACTTCACACACCTCGCCTGAATGACGAATTGGTTGACAGAAAATGGCAACAAAAACGGTAAATTGGGGTTTGTTGGCTGTCAATTGTACATTAAAAATCCACATGAATCAAAATCCTAGCTGATACTTTTTTTAGGATAAAAGGATTTTTCGTTTATTTACTCCGTTTTGGGCTTCTTTTGGAAGTGACGTTCGTTGCCCCATGATTATTGAAAGCGTACAGACTTCAGCTTTAAGACACTTCTATCAAAATTTAAGTTTTCTGTACTGAATTAAGCTTTCCCCGCGTGAGCAAGGAATTGATATTACACACAAAGTTTATTGGTGACACTTTCTAACAATTCATCGTAGATTTGGTTAAAATTTTTGCGAATAAAAAAACTGGCCCACCTTACTGTTCATATCTCTAGGCGAACTGCAATATACTGTGGAATTTTGACAGTTATAACTGTTTATTTTAAAAGGGGTGTGGTACAGCCCACTTCCACTATTACTGTAATTTATACTGCAACAACAACATATGTAACAAATCTCATCTTCATACCTCTTATAGTTCATGAGATATAGCCCTTTTTATTTTCATGCCCCTTTATACAATCACAACCAAATATAGCCAGGGACTATCTACAGGTCATCAGTACCACTTGGTAAAATTTTCGTATCAATCTGTCTATTGAGAAAGCCTGCAGAACGGTCTTGAAAAGGGGGCGTGGCACCCCCCACTTCCACGCTGGCTGTAATTAATACTGCTCCAACAACATATATACCAAATCTCATCTCCATACCTCTGATAGTTCATGAGATATAGCCCTTTTGATTTTCAAGTTGTATCAGCGGTGCCACGCCCCTTTGTCCAATCACAATCTATTATAGCCAGGGACTATCAACAGGTCAACAGTACCATTTGGTAAAAGTTTCGTATAAATCGGTCTATTACAAAAGCCGTTTGAGCGATTTTTGAAAAGGGGGCGTGGCACCGCCCACTTCCACCTTGGCTGTAATTAATACTGCTCCAACAACATATATACCAAATCTCATCTTCATACCTCTGATAGTTCATGAGATACAGCCCTTTTGATTTTCAAGTTGTATGGGCGGTGCCACGCCCCTTTGTCCAATTAGACCGAATTGTAAATATAAACCACCCGGGGCGCCAACCAAACGCATACAAAAAATTTATTCAAATCGGTCCAGCCGTTCGTGAGTTATAAAGTCACAACACACTTGCAACAATTTTTTATCTGTATATATAGAAGATTTTAATGTAGGAGCCATAGGGGTTCCCACGGGACCCGGTCCAGCCTGTGCTACCATATTTTAGAAGAATATAAATTTTGTTTGATTTTTTCATGTGCCTACTCCACCTTTATGGCAAAAGTTGATATGTCATATGTCAATATTTGTTATATATCAGATATAACATCAGGTTTCCAAAAACATTGAAAAGGCTAATTGATTTATACATGGGACAGAACCTGGACTCTTGCCTAATTTTAAGCGGTGTTCCCGGACATCGTAAGGGCTTTCAATTATGTAACATTTGCGGCCACAATGGAAGCCTTAAAGGATGCTTAGCAACGGGACTGATTTTTTTTTTGTTTCATTTATTTTAATTCATTAGTTATAAGTACAATTATTATTATTAAGTGCTCCAGCGCCTTATAGGCATTGTAGAGGCTAACTGGCAACTATATTACTAACTAGTATTAAAAATTTTACAATTAAAAAAATTATGCAAAAAAAGTATTAACAATTTTACAATTAAAACAATTTCAAAAATTATTTTATAAAGAAAAAAAAAAATACTTTATATATGCAATATATTTGATATTACGTAAGAAGTGCTTCTATATTGTTAAGAAGATATTCTTTTACAGATTGTTTAAAAGTGGAAATAATTGCTATATTTTTAATTTCGTCAGGTAAACTATTGTATTCAAGTGATCCTGCATGTTTTATTCGTTGTTTAGTTAAATCGATTCGGCATTCCATTCTGTCAAAACGTATCATCAACTTCGCTCTTGACACGAGCAAAGTGTATAGTGCTGTCGCCATTGCTGAGGTTACTTGTGGCCTATGCGGAAGACGTGATCATTCTTGTTACTGGATGATTTGTTCCGAATTTGGGTAATCGCATACAGGAAGACTTACGACATTTATTGGAATGGGTTCCAGAATGGGTTGAGTCGGACTGAAGCGAAATATTTAGGCGTAATTTTGGATAGGAAACTAAACTGGAAAAGCAACACGGAGGAAAGGACAAATAAAGAATTCAATGATCTATACGCAAGCCGGAACTATGTATAAAAAAGCTAGTACGTCCTATAGTAACATACGGCTGCATTGTATGTTAGGGGGCATTAGGCACGGAAAGTAAATGAATGCTGGTTAGTAGTTTATAGCGAATATCATCACTCTGTATAACAGGTGTTAGACGCAACATACTACAAGCGGCACTGTATATGATATAGAATTCGAGGAGCCTGCGGCACCGTGCACTATCCTTGCGATATGATTAACGAGGAGCTGGACTCTGGCGGCAATCGGAGTCGGATCACACATACTGTTATGGTTTAGCAGACATGAATGTGACAAGGGAAATTACTATATATGTAGTTCCAACGATGATTTGTTTTATAGTGTTCGGAGATAGTGATTTCTGATAGAGAGGACAGGAAAGTTTCCGTATCGTTCGGGGGCTTCCGATTGGATGACGATTGCAGTGATTTTAGGCGGAATTCGTCGTCTTTATGAAGTCTGAGGAAATAATATTAGCAATGAATTTGTAGGAAACCGTCACAATCTATGTGGATAGTAGAGCGGCTTTAAAGCTTAGGAATCGAGGGTTATAAAGTAAAGACTGGTGCATAAATGCAGAAAGGCGCTTCTAACACTGCCGGAAATAACGTTTGACTCTGTTGGTTCCCCGGACACAGTGACAGTCCAGGGAATTAGATGGCGGATGAATTGGCATAGAAGGGCTCATAGATGGAACCCAGCAATTCGATGAGTCAGTGCGACCACCAATGTGTCATATATATGTGTCATATATATCCTGGTAGCACCGTACCGTCTGCGTACTATCACAGACTGAATGGAGGTCAAAGCAGATCACTTTTGAAGTTGGATAAGAAGTTTGTCAGACGACTAATTGGCATTATTTCAGGGCACTGTGACATTAAGACCGGCCGTGGCATTATGTCTAGAACACGCTACTATCGTGCGGGAGATCCATGGTTCGATTCCTGACTCCAATCATCTACAATTTTTATTCATTCCGGTCGCCTCGATGTTGTAACAGCTGTCGAGACCATTTTTAAAAACGATCCAGCTCACTGGATCTTAACTCTAGGCACGAAATTTTTTTAGATTCATCATAAAACAAGCCAAGGTACATTTTGGGGGGTGGACCGAAGATACTTTTTTTAGCCCCATACAAAATGAGTCGCTCCATAATTCTTTCCCATAGAAAGCTTCAATACGGCCTTCTTGTAGAAAGCTGTTATAAGGCCTTCTTATGGCAAGCGGCGATGGAAGGCCTTCTTTTCTAATCTCAGGCAATGAGTTAAAAAAGAAAGAAGGTTAAGAAAGACATTCCGGATACAAAAGAAGCTTTCAAACTCATGAAGAAAGGCATTCATTCTCATGATTTCCGCCGCTGAGTAAGTTGCACAAGATAAGGTTGTAACTAATACATAGAACATTTCTAACCTGCAATCTGAATTATATTTCTTTTTTTTTCAAAATCTTTCGAAATTTTTATTCAACTTGACTTTTTATAATCTACTCTATACTTTCTAGTTTAATTTTCAAATAAGACAATCACAATGAATTATAACACAGTACAACACATGATTTTGGGACTCAATTCTGAGAAGAAGTTCAGTATAATTTTTGTCAAGTTTAATGCCATAATAATCTTTATATATAAAATTCTACTGTACGTGTGTTGTGACTGAACTCCTCCTAAGCGGCTAGACCGATTTGCACAAATATTTTTGTATGCGTTTTGGTGGCGCCCCGGGTGATTTCGATTTACAATTCGGTCCAATTGGACAAAGGGGCGTTGCACCGCCCATACAACTTGAAAATTAAAAGAGCTATATCCCATGAACTATCAGAGATATGAAGTTGAGATTTGATATATATGTTGTTGGCGCAGTATTAATTACAGCCAGGGTGGAAGTAGGGGTGCTACGATCCCTTTTCAAAAATCGCTCTGACGGCTTATCCAATAAACAGATTGATACAAAAATTTTACCAATTGATACAGTTGAACTGTTGATATTCCCTGGCTATATTTGGTTGTGATTGGAAAAAGGGGCGTGGCACCGCTTATACAACTTGAAAATAAAAAGGGCTATATTTCATGAACTATCAGAGATATGAAGATGAGATTTGGTATATATGTTGTTGGCGCAGTAATTATTACAGCCAGGATGGAAGTGGGCGTTACCACGCCCTCTTTTCACGGCTTTTCTAATAGACCGATTGATACGAAAATTTTACCAAGTGGTACTATTGACCTGTTGTTAATCTATGGCTGTACTTAGTTGTGATTGGATAAAGGAGAGTGGCACCGCCCATACAACTTGAAAGTAAAAAAGGCTATATCTCATGAACTATCAGAGGTATGAAGATGTAATTTGTTACATATGTTATTGTTGCAGTATGAATTACAGTAAGGGTGGAAGTGGGCTGTGCTACACCCTTTTAAAATAAGTAGTTCTAACTGTCAAAATTCCACAGTATATTGCAGTTCGCCCAGAGATATGAATAGTAAGGTGGGCCAATTTTTTTATTCGCAAAAATCGTAACCAAAATCCGAATCTACGATGAATTATTAAAAAATTTCACCAATAAATTCTGTGCCTAAAATCAATTCCTAGCTCGCTCAGATAGAGATTTTTTGTTTTAAAATGAGCACAAACCGAAAACTTCTGCTTAAAACTGACTTCCCAACAAACTAAATGAAGTATTACAGAAGTAAAACTATGTATTGGTTAAAAAGTTATGGCCTCTGAGTGTTGGCATACAGAAAACAACGTCAAAAATATACCATTCTCTTCGTCTTGGTCTCCAAGCATCGGAATAGTAGGTAAAAATTAGAGCCTGGGCCCATAGGTCTGAAGGTTTTAATAGTTGCTCATTGTTAAAAAAATATGTCTACCTGAAATCTTTATGCTTTTCAGCGCGAACTAGGAATTGATTTTATACATATTGTTTCTTAGTGAAATTTTCTAAGAATTCATCGTAGATTCCGATATTGGTATACGATTACCACGTTTTTCCGACGCGAACAAATTGATCCGCCCTAATGAACAGGCTATTTGGAACTTAATAAGTAAAAAGTGCCGAGGCTCTGTTCACGCACTTGAATATTTAACTTTTTAACTGTATCAAATAATGGTCCGTACACCAGGCAATTTAGGACACATATTAGCTGGGCAGACTAAAACAGTGATTTGTTTTTAATTTACTTTAGAGATATGTATTTTTTAATTACTTTTCAGGAGAGCGAATCGGTAATAAATCCTATAGATAAATTGCGCGTTCTGTTCGCCAAACTTATGGAGCCCTTTGTGAAGTTTAGGGTGCATATAATCATCCATCTGAGCAGCTAATAGAAGCCATCGACGCTGTAGATGTAAGTGTGACAGGGGACTCGAATTTATCGAACCGACGCCGTTCTCAGCAACTCGGTCTCTGCAAATGCTGAGGAAAGATCTTGGTCTACATTTATATAAAATCCAACTAGTAGAAGAACTAGAGCAAGTGGACGATCAATTGATTTTTTTATTTATCATGTCATTGCACTTTATTTAAAGGAGAAATGGTTCCAGCACAACGGCGTAATATGCCATGCAGCGCGTGAGATCATCACCTCGTTAAGCCAAACGTTGGTGACCGTATTATCTCAAACGAGTTTAATATATAGAGAGTATTCGGGTATATTCTTGGTCCGTATTAGAAGAAGACATGACAAAGGAGGTTTTTTATGGCTAAAGGCATAAAGATTCAAACGAAATTTTCATTTGCGGTCAATAGGAGGAGAAGGCATAACAAAAGTGATTTTTACGCCCAAAGACATAGTTATTATACAGAGGGTTCCCGCTACTACAGATAAATATATAAAAATTGAATTCTGATCTTTAGAGGAATTTCTGTTTCCGATTTGTGAAAGAAGCGTTTTTTCTCCCTACATATAGATAAAACTTAATCTACATGACGAAACTATAGATATGACTTTGAAGATGAAATCTTACTATCGTCATAGAGCCTATCATATTTAGAATTTAAAACAATAAAACTTAATTAATTAACTTCCATGTTAAGGAGTTACTTGAAATAAGTTACATAAGTTATTAAACTCAACATATTATTGTCGAGCTTAAGTATAGATTTGAAGTTAGTAAGTTTTTAGGCTCTTTTGTTTGACATGACATAAAAATTCCACGTAAATCATACGCCACGGATTACAACAGTTTTATTGTAACTGTTACAAAATACACCCAGTTCAAAATCATTTGAAACTGTTGCTTATTTAGGGAAACGTAATATGACCAGATTAAAGGAATCTTAATTTTTTTAAATTTGTTTCAGCTAAATCGGACTAGTGGTTCTTGAGTTATGCCAAACAAAAGAGACTAACTTCAAATCGATATTAAATTATTATGTCATGTAATTTGTCAAAACGAATGAGGCAGAACTTCTTCTTATTGGGGCTACTTTCACGGGCAGTTATTAGAATTGAGTCCCAAACCAATGAGCTAAAAAAATTAGTCCTGTGTTATAGTCTCCGAGCGGGGTAATGACAAAGTCTCATGACCGAGTGTTTACTTGTCTTCAACCTAACATAACCTATGTCTATCATCAATATCTTATTAGTAACCCAATATCGACATAGTCTGGCATACTCCCTCTGAATATAAGCATTGATATACAAAGTATTTTACTAAAACCCGCTACAAAAATAAATATTCGTAAGTATGTCGACATGCACTTATGTTAAATAAGTAAGTGTTAATATGTATGTAAATATACTTTTTTAAATTACAACTTATATTGCACGTGTGCGTTGTTGAAATACTAGGAAAAATACAACGAATGTAATAAGTATGTAATAATAATTGATAGCTAATTTTGATGACTCAGTGTAAACTATGTGGACATTTTGTTGTCGCTGTACACAATCGACAAATATGGAGAACCAATATCAATGAATAGTGGACAAAGTCCTAACACTATTGTTGGACTTTAAACCAGAAATAAATTTACTAAAGCCATGCATTAGGCATAACAATAACAACAAGGTGTAATATTGAATTGTGTTTATGATTTTGTATTGTTACGCAATTACTGCGGTGGTGATTGGTTTCGCAGCTAGAATTTTTAAGGAATACAGTATCATTTGCCTGCAATCAACTGCAAAATCCTCATATATCTGTCCCCTGCAATCTGCAATAGATTTAATCAGCTAATCTCAAATTGAGTTATTGTTTTGTTTTGTTTAGTTAATTAATATTTAAAATACTAAAGTGTTGTGCATTTCCAATTGTGTATGTGTGTCTTGCATAAAATGGAAAGTTTTGCCATGCATATTATTATTTTATATGTTAACCACTTTAATTAATTGCACTCTGTGTGTACTAGTATTCAGTAAAATTATAAGGCAATCTTATACATAGTATGTTTGTGCAACATATAGACGACATCAGACGTAATTGTTGCTAATCATATAACTAGTCTTATCACAATAGAACAAATGAAATCACGAAATTCAAATTGATTAATAACCAATCAGAATGGAGCTGTTGTACAAATTGCAATTACTAAACAAATATGTTAAAGCAATTAATTAACTTAATGGCAATAAACTAAATTAATCTACTAATTGTGGAATAGATTCAGATTTACCATACAACAAAAAGTCGTAAAATGCAGATTGCAGTGGTCGTTGTGTTGTTTATAAAGATTCGAAATTATTTTCTAATTACTTAACATTTGTAAAGTTAATAATATTTTGGTTTGTTTGTAATGAAATATATATACACATACATATATATACGGTATATGTATATGTATGTATATGTATGTATATGTATGTTGTTTATACCAGTTTCTATAACCAATTTAATTATACTTTCAAATGAAGTCACGTTTTCTTGTCATGCACTCACTACCAGTTTCGTTGTGAACAAGAAGAAAAAAAAATAAAATTAAATAAAGCTGTCATTAAAAATTCAAATAAGGCAATATTATTTTTAGAAATCTAAACGAGAAAGTTCATGTTGCTGGCAGTTATTAAACGTTTACGTTAGATTCTTTTAGATATAATTTTGCAAATTACGCATCATTGTTTTGATTTTAATTTTGAAAATTTAAAAGAAAAACGTCAGGAAACTTATTATTATTGAGAATATATGGTTTATGCAAAATATTCTAAAGAGTGTTACAAATACTCATACTGAATATATAGAAAACTAGCATCAAGAATAGATTAGAAGATTACAAGTTTAGTGGGAGTGACGTAGATAAAAATCCAGATTTCGCTAGGACCAAGGACAAAAGGAATTGATTTATCAACATCTTAAAAATAAATCAATAAAACTAGCTGGAAAATGGTGGTTAAAACTCAAAAAACAAAACAACTATCCATCTTTGACACAAACCTTGTTATCTACAAAGGAACGAAACAGATTTGCAAACAATGATCGTATGATACTCGTATTACATGCTAAATAAATTGATAATCCAAAGATTATTTCTTGCAAAACCTTTAATAACTTACAATTTGTAACTGCAGTTTTATTTGTACTTATTATAAAGGGTGAACCAAAAGCCCGTTAATTTAAATCGGTAGATGCGGGGGGTAACGAAATGCAGCCAATGCACGGTGATTCCGTCCATAGGCCAAAAATCAAAAAACTAATCACAAAGTATTAAAATAAAATGTAAACAAATTATCTCTTAAATGTCCAATCTTCATAATGGTAAACCGGATTCTTCTGAAAATCTAACGGGACTTTTTTAAAATAGAATATAATCATGAACATTTGTTCGCGCTTTTGTACGTTGGTCGAATAATTTAAAACAAGAGTGCACTTCAAAACGGATTGCTCATTGCATAAGTCTAAAAATTTAATTATTTTTAATGGATTTTAAAATTAAAAGTATTTATTTAATCTCCACAAATTTATAAAAACTAACTTGTTTTGTAATTCTTGTCAAATTAATGTTTTAGGTAACGTATTTGTTTGATCATAAAGCTCATAAACACGATTTGGCTCAGGGAGTGCATGCCCGATGATTGGAATCTGAGTGTCCTATGTCCCGTGCTTAAGAAAGGCGATCCTAGTGTGTGTACCAACTATCGCGGGATTAGCCTTTTACCCATCGCATACAAGGTCCTGTCTAGTGTGTTATGTGAAAGACTAAAGCCGCTTCTGGCGAACCTGATTGGACCTTATCAGTGTGGCTTTAGACCTGGTAAATCCACCACCGACCAGATATTCACGCTACGACAAATCCTGGAGAAGACCCAAGAATTGCAGATCGATACCTACCATCTGTTCATCGATTACAAAGCTGCATTTGACAGTCCGATACGACAGAAATTGTTGGATGCTATGGCTGAGTTTGGTATCCCCGCAAAACTAATTCGACTCTGCGGGATGACACTGACTGACACGAAGTCTTCAGTGAAAATTGGCAAAAATCTGTCAGAGCCATTTTCTACCAAGCGAGGCTTTAGACAAGGCGATAGTCTGTCCTGCGATCTCTTTAACATCGTAATGGAGATGATCATGCGGAAAGCAGCAGTAAACAGGAATGGCACCTTATTTAATAAAAGCCACATGTTGCACGCGTATGCTGATGATATAGATATTATTGGACGTGGATTGCGAGATGTTACTGCGGCTTTTTCGAGCATTGAAAAGCAGTCGGCTGAAGTGGGTCTGGTGATAAACGAGGACAAAACCAAGTTATTTGTTTCAACGAACAAAGAGTCCACTCGTCTGGGACGCTGCGTGAACGTTGACAACTATAACTTTGAAGTGGTAGATGATTTTGTCTACCTTGGCTCCGCCATAAACAAAAATAATAATGTCAGCCTCGAAATCAAAAGACGAGTATTGATCGCAAACCGCTGCTACTATGCGCTAAGCAAGCGATTTAACGACAAGGCGCTCTCTCGAAGAACAAAGATCCAGCTCTGCCAGACTCTGATCCTACCTTTCTTGCTCTACAGCGCAGAATCATGGGTAATGACACAAGCGGATCAATCTATTCTGGGAGTCTTCGAGAGAAAGATACTCCGCAAAATATTTAAACGGCGAGTACCGTCGTCGAATGAATCATGAGCTGTATGAGCTGTACAACGACATCGACGTGGTCAAGCGCGTTCAAATAGACCGAATACGCTGGCTTGGACACGTTGTACGAATGGACGAAAACGCTCCGGCTCGAAAAGTCTTCGGCAAAAAACTGGATGGGCGGCGCAGGAGGGGGCGACCAAAACTCCGATGGATGGACCAGGTGACGGAACTGTTAAGTAAGCTTGGTATGACGAACTATCTACGGAGCGCCAAAGACCGAAGCGCTTGGAATGGTTTTCTACGTGCGGCTACTGATAGATGAATTTCTGTTGTTGCTGCCAGTAAAGAAGAAGAAGAAGAAGATTTGTTTGATCATATTTTTTGCGTCTTCATTATGATTATTTAGAGTTTTAGTTGTGTTCCTCCCAGATCCCCCTTTAGGTCTCTTTTTCATTGTATTTGTCGTAGTCTTAAGGTAATAAAAGTGTTAAAGTTTGTTGCGGAAATTTGCAGATGTGCGTGTAGTTTTTAATATACTAAACCGCCTTCTTATTAAATCCTCAAACTTAGGTAAGAGGGTAAGTATAATTTCATAAGTGAAAAAGTGTAACGACCCCAATTATCATTTCCGTCAGTCCGGCTTGCTGGTCGGAAGGGTAACTGATGGGCATGATAATTTGAGTAAACCTTAACTGATCTTTATGAAAATTTACCAGTTTTAATATTTTCCAAAATGAAGTTACGTTATTGTAAATAAGCAGAATTGCCCCACCCTTTCTGGTACCTCCCATGCAAACTTACCTATTTATGGATATTTCTTCCATTACTTTCAAACGAAACACTACATGATCATGAACTTTGGCGGACTAATAATCTAATAAAACCAGGTAAAACTACAGAAAATCGGAAATTTTGCCGCGCCCCTTATGCCACCTCATTGTATATAAATTCAACGTAATATTCCCACAAGCATATTTTTTTTCAGTCAAATTTTTTCGAAGGAAAACTTAGGGATGAATACCGCTCTACCGCTTTTGGGATGTCTTATACAAAATTACCAACATATTTTTGGGAAAATTACTATTTCTCTCATAACATTTAAACGAAAAACTGGAGTATACTTGAATGTGGTCAGTTGGATTATCTTGTAATCCGACGCAAAACCTCGGAAAACCGAAATATTAGCTTCAGACGGTTTTACATACATATCATTTTTGTAAGAGATATTGAATTTAACTTTTTATAACTGTTGTTAGTTTTGCTACATGTCTGTAAACTTCTGGCCATACGACCGAGAGTCCTATTCCCGATCGTTTACGCTACATAAGTAATTTCTTTTTCAATTTCACTAACTCGAGAGTAAAACAATGTCGTACATAGGTTGAGAGTATTTATCAGTCAGTTCACCTCATTGAAATTCATGTACTGGCTTAAATAGTTTTTAAGAAGTATTTTTGGCCGCGCCTCCATACAAGCGGATCCACTGTGCAATTGGAATCATTGATATGGCGTTATTCAGCAGAGTGTATTCTGCGTACGCAAGTTCTATAGCAAAAAACAATTCTTCAACTATAGCGCGACGAAACAATTTTTCTTATTGCAACATATAGCATAGAAAAGTAAGTCCATCCGGTTCGTGAAGACAGGTTAAACAGGTTGTTAAACCAGGCTTCCTAGACTTTTAGGGGACCCCGACAACGGTGAACGTGTAAGAGCGTCTGTTTGCCAACAAATTCGAACCAATTGAATCAAATTCGATTCAAAACTTTCGTTTGAGTCGTTGAGCAGCCATGTCGGCCTGTCTGTCCGGCTGGTCCGCACGAAAACTTTTGACAGACGCAACCAATAAATTTGATACTTTGGATGGTTAAATATTTCCCCAAATAACTTACGTATTGCAAATGGGCTACATTGCCACTCCCCTTTTGGTACTTCCCATAACATACAAATGTATCATTCCGGCCACTTTTGAAATCGAGTAAAAATATCAATACACCCAACTCGATCGTGCCCAAATTCTGTAGTTAGTAAAGCTATAACAACTATAAAGTATTGGAGAAAAAACTCGAAGTTTAGCCAAGCCCCTTCTGATACCTCCCAATTAATTGTACCAATATCAATATATCCCACGCGATCGTGCCCAAATTCTGTACATATTTAGTAACCCTAGTAAATCTATAACAGGACAAAGTTTTGGAGAATAAACTGGTAGTCTAGCCACGCCCCTTTTGGTATCTCCCATAGAAATGTATCATTTCGTACACTGAAGATATCTTGAAATAATATCAATATGTCCAACGCGTTCGTGTACCATTCCAGAAGCTTCAGAAATCGGGTAATAGATATAACAGGATACAATTTTGAAGAAAACATTGGAAGTCTTGACACGCACCTCTTGGTACCTCCCATACAAATGTACCATTCCGCCCACTTTAGAAATCGAGTAATAATATTAAAACTGCCAATGGGTGAGAGTATTTATCAGTCAGTTCACCTGACTGAAATTTCTGTACTGGCCTTCTTAGACGACGCACACATCCACTTAAAAGGGTATGTAAACAAATGGCTCTATGAAATAAGGCCCTTAAAACAAAAATGAAATAAAGCCCCAAAAATTTGTTCAGAAAACAACAACAGTGAAATTTGCGGCGTTATTTAATTTTATTGGGACTTTATTTAATTTTTGTTTTGGGGCCTTATTTCGGTATGAAATAAAGCCCCAATTTTCGAAAAGAAATTATGCCCTAATTTCGCAACTCTTATTCGTTGACATTATTAATATACAGTATTAAATACGGTGGGGGGCACGCCCCCTCCCTTTCTTTTCCACTTCTACTACCCCTACCACACGTACCTTGCCTTTTTTTTACTTGAAAGGCTTGCCCCAAAAATGGGGCATAATTTCATTTATGAATTGGGGTGGTTTTTCATTAAGTTGGGGTCTTATTTCATTCTTGATATTGGGGCTTTGTTTCATAGCGAAATAAAACCCCATTTTTGGGACTTTATTTCATTTTGGATTTGGGGCCTTATTTCATAGAACCTAAAAAAATTACTTACACTGTGGAACATTTTCAGGGTCATTGTCTGGGTGATGAAAAATGCTAAGTCAGGATGAACGTACTCGACCAGTATAGTAAAAACCCCAAAAGGGTATGGCGTTCTTAGGCCAATCACTTTTTTGTGGCCTTTTTCATTTTCATGTTTGTTCTCTTAGTTTTTCAGCTATAATTCAGGAACCACTGATTATTTCTCATTTTATTCTTCAGCAGAATTGTAGAGAACACCATATATTTTGGTGGTTTTAATATACTGACCTAGTACCTTCACCATGACTTGGAATTTTTCACCCCCCAGATTGGCTGTTGCACTGTGTAATAAAACCATAAATTCATAATATTCATAATAATAAATAACTCATACGTTGTACACATATACTTACATACATACTTAAGTGGCCCTTAAAAACTAAGTATTAAAGAATTCCACACGCTTCGGTCTTCTGCGTGCGTTCTCCAGTTAGTCCTACTAGATGGCGGCACGTCGCCAACCACTTGGTCCTTCCAACGAAGTTTGGGTTTCCCTGCTCTGCGCCGACCTTCTGGTTCGCCTTCAAGCAACCATTACATCCATCCTGACAACATGTTCCAGCCATCGTAGTCGTTGCATTCTGACTCTTTTAGCTACGTCGATGTCGTGGTAAAGCTCATATAGCTCATGGTTCACCCGATGGCGAAACTCACCGTCGACACTCCCAGGTTTGGTATCTGTGTTGTCGTAAGCACCCACGATTTGGCAGCATATAACAGAACGAGTAAGATCAGCATCTGGTAAAGCTGTTTCTTAGTATTGCGAGATAAGGTGGTGTTAGTAAAGTGCTGCCGAAGTCCGTAGAAACATCTATCGGCGAGCACTATTCTCCGCATGATTTCTTGGCTGACACTATTTTTCTTATTGACGAAATATCCGATGTAGGTAAATTTATCTACTTCCTCAAAACAATAATTATCAACGTTTACCGTGCGTCCCCATCGAGAGGACTCTTTGTTCGTCGAAATCATTAATTTTGTTTTGTTTTCGTTAATCGCTAAGCACATTTTTGCTGACTCGTTTTCTAGTGATGAGTACTGCAGTAACATCCCGCAGATTCGGCCAATGATGTCTATATCATCGGCATAGGCTAGTGGTATGTGGCTCTTGTGGAATATGGTGCCAGACATGTTGACACCAGCCTTTCTCATCACCTTCTCCATAACTATATTAAATAGTGTACAGGACAGACTATCACCCTGCCTGAGACCTCTTTCCGTGTTGTATGGTTCAGAGTGATCCTTACCAATCTGTACCGAATATTTGGTGTTGTCCAAGGTACATCTGCAAAGTCGAATCAGCTTTGCAGGAATACCAAACACAGACATGGTCTCATATAGCCTATTTCTTTTCGAAAAGTCGTCAAAGACAAAGGTAGGTGTCGATCTGCCTATCATGAGTTTTTCACAGGATTTTGCCGTAAGATGCATTTTTGATCCGTCGTAGATTTACCAGGTCTAAAGCCGTACTGCCGTATATCATATGTAGCAGTACTATATGAAAATGGCTCAGTCAGATTTTTTGCCAATTTTCACTGAAGACTTCGTGTCAGTCAGTGTCATCCCGCAAAGTCGTATTAGCTTCGCGGGGATACCTTACTTACCTATAGCATCTTACAATTTTAGTCGTATCAGACTGTCGAATGCAGCTTTGTAATCGATAAACAGATGGTAGTATTCGTAATAGTGTGAATATCTGGTCGGTCGTAAATTTACCAGATCTAAAGCCACACTGATAAGGTCTAATCAGGTACGTCAGAATGGGCTTTAGTCTTTCACATAACACACTAGACAGGACCTGGTATGAGATGGGTAAAATGATGATCTCGCGGTAGTTGGTACACACTGAATCACCTTTCTTAAGCACAGGACGTATAACACTCAGATTCCAATCGTGGGGGATGCATTCCTTGAGCGAAATCGTGTTTCTGAGTGAATGCATGTTGCCAGCTCATCGCCGCCGGCATTAAAAAGCTCTGCCGGCAGTCCATCGGCACCAGCAGCTTTATTATTTTTAAGTCTTGCAATCGCCGTGCTGAACTCGATTTAGTTCGGTGGTAGACAATCTACTCCGTCGTCGATGATTGGTGTTATTTTGTCACTTATACTGTCTTCGGGAACGAGTAGAGATTAAAAGTGTTTTCTGCATATTTTCACCGCACTCTGAGTGTCCGTAACCAGATTTCCATGTATGTCCTAACAAGTGGGGATCCCTGTTCCAAAACCTTTGCTTTTTACCGTTCGATAGAACTTTCGGTCTTCACCTCTATCCCTGTAGTTTTCTGGCTCCCTCTTTTCTTTCGCAGACACTTTCATCTTCCTTCTCTTCTCATTATAACGCTTCGTCAACGCACGCATTGTCTGCAGTTTTGAATTGTATGCAACATCCTTTTCCACTAAGATTTTGCGACATTCATCATCGTAACAGGGCTTGTCTGAGCGTGGTTTCTCATAACCCAGTACGATCGCTGCCGCAGTTGCCGTAGAATTCGCAATATGCTGCCACTGTGTGTCGGGAATATCAGAAGTAGGGAAGTTTGTTTGAAGTAATTGAGAGAGTTGAAGTAGGCATTGGCTATCTCGGTGGTATATAACTTTGTGATGTCTAGCTTCCCATTACTTCATTTTGAAAAATACTAATACTGGTACGTTTTATAAGGATCACTTAAGTTAACTCGAGTTATCCTGCCTACCAGCTAGACAGACAGACTGACAAGTCCTGAAACAAATTTGGTCTTAAAACTCTCGGGGTGAGGGTATACAAATATTATAGTAATACAGACATAACACAGTACAACATTGTTCAGCTCATTGATTTGGGACTCAATTCTGAGAACTGCACGTGAAAGTAGGCCCAAAAAGAAGAAGTTATGCATCATTCGTTTTGTCAAGTTACAGGCCATTATAATTTAATATCGATTTAAAGTTAGTAATTATCGTATAGGGGAATTTGTCACGATTATCATAAGTAATATTCCACGTAAATCATACGTCACGGAGTACAACAGTTTTTTAATCTTAGCTTTTGCCTTAGTTTTAGCTTAAAAGTTCCTCATCCTTTGACATGACCTTACAAAAATAATTTCTTCTTATAATATATACCTTTTTGGTATTTTCACTACACATGCAGTCTTACAATAGGACAACTTAATTGTCCCCTAACTCCTAAGGATAAAACATCAATCCTAATTTCTCAATTTCAACAAAATCCTTGGAAATCTTGTGTACCATAAGCCAAGACACGTTCGTTGTTATCTCAAGTATGTTTGGGAATAAATTTGTTGTTGCCTAGGTCATATTACAACGTTTCCCATTTAAATGCTATGAGTGTATCACTCACATTAGAAAACGAGACGTACGAAAACAGGTGGCAAAACATTCGTCATTTGGTCACATTTTGTTTACGGACTCGTTGTTGCTCACACTAACAAAGAGGTAATTGTCAGTTGTCATTACGTGAATAACGTGTTCTCGCTCACATTCACTGTCAAAGGCGGTGGACGACGACGACGAATGCTCTTAATCGACTTACCACAATTACAAGTCGATGGTTACGACGTTTACGACGGTGGTCATGGGACATTAGATATTATATAATCGGGAAACCTTGTCAAGCAACATGTAATGAATGCATACGCAGATAATTGTTGTCAAATAATAGCAATGTTGCTTTAATTACAAAGATCTGGGACCGAAGGCTAATCACGACAATTGGATGTGAATTCAGTCATTTGTATCGGCGGTACTAGAAGGGGTGTGGCAAATACATCAGTTAGCTCAGTATTTTTCTAATATTACAAGATATGCTAGTTAAACGGACCAAATTCAAATATCCTCGAGTTATCCGTTTGAAAAATATAGAAGAAATATTAATTTTACTAAAATAGATCATTTTATATGGGAGGTCTCAGAATGGCTGAGCCGATATAGTCTAAATTCATTTCAGAGTGAAATTTTCAAAAACGTACATCTTACGCAAAATATAACTGAATTCCATGAACTTACAAAAAAGAAAAAGTTAAATGGGGATCAATTCGGTCATTTGTATGGGAGCTTCCAGAAGGGTTGTGGCAAATGTTATGGGTTTCTGGGGGTTTGTTTGATATTAAAAGGTAAACTGAGAAGAAATATTATATATATATATAGGAGAAATATTATTTTGACAAAAAATGTCATTTTGTATGGGAGGTACCAAAAAGGATGGGGCTATTCTGCCCATTTACAATCCAATTACTTCATTTTGAATAATACTGGTAAAATGTCTTAAATATCAGTTAAGGTTTACTCGAGTTATCCTGCCCACCAGCCATCCAAGTACAATTTATGGTACCAAAAAGTGCAATTTATTGTACGCAAAGTACAATTTATTTTACCAAAAAGTGCTATGATAACAAAATGTATAATTTATGGTAACAAAAAGTACAATTTATGGTACCCAAAACTACAATTTATGGTACCAAAGAGTACAATTTATTGTAAAAAGATGTGAAAACTAAAGCTACACTTTATTGTACCAACTAGCGCAATTTTTGGTACCAAAAAGTACAATTTATTGTACCAAAAAGTACAATTTATAGTGACAAATATGGTACCTATTCAATATGTTATATTTATGGTACCAAAATGTACAATTGATGGTAACAAAAAGTAAAATTTATGGTACCAAGAAGTACAATTTATGGTACCAAAAACTACAATTTATAGTACCGAAAAGTACAATTTATTGTACCAATAATTACAATTTATTGTAACTAAAAGTGCTGTGTATGGTACCTATTCAATATGTATGTAAAATTTATAGTACCAAAATGTACAATTTATGGTAACAAAAAGTCAAATTTTTAGTACCAAAAACTACAACTTGTGGTACCAAGAAGTACAATTTGTTGTAACAAAAAGTGCAATTTATGGTACCGAAAAATTCAATTTATGGAACCAAAAACTACAGTTAATTGTACCAAAAAGTACAATTTATTGTAAAAAGATGTGAAAACTAAAGCTACACTTTATTGTACCAACTAGTGCAATTTTTGGTACCAAAAAGTAAAATTTATTGTACCAAAAAGTACAACTTATAGTGACAAATATGGTACCTATTCAATATGTTAAATTTATGGTACCAAAAGGTACAATTGATGGTAAAAAAAGTAAAATTTATGGTACCAAAAACTACAATTTATGGTACCGAAAAGTACAATTTATTGTAACTAAAAGTGCTGTTTATGGTACCTATTCAATATGTATGTAAAATTATAGTACCAAAATGTACAATTTATGGTAACAAAAAGTCAAATTTTTAGTACCAAAAACTACAACTTGTGGTACCAAGAAGTACAATTTGTTGTAACAAAAAGTGCAATTTATGGTACCGAAAAATTCAATTTATGGAACCAAAAACTACAGTTAATTGTACCAAAAAGTACAATTTATTTTACCAAAAAAGTGCTATTTATGGTACCTTTTCAATATGTACTTAAAATTTATGTTTCCAAAATGTAAAATTTATGGTAAAAAAAGTACAATTTATGGTACCAAAAACTACAATTTATGGTACCAAGAAGTACAATTTATGGAAACAAAACCTACAGTTTATTGTACCAAAAAGTGATATTTATGGTACCTATTCAATATGCAAGTTTAATTAATGGTACCAAAATGTACAATTTATGGTAACAAATAGACAAATTTAAAGTGCAATTTATGGTACCGAAAAGTACAATTTATGGAAACAAAACCTACAGTTTATTGTACCAAAAAGTGATATTTATGGTACCTATTCAATATGTATGTTTAATTAATGGTACCAAAATGTACAATTTATGGTAACAAATAGACAAATTTAAAGTACTAAAAACTAAAATTTATGGTACCAAGTAGTAAAATTTATTGTAACATAAAGTTCAATTAATGGTACCGAAAAGTACTATTTATGGAACCAAAAACTACAGCTTATTGTACCAAAAAGTACTATTTATTTTAGCAAAAGTACAATTCATTGTACCAAAAAGTTCTATTTGTGGTACTTATTCAATATCTAAATACAATTTGTGGTACCAAAATGTACAATTTATGGTAACAAAAAGTAACATTTATGGTACCAAAAACTACAAATTGTACCGAAAAGCACAATTTATGGAACGAGAAACTATAGTTTGCTGTACCACAAAGTATAATTTTTGGTACTAACAAGTACAATTTATGGTACCTATTCAATATCTACGACTTTGCTTTAGACACAAAAGATATATTCCGTACAGTATATCGAGATATAACCGTGTTAATACATAGAAAAAGTCCTAAAAATCCACCTTGAGAATAAAAATTCATATGGCTATTAAATTACACAGTACCACACATGATTTTAGGACTCAATTCTGAGAACTGCATGTGAAAGTAGCCCCAAAAAGAAGAAGTTCTGCATAATACGTTTTGTCAAGTTACATGCCATAATAATGTAATATCGATCTGAAGTAAGTAAGTATCGTATAGGGGAATTTGTCACTTACTTACTTAACTTAATTTCCCTTTGCACCCCATGAATGAGGTATGGGATAGCTTCTCGCGTTGTTGTGAATTAACACGCTTTCTATTTTTAGATTCACAACTAACGGCACCTACTTGTTTATCGACGAATGCGAACGTCACTGTTTTGAGAAGCTCTTACTAGACAAGCCGATTGAATCGACGCTTAATACTGCGAAGTTGCTGTCAACAACATTCGAGGGGAGCCGACAATGAAAGAAAAATTTATTTATTTTTTTTCTTTTAAGATGACTGGAGCCAGGTTTGAACCTGCGATCTCCCGCATGGTAGTCGCGTGTTCTAACCACTATGCTACGGCCGGTCCCTAATTTGTCACGTTTAAGGTTTTTTTTTATAAAACTCGAGAACCACTAGTCCGATTTAGCTGAAACTAATTTAAAAAAAAAATAAAAATTACAATTCCTTTAATCTGTTCCTATAACGTTTCCCTACATAAGCAACAGTCTAACTTTTCCATTTATCAAATGATTTTGAACTGGATTTATTTTGTAGCAGTTACAATAAAACTGTTGTATTTCGAGGCGTATGATTTAAATGGAATATTACTTATTATAATCATATGCCATGGACCGGCCGTGGCATAGTGGTTCGAACACGCGACTACCATGCGGGAGATCGCAGGTTCAAACCTGGCTCCAGTCATCTTAAAAAAATTGTTCTTTCATTGTCGGCTCCCTCGAATGTTGTTGACAACAACTTCGCAGTATAAGTGTCGAGTAAATCGGCGAGTCTAGTAAGAGCTTCTCAAACAGTGACGTTTGCATTCGTCGATAAACAAGTAGGTGCCGTTAGTTGTGAATCTAAAAAATGGAAAGCGTTTTAATTCACAACAATGCGATAAGCTATCCCATACCTCATTCATGGGGTGCAAAGGGAAATTAAGTAATCATACGCCACCATATAGTATTTATGTTATGTCAAACCAAAGAGCCTAAAACGTGACAAATTCCCTTATGCGATACTTACTAACTTTAAATCGATATTAAATTATTATGACTTGTAACTTGACAAAACGTATGATACAGAACTTCTTCTTTTTCGGTCTACATGTGCAGTTCTCAGAAGTGAGTCCCAAAATCAATGTGTTGTACTGTGTTACTAATGCAGCCAACTTGACAAAACTAATAATGCAGAAGTTCTTTGTGTTTGTGCTACTTTCACTTGCAATTCTCAGAATTGAGTACCAAAACAATGTGTTGTACTATGTAATGGTTTTAATTATCACTTATAAGTTAAATGTATTCCAGTACTTTGCTCATCTATCTGAATCCGCTTGTGTCTTATTAGTGTTTTGATTCTTTCCTCATAACTAAGATTATCATCGCAAGTACATCGCATGTCATCGATTAATTAAATTATTATTAATAAGTTATTAGTACGATATGATATAACTAACTACAAGTGGATAAATAAATATTCTCATTCACGGAATTGTTTTATCGCCATCAATGCAGCCATGCGAGTCGCTATTAGGTACTTGCGGCCCATAGTGACACATGTGCAATTACGTAATTCTATTTACGATGACTGCTAACTGACTGGTATCACGTTAGAATCGACAGTGGAAGAGTGGTTGCTAATGAAACACGAGTATGAAATCGAAGTTGGTCATGTAGTATCGACTGGGGCAGTACTCAATGGCAATGTAGCAAAAAAGAAAAAATTAATTTTAGGCACAAAAATTGTGAAATCGTATAATTTTGTAAGGTTATCCTCTATGTGAACTGGTGTTTTGTTTGCCGAGAGAGAGAGAGAGTGAGAGAGATCTTCGATTTTTTTTGATATATACTCTATGTTAAACACTGGGTTCACACACTGTTTTTTTGCTTTGTCTCTCAGTTATGTTCCACCTCACCCACTGTAGGGTGTTGTTGCAAACATTTAAATCAAATGAAATTAACAATCTGTGATTTATACGACAAGATATTCTACACGTTTCTTAAATAACAAAAAACGCGAGTAAACAAAATCATGAACAAATACGTATTTTAGTTGTAGAGTGTCCCATTAGGGCACCGGAGGTACTATGTACAGTTGAAGGCAGCGCTGTGGCGGTGATGATGGCGGCGATAGCGTTAATGGAGTCGTTGTCAGCGATAATAGCCGGTACGGTTGTGGTAAAGGTAGTGCTTGCTCAGGCCGGCAGCGGCGGCGGTGGTTGTAATGGTATCGTGCAGCCAATTGACATTGGGAATTTCAAGTGTTTTCGTTTTAATAAATTCACACAATAGTTCTATTAATGTATTATTGATTAAATTACAAAACATTTGAAAATGTCGTTGCATTTACATTTGACGTTACGTTACGTAAATTTGTCTACAATGTTGCTGGATGACAAATCGTGTGTTGGTTTTACAAAGATACCAACAATGACAGCCCACATACGGAGGAATGCAAGTGTTTAGTAAAAACAAATAGGAAATTTGATGTGACGACACTGAAAAACATTTTACTGAATATCTAGGATATTAATTAAACTTTAGGCATTCATTAGCAGAAAATGTTTAAAAATTTATTTTCAAATTGGGGGATGGGGAATTTTCTAATTTAAGTCTTTCTGATTGTTATTCATCTGGGAATAATCAGAAGCTCTATTTGGAGGTTCCCAAGCAGCTCACAACGTCTGATCGATCACGTATTCCCAGGACATTGCCACTGAACATCCGTTCAGTGGTAACAAATGTAAGAAGGCGAAATGCAGTGTAACCTAACGGCTTGCTACCACCGATGCGTCTTAGGAAGTAGGTAACAGAAGTTATTGAAGCTCAACACAGAGGGTCTCTTAGTGGCTTTGGCAGCCCCAAGAAACTAGCATTGGGCGCGGTGGCCTAATAAGCCACTCTCTTTAAATAAAACAAAGAAAAGATAAAACCAAGAATGTATGCACAAACGATATAAGGACCATGATTTAAGGATATGTACCTGAAATATCCGAACACTATACAGAGGTAGTGCCTCTATCCAACTTACAGATATCCCCGACAAATACAAGGCTGACATCACCGCCGTACAGGAAATTAGATGGACGGGACAGGGTTGCACACAACGAAAGAACTGTGACAAGAACTGAACTTTTACAGCTGCCATGCAGAAAGACACGAATTTGGATGTGGTTTCATAGTCGGCAACAGACTTCGACACCTGGTCTCGCGGCTTAACCCTGTAAGTGACCGAATAGCCACTATTCGCATCCGGGCGAAATATTTTTACATAAAAATTGTTCTGGGAGATTTTAATCCCAAAATAGGAAGATGCTCTTTGTTCAGCAGTCGGAAGTTTCAGTCTACACAACAACACCTCCGATAACGCAATCAGACTGGTTAGTATCGCATCCACAAGGCAACCTGGATATCTCCTGATCAAAATACAAGAAATCAGATTGATGACGTGGTAATAGATGGAAGGCATGTCTCAAGCGTTATGGACGTGCGTGTGATGCGCGGTGCAAATATTGACTCCGATCACCACCTAGTTGCAGCCAAGGTACGCACACGACTAAGTAGTGCTAAAAACACTGGTAATCAAACGCAAAGGAAGCTAGACATTACAAAGCTACATACCACCGAGATAGCCAATGTCTACTTTAACCAACTCTCTCAATTACTCCAATTTAGGGAACACTTTTGGTCTCTACTCGTTCCCGAAGGCAGCTTAAGTGACGAAATCACAGCAATCATCGACGATGGAGTAGACTGTCCACCACGAGATCAGCACGGCAATTGCACATTTTAAAAATAATAAAGCTGTGGGAGCCGATGGACTGCCGGCAGAGCTTTTTAAAGCCGGCGGCGATGAGCTGGTAACATGCATGCACCAGCTCATAAACACGATTTGGCTCAGGGAGTGCATGCCCGATGATTGTAATCTGAGTGTCCTATGTCCCGTGCTTAAGAAAGGCGATCATAGTGTGTGTACCAACTATCGTGGGATTAGTCTTTTACCCATCGCATACAAGGTCCTGTTTAGTGTGTTATGTGAAAGACTTAAGTCCATTCTGGCGAAACTGATTGGACCTTATCAGTATGGCTTTAGACCTAGTAAATGCACGACCGACCAGATATTCACGCGACGACAAATCCTGGAGAAGATCCAAGAAATGCATATCGACACCTACCATCTGTTCATCAACTAAGCTGCATTTGACAGTCCGATACGACAGAAATTGTTAGATGCTATGGCTGAGTATTCAGTGAAAATTGGCAAAAATCTGACAGAGCCATTTTCTACCAAGCGAGGCTTTAGACAAGGCGATAGATAGTTTGTCCTGCAATCCCTTTAACATCGTAATGGAGATCAACATGCGGAAGGCTGCAGTAAACAGGAATTGTACCATCTTCAACAAAAGTCACATGTTGCTCGAGGGCATGCTGATGATATAGATATCAAATTGCGAGATGTTACTGCGGCTTTCTGGAGCATTGAAAAGCAGTCGGCGGAAGTGGGTCTGGTTATAAACGAGGACAAAACCAATTTATTTGTTTCAATGAACAAAGAGTTCACTCGTCTGGAATGCTGCGTGAACGTTGACAACTATTACTTTGAAGTGGTAGATGATTTTGTCTACCTTGGCTCCGCCGTTAACAAAAATAATGTCAGTCTGGAAATCAAAAGATGAGTATTAATCGCATATCGCTACTACTATGCGCTAAGCAAGCGATTTAATGACTAAGCGCTCTCTCCAAGAACAAAGATCCAACTCTACCAGACTCTGATCCTACCTGTCTTGCTTTAAAGCGCAGAATCTTAGGTAATGACACAAGCGGATTAATATATTCTAGGAGTCTTCGAGAGAAAAATACTACGCAACATATTTATACCCATCATCGTTAACGGCAAATACCGTCGTCGAATAAATCATGAGCTGTATGAACGACATCGACGTGGTCAAGCGAGCTCAAAAAGACCGAATGCGCTACCTTGGACACGTTGTACGAATAGATGAAGGTGTTCCAGCTCGAAAGATTTTCGCCAATAAACTCAATGGGCGGCGCAAAAGGGGACAATTAAGAAGAAGAAGAATATTACTCGGCACTAAATATATGAATATTAGAGTGGGTCAATTTATATGGAGTAAAAAAAATGGTTATAAAAAGTCGATATCTATGAATTCTAAGAAAATTTGCCCTAGAAACCATCGGTAAAAAATCAAAACGATTTTAACGAAAAACTTTTCATATTGGGGAAAACCCAATTTTCGATGATGCTGATGCATAATTGAGGTTATATGCCGTTAATGTGCCGAGTTATCTCATCCTTTGGATCTTGAATTGTTGCTGGCTTATCGACGTACACCTTTTCTTTCAAATAACCCCAATGAGAGAGGTCCAACAGTGTCAAATCACATGATCTTGGCGGCCAATTGACATCGCCACCACGTGAGATAACACGGCCATTGAATTTGTCGCGCAAAAGAGCCATTGTTTTGTTAGCTGTGTGGCAAGTGCTACCTTCCTCTTGAAACCACATATCGTCCACATCCATATCTTCAATTATGTGCCATAAAAAGTTCGTTGTCATCTCATGATAGTGAACACCATACACAATAAATGCCTGACCGGCTTCATTTTGAAAAAAATACGGCCCGATGATGCCGCCAGCTCTTAAACCGCACCAAACAGACACTCTTTGTGGGTGCATTGGTTTTTCGACAATCACTCTTGGATTATCATTCGCCAAAATGCGATGCTTCGTTGTAAAAGCATCAATATAAGGTTTTGCGCAGTACAGCAAGAGAAATTGGATGCGACATTTACCCACCGTACCATCAGGTATTGGAAGCAAAAAAAAAAAATGCTATCCTGCAAATGTTGGAGCAAAGTTGGTCTACAAGAGTTATTAGATCATACAGTAACCAGGATTTTGATGACAAAACCCGGGAATGAGGTGACAGAACCCCCCAACGAACTGCACATGTTCTCAAAATGGGGCTGTAACGGAAGTTCGGGACTCAGTGAATACCATCAAAAATTCACAGATTCAAATGACTCTAATAAATATATGTTCTTAACGTCATTTGTTCCACTGACCCTCACAGAGCGTAATAATATGTCAACAATGTGCTAGAGATATACAGAGCCGTCATCAACTAGATTTTGGCGACCGTTAAAATTTGAATTTATACAAGAGATAGCTGAAGTTATAAATTCAGAGGTTAGTCGTGTTAATGACGAAATAGCAAATTTAAGAAATACTGTCGTTAAATTGCATGGCAGAAACTTCAAAATTTCTCACACATTGGAATTAACAATGATTGATGGGAAAGTAGCTACTACGATTTCTGGAAGCTCATCTATGGCGGTTTGCTTCATATGTGGAGCGAAGCCCACAGAAATGAATAATTTAGATGCGGTGATTTTGAGGAAATTTTCGGAAAAAGCAATGGCATTTGGTATTTCTCCCTTGCATGCGCGAAAAAAATTTATGGAGTGCATTTTGCACATTTCTTACCGTCTAAGTTTCAAAAAATGGAAAACAGATAGTTACACAAAAATTGAAATGGCGGCAAATAAAGCTGAAATTCAGAAGAGATTTAAGTTGACACTGGGCATAAATGTGGACGTAGTGAAGCAAGGTATGGATGGCAATACGGCAGAAAGATTTTTCGAAAATCCAGCTACAACTGGAGACGTAATTGGCATAAAAGAAGAGCTAATACATAGATTTAAAATTATTTTGGCCGCAATAAATTGTAATGCAGCGATCGACACTAGTAAATTTCATATATATTGCATGGATACTGCCAAGTTGTTTGTTGATCTTTATGTCTGGTACTACATGCCTGTAACTGTGCATAAGATTCTGGTGCATGGTAGCGAGGAATAAAGACTATAGAGCCTATAGATTACAACATTCGCGAAGAATTGGACGTGTAGCCATGAATGAAGACGTAATGCATAATCTTTTATTGCCTTAAGACCCATTTATAAATACACTTCGCTGAAAGCTGCAAATAAAAAAATTGGAGTACGATAATGATGTTAAAAAATTATTAAAAGACTATGCTTAAATTACTTATTCATGTTTGTTCTATTTGTTCTTTCTATGGAAGGTGGGCGTAAAAGTGGGCGGATCAGGTATATATTTTTATGAGCCCATTCTACAATTAAAATATTTATTTTTTGTGTAAATTGAGTTGATGCAATAAAAATCAAGGGAGTTATGCCACTTTTTTAATACAAGTTGTATGGGAAGTGGGCGGATATTTTTCAAATTTCACACAAATGATTCTGAGTGTTTAAAAATGATATGTGCAAAAAAAACAATGCCGTAGGTCAATATTTAATTTTCTCTTTGTATGGGAGGTAGGCGTAAAAGTGGGCGGAACATTTTGATTTTTCCATTTTTTTTTCTTGATTCAAACAAATAATGCTTATGTACCAAGTTTCATTGTCCATCGATAACTTCTTCTATTTTAGTCGCTCGTTCTACACTCAAACCACAATCGATGAAGTATTCGACGCAAAATGAAACAGTTGCCATCAACATTGCTTTTTTTACAGTACACGAACATTTGTTTACTCCTACATCGTTTAATTTTTCGTTTGGGACAACGATGGGAGACGTTTGTGCAAAATATAAAATCTTTATATTTGGGAGAGTTGAGAGAACAAAGAGCGTTATTTATTTCTTACAGCAAGCGAACATTCGTTTGGGACAACCGTAGAAGATTTTTGGGGAATATTTAAATCTTTTATGTTTAGAAGAGTTGAGAGAACATGCTTTTTGTTCTCTCAACTCTCCTAAAACAAAAGTTTTATATTTTGCATAAACGCCTTCCACGTTAGTCCCCAACGAATGTTCGTTCGCTGTGACAAATGAGTGATTGGAGTGTATCAATCATTGAGATGTTCCAGAATGATCGCTATAGTGTTATGGTGTTTAGTTTTTCGTTTGTGGTTGAAATGTGAACATCAGTTTGTTGAGCGTCGTGTCGGTGTTTTTTTCTTTATGTAAAGACAATGTTCTTAGAAGTGAATTTCAATGGAAAAGACAATCTAGTGAAAAAACTTACACTTTTGACGAGTTAAATAAAAAATTAAAGAAAATGTTTGAACTATCAGTGGTATTATAATTCGCTAATAATAATTTTGAAATTGCGTAAGAAGATATTATGAATATATTTCACAATATATAAGCTATTGCACATAAAGGGTAAGTATTTTATTTTTCAAGAAGCTGAACACCAAAAGAAACTTGAAGAGCAACTTCATTATTTTTGATATGGTTATGAAAATTTTACACTTTTATGTTATTGCAGGCCCTAAAGACAGAAGTGAATTAATCGTATTATTGAATAAGGAATTCTTTTATTCGAACACAGTCACAGTCGTTTTCGACTACACCTGGACACAAATGCAAATTTGTATACTAAAAGGTATGATATTAAAATATGTCTGTTAATTTTATTCATTCACTAAATTGTTTTTTTTTTTAGGAATTCACAATATTTTTGGAAAGGAATCACTAAATCATTTTTGAGAACTTCAGAGTGAACAAAAAATTAACGAATTGTAAATGTATGTGTAAAATTCTAACATAAAAATAAATGAAAATCCTATTTAAAAAAATTTGGTATTTAATTTTTGGTAAAGCAAAAATCCCGATTGGGCCTATGGCGTTTACCGTTTGCAACAAACGAGTTTGTATGTTTGCAGCAAACGAGGATTCATTTTGTGGTAAAAGTGGGTTATTTTACGGCAAATACAATTGTTTTTGCGACAAACGAAATACATGTTTGCTTCTATCCGTTTTTCATTTGGGGCAAACGTGGATTTATTTTGCGGCAAACACAATTGTTTTTGCTAAAAACGAGTTTTCCATTTGCGACTAACGAAATAAAAGTTTGTGTCTAAGTTCTCTTCATTTGTGGCAAAAGAAATTTTATTTTGCCTCAAAAGAGTTTTTCTTTTACGACTAACGAAATAATAGTTTGCCGTTGTCATTCTTCGTTTGTTACAAACGTATAATGAGTTTATGATAAACGAATATTTCATTCCCACAATAGACACAACTACTTGTGGTAAACAAGTTTTGTTTTGCGGCAAACGAAACCTTCAAACGAGGTTCATTTGTCAAATTTTTCGTTTGGGAGCAACGAATTTTTTCCTTCAGTGTATGAACTTCAACCAATGTGTGGCGCCAGCCCATAAACCGCACCAAACAGTCACTCTTTGTAAGTGCATTGTTTTTTCGACAATCACTCTTGGGTTAACATTCGCTGAAATGCGGCAATTCTGCTTATTGACGTATCCCCTGAGGTGAAAATGGGCATCATCACTAAAAATGATTTTCTTCGAAAATTGATCATCCACTGTTGCCATTTCTTGCCACCATTCTGATCATTGACGACGTTTGAAATGGTCAAGAGGCTATAGTTCTTGAGTCAATGCAATTCTTTATGCATAATGTTTATCAACGACCAGCGTGAGAGGTGCAATTGTTGGGCACGACGACGAGTTGAGGTGAACGGCTCTTCAGCCACTCAGCAATATTTTGGGCAGTACGAGCATTTGTATTCACGTCTCCTACAGACCCGGTTTGCCCAAATTTTTGCACGATTTTTCCGATTGTACGTACATTTGGACGATTAAATTGACCTTAAAAATCACGAAGTGCACGATATGTATTTTAATTTGATCGCCCATTTTCATAATTAGCCTGAATAACAGTAACGCGTTTCTCGATTGTGTATCTTAACATGGTTATAATTGAGTTAGTCTGAAATTGAGAAATGTCAAATAAAATGCAGAATAAACTTGACGTTTAGGTGTTGTTCACATTCAACATCGGCCCTTACAATTTAAACACCTTTTATGTATGTAGATCGGTGATATTTCGAAAACCCCGCATCAATACTGGGTGGCCTTAAAGAATCAGACATTCACCTCAACTTTAGAAATAATTCTATTCCTGACTCGTGGGCCCGGCAATGCTTCGCTATTGCATATTAACTTATAATATATTCCACATTTCTTAATATCATACATGGTATATAAACGCTAACTTATATATTTGTAGGTATATAAAGTACTTTAAAGACGGTACTTAAGCTCGACAACAATATGTTGAGTTTATTACCTTATGTAACTAATTTCAAGTAACTCCTTAACTTGGAAGTTAACCAATTAAGATTTATTGTTTTAAATTCTAAATATCACAGCCTCTATGACGATAGTCATAAATATAGTGCCGATATGTAGATTAACTTTTGTCTGGATGTGGGGCAAAACCCCACTTCTTTTACAAAATAACAGACATTCCGCTAAAAATCAAAATTGAATTTTTATTTTTACCTTAGTAGCGGGAACCGTCTGCATACTAACTATATCTCCACCTATTGACCGCAAATGAAAATTTCGTTTGAAGCTTCATGCTTTAACCATAAAAACCTCTTTTGCCATGTCTTCTTCTCACAATGATCAAGTATACTCCCGAATACTATTTTGTATTGAACTCGTATTACCATTTTTTGAGATAATTCGGTCACCAACGTTTGGCTTAAGAAAGTTATGGGGTCACGCGATGTATGCCATGTTCCGCCGTCGTGTTGGAACCATTTCTTTTTCGAATAATTTGCAATGACATGATAAATAAAAAAAATCAATTGAATTTCCACTGGCTCCAGTTCATCTACCAATTGGATTTTATATGAATGTAGGCCAAGATATTTCCTCAGCATTTGCAGAGACCGAGTTGCTGAGAACGGCGCCGGTTCGATAAATTCGAGTCCCCTGTCACACTTCTACAGATACGATGGCTTCTATTACCTGCTCAGATGGATGATTATATTCAGCGTAAACTTGACAAAGGGCTTCAGAAGTTTGGCGAAAAGAACGTGCATTTTGAAATTAAATTTTCAAGATTTGTAAACGTTGTTCTTGTGTAGTTTTTACATGGTGATTTTCCAAAGTATACTGAAAGATAGTCTATCACACTTCATTATTCATGACAGCTAGATTTACACTTATACATATCAGAAGTTTTATACATTAAAAAATACCCCATACATAGGTTATTTACAAATTTTTGCTAAGGTTTCCTCTGACATATTATAAAAATTTAATTTATGTCCCAATCAACAAAAAGTGTTTTCCAGTATAACTACAATGAATATTGCTTAATTTCTCTATCTATAGGATTTTTTACCGATTCGCTCTCCTGAAAAGTAACTAAAAATTTGAAAAATGGTAATAGTATACCAGAATCTAAATCTATAATGAATTCTAAGAAATTTCACTAAGAAAGTATATGTCTAAAACCAATTCGTAGTTCGCGCTGAG
Source organism: Muscina levida (assembly GCA_964034835.1). Classification (NCBI taxonomy): domain Eukaryota; kingdom Metazoa; phylum Arthropoda; class Insecta; order Diptera; family Muscidae; genus Muscina; species Muscina levida. The sequence goes on from OZ035880.1 coordinate 110,447,659, forward strand.
AAGCATGAAGATTACAGGTGGAGATATTTTTTTCAGACCTTCAGACCAATGGGCCCCGGCTCTAATTTTGACCTACCTTTCATTTGTTTGGAGACCAAGACGAAGAGAATGGTATATTTTTGACATTGTTTGGAATCCCGTCCAATATTCTGCGCCATAACTTTTTAAGCAATACATAGATTTGCTTCTGTAATACCTCATTTAGTTTGTTTGGAAGTCAGAATTACGCAGAAGGTCTCCAAAAATATATATTTGAAGTTTTCGGTTTGTGCTCATGTAAAACCAAAAAAAAAATCTCAATCTGAAACCTTCATGTTTCATGCGCAAAAATTATTGGTAAAATTTTCTAACAATTCATCGTAGATTAGATTTTTGCGGAAAAAAATTAATTTTGAGGACGATCAAACTTGTACAATGGCAGTTATAACTGATTATTTTAAAAGAGGTGTAGCACTGTCCACTTCCACGCTTACTGCAATTCATACTGTAACAACAACATATGTAACAAATCACATCTTCATACCTCTGATAGTTCATGAGATATAGCCCTTTTAATTTTCAAGTTGAATGGGCGGTGCCACGCCCCTTTATCCAATTACAACCAAGTACAGCCAGAGATTATCAACAGGGTATCAGTATCACTTTCTAAAATTATCGTATATATCGATCTATTAGAAAAGCCGTTGGAGCGATTTTTGAAAAGAGGGCATGGCACCGCCCACTTCCTCCCTGGATGTAATTAATACTGCTCCAACAACATATATACCAAATCTCATCTTCATACCTCTGATAGTTCATGAGATATAGCCCTTTTAATTTTCAAGTTGTATGGGCGGTGCCACGCCCCTTCATCCAATCACAACCAAATAAAGCTAGGGACTATCAATAGGTCAACAGTACCATTTGGTAAAATTTTCGTATCAATCTGTTTATTGGAAAAGTCGTCAGAGCGATTTTTGAAAAAGGGGGCGTAGCACCGCCCACTTCTTCCTGGCAGTAATGAATACTGCTCCAACAACATATATACCAAATCTCATCTTCATACCTCTGATAGTTCATGAAATGTAGCCGTTTTAATTTTCAAGTTGTATGGGCGGCGCCACGCCCCTTTATCCAATTACAACCAAATGTAGACAGGAACCATCTACAGGTCAACAGTACGTCATGGTAAAATTTTTGTATTAATCGATCTATTAGAAAAGCCGTTAGAGCGATTTTTGAAAAGGGGGCGTGGCATTGCCCACTTCCATCTTGGCTGTAATTAATACTGCTCCAACAACATATATACCAAATCTCATCTTCATATCTCTGATAGTTCATGAAATATAGCCTTTTTAATTTTCAAGTTGTATGGGCGGTGCCACGCCCCTTTTTCCAATTACAACCAAATGTAGTCAGGAACCATCTACAGGTCAACAGTACCTCATGGTAAAATTTTTGTATCAATCGGTCTATTAGAAAAGCCGTCTGAGCGATATTTGAAAAAAGGGGCGTGGCGCCACCCACTTTTTGAAAAAACAAAACCTTTTAAACCATCCGGAAGCTAAAGCGAACAAAACAAAAAAAAAAAATTTTGAAAATCGGTCCAGCCGTTTTTGAGTTTTAGCGAGACAACTGCACAGCAATTCATTTTTATATATAAGATGTATATGAAATATACGGTGCCCTCCTATCGACTCATTTTGTCACTAAAAAAATGCATTAAACTAACTTAAAGGCTATGTATAAAGCGTTATATGACTTCGGTATAACAGTACAGAACTTTTGAGCAATTAATTAACTGATCAACATACGTCTCTATTAAACAGGTATCTGCAATTAATTACCTCCGAACTTAATATAGGTCTACACACAAAACGAGTTACTTACCTACTTACTTACTTAAGTGGCCAATTACAATTTACGAAACGTAGTTTATAAGTTTGGGGCCTGAAGTAATAAAGAATTCCACACGCTTCGGTCACGAAAAGTGTTAATTTATTAAAATTTGAGCTGTTTCGTTACATATAGTGACGCTTTCGTTCGTGGTAATTTTCCTTTTTTAGTTGTCATTAATTAAAATAGTAATTATTGTATAATTATTGTCTAGCTATGCATATTAGTTGTATACAAACTATATAATTTATAAATACAAGTATCACACATTATTTAATTGACTGTTTAGTCTTCTGAGATTGTACAATGCAAATGCAGCAACACGTGTTGCTATTTTTTGTTTTGTTTTGTATTGTTTTTTTTCCATATCGATTAAAGTGAAACCTTAAAACGTTTTTTATTTGTTTTTTTTTTAATTTTGTTGCTTTTGCAATACAGTGGGTCGGAACAGGCACCGGAAAAGTGTGACAATACTAAAATACAAGTTAAAAATATTGTATTATTGCATAAACAACATATTGTTATATTTAGCTTTGAATTAAGCAATGCTGCAATGTAAATTTTATACAGGGTGGTACAAATATCAGTTTACATTTGAACCGGTAGCCTTATTGATCGGCCATGGCATCGAAGTTCCGTCGATTTAATTGTTTAGAAAGTGCTAAGTTTGATGTCATAATATTTATATTTTACTTTTGCTCCTGATTTGGTTTTGTTGATCTGTTTAGAACACGAATTTGTTTATATTGTTTCATAAAAAGCTGACGATTGAAAACGAACTGCAAGTGCCGATAAGCTAGTCTATTTATTGCAGCGAGTTATTTCACTCAAATGCGGTAAAGTCTGCCATATCGCATTCATTAATCTTTTGAACTTTTATTTTTTTGCATATCCCCAAATGTTTTCGTAACCACAATGCTTTCTCTTCCCTTACTACCACTGCCACCTTCGATCACTTCATAAAGTCGCCCACTGTGATCATTAGTTTTCCATCAACGCTCCAAAGAATTCTACATAAATTAACAAGAATAGTGAAACTGATTTTACGTAAATCAAACTATATAATTGATAATCTCTGTAGAGTGTTACAGAATTCCATGGAAGGTGGAATAATTTAAGTAATTTGAATGGATTAGATGTTGTTGTTTTTTTATTTTCTATTAACAATTAACAAAGAACATTTTTCAGATAAACCTTTTATACTGGTCAGTGTCTGTTTACGTAACCTACAGATGATGATTGTTTAAGCTTAGGAAACTGTATAAATAAGCTTAGTTGTAGAGGACGTCAGTATATTTGTGAATATTGTACACGTGCAAAAACTTATAAATTGCACTCGACTAATATTAGATTAGTAAGCAATACATTTTTTTTTTAATGTATGTATGAATTTGGTTAAGATGTTAATAGTAATTAATACAGTACAACATTGTTCAGATAATTCATTTGGGACTTGCATAATTCTGAGAATTGCACTAAAACGTGACAAAATCGATATTAAATTAATATGGCATGTAACTTGACAAAAAGAATTATGCAGAACTTCTTCTTTTTGGGGCTACTTTCTCGTGCAGTTCTCAGAATTGAGTCCCAAAATCATGTGTTTTACTGTGTTATTAATGCAGCCAACTTGACAAAACGAATGATGCAGGAGTTTTTATTTTTGGGGCTACATTCACGTGCAATTCTCAAAATTGAGTCCCAAAATCAATTGTTGTACTGTGTAATCGATGGTATGCAATAACTTTTGACTTAGAAAGGATAATACTCCATTACTTCCAAACGGACAACTGGAGGATACTTAAATATGGTCAAATAATTTATTGTATAATAGTAGGTAAAAGCTCAGAAAACCGAACCAATTGACACACCTATAGTGTTCAAATACTTGCATTTTTCCGGTTTATTCGAAAAAGAAATTTTTTCAACAATTCGGTTTTCGAATACTAGATTTAGTAAAAATTGTAAACACAAAACAAATATGCAATAAAATATAAAATTCTACTGTACGTGTGTTGTGACTGAACTCCTCCTTGTTGGAGCAGTATTAATTACAGCCAGGGTGGAAGTGGGCGGTGCCACGCCCCTTTTCAAAAATAGCTCTGACGGCTTTTCTAACAGATCGATTCATACGAGTGGTACTTTTGACCTATAGATAGTCCCTTGCTATATTTGGTTGTGATTGGATAAAGGGGCGTGGCACCGCCCATACAACTTTAAAATAAAAAGGGCTATATCTCATGAACTATCAGAGATATGAAGATAAGATTTGGTATATATGTTGTTGGAGCAGTATTAATTACTGCCAGGTAGGAAGATGGCGGTGCCCCGCCCCTTTTTCAAAAATTTCTCTGACGGCTTTTATAATAGACTGATTTATAAGATAATTTTAGAAAGTGGTACTGATGACCTGTTGTTAGTCTCTGGCTGTACTTAGTTGTGATTGGATAAAGGAGCGTGGCACAATTCCACAGTACATTGCAGTTCGCCTAGAGATATGAATAGTAAGGGGGGCCAATTTTTTTATTCGCAAAAATCATAACCAAAATCGGAATCTACGATGAATTGTTAGAAAAGTTCACCAATAAAATTTGTGTCTAAAATCAATTCCTAGCTCGCGCTGGGAAGCAGGAAGATTTCAGATAGAGATTTTTTGTTTTTAAATGAGAACAAACCGAAAACATCTGCGTAAAACTGGCAAACTAAATGAAGTATTACAGAAGCAAATCTATGTATTGGTTAAAAAGTTATGGCCTCTGAGTGTTGGCATACAGAAAACAATGTCAAAAATATACCATTCTCTTCATCTTGGTATCCAAGCATCGGAATAGTAGGTAAAAATTAGAGCCGGGCCCATAGGTCTGAAGGTTTCAATAGTTGCTCATTGTTAAAAAAATATGTCTACCTGAAATCTTCATGCTTCTCAGCGAGAACTAGGAATTGATTTTATACATATTGTTTCTTAGTGAAATTTTCTAAGAATTCATCGTACACAGAAAAAAAACACAACTGTTGTTAAGTAATTAAATATTATTGTTAGCATTAAATTTCGATTTATAACAATTTTTCCATTTGAAAATGTTTGTAAATTGTCATATTGACAAATTTTCAAACACTTTTCAAATTTAACTAAAATACACAAATTGTAACTATAACAAAACTGTTTGTTGTATTTACAATTTTGGTTGTTGGCGCCTTTTTAATTAAATATTTAATTGTATTGACGAAATAGTATTCAATATGACAACTAGTTTGTCGTAATTTTTTTCTGTGCACAGAAAAAAAACACAATTGTTGTTAAGTAATTAAATAAAATTGTTAGCATTCAATTTTGATTTATAACAATTTTTCCATTTGAGAGTGGTTGTAAATTATCATATTTACAAATTTTCTACTACTGTTCAAATTCAACAAAAATAAAAAAAATGTAAATGTGACAAAACTGGTTATTGTTTTTACAATTTCGGTTGTTGGCGCCTTTTAAATTAAATATTTAATTGTATTGACGAAATGGTATTTAATATGACAATTCATTTGTCGTAATATTTTTCTGTGTGATGTTCCCGACATGCAGTGGCAGCATATTGCGAATTCTATGACCACTGCCGCTACAACCGTACTGGGTTGTGAAAAACCACGCTCAGACAAGCCATGGTACGATGATGAACGTCGCGAAATGTCTGAGGAAATGGATGCTGCATACAAGGCAAAACTGCAGCCAATGGCGACGCGTGCGGTGACGGAGCGTTATAAAGAGAAAAGGAGGGAGATGAAACGCCTGTTCAGACGGAAAAAGCGTCTGTGGAAGAAAAGAGAGCAGAGCCATTTTCTACCAAGCGAGGCTTTAGACAAGGCGATAGTCTGTCCTGCGATCTCTTTAACATCGTAATGGAGATGATCATGCTGAAAGCAGCAGTAAACAGGAATGGCACCATATTTAACAAAAGCCACATGTTGCTCGCGTATGCTGATGATATAGATATTATTGGACGTGGATTGCGAGATGCTACTGCGGCTTTTTCGAGCATTGAAAAGCAGTCGGCTGAAGTGGGTCTGGTGATAAACGAGGACAAAACCAAGTTATTTGTTTCAACGAACAAAGAGTCCACTCGTCTGGAACGCTGCGTGAACGTTGACAGCTATAACTTTGAGGTGGTAGATGATTTTGTCTACCTTGGCTCCGCAATAAACAAAAATAATAATGTCAGCCTCAAAATCAAAAGACAAGTATTGATCGCAAACCGCTGCTACTATAGCATTACTAAATACGGAATTTGGGCAAGATCTCGTTGGGTGTATTGGTATTATTATCGATTCCTAAAGTGGTTGGAATGGTACATTTGTATCAGGGGTATAAATAATAATACAATAAAATATATTTAAATATGTACTCTACCACTGAATAGTGCGATGATGTTCTCAATGAAGCTTAAATATCATCGTGCATCGTACCTATTATTTTAGCCACCTACTGTGTGCGACTACAAACATACTTGTTGCGATTATTACAAACAAAAGTCTAAAGACTGGGAAAATTTAATGGAAACGTGAATTTCATTGCTGTCGTAATGGATGACTTTCACCCTCTACCCCTGCAACAGAATGTTTGTTGTGTAGCCGCCGCCTCACAGAGCTGGCGGCGGGCGCGACAATGGAAATGTCAGTTGTTTAACCGGATGACAATAAAACAAACAAAGGTAAATGGCGTTAGAGGAAAATAAGCACAAGAAATACTATCCATTTCATTTACAGATAATACGCTTATACATATGTATGTATTTAAAAGCATGTGTATATATATATTTACCTGCTTACATACGTATTACGTATGTATGCATATACCACTCGTATACATATGTGCAGTATTTGCCATCAATTCAATTATTACAATTTTATTTGTACACATTTTTATTTTAGAAATGTCTTAACGTGTTTTTGATCCAGATGACTGAACTTTTATTGACTGTTTTTAGCTAAATGGTCGTTGAGTCCGGGTGTCTAAAAAAAAAGTTTTTGGTTTCACACACACACACATTTAGCGTTGTGCTGCTCATGAGGTCAATTAATGACGTACGACGCCTGAGTAAACGTTTGTGGTTGTACGCAATAACCTAATGGTGCTATGGACAATTTGCTTATATAATGAAATTCGATCACTTGAGTCATGTAATGAGTGAGTGAGTGAGTGAGTCATTAGTCAATTCATTGATAAATACTGTCAACCAGTAGGGAATGAGAAGTTTTTGTTCTAGAATTGTGTTTCGCTTATCTATTAAATTGGGATTTAAATAAACTTCACATATAAATTTAATTTAGGCAATTTTTTAACGTATGAACTCACTTAAAATCATCCAATATTTGTCATCTCTTGTCGCTGCACATAGAAACTTCGGAAATCCACAGAAGAAATTGCTGCAATATATAGAATTTGAAAATTATATCTTTATAAAATGTTGTATTGCAAATGTTTTGAAAAAAAAACATATTTTCAACTTGTATGTAAAATTGTCTTAATGAGTTCAGAGAAAATATATTTTAGGGGTAAAATTTATGCCACAGGATACAGCTATAATAGCGATAATATATAAGGACATTCTCCCTATAAACTTCAGAGACCTACACGGAATCGCGAAAATCTGTATTGGATTCCTCCCTATAGAATTAGATAGCTGCAAGAAGAGATTTTTCAATATTCATACTTTAAAGTAAAATAGCCGAAAAAGGGATAAAACTGGTACAATCACCCAGACCAATCGGAAATGGGGGTGAATATTTATTTCATGGGGTAATTGTGCGCTAAGAAGTGATTTTTCGAATTGGTATGTTTAGAGGGAAAGCATAACCATTCAACATAGAAAGTGGTCTCAGGCAGGGTGATAGCCTAGCCACTAGCCTATGCCGATGATATAGACATCATTGGCCGAAATCTGCGGGATGTTACTGCAGTTTTCTCATCACTAGGAAAAGAGTCGGCAAAAATGGGTTTAGCGGTCAACGAGGACAAAACAGAAATAATGATATCGACGAACAAAGAGTCCTCTCGATGGAGACGCAGCTTTAACGTTGAAAATTATTGTTTTGAGGTAGTAGATGAATTTACCTACCTCGGATCTTCCGTCAATAAGAACCAGTACAGTAATTTCAGTCAAATAAACTGACTGATAAATACCATCACCCACTATAAGATATTGTTTAAGTCTTGATTAACTGAAATTAACCGATTTGTAATTAAAACTAGTTAGAAAGTTTCAGTTGATATTATTACTCGATTTCTAATGTGGGCGGAGTGGTACATTTGTATGGGAAGTACGAGAAGGGGTGTGTCTAGGCTTCCAGATTTATTCTCCATAACTTTATCCTGTTATAGCTTTACTAAATACAGAATTTGGGCACGATTGCGTTGGGTGTGTTGATAATATTACTACATCCCTAAAGTGGGCGGAAAGATACATTTGTATGGGAGGTACCATAAGGGGCGTGTCTAGACTTCCACATTTTTCTCCAAAACTTTGTCCTATTATAACATAATAAAATTCCGAATTTGGGCACGATCGTGACGAGTGTATTAATATTATTACCCTATTTCTAAAGTGGGCGGATTGGTACATTTGTATGGGAGGTACCAGAAGGGGCGTGTCTAGAATTCCAGATTTTTTCTCCAAAACTTTATCTTGCTTAAACTTTACCAAATACAGAATTTGGGCACGATCGCGTTTGGTCTTTTAATAATATTAATCGATTTCTAAAGTGGGCGGTACCAGATGTGTATGGGAGGTACCAGATGGGGCGTGGATAGACTTCCAATTTTTTTCTTCAAAACTTTATCCTGTTATAGCTTTACTAAAAATCAGAGCTGTAAACAAATCATTACAATTTGTACTCATTACTGCTCAATTACAAATACAAGTACATCTAAAAAGGAATTGAAAGTTAACTACAATTCTAATTACATGAGGAATTGGAATTGAAACTAAAAGTCTCAACTACACAGGTAATTGTACTTAAAAGTAATGATTCCTAATTACTTTTCAATTAGCTCAATTACTTTTTAATTACAAGGAATTGAAAGGAATTGACGGAATTGGGAGGAATTGAAAGGAATTAAAAGGAATTGCTGCAATTTGGAAAGGTCCGTTATGTTAAAATATATTGCTCCCACTCTCCTTTTCTCTTTGTGACGTCACACTGCTATTCACACTTATTTCAAAATTATTTCAATACCTTTCAAATTGCAGCAATTCCTCTTAATTCCTTCCAATTCCTCCTAATTCCGTCAATTCCTTTCAATTCCTTGTAATTAAAAAGTAATTGAGCTAATTGAAAAGTAATTAGGAATCATTACTTTCAAGTACAATTACCTGTGTAGTTAAGCCTTTATTTTCAATTCCAATTCCTCATGTAATTAGAATTGTAGTTAACTTTTAAATACTTTCGAACATGGTAGGTAATGATTACTTGTACTTGAGTTTACAGCTCTGCTAAAAATATAATTTGGGTACGATCACGTTTGATTTATTAATATTATTCCTCCACCTCTATAGTGGGCGGAAAGGTAGATTTGCATGGGAGGTACCAGAAGGGGCGTGGCTAGGCTTTCAAAATTTTTTCCAAAACTTTATCCTGTTATAGCTTTACCAAATACAGAATTTGGGTTCGATCCCGTTGGGTGTATTGATATTATTACTCGATTTCTAAAGGGGGCGGAATGGTGTATTTGTATGGGAGGTACCAGAAGGGGCGGGGCCATGTAGCCCATTTGCAATACCGTAAGTAGTTTTGCGGAAATAATAACTTGTGCAAAATTTCAAAACATTTGGTTACGTCTTTCGAAAGTTATCGTGCGAACCAGCCGGACAGCCAGACGGACAGACAGACAGACAGACGGACATGGCTCAAACGACTTAAAAAGTCATGAATTGAATTTGGTTCAAAGAAACCTAGGGTCTAAAGTGACTCCTTCTATATGTTACACTTTTGGGTCGTATCAAATGATATATACCCTCATCCCTAAGGGTGATGGTATAAAAATAATGTCAGCCAAGAAATTAATCGGAGAATAGTGCTCGCCAATAGATGTTTCTACGAACTTCGGCAGCACTTTAGTAACACCACCTTATCTCGGAATACTAAGAAACAGCTTTACCAGGTGCTAATCTTACACGTTCTTTTGTATGCTGCCAAATCATGGGTACTTACGACAACGGACATACAAAACCTGGGAGTATTCGAGAGAAAAGTACTCCGAAAAATATATGGACCTATCTGTATTATCATATCATAATAAAAAGAAATGACAATAATTTTCTAAATAATTTGTGTTTTATTTAAAATCAAAAACGGCCTTAAAATTTAACCACCCTATATATAATTTGATAAGAGAAAAAGTGTAACGCATTACAGGAGAGCAGTTAGAACCCAAGTATTTTAAGAACAAATTCATATCAGGGCTTTTTAAGACATTTGAGCCGTGTCCGTCTTTCTAGCTGGCTGGCTGGTGGGCACGATAACTCGAGTAAACCTTAACTTATCCAGTAATCATATTTACCAAAATGAAGTAATGGGATTGTAAATGAACAGAATAGCACCACCCCCCCAAGTACTTTCCATACATATTACCTATTTTTGGAAAAATAATATTACTTACATAACTTAAAAAAAGGGGGATATTTGAAGTTGGTCAGTTAATTTGTATTGTAATACATAGTAGACAAACTCTAAGAAAAACGAAACCTTTGCCACACCCCCTATGGTGCCTTCCATCACTTAACGTGATGTTTTACATAAATTTAATTTTTATTTGTTTTGAGTTAAATTAAATTATTTTTACCAAGTGCAATTACAGTTGTTTCATCTAACAATCCCTTGACACAAACCTAGTTATCTACATAGAAACGAAACAGAGTTGCCAACAATTATCGTATGTTAATCGGATTACATGCCCGATCGAGTGGCGATAAATCAAAAATCGGTATACAAAATTATTACGCCAGCTACTTCTTCCAGTTGTTACAACAATAACAATAGCAGCTGTTCTAAATGTTATCTTTAGCATCAATATTAACAAACATATATACATATTTCCAAAACTTTGTAGCATAAATCTTGTATATGCCAAAAGCTATATTTTCAAAGAAAAATATAGACTTTCTTAAATGAAAGTATATTAATTCATTTAAATTCGTTTATTTTGTATTCTATCTTTACATATGAAAATATAGACTTTTTCCTAAATAATATAGTAATTTTTTTTAAATTAGATTATTTTCTATTATCTACGAACTAACCACTATGCATCTTTCATCCCCTTATCACTTGTTAGTTTGTGACTATCAATCTGTTTCCATGCATTACTGCATGCAGCAATGCCTATCAAACTACAAACACCAAAGCGAAGACACGAACCCATTACGCCGCATTTCACATACAGATGGAGCCATTAACTCACATGTCAAACACCCCACGGCAGTGTTAGTGATAAAGAACTATTTTGACAGCAGCATATTCTCGACCACTGACAGTTCTTATAAAATTTTCCCTTAGTTCACACGCGTAGGACGTTTTAGAGTAAAAAAATTAATTTCATGAATTAAATCAGCGGAAAACACATCCAACCCCTAACACAAACAGTTTAACATTTTCTGGTTTAGTCAATAAATGTAAGTAAATGAGGTGACAAAGAAAAGCAGACATAAAATTAAACGTAATATTACAACAACATTACGCAACGCAATATTAATAACATGTTGGTCCGAAGGGGGTGTGTGTACAATCGTATGCGGGGGAGGCATGAACAAGGAAGGTCGAGAGCAAGGCACCTTGTGATGCCTCCACATGCCCCACCATACACGCGCGCCACCACAGATAACCAGTTATAAAACATGTGCTGTAAACTCACATCCCCTTGATGAATAATTGAATTAACAATTGTGATTTATGAGGTTTTTTGTTTATATGATGCTTTTTTTTACTTGTTTTTTTTTAGAAATCTCCGCAATGGGAAATGCAGTTTCTGTTGCTAATATGCAGGCTTCACAGGCAGGAGCTATGCCTAAGAGTCACGAACACATGATGGCCTCAGCTGGCTCTCCGCCACCAGAGTGTCCAATGCATCAGAAAGAAGGTGCCGCTGCTGCGGCCACTACCAAACCTCCACATCCCAAAATGCAAGCCACAACCGTAACTGCCTCAGAATGCCCAGTCAAACATGACGACAGCGATGTGAGTCCCCTGAACATGATGCCACCGGCAAATCAAAAACCATCTCCAGATCAACCTTTCCCCCTGTCCACCGATCGTCAGACCTCAAGTATACCAAAGGTAACCGAAGATGGTAGCTCACAATTTTGGCAATATCCCAGTCAGCAAATGTTCTGGAATGCCATGTTACGCAAAGGTTGGCGCTGGAAGAACGAAGATGTCTCACAGAAGGATATGGGCGATATTATTCGTATACACAATGCAAATAATGAGCAAGCGTGGAAAGAGGTACTTAAATGGGAAGCGTTACATGCCAAAGAGTGCGGTAATCCCAAGTTGAAAAGTTTTGGCGGAAAGGCAAAAGATTTCAGTCCACGGGCGCGTTTCCGCAGTATGTTGGGGTAAGTTGAAAAGAAGTATTGTAAATATCAAACTTTAGCAAAAGAAAAAATCGAATAAAGTTAAACATAAATCTTAAAAAGAGCAGGAAATTGGTTGTACGAAGTAGATGTAAAATACTGTTAACAACCAAAAATATATGTAAACGAAAAGCTTTCAAAGGCTTTCTAAGTAAACTCATCAATGACTGTCTATTGTACATATTCTACAGAGTAATGACGATTTTCATGTTTGTTGTTGCTTAACATTTTCACATGCATATAAAAGTCAACTGAAAATTTCGTCAGGGCGCTGATAACATATCATAAGATTGTAGTCAAACATAGTCAATCATTTTAAATTCAATCATAATTTACTGATAATTTCAATTGATTTATTTTGGATATTTTTGCATTTAGTGTAATTAATCATTGGTATATGTTTACATAAATTATGTCCTTAACAGGAAATCTTGCCTTGCTACCATCAAAGATTGTTAGAAAGCGTAGAGTTTTTAACGACTTTCTAAATGTAATCATACATCTACATTAATGTTATGACGTTTTTTGTTGTAATCGCTTGATGTTTGTTGTTGTTTAAGAAACTCATATTAATGTCAGCTAAAAACATCGTCAGGGCTGATAACATAGAACGAGATTGTAGTGAAAAACTGGAAATTCTTTTTAACTAATTAAATATTATTGAAATTTTCTTTTGACAATTTGTTTATTTTTGTGCATTTAATCAGAATTCCCCGAAGTTGACTAAAGATTTTTTTGGTTATAAAAGTTGAAATTTTAAAAATATCTAAAATCTTTTGTAAGCCTGGAAGCCGAACAATTACTAAAGATAACTTGCGTTAATTTTAAAATTTTAATTGCATCCACTGGTGCTTGTGTTTAATATGGCTTGACCACATAATTTTATTACTTTTGGCATAGTACTAGACTCTTAAGCCCGGAATATATCTGATTGTATAATCAGTTTGGATAATTTGTTTTGCAGTCTTTCATCATTGTAGTCACACATTGTGCGGGCTATATACCGCAGGTGCAGGTCTAATGTGTTCAAGTGACCACTTTCTACAATGCAGAAAAAAAAATATAAGTTCACATACAAATCCTTTGTTTTTTCATCATACTGCTGATCTGTAGAACTTTAATCACTCAGTGCTGTTCAGCAATAAAGTAACTTTGATCCCGTTATGTTTAATAATTTTTGTTATGCCTTCAAATACAAAAAATAACTGTTTTTTCGTTTCTGAGCATCGAAATAAACATATGTTCAGTGTAAGTTTTTGTGGCTTACGTGTAACAACTTAGAGAGATCATTAAACAAAACACTGAAAGTAAAGTATAAAAAATAAATATTGTTCTGAAATTTTAGGCATATTTTTTAAAAATGTCTCAAGGAACTGTCTTCTGCGCAAAAAAAAGGACAAATCTTGGCTTTCAAAGACCAAAAGCCTTCGAACTGACTATTGCAATAAAAATTGGTAGATCGTTGAATGTTATTAACCATTTTGTAAAATTGGGACCATATTATAGCAATAAAAAGAGCCCAGGGCAAACTCAATTGCTGTATTTACGTCAAAAATCGCTCATTAATCGGACAGCATCGCGTGAAAATGTTTTTGCGTCCCAAATTAAAAATCAGTTTAATCTCCCAGTGTCTACCAGACGAGTCCAGCAAATTTTAAAAAGCTGAGATAACCTTATTGTGTGTCCAGCTCTGTCCCAAAACCACAAGTAACAAATGCTGACTTGGGCAAAAAATCATATAAAATATGGAGAAAAAGAAAAAAAAAATGTCATTTAGACGGGCCAGATGGTTTTCTGTGTTACTTGCGAAAGGATGAGGAAATACGAATGCGCAGAAATTTTGGTGGTGGCACGGATATGATTTGGGGAGCTTTTTCCATCAAAGAGAAGCTTCCCTTGGCCTGGATTTCAAAAGAATGGATTCGGAGAGCTTCATAGGAATGCTGGAAATTTTGTTTAATTGAAGACGGTGAAAATCTAATGTGTCAGGACTTCATTTTTCAGCAGAATAATGCTTCAGTTCACAATTCATGCTACAAAAGAGTAGTTTTTAGCTTAAAATATTGAAGCCCGTAGCCCTGACCTCAACTCCATAGAAAATTTATGGGGAATACTACCACGCAAAGTTAATGTCAATGGAAAGCAATACCAATGTGCTTCCGATCTAAAATATGCTATTCGAACTGCGTAGTCAGAAATTTGTTAAAAAATTTAGCTAGTATCATGAAACTTCGTATTTTTGAAGAAATTAATTATAAGGGTGAACCTATATTTATTTCGTGCACTGTATACCAGCTTCTAGCATTAATATATACGTCGGTGTTAAATTCGGTAAACGTAAAATCTCTTATAAGAAATATACTGACAATTTGTCTTTTTCTTCAAAGCATGAGAATTCTCGTACCTCAGCTCCATACGTTTGAACAGCTCTGTATACCTCCAATAATATTTGCCACTTAGATTGAACTGAAACTGACGTTTTATTAAAGAAGTTATTCCTAGTGATATTTATGCTGTGCTTTGCGTCTAAGTTTCTTGGTTGCACGTATTTTTTCAAGCTTAGTTTAGGAGTAAATGTCACGCCAAGGTAACAATATTCAGTGACTATTAATATATTTTGTCCATTGAAGGTCTAATTTTCGTATCCGGCTATCTATTCACTCTTTCTGAATTCCATAATTTCTTCAGAACGTTATCCGGGTCCATCACTATGTTGCCATCGCTGTCCTTGTAGGCGGGCAACCCTGTTCCATGCATTCTCGCCTTAACTCTCTGGCAGAATTTTCGGGCTTCCACTCGTACTTCGAAACAACTCTGTGTACTCATCGTCTCTCTTTTTCAGCTCCTTTTTCCGTCTAAATTGCCGAGTTGTCTCTCCTCTCTTGAGCCTGTGCCCTTCACGAACAGCTCGCGCTGCCATTGGCTGCAGTTTCGCCCTGCATGCAGCTCGTGTCTCTATTGTGGCATTGCGACATTCATTGTCGTATCAGGCATCTTCCTCAAACGGCATCGCAGTCCGTTCTATGGAGTCGGCAATATATTGCCACTGCGAGGTAATATTATCATGGGTTGGAGCATTCCGTAGCAGTTGAGTTAGGTGGTTGGAGAAGGCGTCCGCTACCTCTGTAGTCCGTAGTTTACCGATGTCCAGCTTTCGTTGTTTGGTTACGAACGTTTTTCGCCATGCTTCGGTGATCAATGTTCGCACCCCTATCATTCGTACGTCCAGAACACTCGATGCGTGCCTTCCATCGACTACCACATGATCTATCTGATTCTTCGTCAATTGATCTGGAAATAACGAAGTTTCCTTATGAATATTTCTGTGGTCAAATCTAGTGCTGCTAAAATAACTATCACATTTCTTGCCGCAGATAAATCAATCAGTCCATTGATGCCATTGTTCGACGTTTCGGTGTGCAGACTGCCTTTATTCCGATGGTAGGCCCAAATGCATTAAAATCGCCTCGTACAATTTTTTGATGTCAGGGTTTGGGCTACGGTCATATACATTTGCTAGGCTCCCGTAGAACTCGTCATATAAGTGTTATGTGGAAATTTTTGTTTTGACTTTTATGGTGACTATTCTTTCACACACCGGGTTGGTCCATGAGACTAGGTGTCGCAATCTCTTGCCAACCACAAATCCACATCCAAACTCGTGTTGTCCGCATGGCCACTTTAGTAGATGTCGCACGTTTTCATGCGCGAGCACCCGTGTCCCGTCCACTGGATTTCCTGTAAAGCGGTTATGTCAGCCTTGTATACATCGAGGACTTCCGCTAGTTGGATGGTTTTGCCGATAAATAGGTTGACCTTACATCACACTTCCGACGCCCAATTATATAATATACCACATTTTTAAATCCTTATAACCACAAACATAAACTAATTTTCTCATTTTGCTCTTCTTACCCCTTTTTAGTTACGAATTACCTTTTGATCGCCATGATTGGATTGTTGATCGTTGCGGCAAGGATGTACGTTACGTTATCGATTACTATGATGGTGGCGTTGTAGACAATGACTTCAAGTTTGCATTACTCGATGTACGTCCCGCCATGGATTCCGTAGACAATATGTGGGATCGTATGCGTGTTGCCTATATGCGTTGGAAATTCGCTGCTCTAGACATAGTAAAAGGTTCTGCAGCAGATTCAGCCACATCCAGTGGCAAGGTAGACCATTAAAACCCCCGCCCCCACTAATGACAATGATTGTTAGTCAGACAGCCAGTCAGTCACCTACATACTTACTACATACATATACTGTGCTAAATATAAAAACAAACTATAAAATAGATTACCTACATAGATCATAATAGTACATTTAATTTTTATTTATTGAACAACAACAACAAGAAACAAAACAACCATGTAACTCATAATGATGACAAAACCAAATGAATTCTACCTTAAACGATGTACAACTTTAACAATTTTAAACTATGTATGTATTTTGTGGACTTTTAATAGTCTTGAATCTGTGACGAATCATGAAAATATTAGTTATTGTATTTAGCGCCTCCATGCCATGTTACACGTAGTTACAACACACACACACACTTACACAGAAAATATAACAAATTAGTTGTTGTAATAAAAAGTTTTCTTCTAATAAAGGTTGCCAATGATTTCAGTTTGGATTGTGAGTATATCTCCAGTAACTAAAGAAAAGAACTTTTTTTATTATATAACACAAATGAAAACAGTAAACTAAAAGTATAGATAATATGTACGAATTCTACCTGTTACATCAATAATAAACAGAAATGTAAATTGTAAATCGAAACAAAAAACATCAAACAAAATGTCGTTTTATTTCGGTTATATTGCTCTGTTTTTAAATCGATCAGTTAGAGGAACTTAAAGACGTTGGCAATTATTGTTTTGATGATTTTACCTATTAATGAATTAGCAAGGCCTCTGCAAGCAAGGCATGGAACAAGGCCTTCTGAGACATGAAAACGTCATGTCTTTGAGGATTGTTTTCACATGCCTGAAAACATTCCTTCTCCTTCCTTTCTGAAATATCCCGAGCTTATGTTCCCTCCATTCTTTCAAGACCACTGCTGCAGGCCTTCTTTAGGAAGGGAGAATCAACGTTTTTGATGGTTTGTTATTCCACCATTGCGTGTGTATACACATTCCGTCTCCCTTCTCATAACTTAATTTTCCATTGCACCCCATGAATGAGGTATGGGATAGCTTCTTGCGTTGTTGTGAATTAACACGCTTTCTATTTTTAGATTCACAACTAACGGCACCTACTTGTTTATCGACGAATGCGAACTTCACTGTTTGAAAAGCTCTTACTAGCCACTTAATACTGCGAAGTTGCTGTCAACAACATTCGAGGGGAGCCGACAATGAAAGAACAAATTTTTTTTTTTAAGATGACTGGAGCCAGGTTTGAACCTGCGATCTCCCGCATGGTAGTCGCGTGTTCTATCCACTATGCCACGGCCGGTCCCATAGAAGGCATAAAAATTTAAGACAACAAGGAAGGTGTTCGTGTGTTTTTCTAAAAACAGTTTATAATAAGTTTCAGTCACACAATTCGAATGCATCTTCATAGACTAGATGGTAGCCAAGCTGACTAACAATTGCGAGGTAGTGAGTTCAAACTCCAGGAAGGTTTACTGTCGTTGAATAAAAAGTGTAGGTATAAAGAAAAATATATAGGTGATAAATATATAAAAATAAACTAAACAATTTAAGGGTGACCAACAGCAATTTTTTTTTTATTTGGAAAGAAAGAGGTAATGCAGAGCGCAGGCCTACTGATTGCTTTTGAAGGCGTTCCGTAAGGCCTTCTAGGTCCTTCTTTTCGCCACTGATACTTTCTTCAAGCTTCAAGAACACTTAAGGTTGTGATGATGTGTGGAGAAATCACAGCAAAGGATGCTGTTGATGATAGTTTGGCAACTATCGAAATAGGTATCCGTCCTGTCGGCTGCCGCATAATCCAGTTCAGACAACTCTTTTAAAAAAACAAACTCTATTAGCAATAATAGAGTAGATCTTAAAACGGACGATGAAAATAAATTTACATTCAGCACAGATCAACAAACAAAACAAGAGAATTTTCATTAGTAATATATAGTACGTATGCATATTTTCTCCAATACTCTAAACAAATGCGTAAATCTAAAGATGAAAATTTCTTCGGATTGTGATGAATAACAATGTACTCATACGAGTATTACATAAAGTTTACATTTCACACTATATAAAATGCAAGTTCCTTTGTGGTTTAAAGTGTGGGTTTTTTTACTATATTTGTTGTTGTGCTAGATCTTGTATAAAGCTATGAAAACGCGTGCCATTTACAATTTCATTCATAAATTTGAACATTCCAAAAGAATATAACAACAACTGCTTTAAATAAAAAAAAAATAACCATTGATTCAATGTAATATAAATACATGTATTAATAAGAAAAATGTCTTCAACAAGTCTACAGCAGAGATCTTCTGTCGTATACTGTGACGTATGTGTAAGACATTTGCAACTTATGTGACATATCTATAAAACGTCGCACAATTGTTCATTTTACTAAAAGCGGTGGCAAAAATCAAAAATTCGACTGTACAATTTTGGCAATTGATTTTTATAAATGACATGAAACATCTCGCTGATCAAATAACAAAAACCTGTTCTTAAATTGGGTGAAAATTGTAGGTGTTAGGGCGCACAGTGGGGAAAAAAGTTCTTTTTAGACATTTGAATTTTTAGACCGTAATTTGGCCGCGTTTTTTTCCCTCCATTAGGGTTCACAGTTGGTATTTGTTAAGGCTGGAGGAAAAGGATTATTTCAACAAAAGCTTAAGTTGTTAAAATTTATTTTTTGCTAAACGTTATTTTTTTTTTTGATTTTATTTATAAATTACATATATTATTTGGGATATTTGGGATATCTGAAAAATTGCTCTCGAAAAATATTTTATACACAACTTTAATTGATTCATACTCTAACTAATTTACTTGCAAGAAAAAATAACTTTAACAATTTAGTTTTTAACGCCAAAATATGCAGTATAGAGGGTGTATATGATTTATCGTGTTTAAATGGCTATTACTTTCATGTTAATAAAAGTATTAAATAAATCCCTTCCAACACTTTAAATAACTTTGCGCAAAATTTGATTAAATTCAGTATAAAAGATATGCATGTGGAAATATGACGGCGATTTTGGTCACTTATGTGGAAGTTGGTATTAAAATGTGAGTGGCAAATGTTTCGACCACCCTATGCTTTTATTTTTGCAAATGGCCGCCAATGTCAATACTGTTTTGACATTTGTGGACTACACAGATGTCGAATACAAGTGAACAAGGCATGGAGCGATACGCTGAACGCGGAAAAATCATGTTTTTTTTGCGTAACAATTAGTCTGTACTGTTAGCGGAGCGCGAATTTCGTCGCCGATTCCCCGGCCGTCCGACACCGACTGCGGAAATACTGCGCCGTTGGCCACCAAACTTAAAGAGTATGGAACCACACGATACGTTGCCAGGAGTGGCCGGCCCCGGAGCGCCTGTTCTGCCGAGAATATCGCTGCTGTTGCCGAGGATGTCGAGCGGAAACCATCGACCAGACGCCGTGCCTCGCAATTAGCCATCAGCCGGTCATCCCTAAGGCGAATTTTGGTCGAAGACCTGCGCATGTTCTCGTACAAAGTACAGTCAGTGCATCAGCTGCTGCCTGTCGACCGCCAAACTCGTGTAACCTACGCCCAAGCCATCCTCTGATTTGGCAGATATCATCTTCTCGACTTAAACCAAAAAAATTCTAAAGATTCAAATAAACATAATAAATAACAGAATCGAAGTTTTCAATTAAGAAAACAAATAAGATCTAAACAAAAGCGGATGACTTCTTTTGGCCCACCTTAGTAGCAGTACAACATTTTCAGCTCATTGATTTGGAACTTAATTCTGAGAGCTGCACGTGAAAGTAGCCCCAAAAAGACGAAGTTCTGCATCCTTCGTTTTGTCAAGTTACATGCCATAACAATTAACTATCGATTTGAAGTTAGTAAGTATCGTATGGGGGAATTTTTCACGTTTTAAGCTCTTTTGTTTGACATAACTCGAGAACCACAAGACCGATTTAGCTGAAACAGATTTGAAAAAATTCGAAATTACAATTCCTTTAATCTGTTCATATAACGTTTCCCTACACATAATTCAATTTGACTGTCATTGATATGTTAACAGCTAATATAATTAGCAAAAACGTTATCTTGTTTTACAACAGAAGATTTTTATTTTTCCATAAACTATATTTTCTCTTCAAATGTCCAATGTTTATTTCAAAATTAACAAAAAATAGTAAAAACTAATAAATAAATACTATACCTAACACAATAAATAAGAAATTAATACTATTAAATACTGTACAATCAATAATAAAATATATCATTAAACTAATATAGAAACAAACACAACAAGTCTATCATTACATTTAGTAACTTATGACTAATAAATACTGGCATTTGAGATCACTGTGTTTCTGACTAATACCTACATCTATTATTTTTATCACAGAATTTAGTATCTTCAGACTATTGTTTACTTAACATATTCGCTTCATTATAAGTACGTGTTATCGCTTCATCATATGTTTTAAAATCCACTGCAAATGTCTCTTAACATCGATGCTGATATTCGGCCATCCCTGAAGACCACACGGCACTGTACCACCTGACATGACGCCAACTACAAAGGCCACCTTGAAACTGTCATGATATTGATAGTACATAAGAGCTCCACCAGAATCTCCATTACAAGTATCAACATCCTGTTCTCCACCCGCACATATTTCATACCGCAGATCAATACTCCGTTCCATTGTCCTATAACGCCGTTGACATTTTTCCGTATTCCAAATACGAAGAGGTATCTTCGTCTTACGATTACTTAGGAACGCATCATTGCTAGAGTGGGACCAACTAATGTACTCGGTTAAGATATCTGTTAGATTTCTCCGACGCATAGTATTATCGGTGGGCAGGCAAATTGGTCGTATATAATTCGTATATTCAATTTTGTGTTTCAATCTTATAAGGGCGATATCATGATAATGATTATTTTCATATTTCGGATGAGGAATTATAGTGTCGATGTCCACGATTTGAGAATTAGGTGGCAAACAGCCACTGTGGGAAGTATTTGATGAGTACTTCAGACAGTTGACATCGGTTTTAGAACTCCAATCACCCAATAAAATGCGCCGGGGCTTCCAGTACTTGTCACGAACACAATGGGCGGCGGTAAGAATATAACGATTGTTGATCAGGCTAGCAGAGCAGTTTAAACCACGTCGCGTTTCATCTGAAATGAAATGATATTGAATAATGTTTTAGTTTGTTTGCATAACAAATAGAAATGGGAGCGAATACTCTAATTGTTAAGATCTAACATATGACTAGAAAAAAAGGTCTTACAAATCATAAAAACTATCATGTTTCATTAAATATTAGAAATCCACATCATAAGTGACATCCTAAACAAACATTATATTCCCTCTACATTCCTTCAATGAGGTACAGACATGAAAGCTTTCTTTATATAAGTAAGTAAAAACGTTTCTATATTTAGAGCCTCACAACGGGACCTTAAGTTTAACGACGATTCCGAACTTGAAATAACTATTCCGAAACTGCTGTCCGAGGTGATTAGAACACGCGACTATAATGCGGTTGATCTGGCTTCATACCCTTTTACAGCCATCTTCATATCTTTGATCAGCAACCTTTTCGATGTTGTCAACATCAACTTCAGAGTAATCGTATCAATCGGCATGTTTAGCAAAAGCTTTTCAAAGAGGTGAGTTCAGATTCGTCGTTCAACTGCAGGTCCCTTTGTGTGAAACTTAACTCAAAAGTTTGTGTATTGTTTCAATTCACTTAACAAATTGATAAGTAATCAATGTCATCATTATGACTCTCACGAACAACTGTGTCTAAGAAACATTTTAAGTTAAATGAGAGATGCTTATTTCATAAGATGCAAAGGGAAAAGTTATTTTTAAGTTATATATTAAATTCTATTGTTTTACATCGTGGCAACATAAATTTTTAGTAATCGACCAAGTTATTTAACATTAGCCAACGGAAACTTTAAAATTTCTATGATGCTATTAGAACTTCACTTTTCCACCCACTGTTAAAAGACAAATGAGTTACTTATAAAAGTCTTCAATATCGTATGAAATTAAGTCATTGATTGAACTTCTAAGTACTTAAGGTCTAGAACATTTCTAATATATCAAAGCTAAAACTAAGATGCTTGGTTTCTCTTCCATGGAAATGCCAGTTTAGTATCACGATCTCATAACCTCAGACAATTACTTTTAGGTTGAAATTCAAAACCATCAAAGAAGTATCTATCACAGCTGGAACACATGTTCTTAATCTGACCACAACAATATTAATATTAATTAATCGCATAATTACCTCTAATATCCACATATTCAATTAAGGCCATCCAAGGAAAAAGATCAGACATTTGTCCAAGGCCATTGTTTACTGGGCTAACCACGCCACAGTGTGAGTTATCAACTTCTAGCCTTTGATTAGTACACGAATTATCTGCCCAAATTAAAGCATTATCGTCTTGTATTGGAGGACAGCAGACCAAAATTTGTTCTACAGAATCACTTGTAGTTTTATCAAAACCACACTGAGAATCTTTAATTCTATCCGTGCAATTATGAGGCAATTTTTCCAAATTCATAAAGATATGAAAAAGACTTTTGCAATTCCGTAAAGTTATACATTTCCCCGTATACGTCGATGTAGTACATACTCCATTATTGGGATTGGGTTTAATTGGAAAGCACCAGCATTGCAGGATGTTTAGTAGCAGTAGCACTAACGAAACTCGAAAGTTATAAAACATTTTGATTTTTTTAATTTTATTATATATTGGGAACTCAGTGCAAAAGAATAGTGTGTGAAAATTATAATCCGTTCTATTCAATCCGTACTTGTATAATTATTTATCCGATACGCGTCTTGACTTTTACTAAGGTATTACAGAAAAAAAGCGCGTGGTTTTATACACATTGGTTTCTTGTAGTCTACATACTATGAGATCGCCTGTCATCTTTAATATAAATAAAATATACGAAACTATTCTTCCACCGTTTTACATACGCAAGATTAATATTGTGAAATATAAAGGTCTTTAAGTTATGATGTAAAGAAAAGTTATATATTTAGATGCAGATTTCATAACAAATTCTTTGAGGTTTGGAAAATTTAAAATGTACGTACTGCAAAGGGCTATAGAGTATACAAGTTGTAATTGGGAAGATAACAATTCATTTCGAGAATTGACCCATTAATATTGAGCTTATGATTTACAGAAAAACTTATTGATATAGACAATATACAAAATTGTAATAAAAACCAGTAAGAAAGTTTCAGTCGGGAAACTCACCCTCACCCTCTAGTATTTTGATATTATTACTCGATTTCTAAAGGGGGCGGAATACATTTGTATGGGAGGTACCTGAAGGGGCGTGGCTAAACTTTAAATTTTTTCCAAAACTTTATCCTGTTATAGCTTTAATAAATACAGAATTTGGGCACGATTGTGTCGAGTGTATTGATATTATTACTCCCTCTTTAAAGTGAGCGGAGTGGTACATTTGTATAGGAGGTACCAAAGGGGCGTTTTAGACATTCAGGTTTTTTCTCAAAAACTTTATTCTGCTTGAGCTTTACTTAGGGCACGATCGCGTTAGGCCTGCTATAGCTTTACCAAATAAAGAATTTAGGTACGAACGCGTTGGATTTACTAATATTATTACTCCATTTCTTAAGTGGGCGGAAAGGTACATTTGTATGGGAGGTATCAAAGGGGGGTGACTAGACTTCCAATTATTTTTTCCAAAACTTTATACTGGTTTAGCTTTACTAAATACTGAATTTGGGTACGATCCCGTTGGGTGTATTAATATTATTACTTGATTTCTAAAGTGGGCGGATTGACGTATTTGTATGGGAAGGGGCGGGCCATGTAGCCCATTTGCAATACCGTAAGTAGTTTTAGGGATACATTAACTCGTGCAAAATTTCAAAACATTTTGTTGAGCCTTTCGAAAGTTATCGTGCGTACCAGCCGGACAGACGGACATGGCTCAAACGACTTAAAACGTCATGGATCGAATTTGGTTCAAAGAAACCTGTATATTCTCTATATCAATAAGTTTATCTGTAAATCATAAGCTCAACATTACTGGGTCAATTCTCGAAATGAATTGTTATGATCCCAATTACCACTTGTATACTCTGCAGTCCTTTGCAGTACGTGCATTTACAATTTTCCAAACCTCAAAGAATTTATTATGAAATCTGCATCTAAATATATAACTTTTTCTTTACATCATAACTTCAAGACCTTCATATTTCACAATATTTGTATTGCGTATGTAAACCGGTGGAAGAATAGTATCGTATATTTTATTTATATTAAAGATGACAGGCGATCTCATAGTATGTAGACTACAAGAAACCAATGTGTATAAAACCACGCGCGTTTTTTCTGTAATACCTTAGTAAAAGTCAAGACGCGTATCGGATAAATAATTATACAAGTACGGATTGAATAGAACGGACTATAATTTTCACACACTATTCTTTTGCACTGAGTTCCCAATATATAATAAAAATTAAAAAAATTAAAATGTTTAATAACTTTCGAGTTTCGTTAGTGCTACTGCTACTAAACATCCTGCAATGCTGGTGCTTTCCAATTAAACCCAATCCCAATAATGGAGTATGTACTACATCGACGTATACGGGGAAATGTATAACTTTACGGAATTGCAAAAGTCTTTTTCATATCTTTATGAATTTGGAAAAATTGCCTCATAATTGCACGGATAAAATTAAAGATTCTCAGTGCGGCTTTGATAAATCTACTAGTGATTCTGTAGAACAAATTTTGGTCTGCTGTCCTCCAATACAAGACGATAATGCTTTAATTTGGGCAGATAATTCGTGTACTAATCAAAGGCTAGAAGTTGATAACTCACACTGTGGCGTGGTTAGCCAAGTAAACAATGGCCTTGGACAAATGTCTGATCATTTTCCTTGGATGGCCTTAATTGAATATGTGGATATTAGAGGTAATTATGCGATTAATTAATATTAATATTGTTGTGGTCAGATTAAGAACATGTGTTCCAGCTGTGACAGATACTTCTTTGATGGTTTTGAATTTCAACCTAAAAGTAATTGTCTGAGGTTATGAGATCGTGATACTAAACTGGCATTTCCATGGAAGAGAAACCAAGCATCTTAGTTTTAGCTTTGATATATTAGAAATGTTCTAGACCTAAAGTACTTAGAAGTTCAATCAATGACTTAATTTCATACGATATTGAAGACTTTTGTAAGTAACTCATTTGTCTTTTAACAGTAGGTGGAGAAGTGGAGTTCTAAAGCCACCTTAGAAATTTTAAAGTTTCCGTTGTCTAATGTTATAAAACTTGGTCGATTACTAAAAATTTATGTTGCCACGATGTAAAACAATAGAATTGATTATACAACTTAAAAAACTTTTCCCTTTGCATCTTATGAAATGAGCATCTCTCATTTAACTTTAAGCGTTTCTTAGACACAGTTGTTCGTGAGAGTCATGATGATGACATTGATTAGTTATCAATTTGTTAAGTGAATTGAAACAATACACAAACTTTTGAGTTAAGTTTCACACAAAAGGACCTGCAGTTGAACGACGAATCTGAACTCACCTCTTTGAAAAGCTTTTGCTAGGCATGCCGAGTGATAAGTTTACTTAGAAGTTGACGTCGACAACATCGAAAAGGTTGCTGATTAAAGATATGAAGATGGCTGTAAAAGGGTACGAAGTCAGATCACCCGCATTATAGTCGCTTGTTGTAATCACCTCGAAAATGTGGACGGCAGCTTCTGTATAGTTATTTCAAGTTCGGAATCGTCGTTAAACTAAAGGTCCCGTTGTTAGGCTCTAAATATAGAAATGTTTTCACTTACTTATATAAGGAAAGCTTTCCTGTCTGTACCTCATTAAAGGAATGTAGAGGGAATATAATGTTAGTTTAGGATGTCACTTATGCTGTGGATTTCTAATATTTAATGAAACATGATAGTTTTACCGATTTGTAAGACTTTATTTCTAGTCACATGTTAGATCTAGACAATTAGAGTAATCGCTCCCATCTCTATGTTTTATGCAAACTAACGAAAATATTCTTCAATATCTATTCATTTCAGATGAAACGCGACGTGGCTTAAACTGCTCCGCTAGCCTGATTAACAATCGTTATATTCTAACCGCCGCCCATTGTGTTCGTGACAAGTACTGGAAGCCCCGGCGCATTTTATTGGGTGATTGGAGTTCTAAAACCGATATCAACTGTCTTAAGTACTCATCAAATACTTCCCACAGTGGCTGTTTGCCACCCAATTCACAAATCGTGGACATCGACACTATAATTCCTCATCCGAAATATGAAAATAATCATTATCATGATATCGCCCTTATAAGACTGAAACAAAAAATTGAATATACGAATTATATACGACCAATTTGCCTGCCCACTGATAATACTATGCGTCGAACAAATCTAACAGATATCTTAACCGAGTACATTAGTTGGTCCCACTCTAGCAATGATGCGTTCCTAAGTAATCGTAAGACGAAGATACCTCTTCGTATTTGGAATACGGAAAAATGTCAACGGCGTTATAGGACAACGGAACGGAGTATTGATCTGCGTTATGAAATATGTGCGGGTGGAGAACAGGATGTGGATACCTGTAATGGAGATTCTGGTGGAGCTCTTATGTACTATCAATATCATGACAGTTTCAAGGTGGCCTTTGTAGTTGGCGTCATGTCAGGTGGTACAGTGCCGTGCGGTCTTCAGGGATGGCCCAATATCAGCATCGATGTTAAGAGACATTTGCAGTGGATTTTAAAACATATGACGGAGCGATAACACGTACTTATAATGAAGCGAATATGTTGAGTAAACAATAGTCTGAAGATACTAAATTCTGTGATATAATATTATATGTTATGTAGGTATTAGTCAGTAACTCAGTGATCTCAAAAGCCAGTATTTATTAGTTATAAGTTACGAACAGTAATGATGGATTTGTTGTGTTTGTTTCTATATTAGTTTAATGATATATATTATTATTGGTTGTACAGTAATTTTAAGTATTAATTTCTTATTTGTTGTGTAGTTAGGTATAGTATTTTTTTATTAGTTTCTTCTATATTTTTTAATTTAGTAATAAACATTAGCCATTTGAAGAGGAAATTTAGTTTGTGTAAAAATCAGGGACCGAAAATAACTGTTACAGATCGATTTTACAACTAAAAAAATCAATGTGAAGGAAATGTGCTAAAATTATTTTAAGTACACCAATACATTGGTTTTTACTCCCTCTGTAGAATTTCGCAATAAACTTTTATTTTGTGATTTTTATTATAAAAGTCCCAAATAACACTTATTTTTTATTTTTATTATATCGCTCATCAAATAAGAGTTATTTTTGATTTATATTGTATCCCTCAATAAATAAGAGTTATTGTTGATTTTAATTTTTTGAGTCTTTGAATAAGAGTTATTGAAAACTTTTTGAAATAAAAATTACGAAGTGAGTTTTATTTTGCCAAACGAAAAATAAAAATCAATCAAAGACTTATATTTTTCAAAACAAAATTTAAAACTCACCTAATGATTTTTATTTCTTCAGGCCTAAAATAAAAGTCTTTTGCTGATATCGTCATTATTGTTTTTTGTAATAAAAGAAATGTATATATGATTTTGATCAGCTCAACGAGACGAGCAAGTTTAGCTAAAAATAATTGGACTAAGTGTTCACTTATAGTTCGAACTGTGAGTTAACCATGGCAAAAAAGGGTGCACAATTGTTTTACCTCGAAAAAAATTATCTAATTAGCAGGTGTGTACCATCTCACGCAACACCGTTTTACAGCTTCATTGGGATGCTCAGAGGTACTGTAGAAATCTTTATAGAACTCTTGTCCTTTGAAGCTGATTCTTTATTCAACCAAGAATCATTTGTATTGCATAATATTGTCTTTTGTTCCAAAACAACGCTTTAATACAAACATACTTAGTACATTACGTTATAAGAAGCTATATACATGCACATACAGTTTCCATCCGATTGTCCGTCCGATTGTGTTTGTTAATTTATAGAAGGGATTTTATATATAAAACAAATCGGTGGTGAAGTTGCAGTCAAGTGAAGAAATTACTAGTGAGCTAAATATACTTTCAAAAAGTCTTTATGTATAGAAATTAACTATTTCTGGGCATTGGGTCATTTTGAATGGGACTCTTGTTAATTTAAACAAAAATCTTAAATGATATCACAGGTATCTTACTGTTTTTGGGGTCAAGGAATCCATTTTTGACATTTATTTTTAACGCCAGAGGGATCTTTTTTAAATTTTTTTGGGTTAGATCGCATTTATTCTCCGACCAAATGTAATTATCCCCCAGATTCCTTGAAAATTATGAATAACTTAACGATTTGTTAACCGATTTTTATAAACAAGTATGCGTTTTAATCATAACAGTGTTCACTTTCTGAACAATGTAATAAACATTAGGATAATGCAAAAAAGTTTTGGCTTAAAACTTCTTCAAAATGAAAAAAAAACCAAAAGTTTATGACAAGTTACATGCATATATAGATTTGGAAAGGCCATAGTCTCTCCTTTCCAAATACACAGAAAAATTCAAAATAGGTTTATATTCAACCATTATTCAACTACCTTGTCCAAAATTTGATACAATTCACTCTAATAACAGATAAAATATGCCTGTAGAACTAAGGAACAAATTTGGTCATTCATATGGGAGGTACAAGAAGGAGTGTGTCAAATGATTCGGTCATCTATGGGTTTGTCTACTTAACTTAAAAATGCTGGCACATTTTCATAATGATCAGTTAAAGTTTACTCGAGATATCCTGCCCACGACCCATCCAGCTAGCCAAACAGACGGACATGGCCCAATGGTCTTAAGAAGTCCTGAAACAATTTGATCTTAAGTTACTTGGGGTCTAACACGTTTCCTTTAATGCGTTAAACTTTTATTTGTAACAAATGATATACATATACCTTCATCCCTAAGGGTGATGGTAAAAACCATCGTTTTTTCGTTGCATTGTGTAGCTATGAGTTAAATATGGTCCGAACGTCCCACAATTGTAATTATTTTGGCCAGAATATAAATATTGATTGCATATCGATTGAACCAAAAGACTTTTATTTGAACAAATAAAAATTAAAAGTCTTCAAGTGAGTTTTATATTTCATCAGAAAAAATATAAGTCTCAGGCTGATTTTTATTTTCGATTTTGATTTGAAAAACTCATTGAATGATTTTTATTTTTGATTTCTATTTCAAAAAGTCTTCAATAATTATTATTGTGGGACTTTTAAAATAGAAATTAAAAATAACTCTTATTTCTGAGCGATAAAATATAAATCAGAAATAATTGTTATTTTGGGACTTTTAAAATATAAATCAAAAATAAGTCTTATGTTCGGAGAGATAAAATAAAAATCAGAAAATAACTCTTACAGAGGGACTTTTATAAATAAAAGTTATAACAGTTACGGTCTCTGGATTATGGCATGTAACTTGACAAATCGAATGATGCAGAACTTCTTCTTTTTGGAGCTTCTTTCATGTGAAGTTTTCAGAATTGAGACCAAAGTCAATGAGCTGAAAAATGTTGTACTGTGATATACAAGGTGGGTCAAAAAAAGTCATCCGATTTTGTTTGGCTCTCATATTGTTTCTAAATGAAAGACTTCGATTCCGTTTTTTGATTATGTTTATTTGAATCTTTAGAATTTTATAGGTTAAGTCGAGAAGATGATATCTGCCAAATGGGCGCCGTCAGAATTGATTGTCATACAGGCTCGTTTTATGGCATTTTTCATCACTTCGACGAGAACTTCGGAAGTCAGATTCCGGCACTCATGTCGAATGTTGTTCTTTAGGGCTTCCAGGGTCTTCAGAAAACCCCACAAAAAAAAGTCTGGAACAGTTAAATAGGATGATCTTGCGGGCCAATGCAAATCGCTAAAACGAAAGATGAGGCGACCCGGGAACGCCGCCTTGAGAATGTTGGTTGTGTCTAGCGCAGTGTGTGTCGTGTGCCAATCGTAATTCATCCAATTTCGGTAGAAAACACTAGGTAAACATGGCCATATAGCGCGTCCACTGTTGTCATTTGACCAGCGGCGTTCTCGAAAAAAAGGCCCGATGACTCCTGTAGCGTGAACAGCTCACCATGCAGTCACTTTGAGCGGTTGTAATGGCGTCTCGTACATCACTCGTAGATTTTCAGTGCTCCAGAAGCGATAGTTTAGCTTGTTCACGAACCCGCTAAGTTGGAAATGAGTCTTATCGCTCATTATGTTTTTGGTCGAAAAATCGTCCTCGAGATTGAGGTTGGCTTGGGTGTAGATTACACGAGTTTGGCGGTCGACAGGCAGCAGCTGATGCATGGACTGGACTTTGTAAGAGAACATGCGCAGGTCTTTGACCAAAATTCGCCTTAGGAACGACCGGCTGATGGCTAATTGCGAGGCACGGCGTCTGGTCGATGTTTTCCGACGACAGCTCGACATCCTCGGCAATAGCGGCGATATTCTCAGCAGAACGGGCCCTCCGGGGACGGCCACTCTTGGCAACTTCTCGTGTGGTCCCATACTCTTCAAGGGTGGTGCCCAAATGGCGCAGTGTTTACGCAGTCGGTGTCGGACGGCCGAAAAATCGGCGACGGAATTCGCGCTGCGTCAACACCACAGACGAATTGTTACGCAAAAAAATAGACACGATTATTACGCGTTCTTGGGGATTGTATCGCTCCATAGCTTGTTCAATTGTATTCTACATCTGTCTAGTCCACAAATGTCCAAACATATTTGACATTGGCGGCCAAATAAGAGCATCTTCCAATAGAGTGGTCTCTTTTGGCCTACCTTGTATATATTTTTTGTAAGTACACTAAATTCAGTCATATATTGCGTGAGATATACGCTTATGTAAATTTGTCTCAGTAATGAATGTGGAACATATTGGCCATATTACATTAATTGAGGTCAGTTTAAAAATTGTTTGGTAACGTAATCTAAAAAAATAGTTGAAATTAAAGTCAAAATTTATTTTATCAAGTTTGACAAATTTAAAAAAAATTACGGCAAGGAATTTAAAATAAAAAACGTACATTGTATACACAAAATTTGTACCCAATTTAAGAACAGGTTTTTGTTACTTGATCAGTAAGATGTTTCTTGTCATTTGTGATAATTCAATTCCTTAAATTGTACAGTCGAATTCTTGACACCGATTTAAGCAAAATGAGCAACTGTGCGACGTTATATAGATATATCATATAAGTTGCAAATGTCTTACACATACGTCACAGTATACGACAGAAGATCTCTGCTGTAGACGTGTTGAAGACATTTTTCTTATTAATACATGTATTTATATTACATTCAATCAATGGTTATTTTTTTATTCAAAACAGTTGTTGTTATTTTCTTCTTGAATGTTCAAATTTATGAATGAAATTGTAGATGGCACACGCTTTCATAGCTTTACAACAAATATAGTAAAAAAAACCCACACTTAAAACCACAAAGGAACTTGCATTTTATATAGTGTGAAATGTAAACTTTATGTAATACTCATATGAGTACATTATTATTCATCACAATCCGAAGAATTTGTCATCTTTCATTGCGATGATTAAATAGATTTACGCATCTGTTTAGAGTATTGGGGAAATATGCATATGCATAATTCTCTTGTTTTGATTGTCGATCTGTGTTGAATGTGAATTTATTTTCATCGTCCGTTTTAAGATCTACTATATTATTACTAATAGAGTATGTTTTTTAACAAGAGTTGTGTGAAATGGATTATGCGGCAGCTGACAGGGCGAATAGCTATTTCGATAGTTGCCAAAGAATCATCATCAGCATTCTTTGCTGTGATTTCTCCACACATTATCACAACCTTAAATGTTCTTGAAGCTTGAAGAAAGTATCAGTGGCGAAAAGAAGAACCTAGAAGGCCTTACGGAACGCCTTCAAAAGCAGTCAGAAGGCCTGCGCTCTGCATTCCCTCTTCCCTTTCAAATAACATAGGGTTTCATTAAGAGGCAAGGCCTTCCATCGTCGCTTTCTATAAGAAGGCCTGATGGAATACCTGGATTCACATGAAAAAAGAAAGACTTGAAAAATAAACAAAAATTGCAGTTGGTCACCCTCAAATTGTTTAGTTTATTTTTAGATATTTTAACCCACTTTTTTTCCAACGACAGTAAACCTTCATGGAGTTTGAACTCAAAACCTCGCGATTGTTAGTCAGCCATGCTACCATCTAGTCTATGAAGATGCATTCGAATTGTGTGACTGAAACTTATTATAAACTGTTTTTAGAAACCACACGAACACCTTCCTGGTTGCCTTTTACTTTTATGCCTTCTATGAGAAGGGAGACGGAATGCGTATACACATAAAATGTTGGAATAACAAACCATCAAAGACGTTGGTTCTTCCTTCTCAGGCCTGCAGCAGTGGTCTTGAAAGAATGGAGGGAATATGTTCTCGGGATATTTCAAAAAGGATGGAGAAGGAATGTTTTCAGGAATGTGAAAACAAGGCCTCGAAGACATGACGTTTTCATGTCTCAGAAGGCCTTTCTAATTTCGTCGCAGTTATAACTGCGTAGTTTTGCGACTCTTATATTCTTGGCTGGTGACTTTTATGAATGAATTTTTGGTTTGCCCTTTGCAAATTGCGTTGTTGTGCAGCTGCCACAACAACGGTTTTGTGTAAACCCCCCATACACTCAACCGCAAAAGGAGATGTGTAACATGTATTTACCCGTATGTATAACTCGTAAGAGTGCAATGATATATATTTTATAGGACACGTACCTAATAACAGTAATAATAACAACCCAGCGGTAAAATGACACATTATTTAATAGCTGATGTCAACTATATCTAGTAGCAATCCCTGATGATTCTCTCGCTTATATTTCCCATTAAATTTAGCATAGGAGTGACATAGACCTTTTAATCGGTGCGCTCTCGCTTTTAAAGTAAGCGACGATGTCAGTAAGTGTCATTTCAGTTGCAACAACGTTATAAACTCAGTTTTAAGCAAGCTTGATAACACGCCTGATTACGAAGTAAGTGACGATGCCAACAGGTGCAATATAGGTGCTTCAATCGGAGTGATAACGAGTGGAGGATATTTTTTACATTACACACGCTCACCGTTCTAAGTACTTAGATCTCTCGATAACAATGTCATACTGATGTCAGAAAGATAAGTATGAGAAGTTATAAACAGTATGTTACTCACCGTAATGACGTTAACGTCAATGACCTTATCATTATTATACTATAGGAAAATTGTACAAAATAAAAACTATTACAAATTGATTAATTCGCTTTTATGAACCGATATATGTTTTTAAACTATCGTTTTTGTAGGCATATATTTGTTAATTTATGCAATAAAAAAAGTTCACATAAATACATTTTTTTTTATTATCTAGTTATTTTCTTTTTTCCATGAAAAATTTTCTTATAAATAAAAAACAGTTTAAAGTAATAAAGCAAATATTTTTTTTTCTAAAAAGCACGAAGTGGCCCATTACAACTAAAGAACGTGGTTCATAAATTTGAGGCCTGAAGTATTAAAGAATTCCCCCACTTCGGTCTTCTGCGTGCGTTCTCCAGTTAGTCTTACCAGATGGTGGCACGTCGCCAACCACTTGGTCCTTCCAACGAAGTTTGGGTCTCCCTGCTCTGCGCCGTCCTTCAGATTCGCCTTCAAACACTTTTCTCGCTGGAGCATTTACATTAATCCTGGCAACATGTCCCAGCCATCGTAGTCCAGGTTATGTATATCTGTTGTCGTAAGCACACACGATTCGGCAACATATAACAAAACTGGTAAAATTAGCACCTGATATGTTATAGCTGTTTCTTAGTATCCCGAGATAAGATGGTGTTGCTAAATTGCTGCCCAAGTTCGTAAAAAGATCTATTGGCGAGCACTATTCTCCGTTTGATTTCTTGGCTGGCACTATTTTTCTTATTGACGGAAGATCCGTGGTAGGTAAACTCATCTACTACCTCAAAACAAGAATTGTCTATCTATACGTTGCGTCCCCACCGAGAAGTCCTTCTTATTCGTTGAAATCATTATTTTTGTTTTGTCCTCGTTGACCGCTAAATGACTCCTTTTCTAGTGATGAGAAAACTGCAGTAATACCCCGCAGATTTAGGCTAGTGGCTTGTGGCTCTTGTACAATATGGTGCCATACATGTTGACACCATACATTTCTTATCACCTTCTCCATAACTATATTTAATGACGAGAGCGAAATAATGGGAATTTTTTAAAATTTTTGTCAGTACTACATATAAATTTGTTAAAAAACGAATTTTACATAAAAAAAGTTAGACGAAAAATTTCAGAAAAATATCCATTTTTGCTGGTGTTATGACGATTGTGACCATATGGTAACAGGTTTACAACAGGTAAATAATAAGAACCAAATACAAAATAATTTATGCAATACGTTTTTATGATATTTGATATTCTTCTCAAATAACAAAAACAAAAAGTCTTTAATATATCAGCCTTTAAACAACTAAAAAATATTGTTAATATGGAGTGACTTTTAATATCCCTCCATATTGCTGTTTTGCGAACATGTGAAAAACACCTATTTTAAATGATCCCCCAGAATCCGCAATAGATCCGCTATTGACGTCTGATCGCATAGCGGTAAATCAAGAATGAAAGATCAAAGCATGCTTTGATGAAATTTAAAAAGAAAATTCCTGACATGTATTCTTATGTTTTTTATTGCGTGTAATATCCAACGCTGTCAACGTTACCATATGGTAAAAGTCGTCACTAATGGGTTAAATAATGTACAGCACAAGCTATCACCCTGCCTCAGACCTCTTTCCGTGTTGAATGGTTCAGAGTGAAACTGTCCAATCTCAACCATAGATTTGGTGTTTTCCATTTGGTGTCGAATCAGCTTGGATTCCAAACACAGACATGACCTCATATAGCCTACTCCTTATCGGAGAGTCGAAGGCTTCTTCGTAGTCGACAAAGAGGGGGTAGGTGTCGATCTGCTTTTCATGAGTTTTTTCCAGGACTTGTTGTAAGATTAATAATTGATCCGTCATAGATTTACCAGGTCTAAAGCCGCACTGATAAGGTCCAATTAGTTATTCTACAATTGGCATTAGACGCTCACACAATATGCTCGAAAGGAACTTGTACACAATGTTTAATAGGCTTATTCTACGGAAGTTCTTACATTCACAACGATCTCCTTTCTTGTATATGGGAAACAACTGACTGAGACTCCAATCCCCGGGCATGATCTCCTCTAGCCAGATGTTCTCCATGAGCTCATGCATGCTCCTGCCTTAAAGAATTCAGCAGGGAGACCATCGGCTCCATCGACTTAGTTGTTTTTAAGGCGGGAGATTGCCATCTCGATCTGGCTCGGAGGTGGACAGTTAATACCATCGTCATGGATTTACGCGAGGTTTTCTGGAGTGCTGTCCGTATCCAGTAAATTCCTAAAATGATCACTCCATATCTTCAGAACGTTGTCCGAGTCCGTCAGTAGCTGGCCATCGCTGTCCTTGCAGGAGAGCAACCCTTTCACACATTCTCGCCTTAACTCTCTTGTAGAATTTTCGGGCTTCCCCTCTAATTCGGAGCAACACTGTGCACTCATCTTGCCTCTTCTTCAGCTTCTTCTTTTTTCGTCTAAAAAAGACGAGTTGGCTCTCGTCTCTTCTCCCTGTGCCGTTCACGAGCAGCTTGCGTTGCCATTGGCTGCAGTTACGCTCTATATGCAGAATCCCTCTCTCGTGGCATTGCGACATCATCTTGAAACGGTTTTGAGTACCCAAGGACGCTTCTCGAAGTCCGTTCTATGGAGTCGGCTCTATATAGCCCATGCGATGTAATATTATCAGGGGTTGAAGCAATCCGTAGCAGTTGAGTTAGGTGGTTGGAGTAGGCGTCCGCTATCTCTGTGGTCCGCAGTTTACCGATGTCCAGCTTTCGTTGTGCCTGGTTACGTACGTTTTTCGCCATGCTTAGCCTTGTGCGTACCTTAACTGTGATAAGGTAGTGAACGGAGTCAATGTTCGCACCCCTAATCACTCGTACGTGCGGAACACTCGATGCGTGGCTTTCATCGACTACCGCGTGTTCTATCTTTCCACGTCAATTGATCAGGAGATGAACATGTTGCCTTATGAAAATTTCTATGGTCAAATCTAGCACTGCTAACTACCATATTTCTTGCCGCAGAGAAATCAATCAGTCTGATGCCATTGTTCGACGTTTCAGTGGGCAGACTGCCTTTTTCCGATGGTAGGCCTATTTTAGCATTAAAATCGACTAGTTCAATTTTGATGTCAAGTTTCGGGCTATGATCATATACATTTTCTAGGCTCTCGTAAAAAATGATTGAAATAGTAAATGTAGATGACTGAGAAAGGAATCGAATCCTGCACTCCCGCATGATAGTCGCGTGTTCTACCGATCATATCGCATGTTTGGCGGTTCACAACCTCCACTAAGGACAAAAAATAAAAATTTTAAATAGTTTTCGAATTTCGCTAGTGGTGCTACTTTTAAATTTTCTGCACTCCTCAGCCCCTACAGTTCAGAGCCCTGTTAGTAATATCTTAGGTTCGAGCGAATTTACAGAGGATGTTAAGTAAAAGAGATTTGATGGGAAGTTTCTCAAACAGCGAGGTTCGAATGCAACAAAACTGAAAAGTCTTAAAACATGAATGAAAACGTTAAGAAATTTATAAAATTAAGATTGATATGAGTGGGGAATGTACCAAATTATGTTTATACAAGGTACAAGGTAATTATATTGCGTACAAATTTCATTAAAATTAAAAAAAAAACATTCCAGGTTGCGGGGTACGTTTAGTGATCCCCTACTGAACATACCCACTACTTGTACATTTAGTTGCATACAAACCAACACTTGATTCATTCCAGTTACCACAAGTATATTTTGGAAGTATCCCAGCAACGGAATTTGGTAGGCCTTACCAAAAATCGATCTTCTGTAGGTCTTCTATTGGATTTTCTACACCTACCAGAAGACCTACTTTAATGAGTAGTGCAAATATCCCTACTTCTTCCTTTAAAAAAAAACGTTCTTATTAATCCTTTCTCATTTCCTATGCGAACAGTCGAGAAGGTCTTCTAATCACAGCGAAAGAGCATGTGTTACAACTTCTCATTCGCAACTTTTAGGAGAAATCTAGCAGTTCTGCTAAGAGGAAATCAAGTAGGTCTCCTATTATTTGCAACAGAGCACCTGCTACACAGTCTGATTCCTTGCTTTTAAGAGACATCTAGTAGTTATTCTTGAAGATAGTAAAAAAGTATGCAATATTCGATAGTTGAAGCTTTGAAGTCCTATTGTTCGAATCCAAAAAGATACAAAGAAGCATTTGTAACACATTTCGTTCATTGCTGGTGGAAGATCTAAAGAAGGAATTCTAATAAGGGGCAAAATAACACGAGGTAGACAGTCACAACAACAACAAATTTTTGTCAGTTATAATCCCGTTAAACGAAATTCCATTCAAGCATTTAGTTGTTTTGTGTTTGTCAAAGAAGCCACAATTGTTGTTAGTAATGTGGATAATTATCTTCATGACTTTATTTTTAATTTGTAAACCGCGTAACCACCTAAGAAGAATTTGTTCAGTTTTAGAAAAGTGGAATATTTATTAATTGCAATATAAGCATATATATATCTGGTTTAAAAATGGAAAATATCGATATTTTTCAAAAATGTAGGCTTAAAATGCACTTCAAGCCTCCAAATTGAAGCAATGTCAAAATAATCAATGATCATACAAGAATCCCTGTTTATGTACTTTTATAACAATCAAACAGTTTTTATCTCATTGGTCCGGTTCTTTACTGTCATCGTTTAAAAAGTAATAAGACTTTTGGTCCAGTCGGCAGAAATGAAAAACATCGATATTTTCTAAAAATGATCAGCTAGGATTTCAAATCAAACATTTTCGTGATGCATGATCAACCCATAATACAGTGGCATTTCCACTTTTTATCGTTATTTTCATGCAACGTAAAGTTTAGCTCTAAGCCTACTGTGATATGATTAAAATCAAAAAATTTATGATTTGTAGTGTCCTCTTTAATAACGTGTAACTCTCCCTCATATCACCCAATTTTTATATATGATCGCTTGTTTTCCTCGGGAAAGTCCAATCTTTATACTCAATTTATGAAATTGGATTTATTTTTGCGATTAATATTTTTTATACATTTTTTTATCAATTTAAATCAGTGTTTTTTGCACAAATAAATTTGTTTTTTAAACTTTAATTGCTTCTACCATCAGAACTACCAACCGATGCTAAAAGCTTGTATAGAAATGTTTTAGGGGAGCACATTACCTTTAATTGGAGACCACTCTTGTCCAAATCGTTGGATGCGTTTACGAATTATTCTCCAATAAGCTGATGCATCTCATCAAAAATTTGCAAAATAGTTCAAAAATTCATATCTTGAAAACTAATCAGAGGAAATTTTAATTTTTTTTTTATATTTTTTTTTTCAGGATTTTTAAATCTCATATTCGTGTTTAGGAGGCCGAAATCTATAGAAAAAAATTATTTGGAACTCTGCAGCTGACAAAAAATAAAGATTTGTAAACTGGTGTAATAGAGTATGTGCAATGTCCGCCTATGCGGAAAATCTGCACCGCTTAGAAACTGTTCAAGTTTTCTATAATTTTTTTTGTAAATTTGAAACATGGATACTCTTAACGCTGTCTGCTGTCCTCCAATAGAACAAAAAGATGATTCAGAGAATCAACTAGACAATTTGTCTGCCAATGAAATGTTTGATGAATATGTGCAATGATTAATATTGTGTGTTGATCAGTTAAGAATGGTGTGGTCAAGCTCTGAACATTAATAGTCTGTTTTGTTTGAATTTCAAAATGTGATGATCACAATATAAGGGTAATTGTCTGTGCTCGTTAGAATGTGATGCAATAACGGCATTTAATGTCATGAACTGATTCTTGGATCTGGTACATTAGAAGTATTCTAGATATACAACAGCAATAGTTTTGCAAACGAAAAAAAAAATTTAAATTTAAAAAAATTTCACTTTTAAACGATGTTGAAAACAAGGGAAATTAATTTTCTTACCTGTAAAATTAAAAGAAGTGAACAAATTAATAACAATTCAGTTTTAAGAATCAAAGATATTTAAATTTTAAAATTTTAGTTCTGTTGATATGACTGTAGCATTAGTCTCTCATGAACTTTTATTCTTCGATCGTCCAATAAACTTTTAATTCATTTGTACTTGTACGACCACAACGGATATCAGTAAACTATTTTTTTAGCCACAAGATTCTAAGTTTTAGACTTTTTGATACCAGTGAAGAACATTTTCGGGGACATTGTCAGTATACTAAAGCCCCCCAAAGGGTTTGGTTTAGGGTTTAGGCCAAAGCTAAGTCTTTGGAATAAAGTGCGTATTAGTGTGGGTCGGTCCCCATACAAAAAAATTAAGCCAAGGCGGACACCCCCTACGATTAAAGATTAAGCAAGGACAATTACAGAACACAAAATATTTTTTGTATCCGTTCACCCTACACACGGCCCAAATACGTTTTATTGATCTACCTTGTTATTTGATGTCATATAAATAAAAATATAAAACTCATACCGTTGTTCTTGGTATATAGAAGGCTCCGATTTTTCCTTTAGTCACACTTGACTCCGAAATCAATTTTGACTTTGACTTCCTGTATTTCGTTTTCTATATCCATATTATGCCCATTTATTGTAACGTCCATGAAGGTCTCTCCAAACAATGAAACTTTTGCTTTAAACGTATTTACTTAAATTCACAAACACAAAAGTTATAGAGGTTAAAAACAATTTTGGTCACCCTACACTAAAAATAATTAATTTGTTGTGCTGTGTTGTCATTTGCAGTCCTATCGGGACAAAATGCATATATGCATATCATTGTTCATGTTTTATAAAACGCTACTTTTCACCCTTAACACACTTTTGACTCCGACGTCAATTGTGGAACTTGACTTTTTCCTACTACACAAAGATGAAAAAGTATTTATAGAAATTAAACATTTATAAACATTTCTTTTGCAATTTTTAAATTTATCGACTAACGATGATACAAGCATATTAAAAATGATTCAGATCGAGATTTATTATTATTTCTCAATATAAGATAAGGATTAGAGTTCAATACAGAGAAAACTGGCAAAATAATATTTTATACATTGTTGTTACAATCAGATCTATAATGGGGGATAAAATTATGGACTTGAATACATAAAAACTTACGTTTTTAAATATACTTCAAATAAGTTACAAAAATGTTTCAACTTTGCGGAGTAAAAAAATTTGATGAAGTGTCTAGTTTCATATTTGACCGTAGTCAAAAGTGTGGAAAGGGCAAAAAGAAACATTTGATGAAACACGAAAAATGATATGCATTTTGTTCCGAAAAGGCTCCAAATGACAGCACAGCACAACAAATTATTTATTTTTAGTGTAGGGTGACCAACATTTTTTTTAACCTCCATAACTTTTGAGTTTGTGAATTTAAGTAAATACTTCTAAAGCAAAAGTTTCATGGTTTGAAGAGACCTTCATGGACGTGACAAGAAATGTGCATTTTATAGATATAGAAAGCGAAGTACAGGAAGTCAAAGTCAAAATTGACTTCGGAGTCAAAATTGAGTAAAGGAAAAAACGGAGCTTTTTATATACCAAGAACAACGGTATGAGTTTTTTTTTCGATATGACATCAAATAACAAGGTAGCTCAATAAAACGTGTTTGGGCCGTGTGTAGGGTGCACGGATAAAAAATAATTCTTGTTCTGTGTTCTGAAATTGTCTTTGCTTAATCTTAAATCGTAGGGGGTGTCCACATCAACTGTTTTTTTCGACCCACACTAATGCGTATGATACTATTAATTCCTCATAAGATTAATGTTACTCATACGTTGTATATGCTTACTTATGTATGTAAAAAGGACTCGGTTCCGAAACGGGTCAAAAAGAATTAAAAACGGAAACAGTAAAATCTGATCCGAAACTTACCCGTTTCGGATCCGAAAAAGATTTAAAATCGGAATCAGTGAAATCTTTGTTTTACTGATCCGAAACTGAACCGTTCCTGATCCGAAAAAGATTTAAAATCGAAATCAGTGAAATCTTTGTTTTACTGATCCGAAACTGAACCGTTCCCGATCCGAAAAAGACTTAAAAAACGGAATCAGTGTAATGGGCATTTTTCTGATCCGATACGGGCTCTTAAATTCGGATCAGTAAAATCCCGAAATAGACTTCAAAAAATCA
Source organism: Muscina levida (assembly GCA_964034835.1). Taxonomy (NCBI): domain Eukaryota; kingdom Metazoa; phylum Arthropoda; class Insecta; order Diptera; family Muscidae; genus Muscina; species Muscina levida. The sequence goes on from OZ035880.1 coordinate 110,489,696, forward strand.
AATTATTTAATTTGGTTGAAAATGCATTTATATAATTTTTTTATTGTAGAAAGTATAATATAAATATAATTAAAGTGTATAATATAAACATATATAAAATTAGTTTAATTTAGGGGTGCAAAAATACAGTTGTTTTTTTCCTATTTGAATTTTAAAACCAGTACAGAAATTTCGGCATATTGATACAACATAAGCAAGATGTGCAACCTGAGAGAGTAAACGGAGACAAGCAATTACTAAAGTGCATTAAATGAGGGAAAACGTCGCATATGCGTCACATATTCCGGAATACAAAATACATAGTGGTACAACTTAAACTCCTAGTCAAAATAGAAGGTTGAAGAGACAACAAGCGTAAGCAGCTATCTTGGTTACGGAATATAAGGCAATAAACTGGAAAACGACAACTGGGTCGGTCACATCTTAGAGGCGTCTAAAAACCAGGACTTATTATCAAATATTGTCAACAATTTTTAAAATAACTTTTAATGTGTAAAAAATGTTTATTTAACTGGTATTTAAGATCACAGAGTAAAAGACTAATATTTATAGTTTAGTATAACAGAATTCAAGTCTCTTCAGACTATCACATGTTGAATCACTTTTCTCCCATAATGAGTCTTTATTTCTCCATCAAGTTCTTTAAAATCCACTCTAAATGTCCCACAACATCGATGCTTATGTGGGGCCATTCCGGAAGACCGCATGGCACGGTACCACCTGAGCCAAAAATAGCTGGGTACGAAGGTGGCACCAATTTATGTGTTGCACTGTGTAGGTAACCTAAATTGCTCATAAAGACCACTATGAGACCGGTTTATTGTACCATTTCGCTCTTATAAGCCAGTAACGTGGTTGAATATCAACCGATTTAAAATTTCTCAGTTGATTTGGAAAGAAGAGACTATGGCCTTTCGAACGATATATGGAGTTATATTGGCGAATTGTCATATCTAACTGTTTTGTCTCGAAATTGTAAACAGTTTTGATTTTTTCACTATTTTTTAAGTTTGAAAAAGTTTGCAGCAACTATTTTATAAGGACACCCTAATGTTTACTATTTTATTCAGAAAATGCATTCTTTCATGAGTAAAACCCCTACTTGTTTGTAACAATCGGTTAACAAATGGTTATGTTATTCAGAATCGAACCTATACTGTCAAATTCTTGTATTTTACAAAAAGTCTTTATTTGTTGCACAGTGTTATATGTAGGATAAATATTTGTACTTACCATTGCAGCAAATGCAGGCAAATGCAAATGCAGGCACTAACATGTTTTTAATAGGTAACATCTTTTCATAGTAATATTTAATAATAATTTACTACAAACGCACACACACACACGCACATACCTAAACATATGTGATCATTAGGATAATTTTTTCATTTGCTTTCAATTGACTATTTTTTCCTTTTTATAAATGCTTACACTTGCTTTGCATTTCTTTTTATTTCCTTTTTCTACACATTTTTATTGACCACACACATTGCACTACCGTAATGAGCAAACGGCCGACAATGACCGGCTGCCTAACAGATTTCTGCCACAACGATACAAATTGTTCTACAATTTCCATAAGGTATTGGGAATATTTCACGTTAGTTAATGTCTTATGTCTTCATATTATCACTTTTCACATTACTATTACACGTTTAGCTCACTTTTTACTTTTTGCAGAAAATGTTGGCGAACGACACGAAAATTGAAGTAGAACTGACAAAAATTGCGAAAATGAAGAACAATGTTGTGTTTTGCGCGCTCAAACCTGTTGAATGTCAATAACGGAAAATGAACAATGAGAGAGTTGTGTATGCCATGAACGAGCATTAGTGTTGCCATGTTATATTTTATTAGCACTTTTGGCAGTATTTGCATTGCTGCTTTTTGCAATCAATTTTTTTTTTACATCAGAACTTAAGTTGTGACCTTGTGCATGTTGTACGTCTCGTCGAGTACAACACGTATCTGTATACCAAAGTACCATAACACCCTCAAAATCTTGACATATGGTTAAAAACACGATTTTTCGTTTCCTCACTTGTAAGCTGTTGACTGGAGTGTTTAAAATCACACAATCAAAAAAAAAATGTTTTGTTTTGGTGTTGATGTTAATTTTTTTTACCTGTTTGATTTTAATATACGATATGAAAATTTCGTTCCCCGAAAACATGAATAACACCGATTTTAACAAACAAATAAACGTTTTGAATCGAATAACAAACATTATTATTATGGCATCCTATAAAATAGTGGCAAACAACTGCTTCAAACTTTAAAAAATAGTGAAAAAATACAAAAAAGTTTGCGATTTAGAGAGAAAAATAAACAGACAGATACGACTAGCTATCTATGTAACTTAATATAAAATTAAAAAGGCCTCAGTTTTTTCTTTTTAAAATAAATAAAAATTAAATATATTAATATTTTTATTAAGAAATTTGTTTGACTTTCTTTTGTGAAATATCACCTAATTTTGAAAGTTTACTTTCAAAACTATTGTGAAAGAATACCGAATAAATTGGGTTATGTTTCATTTGAAATATTGCCCACTTTCGTATGGAGTTTTTATTGGCAATTTTTTATTTTTAAGCGATTTTTTAGTGGGCAATATTTCGGCAATATTTATTTAATCATAAATAAAACTAAAATAAGCTTTGAACATTTTAATTTAATAAAATTTAAGTAATTGTCATTACCAGGGCAACCGGAAATATGCTACAGCATGTTTTTTTTACAACGAGATATTAACAAATGGGTAATGTATTTACACGTTTCATGGTCCTACAAGTGTTTTGAGACCTATTTGTTATAGCATATTTTGGCATATTTTACCCATAACGTCATATTTCGGGAAATTTTAGTTTTAGGAGCATAATTTAAAAAAAAACCTCCTTTTTTAAAGCATAATTTATATTTATTAGGTCGTAATTTTTCATTTTTTTGACAATATTTTTTTTAGTATTTAGTTTAGTATAAACAAGTGTCTTTGCAACTTTGGTTTTGTAAAATGTAACAGCCAAATCATGTTTTACACAACTGTGAAATGTTAAACGTTTATTAATCTTTTAACGCGCTTTCTTATTCAATAAGTAAACACAACATAAAAAAGAGGTGCTTTTCAACCACCACCGATTACGACCCTGGACATAATGCCTAAAGCTAATCCGATAAAAGCAGCAAATCTAAAGGCGGTTTTAGAAAAGTTTCCAAGACTTACGAGCTGATGGTGGATTCTATTCTATTCTATTCTATTCTATTCTATTCTATTCTATTCTATTCTATTCTATTCTATTCTATTCTATTCTATTCTATTCTATTCTATTCTATTCTATTCTATTCTATTCTATTCTATTCTATTCTATTCTATTCTATTCTATTCTATTCTATTCTATTCTATTCTATTCTATTCTATTCTATTCTATTCTATTCTATTCTATTCTATTCTATTCTATTCTATTCTATTCTATTCTATTCTATTCTATTCTATTCTATTCTATTCTATTCTATTCTATTCTATTCTATTCTATTCTATTCTATTCTATTCTATTCTATTCTATTCTATTCTATTCTATTCTATTCTATTCTATTCTATTCTATTCTATTCTATTCTATTCTATTCTATTCTATTCTATTCTATTCTATTCTATTCTATTCTAAAATCTGCAGCAGTTATTGCAGCAAATCGCAGATTTCAAGTGAAGCAACATGCGGAAAGCGGTAGACTTTAAAAAGAACATGATTTTCAAGAAAAAACTGTGCCGAACTTTTGGTGTCAGCAGACCCACTTCTACTTTACAAAATGAGAAATCAAAATATAAGAACACGATTTAAGGAATACACGGACTACCAAGTGCCATCCGAAACAGTTTTTTGAACTAAACATTTAAAAAAATTATACAACAACTGCATGGACAATATACGAGCAAAACTAAAAAATCAATTTATATGGATGTCAATCGATGAAACTATAGATGCAACAGGCAGAAATGTGGCAAACATTTTAGCAGTATGAAGGTAATTGCAAGTGAGAAATTTTTTACTAAATACAGCAGCCTTGGAAAGGGCTAATTACTCAACAATTGCTTGACTGTGGGACTCTATCAAAAATCAGGACGTCAACTTCAATTAAATAATGTTTAGCTTTTTGTGACGGATGCAGTTCCATACATGGTAAAGGCTACAAAAGCTATAGTGGCATTTTATCCGAAAGAAGCTTGTGACATGTAATGCTCATGGTGTCCATCGATTGTGTGAATGTATTAGGAATTTATATGAAAACGTAAATAAAACTATTGCTAATGTGAAGAAGTTATTTTTAAAAGCTCCATGTAGAGAGGAACTTTTTCAACAAATGTTTCCAGACCTTCCATTACGCCCAGAAGCACGATGGGTAACATGGTTTGAAGCAGTTAACTATTATGCCAACAATTATGAAGATATTTTATAGGTCCTAAGTGCATTAAACCATGAGGATGCACAATTCATTAAAACTTCAAAGAATGTCTTGACAGACCCCTAAACTAGATCTGACTTGATTTATATTGCTTCAAACTACGGTTTTATTGCAAAACATATTTAAAATTTGCAAACATCAGGTCTTACGCTTATTGAACAAGTTCAGGTGAATGAAAACACTTTTAAATTGATAGATAATTTATCGGATTCCGAAATAAATTTAATAGAAAAAAAATTGAATCAAATCATATCAAAAAACGTTGGCTTGGAAGAAGTGAAAAATATTTGTAAAGAATTGTGTGGATCTGCGCCAATATTAACATCAAAAGACGATGTAAAGGAAATGCTGTTTTTTTTTTTTGAAGCTGTTTTTTACTTTAAATCAAAATATTTCTAATTCATATGAAAAAAATTGTGTGACTTTAATTTTTTAGAGCATGTTTTTGTTAATTTTAAGGTCATATTTTGCCATTTTTCAGGTCATATTTTATGCGCCTAAAACACGATTTTTAGGGCATATTTCCGGTTGCCCTGTTTATGTCAAAGTAAGCATATTAGTTTATAGGCCGTGCCGTGCCAGTGTATTTTAAACTGTATTGTTAGTTAGTTTTAGTCGATCGTATTTTTATACTTTTGTATTTTTACAGTTTTATATATTTATATTTTTATATTTTTATATTATTATATTTTTATAGTTTTATATTATTATATTTTTATATTTTTACAGTTTTATATTTCTATATTTTTATATTTTTACATTTTTATATATTTATATTTTTTTTTATATATTTATATTTTTATACTATTATATTTTTATATTTGTATATTTATATATTTTTATATTTTTATATTTGTATTTTTATATTTGTATATTTTTATATTTTTATTTTCTTATATTTTTATATTTATATATTTTTATATTTTGAACTTGTATTTTTTTATATTTGTATATTTTTATTTTTTTATATTTTTATATTTTCATATTTGATTATTTTTAAATTTTTGTATTTGTGACCGCTGTAAACAATTATTCAAAACATATAAATTTTTGATCGTCAAACGTGATCGGTATTGTGGACCCCACTTAAAAACGTATAAAAGCACAATTCTATACCATAAAACATCTACTGTCACAAATGGTGCCAAAGATGCATCCAAAACATCAAACGGCAACACTGTTACTCGTGACATCTGTCTCTCTCTCTCTCCCGTTGCCCCATTTCCGTTATTGACATTCAATAAGCACAAATTTGGCGCTCTTAGTACATCTTCATTTACTTTACTAACAACTTCAATCAGTTTTACTTCAATTTTCGGGTCGTTCGCCAACATTTTCTGCAAAAATCGTTATGTTTATCTAAATAGTGAGCTCAATGTGTAATGTTTAATGGAAAAAGGTGTTAAAATGAAGACAAAAAATGTGAAATATTCTCAGACTCATGTCGAGTTTAATGTTAAATGGCAAAATTATCGTTGAAACAGGAACCTGTTGTTCAGCCGGTCGTCGTTCGTTCGTTCATTACGGAAGTGCAGTTTGTGATTCGCAATGGAGTGAACAAATAAAATATGCAGAAAAGAAAAAAGAAAAGGAAGTGTAAAAAGGCAATTGCACAGACAAATTATGTGAAAGAAGAATGAAGAAATGGATCCAAAGGATCATGAATGCATAAGTGTGTTAATAAGTGCGACTTATATTAAAACAATTAGAAAAATAATCAGCAATCAGGAACAAGTCGGTGACAGGAATGGTAAGAGAAATCAAATTAATAACATTCATGTTTAACTTGCAAAAAAGCCTTATGGCGGAAAAATTGCACTTTAAAGAGAGAAAGAGAGAGGTACGTGATAGGCAAACTATGTCATGCCGTCCCAAATGAAATATGTACATGAAAATCATGAATAAAGTTGCTTGCTTTTGGAGCGTAAATGGTTGGAGATGGGACTTTCGGCCGAAAGACTAGATTTTTATAGACATTTAGTAAACCTGTAAAGAAAGGGTTACAGTTTAAAAAGTTGTGGAGCGTAAATAGTTAGAGATAGGACTTTTGGTCATAAGACTAGAGTTTAATAGACATGTTGTAAAACTGTATAGAAAAGGTAACAGTGTAAAAAATGTTAAGAAATTCGGCAATAAATGTAAAAAGTTCAATTCAATAACTTTAGGCATTTGGTCTTTTAGTACCGAAAGGGTCTTATACGATACCAACTGAGAACTAAGAAAAACATTTCTTATTAATTCGAATAAAAATCTTATAAGAAATCATCATTTCAAATGGTTAGAGTAAACCTAACGGTTTGTTTAGTTTCATTCATGAAAAAAATTAAAAATAAAAGATTTTATAGGTACTTGGAAAAATTTTATTTTTGCGAAATTAACTACTATCTATGTAGAACTATGGGGGTGATTTCCGTCATTTGTGTCATTCCTGACACAAGTTTCAATAAGCGTACATATTGCCCGAAATATGATTGGATTGAGTATACTTACAAAAAGATAGGAAAAAGTGCAGAATATGAGGCGGGAGCCCAAAAAAGAAAACAAAAATACGCCACGCCCTCCTAAATACATCCTAAAACGTGAAAATCAAGGTCAAATTTGGCCCATGGGGCCATGGCGTGTGAGTACTCAAATGAAAGATATTTTCGAGACGAATTCAAAGCTGTATCTTTTTTAAGAAAATGCGGTGTTTTTGGGCCCTACAGATCCATAAAGGGGTATTCAAATGAAAGTTATTTTTGATACGAATCCAGTGGTGTAAATTATATGACCCTACGGGACCCATGGATCCTCTTACGCCTTCTTCGGTTTTCTGAGGTTTTATCTGTTATTGCAAGATTAATAAACTGACAAAATTAAAATGTCCTACAGTTGTGAGCAATGTCAATTATCCAAAAATTAGTAATTTTTATGAAGTGTACCAGTAGGGGTCAGCCGATATAGTTTATAATCATTTCTGAGTCAAATTTTCGTAAGAATACATCTTGCGTTAATGGTTTCATACAAAGTTTCAACTTTCTGATATTATTACAAGACACTTAAACTGACCAAATCCAAATATCCTCCAGATGTGTGTATGGAAGTTATGAAAGAAATATTAATTATTTAAAAAAAAGGTAATTTTGTATGAGACATAACAGAAGCGGTGGATGCTATTCTTCCCATTTGCAATCCCATTACTTTATTTTGGAAAATATTAATACTGGTAAATTTTCATAAGGATCAGTTTAGGTTTACTCAAGTTATCCTGCCAACCAGGCATTCAGCTAGACAGTCGGACTTGTCTCAATCGTATTAAAAAGCCATGAAACGAATTAGATCTTACGATATTTTGGGTCTAACACATTTCCTTTAATGCGTTACAGTTTTTCTCGTAACAAATGATATATGAATGGGTATATCCATAGAAAGGTCTACCGTAATCGAAACATTTAACGTTAAAAAAAAATTAATAACATATTAACTGATGGTGCACTTTTATACACTCTTATATCGAAACATTTAACGTTAAAAAAATTAATAACATATTAACTGATGGTGCACTTTTATCATAAAATATTTGTTACAACAGAAAATAAAAAATAGTAATACAAATTTTGATTTTATTTTATTGACGTTCTAATGTAACATGGGTGATTAACAATTTCGGTCATATAATCTTTATTTCCTTATTTCGCAAATAACACAGGTCAACAAAAAAAAAACCGCTTGAATAACCACTATATAGATTTGATGTATCATGGCTACCTAAGTCCAAAATTCATAAAAATTTTCAATTCTATGAATAGTTTCTTTCAAAATAATTATAAAGTAAAATTGTCAATATTTTGAGACATTTCTTCACTTATGCTGTCATAACTCAAGAACATGTCCGATTTTGTTAAACTAAATGTTAAACTAATTGTTAGGCAAAAAATAAAAAAAATAGGCAAAAAAATTATTTTTTTTTTTTAAATTTTTTTTTGCAAAATTTGACAACTGCCAAAAGAATTAAATTTTATTTATTTTTAGTGAAGCTACATATCATGTGAATTAAAGTAGATATAGATGATGAAAATCGATGCATGCTTTACGTTTTTATTTACAATTTATTGAAGGTATCCAATATTTACAAGCAATGTAGAAAATGGTATAATGAAAATGAAGAACACGAGGAAAAGTGTAACGCATTAAAGGAAACGTGTAACACCCAAGTATCTTAAATTTATTTCATTTCTTTTTAAGACAATGGAGCTATGTTCGTCTGTCTGGCTGAAAGGATCGCTGGCTGGGTAAATGGCTGGTTGGCTGGATAACTTGAGTAAACCTTAACAGATCCTAGTAAATGATTATTATTTTTCAAAATAAAGTAATAGCATTGTAAATGGGCAGAACAGCCCACCACTTCTGGTACCTTCCATACAAAATGACCCATTTTGTCAAAATAATAATTCTCCCGTAACTTCTAAACGGAAAACTGGATGACATTTATATTTGATCAGTTCCATTACCTTATAGTCAAAATCTCAGAAAACCATAACATTTGTCAAACTCCTTGTGGTAGCTCCCATACAAATGACCGAATTTACCCCCATAGTTTTACGTACATATCTCTTTTGTAAGTTCATTGAATTCAGTAATATTTTGCGTAAAATGTACGCCTATGAAATTTTCACTCTGATATGAATTTGGACCATATATAAAAATTACTTTAAAATTACCTATTTTTGTAAAATTATTATTTTTTTTATACCTTCCAAACGGACAACTCGAGTATATTTTAATTTCGTCCGTTAAACTATCTTCTAATATTAGACAAACACTGAGAAAATCGAAGCAATTGCCACACCCATTCCGGTACCTCCTATACAAAATAACCTATTTTTGGAAAATTAAAAATTACCCCTACCATTAGAAACTACAATTTTGTGAAAATGAGCGAATTCACCTCATTGTGAATAAATTCGAAAAGAATTAGTCGATTTTTATGCTCTATATCTCATTTTGTTGCTATAACAAGTGGCTTTACGATAAAACAATAAATCTGAAAAATTAATTTTAGTTATTTTCACGTATCAAACATTTATTTTGGTTAAATTTTTTATTAGAACTCCGAAACTACTGAGCCGATTGCAACGCAATATATTAATGGTTTAGAGGTAATGTTAATTTCAATTTTTCTTAGTTTAATTTTAATAATATCGGACTAACCTTCTTTGAGCTATCATTAATTATTCTGAGAAACGTCTAAAAAAGTAATAATTTTACTTAATTTTTTTTTGGACCGGCCGTGGCATAGTGGTTAAATCACGCGACTACTGACTTTAAAAATAGAAAGCGTGTTAATTCCCAACAACGCGAGAAGCTATCCCATACCTCATTCATGCGGTGCAAAGGGAAATTAAGTTTAATTTTTTTTAAGAAAACCTCTCCGTAAAATTTAAAATTTGGACTATATTTGTACTACTTGAACTGCTATACATAAAAATTGTATAGTGGTGTTTGAAGCGTTTACAATTTTTTGTTTGTTGACTGTGATTTTTTTTAAAGAAAATAATTTTGTCATAAATTACACTGTGGAAGTCGAAAAAAAGACAAATCCTAATTCGAACACGAGAAATCGAACTGAGTCTTTAGTTTTTTGAGTGACATTGGCGGTTTCATACAAAATTTGTTTTTACTTTGAGTTGTTTAAAGGTGTTAATAGATTTTCCGACGAAAATCGATTTAAGATCTGACCGCTATTTCTAACAAGTACCGTCATCCTCTTTATTTGCTTATATTTTAGGACCATCTGTTCAGTGGATTTCGTCTCTCTTACTAAAAATAGAGCTTTTGAAGTATTACACAAAAAGTTAAAGAAGTAATAAAAAAATTAAGTTTCACATTGATTCTCATCTTTAAACGTACGACTGTACATATGTGACCATGGAATTGCCCATATGTGGTTTTCCAATTATGTAATTGTAATTGTTTTCCCAAACCGTTATGAAATTTGTTATGCTAAAAACAACATAACGTCAATGTTTTATAAAAATGTTCTCATAACACCCTGATACTAAATTTAAAAACTTTTAAGAAACATGGGGTGTGACCTACTGCTTGTTACAGGTCTGGTCGAGTACAACATGAATGTGTATACCAAAGTTCCCTAACACCCTTAAAAGTAACGCACGAGTAAGGTCAGTGTTCAAAAAAATGGTGCGGTTATTTATTTATTGTCAATATTAATGGCAATTCATTGTCACTTACTAGAAACTTCATGACGATTTCATCATCAGACCCCTTTGTGAGCTATATTTTCAGAATATGGTCAGTTTGATCATGGGTGAGTCCAAAAATTTTAATTAGTCTTACAGTGTTATGCGAAAGTGAAAATATTTACTTGGAAACATATTAACTTTTGAAAATGAAATTTAAGCATCAAACGTCCTTCTAATAATAAATCTTACATCTATTAGTAGTCTAGCCAAAACTTTCGCTTTCTTGCTGCTTTTTCTTTTTTTTTATAATAGTATTTTTTTTTTTTTGATATTTTCTTCCTCCCTGGAATATACTATGTTTTTATTTTGCGTAAAAGTATTTATGCATTGAAAAATAAAACTTCAGAGTTTGTGTTGCAGTTGCTTTACTGTTGAGCCAACATTTGATTTTATTAAAGCAACTCTCCATTTTGAATATTGATTTTTTGATTATTAATAATAAAAATATTATCGTTATCAATTATATTTTTTTTGTTTGCCTTGTATGTAATGTATATTGTATTATTTAAGAAACTGACAAATGTTGGGGTAATTATGTTAACAAATATTTGTAAAAGATGGTAAAAACAGGTTTTTATAAAAAAAAATGCTTATAATTGTTTTTTTTTAGCCTATTTTCTGTTTTTCTTCTTTTTCATAAATAGTTTGTTGGTTGTTTACTTTTTCTTGTAATCCCTGACTGCTATTAAATTTACTTATTGCCACCGCCATAGGCGTACACAGGTTGGAAAGCTTCACCATCATCACCCTCACCATCTTCGCCGTCATCACTTTCGAATGTGTTGTCGGGAATATCATACAAACGAATCATGGGCTTGTTGGGATCCTTCATGATCAAATAACGACCATCCTTCTGCTTCATCACAATATCGATAATGCAACGAAGCACACCCCAGGCATTGTCCATGCTCAAATTGATTTGAGTGGCAAATTCGTGGGGCTTGAATTGTTGTGTGCCCAAGATGACATGACGTGAGGGATCGCGGGGATTGATACGTGAGACATAACCGATCTTCAGTTGATCGGAACCGGCGAGCACAGCTTGCACGGTCCATTTGGCCAATTTGCAGGCATTGTTGCGCAATTCATTGGCCAGGACGGCACCACGTTGAGTGTCCAATTTTTGACGCCACTCGACGCCGTTAGCCAACTTGGAATCCCATTCATTCAAAGCCTTAATCGATAGGAATTGTGGATCACCGCTGGGAGTGGGCATGACACCATCGTGTTCACAACGAGCCACCAAAACCTTGAGAGAAAACAAGCAAATTTATGATATTTTTATAATATCCTTAATCGGAGCAGTGTTTGCAGTACTTACAATATCACTACCCAAATTCCATTTCTTGTAACGATAGCCAACACTAGCCACTTCAATATCCTCATCTTCGGTAATGAAGGGATTGCTTTCTTCAAATTTATACTTGGGCTCGTTGGGTCCGGTCTTCAAGACTTGCTGACTGAAATTGTGATTGATGAAAGTGGCTTCAATGGCCAAATTACGTGGAGAATTGGGAGAACTGTCATCATCTGCTGGGGGCTCAACCGATGTCTCATTTACGGTCAGTAAATCGAATTCAGTATTGTCACGTTTATCCATGAAAATCTTATCACCTGAATTAAAACAAACGGAAAAATTTCAGAGATTAAGAAAATGTTCTAAACGTACATATATTCAGATCAACAAAACAAACAACAGTATGTTTTATGTTACTTGGTCCAAATCATTCCTATTCAATAATAGCAATTTTTGAAATACTCTTTTAAAGCTTAGCCATAAAATGATTGCAATCTTTTTTTCTTGATTCTACACATTCATCCAATTTACAAGCCTTTGGTCATTTTGTTTTTCACTTTTTCAACAATTCTCTATATACAAGGAAAATTAAATACAAATCATTTACTCACCAATTTTGTCAATAACAATATCCCATGAGTAATTCGAACGCGTCGAACACATGATGGTGGCCAAAATAGCATCAGTGGCAAACACATTACCCATGGTCTTGGACAAACGACGAATAACGGGATCATCGACTGTGGTCACAGTATGCACAATACGATCAATCTTTTGCAATGGCTTCTCATTCTTGACATTAACGCGATCGTAGACCTTATCGTAGTACTCCAATGTACCACAAGTGACAATATCTTCACCCTCCTTAATGTTGGGCAAGGATAATTTCATTAGACGTGGGAAGTCCATCTCCTCAATGGAACTCCAGTCAGCACGCACAGCCACCGAAGATTCACGCATTTTGGGTGGAGCATTACGGCCGCCAAACTTTTTGGTATTGCCACGGCGGGCATCACGGGTCTTGACATTCTTACCGCCCAAGGTGGTCATAGACGAGTTAGCACCGCCGCGAGCATTCCGACCACGTGCATTCCTAGGGAACCAATAAGATTGAAGAAAAGATAAAAAGACAATTAATATATCCAAATATTACAGGGAGAATTTTCTTATACTCTTTTTACAAGAGAAATTGAAACTTTTTAAAATAATAATGTATTTAACTAATACACAGCAATTATCTGCAGCAAAAAAAAAACACATCAATTGCTATTCAAAATTCATCAATTAATATTCAAAAATAGTCATTTGAAATTCCAAATTTGTCAGCTGATATTCAAAACCCGTCATTAGAAATTTAAAAGTTATCTGTTTGAAGAGTTTTGAAGATTTTTGAATTTCAATTGACGAAATTTGAATTTCAAATGGCGAGTTTTAAATTTCAATTGAAGAGTTTTGAATATCAATTGAAAATCAACTATAATTCAAATATTGATATTAAAAAATCTATTTAAAATTAAAAAAATATCAATCAAACTCAAATTTTGCATTTGAAATTCGAAAAATATCACTTGAAATTCAAAACAAATCAATTGATATTCAAAATTCATCAATTGAAATTCAAAAATCATCATTTGAAATTCAAAATTTTCAAATTGATATTCAAAACTTGTCATTTGAAATTTAAAATTTATCAGTTAAGAGTTTTGTATTTCTATTGACGAGTTTTGTATTTCAATTGTCGAATTTTGAATTTCAATCTATGAGTTATGAGTATCAATTGACGTGTTTTGCTTTTCAATTGACAAGTTTTGATTTTCAATTGATATTTTTCGAATTTCAAATAGAAAATTTGAATTGAAATTTTTAGAATTTAAAATTAAATTTTTGAATATCAATTGCCTAGTTTTGAACTTAAAATAGAATGTTTGAAAAATAAATAAAATTTTTGAATTTTAATTGGAAATTTTGTAGACATAGAATACCACATTTGGTTAAGGCAGATCTTTAGATTTTTGTTAAGGTCCAAACATTTTTAGATATTTTTACTATTACTATAAAAACGAAATAAAACTTAAATAATGACAAATAAAAGCAATGTAAGAAACATTTTACCACTGAAGATACCTGCTGCTTATTGTTTTGGTTATAAATCAAAAATAAATCTTGGAAAACAAAAAGCTATGAACAGCAGTCAGCTGGTTAGCTTTGCGATAGAACAAAGACAAATGAGACATTGAGAAAACCTAATTTCTATAATCTCGTTAAGAAAAAAGATAATGACTAATGAGAAAACGGCCCTTAGTATTTTCCAAAATGAAGTAATGGGATTATAAATTGGCAGACTAGCCCCACCCCATTTGCTACCTACTATAAAAAATTATCCATTTTTGGATTATTAATATTCCTTATACAACTTCCAAACCGAACACTGGAGGATGTTTGAATTTGGTTAGTTCAATTATCTTGTAATAGTAGACAAACCCCATAGAAAACCGAAACCTTTGCCACTGTCGTTCTGGTAACGCCCATACCACTTTTTAAAGTACTTATGACAGTCAAGACAAGTCTGCCAGTGTAAAAAGCCCTTAAATCTCATAATTAAAAACTCCAGCTTGTTTTTAGATGCCTGAAGTATTTCCTTTTTTGGTTTTGTCTTTCAGAGGTTTACACATTGTATCAAAAATTGTACGGTGAAGTGTAAATAATACTTTAGATACTTTTTAAATGTTCGAAATTCATTGTAGGAGGAAACCGAAATAGATGTTAGTACAATAAAAATATATTTCTGCATAAAGCAGTTCTAACTCATAATATTTTATAAACAATACAATTTTTCTTTCATAAAATGTAGTTTAGTAAGGGTTGAAAACCTGTGACGTTTCCATCTAGTTAATTTGAATGAACGATTATCAGAGTTCATTTCATACCAATAGCTTGATTATGAAAAGTTAGTTGTGACCGGGCTAAATTAAGTATCGATATTAGTTGGCAGTATTTTTTATGGATATGAGCCCATTTTATTTCATAATTATCCTGCCTATGGGTATTGCAAAAAGTAAAACTGCTAGCAGTATATACAATAAAATCAAAAAATACCTAACATCTGTACAAGTACATATCAACATTGTTAATCCCCATTTCCAACATTCACTTAGAAAATTTCAGTATTTTCTATAAATTGTTTGCCCCTCAAAACATTTTTTACTATAGAAAAATGCATATATCAACAAAACTAATATAACATTTCCACAGAAATTATATATTCCAGTGGCACCAAGTAAATACCATCTCCCACGACAAGATGACCCATCTTCCAGAATTTACTTTTCTGTCATTAAACTTACCTCGAATTACGCAGATTGCGCAAATTGAAACGGCCACGTTGATGAGGTGGCTTTTGCACACGAGCAGTGTCCACCAGGTGGAAGGTAGTCTCATCTTCTTCATGATAATAGGCATATTGGTTGCCGGTGCCAAAGGAAGAGGCATACTTATCTATAAATGTACAACAAATGAAAAAAAATCATTAGACTTTACACGTTTCTCATATGGTTTCAATAAATTTGTCACTTTTTGTTTTGATCTATTCATTCTTTAACGCCTTATTCGCCTCGTAAACCAAATGTCAAAAGCAAAAGACATTGCATAAAGGGAAATTCTTGTTTTTGCACAGCCATTCACAAAAAAATGGCTGCCACATCTTTTGTTGTTTCGACATAACCTAACATTTTTTTTCTTTTACTGTGCATTTGCATTTACTTGAATGTCGTTGTTAGAGATTTTTTTCTCTATGGATGATTCTTCACCAACTCACTTTGATATTTCTTGTCATTGTTCGAAGTATTGGTCCAATCACAAATCTTTCCTAGGCGATCACTTTTGCTGAATGGCTGATAGGGCACATCTTTAAAGGTCTCAGACAGCTCGCATGGTCCCCAACCATTTTCGTTGAATTGCACTTTCGGCTTTTGGAAGTGTACCACTCCCGATGATGTATTGTGTGCTTCACTCATTTTCTAAGCTTTCCAGTACGGCTTACTTTGGTTTTTTCACGTTTTATGCGGAAAAATTAACAATTTTCTAGCGACCAGACACAAACTGACGTGACAATCGTGAATACGATTTACAAGAGAAAAGGAGCGAGAAAAAACCGCAGCATTGCCAGATGGGAGATTATTGTGTGTGTCTGATGGAAGGGAAATTTTTGTTTGACAGTGGTTGATGTTTGTGTCGGTTGTAGAGGGTTGCCATGATTACAAAATTGTATTAAAGGTATTTAAAGATAATATATGATGTTTATATTTTATACTATGTATCAATAATAAATGTATTAATGAAAATAAGTATTTTTTATTAGTGTTATGTTTAGTTGAACTATTTTGCTGTAGTTTTGGCTTGAGGTCATAAAAATAACAAATCAATGATGTTTATTTTAATATCAAATTTTTTAAGATAAAGTCATAGTTCGGCTTAAGATCATTTTTATTGGCAATTGTTTTTTTTATTATTGCCAATAGGCTTTTTTTTACAAAAATTGTGAAATGTATTACGTGACAGCAGGTTAGTCGTATTTTTATTTACAATACTTATTTTTTTTATTTACAATATTCTATAAAATTATTTTACCATCTACGACTTTAGAGTAGTTCAATTTATGTACAAAAATTTTTCTATATCAAAATTAGCCTTCATTATAAGGAGCTAACAAATGGAATAAAATTTTTCTACAATATTTCTTTGACTTCATTAATCATTTTCAGGTATAGCAAGGCAAAAAAAAAAAAATTAAAAAAAACATCGAAATAGCATTTCGCATTTTGAGCTGAATATGCAAAAATTGGTTTTATAGCCTTTTTACACCGGAACAAAAGATGCGGCCAAAATGCTAAAATGTTTATTTGTATTTTGTTGTTGGAAAGATGTTAACATATTTTCGCATCCATGAAAGATGTCGAAAAATGCACAGAGTTGTACTCTGAAAAGCTGAATTTAAGCGATTTTCAGTAATGTTGATCCGGCAACCACCATTTTCGTTGTTTGTTTACATTTATTGGAAAAAATTTCAATAACATTGAGTAGCGCTGTGGGTGCAAAGATAATAAAATGACAATATGAGTCAACGCTCCTAAAACCATCCCGATGTGGAGCTCTTTCGGACGCCCTGTAAAGCGCTGCACAGTGACACCGCCCCATACATTTCTTGGAAAAAAAATAGTAGTGCAGTAACACTTCTATGGGCTAAATTAAGAAATTTTGAAAACATCTTGGAAAACCGCCGACTTCCACACCCACCTCCAGGACCTAGGAATATATTGGGGATGCCACGCCTACTTTAGATTTAACGCCCTTTGAAAGTTGTAGATTTTAGGTGTTTTTCTTCCCTGTCTAGAATCATATGAAAATTTCATATAAGTTAAAAACTGTTAATTTTTATTCAAAAGTTAAACATGTGTTGTCTCCACACAAAAGGAGAGAATATCCCCAACAACCCTCCCCGAAAAAAATTAGCCTTCAAATACACCGAAAATATCGCACAAATGCATGCTGCTTTTGTAGTCAAGTATGCCAGGTTAAAGTATGTAACACCTATGTCATTGAAATAAATTGATATAAAATACAGTTATGAACCCTTTTTAATGCTTTTTAATGAACAAAAATGTTTCACTTATAAATCGTTTCAAGCTTTAATTCCCTAAAGCCTGATAGTATACCCAATTTTTTGTATTATTTTAGCATTTGTATGAAATATTGTAAGTGACTATTGAAATTAAAATCGATGTTACTAAAAGGGACGGTATTTGGCGATTTTTTTTTCTTAATTGAAAGTACAGACTCGGACCTTTAATTTTTTATATTTAGAGGGCTAAGCAAGGCAAAGCACATAAAGTTTTTTTTTCCATCAAAAAGTGAAAAGTTGATATTTTTAGATAAATTATAATAATTAGTTTACTTTTTCCAATTTTTTTTTATAAAAAAGTAAGTGCTATATTTTCACCAAAAAATAAAACAAAAGCCATAGCTATAAACTTACATACAAAAAATGTTCTTTATTTGGACAATAATTTACATCTAATTTCATTGAACAAATTTCCGTCGACTTCTGATAATTTTTTAACTACAAAATTTCACTTTTCATAAAAAACCTTGTTGAATTTTTTTACCCAAATATATCTTTATAAAACCAAATCATTAAAATATTAAAATTGGAAAGTTGAAAAACCCTATTTTTTTCCGCCGAAATGCCACTGTGCGCTGTTGGAGTGCCTAAATGCTCCTTTTTTGGATCGATCCGAATTTGATTGGTTGGGCACATTTATAATATTACTAGCGATAAATATCATACCAACTATTGTACATTTGTATTTTAAAAATAAATTTAATCACGTTTTATATGTCTTCCGCGCTATTTTTAGTACATAGAATCTGAAGTCAGATTTTTATAGCTTCTGCACACTGTTGCTTACGAATCGAATCGATTCCATATTTTGTAAATTTTTGCTAACCCACTTAAAATATACATAGAGCAAAACGGTAGCGATATGATTCACAGTACCTGTCTCTATAGACACAAATGAGTTTAAGCTGATGACGTATTAAAATATTTAATTTATTTATCCGCTTAAGTCAAAAGAACCTGTACAAACAAACAAGAATGTTTTTCTGGATATATTAATGTTAGGTAATTTGAGCTGGAATGATTGAACATAAAGTATATATATTCTTGGTGGCAGCAGATACTTTGCAATAGCAAAATTAAAATACCGTATGCATCTAATTTATCGATCTGTTGCCTAAACTATACTTTTCGAAAATAAAAATTTGGTCTGCACCTTCATATCTGCCAAGTACTATCAGTACATTGCATTTTATTGATCTGTGAATTAAATATACATTCTACGAAGCCTATTCCGCCCACTTATTAAACGTAAAAATTTGGTCTGTATATTTATCTCGCAGTGCCAAAGTATTACTTAACTGATCTTTATGCAAATTTACCAGTATTAATATTTTCCAAAACGAAGTAATGGGATTTTGAGAGACAAAACCTAAGAAAACCGAAACCTACGCCACACACCTTCTGGTAACTCTCATACAAATGGCCGAATTGACCCTCATAGTATCGGTAGACCTCTTCTCGTACCTCACATACAAAAATACCTAGTTTTGTAAAATTAATATGTCTCCCATAACTTTAAAGCAGGCACCTGGGGGATAATGAAATTTGGCCAGTTAAATTATCTTGTAATAAGGGGCAAAAACTTAGAAATCCTACCCCTTCTGGTAACTTTCACACAAATGGCCGAATAGACCATCATAGTTTTACATACATATCCTTTTTTGTAAGTACACTGAATTCAGCTATAATTTTGCGTAAGATGCACGCTTATTAAAATTTGACTCAGAAATGAATGTGGACTATATCAGTTGACCCCTTCTGGTATCTCCCATACAAAATTATCTATGTTTGGAAAATTTATATTTCTTTCATAGCTTTCAAACCGCCACTTAGCGGATAATGAGATTTTCAGGATGACCAAACTATTTTTATGGCTGATATAACTTAAAAAAAACTTAATTGTTTATCGACAAATGCGAACGTCACTTTTTGAGAAGCTTCTACTAGACATGCCGATTGACTCGACACTTATACTGCGAAGTTGCTGTCAACAACATTCGAGGGGAGCCGACAATGAAAGATAATGTTTTTTTTTTAGGTGACTGGAGTCAGGACTTGATCCTGGGATCTCCCGCATAGTAGTCGCGTGTTCTAACCATCTTGTCACGGCCGGTCCAATGGCTGCTATAACGGTTTCATATTAATTGGGCGTGGCACAGCCCACTTCCACCTTGGCTGCAATTCATATAGTTCATGAGATATAGCCTTTTAAAGTTTCATGTTTAATACCACGCCTTCACATCCGATCCTGCCCATATTTTGATGGATCAAGAACTTTGCTGATGGATCAAAAACTTTTGCATCCACAAAGCGATTCAAGAAACAGTCCTCCAGATATTGCGGTTTAAAAAATAACCAAAGTTTAATTTTCGCTGCCACTCTAATGTACATTACCTCTAGAGTTAAAACACAGATTTGCAACGTCCCTTGCCTACTGATTCAAAAAATAAATTTCGTCCAAATATTCATATTCGTGTTGCCGAGTACTATCTGGGTATCAAATTTTATTTCTCTAGAGCTAAAACACAGATTTGCCACGCCCCCTTCGCCCACCTTTTCAAAATATAAATTTCGTCTACATATTCATATTCGTGTTGCCGAGTACTATCGGTGTACCAAATTGAATTTCCCTATGAATAAAATCAATTTGACACGCCCCTGCTCTCACTGATGCAAAATTAAAATTTCGTTTACATATTCATATTAATGTTGCCGAGTATTATCTGGGTATCAAATTGTATCTCTCTGGGGCTAACATACAGTTTGGTCACGCCCATTCCGCCCACTGATCCAAACGCCCACTCTAAAAATATGTTTTGCTACGCCCACTCCGCCCACTGATCCAAATTTAAAATTTCGTCTGCATATTCATATTCGTATTGTCGAGTACTATCTGTGTAACAAATGTTATCTCCCTAGCTCTAAAAATATATTTTTCCACGCCCACTGCTCCAAAATAAAAATTTCGTTTACATGTTCATATTCGTGTTGCCGTGTACTATCGGCGTACCCAATTTTATTTCTCTGTGACTAAAATATCGTTTTGCCACGCCCACTGATCAAAAATTTGTAATTGTAGTGCCAAGTATTATCTATACGTCAATTTGCCAAGCCCCCTGCGCTCACTGATCCAAATTAAAATTTCGTTTCCATATTCATATTAGTGTTGCCGAGTATTATCTGGGTAGCAAATTGTATCTCTCTGGGGCTAAAATGCAGTTTGGTCACGCCCACTGATCCAAAATTAAAATTTCGTCTGCATATTCATATTCATGTTGCCGAGCACCATCTGTGTGTCAAATTTTAGCTCCCTAGCTCTAAAAAAAAGCTATGCCACTCCCACTCCACCCATAGGGTCATAAAAATATATAGCTACTATATTTATACTAACTACATACTAGCTATGCCGCAAACAAACACACAAAAAATAAACAGACAAACATTCATATTTATTATATTAATGAGATTGATGTGGATGTTGTATCCCCCTAAAACTTACTAATGCTTTTTCATCAAATTATAACATTCTATTACTAAATTTAACTATTGTGGTGCATAGCGTGTTACATAAACATTTCCATGACTTTTCAAATCATTTGTTAAGTTCTTAATGATATTGTTCTCCACTAACTATCCCGATGACAGAATAAAGTCTGTTGGCTGGTATAAGCCTCAAAGTATGCAATGATATTAATTGCACACATGCATTTATCTATTTGAATTGTAGGACTGTTATCTCTGTTAGTTAACTCTGTTACTGTTATATCGTATCCATTACATTAAATTCAATTCAAATTGAATTTCGAAAAATAATTAAGATTTTTTACAATAATTTCGTATGTTTATACACATTTTATTTAAACTTAAAATACAACTATGAAATTATGGCTGAGTTCAGTAACTATACATTATCCATTAGTCATTCCAATTAACACTTCTCCAGGACAATACCAAATTTTTCCTGATATTTGCGACAGAAAACACGAGAAAAGTTGTGTAAAATCGCACGTTGTTTCCAGGGATCAAAAGTCTACGAAAAAAAAGTATAATAAAATATAAAACATCTCATAATAGGTAACCTCTATCAACTAAGTACTTACCCCACCAATGCCTATAGAGGGTACAAATGATATATCAATGGCATCGGTTTTATCACCATATTTTTTCAAAATATCAATGGTTTTACGAGTGGCTTTACAGTTTTTGGCCGCCGTTACATCAATTTGCAATTGTTGGGCACACTAAGGAAACATAACTATATTAATTAATTTGTTTTTTACACTTATCACATACAGTTTACCCGATCAATATCTGTAGAATAACCATTCAGCAGACAGTTAAACATATCCAGCTGCTCCCGTTTCGTATTGTGCTCTACAATACAGGCATGCAAAGCATTCAGTTCACACTCTCGATTGCCATGTTGACAATAAAGGTTGGTAATATTGGTCTCAGGATTAGTCCATACCTAGGGGGAAGATTTTATTTAAATTTGGATGTTCTAATAACGCTGTGTTTCGTTCGCACTTACGCCAACTTTGCCATAGGGTATAAAATCCAAATCGGTGAATTGCAACAAACTACCTTCGGTCATGGCATGATACAATTGATTGCGTATAAAGCGCATACTATCAGGGCATAGAGTTTCATAATAGATTTCCACTTTTAGTTTATTGGGTTCTAAGTCACCGGACTGAAAGAAACAAATTCAACATTAGTAATATTAGAATATCGATAACAAATTATATCTAGGACAAAATAAAGTGATAATCGAGGAGAATTTGTGAGCACAAATCATTGTGGAACGCAAGTATATCAAATAAGGATCGTGGTGTATTCTACTCAATAACATTGAAGAGGGCACAAATGTAACATTGATTTGATATAGAATAAAATTGTAAAATTTACAAGGATTTACTATTCTACTAAAATTCCAACACCAATTTTTCTTTAAAGTAATTATCTTTGGCTTTGCCTAAGGTCAGATATCCTTCAACATTTGTAAAAATGGTGATAAAACATACATAGTTAGGTTCACCACTACTACAAACAGCCTGGTAATATTTTTAATATACTGTCAAATTTTGAAGACGATTACAATATTATTATGGCTTTTATAACGGTTTTTTTATAAATGGGGTGTGGTACAAGCCCATTTCCACCTTGGCTGCAATTCATATTGTACCAACAACACATACCAAATATCAGCTTTATACCTCGTATAGTTTATGAGATATAGCCTCCGATACCGCTCATTTTTTTAATGGATCATCCACAAGGCGATTGGAGAAACAGTGCTCCATATATTGTGGTTTCAAAAATAGGTTCCAATAGGCGGTGCCAATGCAAGTACCGACCACACAGCTACATTCTGTGAATACACAAGCAAACACTAACTCAGTTTCCTGTATGTAGATATGTCCTGTGACCTCTTCGGAGCACGGTTTAAATTTGTCCGATTTTGTTAAAATTTTGACCATAGCCGTTTTATAACAAAAGTATATTTGACTGAATTTTGTACCGCAGAAAGGGGATAAAAATTTAGACGATCACATCACATTTTATATCAGTAATTTTTTATTAGTACGGAATGTCCAATACTGAGCTTGAATTGTTTCTATCAGGGACCGTAACGATTATAATTTTTATCTAAAAAATTTAGAAATAAAAAATTATTTTTTTTAACTTTATTAAAAAAATGTATTTTATTTATTAAAATTAATTTAAATAATAAAAATAAAAAATAATAATTATTTCCAATTTTTATATAAAAATAAAGCCATAACTTTTATTTTCAATTTTTATTTTAAAATTTAAAAATATAGATTATTTGTAAATTTTTATAATAAATATTGAAAATAAAAATTGAATTTAGATATCTTTTGAACCAAGGGAGTCAGATCATGAATCGGCCTATATATGTGATCTACGGATTAATACCTTTCAGTTGTGGTACAATAAAAGTGCTTTTAATTACAATAAAATTTATGTTTGGTACAATGGTACACACAATAGTACTTTTTGGTACAATAAATTGTACTTCATGGTACAAAGAAAGTACTTTTTAGTACAATAAAATTAATTTTTGGTACAATTAAGTGTACTTTTTGGTACATTATATTGTACTTTTTGGTACAATTAATTGTACTTCGTAGTAAAATAAAAGTACTTTTTAGCACAATAAATGTACTTTTTGGTACAATAAATAGTACTATTTGGTACCACAAATGTACTTTTTGCTACAATAAATAGTACTTTGTGGTATCACAATAGTAATTTTGGTAAAATATACTGTACTTTTTGGTACTATAAATAGTACTTTTTGGTACAATATATTGTACTTTTTGTACATATTGACTAAATTCAAATTCATCAAAAAAACAAGTAAGAAAGTTTCAGTCGGGAAAACCGACACACATGTACCCTCACCCTCAGTAAAAACATAAAATATCCAAGTATAGCATTCCAAAACACAGAATTTGAGCACGATCGCATTGGGTGTATTGATATAATTACTCGATTTCTTAAATGGGCGAAGTTGTACATTTGTATAGGAGGTACCAGAAGGGGCAAGGCTACACTTCCAGATTTTTACTCGAAAACTTTATCGAGCTTTACTTTAGTAAATACAGAATTTGGGCACGATCTCGTGTATTAATAATATTAATCGATTTCTAAAGTGGACGGTACCAGATATGTGTGGGAGGTACCACAAGAAGCGTGGCTAGACTTCCAGTTTTTTCTCCAAAACTTTATCCTGATTTAGCTTTATTAAATACAGATTATGGGTACGATCGGGTTGAGAGTATTGATATAATTACCCGATTTTTAAAATAGGCGGAATGGTACAATTATATGGAAGGTACCAGAAGAGGCGTGGCCATGTAGCCCATTTGAAATACCGTCAGTAGTTTTGGGGGAATATTAACCCATGCTAAGTTTAAAAAAAAATTGTTGCGTCTTTTGAAAGTTATCGTGCGTACCAGCCGGACAGACGGATATGTCTCAAACAACTTAAAAGGTCAGAAATCGAATTTGGTTCAAAGAAATCTAGGATCTAAAGTGATTCCTTCTTTGTGTTACACTTTTGGATCGTATCAAATGGTATATACCTTCCTATCCGTAGGTTGAGGGTATAAACTGTAGAACTATTAGGTTATGGGACGTATTAAAAGGGGAGTGGCAGATGTTATTTTGTACAGGAGGTACTAGAAGGGTGTCGGCGGCGAGTTTCGCCATCGCATGAAACATGAGCTGTATGAGCTTTATCACGACATCGACGTAGCTAAAAGAGTCAGAATGCAACGACTACGATGGCTGGGTCATGATGCCAGGATGGATGTAAATGCTCCAGCGAAAAAAGGTGTTTGAAGGCGAACCTGAAGGACGGCGCAGAGCAGGGAGACCCAAACTCCGTTGGAAGGACCAAGTGGTAGGCGATGTGCCATCATCTGGTAGGACTAACTGGAGAACACACGCAGAAGACCGAAGCGTGTGGAATTCTTTATTACTTCAGGCCTCAAATTTATGAACTACGTTTCGTAAATTGTAATTGGCCACTTAAGTAAGTAAGTAAGTACTAGAATGGGTGCGGCAAAAGTTTCAGTTTTCTGGGAATTTGTCTACTATAACAAGACAGTGAACTTGGCCACGTTCAAATATCTCAATTTGTCTGTTTGTTAGGGGAGAAATATACATTTTAAAAAAATACGTCAATTTGTAAGGGAGATACCAGAAGGAGTCGGCTCCACGAAAAGCCCCCCAATGAAATAACCCCCAGGAAATAACCCCCAATGAAATAAACCCCAAAAAATTGGAAATAACACCCAAAAACAGTGAATGAAATAACATCCAAAAATAAATGAAATAAACCCCAAAGCGAAAACGAAACAACCCCCAATATTTGGGAGTTATTTCATATGAAATAACACCCAATGATGAAAATGAAATAACCCCCAATGAAATAAACCCCATCAGCAACAAAAATGAAATTATGCCCAAAATTCATAAAAGTCAGTTTCACCAAGGATTTTATGAAGTCAATATGGACCATCAGCAAAGTCGCAAAATTATTGAAATGAATCGTGTGGATAGTAGATCATTGTAGCCCTGCTCTATTTTTGCAGTTCGGAAGATAATTTGCCTTTTACGTTTGGCTTTTACACAACCACCTCCAGTTTTCACAAGCAAATCAAACTCTCTGCTTTTATTGAATTCTTCCTTTTGAAGAACTCTTACAAATTTAAAAAAAAATTCCATTCTTAGTGTGTGCTAACCGAATTTTGCATTTTGTTGATTTTCTATCCGTCAGTATGAACATAAATGGAAATATCTGTAAACATTCAAAAGATATTCTAATATATTCACAGGCTAAAAGTTTTCTTGTAAAAGGCCTATTTTTATATAATTATATAATTATATCCCCTTAAAGCCAACAACTTTAAAATGAAACAACCCCCAAATAAAAAATGAAATAACACCCAAAATATACACGATATGAAACAATCCCCAAATTTAAAAAATTGGTTGGGTGTTATTTCATTGGAGATTATTTCATAATTTGAAAACCCCAAATGAAGAATGAAATAATTCCCAAAGAAAAATGAAAAATGGCCCAAAAAAATTGGGAGTTATTTCATATGAAATAACACCCAAAAATGTATGAAAAAAATTTGGGGAATATTTCATTTCTCGTTTGGGCGTTATTTCATTGGGGGGCTTTTCGTGGAGCCGAAGGAGTCAGCCGAGAAAGATCATCATACATATTAGGCAAAATATAACTGAATTCTGTGTACTTGCAAAACAGATATATATGTAAAACTATGAGGATCTATTCGGTATGGGAGGTATCAAATAGGGTGTGGCAAAGTTTTCTGAGGGTATGTCTGCTATTGCAAGGTTAGGAAACAGCCTAAATTTAAGTGTCCTCCAGTTGTCCGTTTGGAAGTTATATGAAAAATTTAATTTTTCCGAAAATAGGTAATTTTCTATGGGAGGTTCCAGAAGTTGTATGGCAAAAGTATCGGTACTCTGAGGGTTTGTGATACTATTACAAAAAAATAAAACTGGTTAAATTTAAATGTGCTGCAGTTGTCCATTAAGAAGTTACTTAAGAAATGTTATTTTTCCAAAAAGAGGTAATTTTGTATGGGAGTTACCAGAAATGGTCAGACGATATAGTCCATATTTATTCCTGAGTCAAATTTTTATAAGTGTACATCTTACAAAAAATGTTTAACTATGAGGGTGAATTCTTACTTTTGTATGGGACTTGGGTGACTGACTGATCATTCCCCAGCCCTAACGGCTACAGCTAGAATGTTGAAATTTTGAATGTAGTTTCGTTTTGGAAATTCGGGCTGCAAGGGGGTAAGAATGGGCGTAGCAAAGCCCCATACAACTAAAAATTAGAAATGCCTGTATCTTATAAACCTTTATAGTACGAAGAAGAGATTTGTTACATAGATTGTGCGGAAAGTGGGCGGTGCCACGCCCCTTTTAAAATAATCATTATTTTGGGAACCTAAATGCAATGACTGCAATAACATTTTCACAGTGGTTACTGTCCATAGGGCATCTATCATCTATCAATTTATTAAAAAATAATTAGAAAAATGGGCGTGGCACCCTCCCACACTAACCAAATTTTGAATCGCTCATATATCACGAGCCATGAAGCTGATGTAATGGGGATTACATTTTGCTGAGAAATAGGCGGTGCCACGCCTTTTTTTGAAAAAAATTGTTATATCGGTCATATCAATGAACCTGCTGTAATAAACTAGGCATTGTAAAAATATGCCTGCAAACATGCCTTCAAAGGTAGTTCCCATGCACATTTCGTCTCTTAAATGAGACCTACAAAGAGGCCCCATAGTAGGGTAAGAAAAGATCCCTGCAAACATGCCTCTTTCCCTTCTTAAAACTGGCCTGTGAGCAGCTCTAGCTCTAGTGTATCCCACAAAAATTCCATAGATGTGCACAAAGGGCATGCAAACTTTCTTGGCTCAAACAGGCGTGTTAACAGGCCTATTAGTGGAAGGCAGAATTGACGGTCATAGTCGTGCTCTCGTCATTTCCCCGATTAGATCTGTTGACAGGCCTCTTAAGGGAAGGTAAGACATATGCTGTTCTTTATGAGAACCACATGTATGGTATTTGTCGTACAACAACTATATCATGTGATAGCCGAGTAGGTAGCATGCCTAACTATGAGTACTGAGGTCGAGAGGTTGATTCCTGCAGCTGAAGGACCTTGTTTTTAGGCAGGACTTACTGCGCATGTCTACTGAAACGCCTTCAATGATGAGAAAGGGAATGTACAGGCCTTGCCTGCATATGGCGCGATATGTTAATTTGAAATGAAGACTGCATTTGAAGGGTAGGGTTTCTGACTGCCTTTGCAGGCCTGCAAGAAGACATGCAAACCCCATTTTTTGCTGCTGGGAAATTTCCACAGTTCACATCACTGACTAATCACTCCCAGCAGAGGCCAATAAACGTTCCCCCATTTGCCTTAAAAAGTCATAAAACGAAGTTGGTCTTAAGATACCTGGGTTCTAACACGTCTTCTTTAATGCGTTACACTTTTACACGTATTAAATGACATATACCTTCATCCCTAAGGGTAGGCAAGTGGGCGAAGAAATAGGGTGCAAGTGGCAAAAAGTTCATTTCGAGATATTCGCCTTTAAAGTCTCAAATTCTTTGTTTCTAACAAAGATTTTCTATACAAAATTCTAGTTGGGTTCCACAAAAGATTTTCTTTACAAGATTTCTAGACAAACTTGACAAATATTTTCTAAACGTACATTTTCGTGGGCGTACGCAAATATTTTCAATACAAAAAACAAAAACATTCTAAGACTTTCATAGATTTCTTATATAAAAATGCACTACTATATAAAAGACACAGCCTCAAACAATTGCTTAATTTATTATGCTAATCAACGTTCACATTTAATTTATGTGGGAATTAATTTTTCATTTAATATTATTTTTTTATGGACACATTTTTTTTTTGTTTTAACTATGTTTTGTTCTAGCATATAAGACTTTAGAATATTTATCTATTTCCAAGAAACAAAAACTCACTTTGACACCATTAATTGCATTAATCACAAAAATTGCACAAAGCAATGACACTGAAACAAGCGATTTCATTATTGGATTGATTTCGTACAAGACAAAGACGATTTCTGTTGTCTTTTGTTTAAGTTATGCAATTTCAAACAAAGACTTTTGTTCTAAATCGATTTAGTAGTTAGTAATGTCAATTAATACAATTTGCTTTGTTATGATGGTTTTAGCTATCTATGCTGTATTGCTGTATAGCTGTTGCTCTGGATTTAAATAACTTTCGTCTCACTATTCTCGGACTGAGAAATATCGCGACGCGTCTCTTCACAACGAGTCTTAAGTTGAAACTAATTCCAAAAAAAAAATTAAATCGAAATATTTCCCCACATTAATCTTTGTTTAAGCTGTGATACTTTTTTCCATTGGCGCGCGTACTGCTGCAGCGGTTTGTTCGATGATCTCAAAAACAATAAGAAAGCAAAATTGATACGACACTGTAGAAATGCTCTCATACACCCGCCTGTGTTCACACACATAAATTTGGAGCAATGTTTCTTTGGTTCTTGGGAATTTTCGTTAAGATTAGTAGGTTAGCAGTTGTGTGACGTACGGGAGAAATACTATTAATACTCGCTTTACTTTTTATCAGTATTAAGTTGGAATATGTTTTTTGTTTTGTTTAAAATGCTTTGTTTAAACAGATTGTACAATGTTCGATGAAAGAAAAACAAAACATATTATTTGAAATATTTGCTCAAGAGACATAATGTGCATTAGTTATTGAATTTACAGTTTATCAATTTTAAAGAAGGTTTTGATGGGTCCTCATACAGTGGGTGGCAAAATAGTGGAGACTTTTTCGTACTGTTGTTATTTATCTGATTGTTGGAATTCGATTCTTTTGATACTAGGGAATGTTTTTTAGTAGATGAGTACTCTTAGAGATCATTTGATACGAGTAAAAGTATAACGCATTAAACAAGACGTGTTAGATCCCAAGTATCTTAAGACCAACTTCGTTTCAGGGTCTTATAAGACAATTGAGCCACGTCCATTTGTCTGGCTGGTGGGCAGGATAACTCTAGGAAACCTTAACTAATCCTTACTAACATTTATCAATATTTTCAAATATGAAGTAATGGGATTGTAAATGGACACCCATCCCTTCTGATATCAACCATACAAAATGACATATTTTTTAAAAATGTATGTATCTTCCATATCATCCAAACGGACAAATAGAGGATGTTAAAATTTGGTCTTATTAATTAACGACCGAAATTTCTATCCCATACGCTCTAAAAGGAGTGAATAAATCACATAAGCAAGGCAACCGGAAATATGCACTTAAAATCCTGTTTCATGCGCTTAAAATATTCCCTTAAAATACCAAATATGCTCTAACAATCATAAAATATGCTCTTAAAATCAACAGCAATATGCTCTAAAAATTGTAAGTAACACAAATTATCTTCTTCTTCAGCATTTAATGCACTTAGGACCATTTAAATGCCTTCACACTGAAAATTATTGTGTTATATGTTAGCTGACTATTTATTAAAATAATCCAACTGTATGAAAAATTTTTTTTCGGATAATTTTTCACTTCTGCCCCCCTTTCTACACAAATAAAGTTCTTTTATCTTTTATAAGAAAAAGTTATTTTTTTTAAATGCTCTTAAAACCATTATAAGCTAAAATATGACATAATGGGTAAAATATGCAAAAATATGCTCTAACAAATAGGTGTCAAAACACTTGTAAGAGTATAAAACATATAAATACCTTACCCATTTTTTAATATCTCGTTCTAAAAAAACATGCAATTGCATATTTTCGGTTGCACTGCACTTAAGCAATTGCAATTAAAAATCGGTTAATTTAAATAACTCGAAAGTTAACAAATATTATACATAGGATGAGGGTATTTATCAGTCAGGTTACCTGACTGAGATTTTTGTACTGGTTTTATGATTCGTTAATTTTTGAAGATTTTTTTAAAGTAACAAATATAATAACTAATTTAAGAATTGAAATTTTTTTTTATTGTCATTCACTATATGCGTTCTTTGTTCAGGGAACAAAGACTGCAGAGACGTTAAGTCTTTGTCTTGTGCAATCGAACCTCTAAAGCACCAATAATTTAGAGTTTAATGCCTTTTGTTATACCTTTGTGATATATAAAATGTAATTTATATTGGTCATAATGTTCGAAGCAACTTTATTTGTTCATTTGAAATCTATAGTAATATTTTATTTGCCATTAAGCTTTTATTACTCGCTTGTTTGCTTATAATAACAAAGGCGTCGTCAAAGTTACGGAAAAGGATAGTTAGCATAGACAAAAACCCAATTTTTTTTAGCAGAGCTTTGTTGAGGTGACGAATGCAATTCCATATAAATAAAAATGAATTACGGTGCGTTTGTAATGGCAATGTTCGTAAAACAAAAAGGAACTTTTAACCCTATAGGCGGAGTGGGCGTGACAAAACTTATTTTTTAGAGCTGGAAAGAAAAAATTTGGTACACAGGTAGAACGCGGCATGACTAGTTTAAGTTTGCAGACGAAATTTGTATTTTCAATCAGTGGATGGAGGGGCCATGGACTAGGTACAATAGTTACAAATTTCGGTCAGTGGGCGTGTCCAAACTCCATTTTATCCGTAGAGATTGTACTCGAAAACAGGATCAAATTTATAAACGACATTTTTATTGTCGATTAGTAAGCAGATGGGGTGTGAAGAAAATGTTTTTTTTTTATCCCCAGAGAGATGAAATTTAGTTTACAGATAGCACCTGATTGGACCTTATTAATGTGGTTTTAGACCTGGTAAATCCACCACCGACCAGATATTAACGCTACGACAAATCCTGGAGAAGACCCAAGAAATGCAGATCGATACCTACCATCTGTTCATAGATAACAAAGCAGCATTTGACAGTCCGATACGACAGAAATTGTTGGATGCTATCGCTGAGTTTGGTATCCCCGCAAAGCTAATTCGACTCTGCGGGATGACACTGACTGACACGAAGTCTTCAGTAAAAATTGGCAAAAATCTGTCAGAGCCATTTTCTACCAAGCGAGGCTTAAGACAAGGCGATAGTCTGTCCTGCGATCTCTATAACATCGTAATGGAGATAATCATGCGGAAAGCAGCAGTAAACAGGAATGGCACCATATTTAACAAAATCCACATGTTGCTTGCGTATGCTGATGATATAGATATTATTGAAAGTGGATTGCGATATGTTACTGCGGCTTTTTCGGGCATTGAAAAGCAGTCGGCTGAAGTGGGTCTGGTGATAAACGAGGACAAAATCAAGTTATTTGTTTCAACGAACAAAAAGTCCACTCGTCTGGGACGCTGCGTGAACGTTGACAACTATAACTTTGAAGTGGTAGATGATTTTGTCTACCTTGGCTCCGCCATAAACAATATAATAACGTCAGCCTTGAAATCAAAAGACGAGTATTGATCGCAAACCGCTGCTACTATGCGCTAAGCAAGCGATTTAACGACAAAGCGCTCTCTCGAAAAACAAAGATCCAGCTCTACCAGACTCTGATCCTACCTGTCTTGCTATACAGCGCAGAATCCTGGGTAATGACACAATCGGATCAATCTATTCTGAGAGTCTTCGAGAGAAAAATACTCCGCAAAATATTTGAACCCATCATCGTGAACGGCGAGTACCGTCGTCGAATGAATCATGAGCTGTATGAGCTGTACAACGACATTGACGTGGTCAAGCGCATTCAAATAGACCGAATGCGCCGGCTTGGACACGTTGTACGAATGGACGAAAACGCTCCGGCTCGAAAAGTCTTCGGCAATAAACTCGATGGGCGGCGCAGGAGGGGGCGACCAAAACTCCGATGGATGGACCAGGTGACGGAACTGTTAAGTAAGTTTGGTATGACGAACTATCTACGGAGCGCAAAAGACCGAAGCGCTTGGAATGGTTTTCTAGGTGCGGCTACTGATAGATGAATTTCTGTTGTTGCTGCCAGTAAAGAAGAAGAAAAAGAACGGAAAGAAATACATTTTTGTAATTTTGTTTTTTAGAAAGGTATTTAAGAAATAGTATGCAATTTAAGTATTTATTTTTGAGTCTATTTTTCGTTTTTATAAAGTTTTGATACAGAAAACACGCACTCACTAATTGTGGAAGTAGGATTTATTGACAAAAACTCGTTTAGAAGGATGTTGAGCTCGTCTGTCCTTTTAATCAATCTATCGAAATGGTTGAATTCATTATATAGTCTTGTGCCATTGCAATTTGTTTTCCCTAGTGGATTTTGGATGTTATTTGTTGTCCTGTTTAAATCGTTGCAAAGACTACCATTAGGGGATTCCTCTATCCTACAGTCTGAACTGTTGTTAGTGTCTGCCGTTGTTGGGAAAATTGCAGGATACAGCCTTTTAAATAGTTCCTTCGCTAATTCCATCGCGTCCGCCTTTTTAGAATACTTTACACAGGATGAGCTTGTAGGATATTTAACGGAGTTGAGATATATAATTAGGGTAACCAATGTTTGTATTCTTTTTTCCTTAAATTTTGCTATATTTTTGTCTCGCAGCTCCCGAGCATATGCGCGGAGTCCATATTTTTGATCTGCTTCAGTATAAACGCATATTCTCCTTCAGCATCGATTAGAGTCGCTGAATCATTTGATAAGATAATTCTAAATTCCTTAAATTTGTTTTCTACCAAATTTTGAATGTGGGTTACAGTTCCGGCATGTTTTAATTGTTCCAATCCAAGATTTAAAAGCTCGTGATTTTGTTTTTCCTGATCATAACATCTCAGGGTAACATTTACGTATTTGAATTTGATATGTCGTTCCACTCATCAACTACAAGCGAAAAACGACCCTTCTTTTCTATTATTGACTGCACCTTTTTTTTATCCATATAAAAGTCATCTTCTAAGCACCATAGCGTTACGTCGCTTGACGGCATCACCAGTCCTTTATATGTCAAATATTCGGCTACCAGCCTGGAATTGTGAATGGCTTTTATTGACATCCCAACTTCAGCAACGATTTCTCCAACGATTTTGAGCAATGATTTCTCCAAGACCTGCAGTTTTTGTTCTAGTATATTTTCTCAATTTACTTACTTACTTAAGTGGCCAATTATAATTTACGAAACGTAGTTCATAAATATGAGGACTGAAGTAATAAAGAATTCCACACGCTTCGGTCTTCTGCGTGTGCTCCATTTAGTCCTACTAGATGATAACACATCGCCTACCACTTGGTCCTTCCAACGGAGTTTGAGTCTCCCTGCTCTGCGCCGCCCTTCAGGTTCGCCTTCAAACACCTTTCTCGCTGGAGCATTTACATCCATCCTGGCAACATGTCCCAGCCATCGAAGTTGTTGGATTCTGACCCTTTTAGCTACATCGATGTCGTGGTAAAGCTCATACAGCTCATGGTTTATCCGATGGCGAAACTGGCCTTCGACACAGATAGGTCCATATATTTTTCGGAGTACTTTTCTCTCGAATACTCCTAGGTTTTGTATGTCCGTTGTAGTAAGCACCCATGATTCGGCAGCATACAACAGAACATGTAAGATAAGCACCTGGTATAGCTGTTTCTTAGTATTCCGAGAGAAGGTGGTGTTACTAAAGTGCTGCCGAAGTCCGTAGAAACATCTATTGGCTAGCACTATTCTCCGTTAAGTTTCTTGGCTGCCATTATTTTTCTTGTTGACGGAAGATCCGAGGTAGGTAAATTCGTCGACTACCTCAAAACAATAATTGTCAACGTTCACGGTGCGTCCCCATCGAGAGGACCCTCTGCCCGTCGAAATCATTATTTTTGTTTTGTCCTCGTTGACCGCTAAACCCATTTTTGCTGACTCATTTTCTAGTGATGAGAAAACTGCAGTAACATCCCGCAGATTTCGGCCAATGATGGCTATATTATCGGCATAGGCTAGGGGCATGTGGCTCTTATGAAATATGGTGCCAGACATGTTGACACCAGCCTTTCTCATCACCTTCTCCATAACTATATTAAATAGTGTACAGGACAGGCTATCGCCCTGCCTGAGACCTCTTTCCGTATTGAATGGTTCAGACTGATCTTTACCAATCTTAATCGAGGATTTGGTGTTTTTTAAGGTACATCTGCAAAGTCGAATTAGCTTTGCAGGAATACCAAACTCATACATAGCCTCATAAAGCCTATTCCTTATCGGAGAGTCGAAGGCAGCTTTGTAGACGACAAAGAGGTGGTAGGTGTCAATCTGCTTTTCATGGGGTTTTTCCAGGATTTGTCGTAAGATGAATATTTGATCCGTCGTAGATTTGCCAGGTCTAAAGCCGCACTGATATGGGCCAATTAGTTTTTCTACAATTGGCTTTAGACGTTCACACAATATGCTTGAAAGGACCTTGTACGCAATTGGTAATAGGCTTATTCCACGGTAGTTCTTACATTCACTACGATCTCCTTTCTTGTATATGGGACATAAAAGACTGAGACTCCAATCCCCGGGCATGCTCTCCTCTTGCCAGATGTTCTCCATGAGCTGATGCATGCTCCTAATTAGCTCCTCCCCGCCAGCCTTAAACAATTCAGCAGGGAGACCATCGGCTCCAGCAGCTTTGTTGCTTTTAAGACGGGAGATGGCCATACGTATCTCGCTCTGGCTCAGAGGTCGACAGTTAATACCATCGTCATGGATTGGAGCGGGGTCTTCTGGAGTGGTGTCAGTATCCAGAAAATTTCCAAAGTGATCTCTCCATATCTTCAGAACGTTATCCGGGTCCGTCACTAGCTGACCATCGCTGTCCTTGCAGGAGGGCAACCCTGTTCCACTCATTCTCGCTTTAACTCTCTTGTAGAATTTCGGGCTTCCCCTCTACTTCGGAGCAACTCAGTGCACTCATCCTGCCTCTTCTTCAGCTCCTTTTTTCTTCTAAAAAGACGAGTTGCCTGTCGTCTCTTCTACCTGTGCCGTTCACGAACAGCTCGCGTTGCCGCCCTGTATGCAGCAACCGTCTCTTTCGTGGCATTGCGACATTCATCATCGTACCAGGCATCTTCTTGAGACGGCTTTGAGTACCCAAGTACGCTTCTCGCAGCCCGTTCTAAGGAGTCGGCTATATTTTGCCACTGCGAGGTTATATTGTCATTGGTTGGAGCATTCCGCAGCAGTTGAGTTAGGTGGTTGGAGTAGGCGTTTGCTACCTCTGTGGTCCGCAGTTTACCGATGTCCAGCTTTCGTTGTGCGTGGTTATGTACGTTTTTCGCCATGCTTAGCCTTGTGCGTACCTTAACTGCGGTAAGGAAGTGATCGGAGTCAATGTTCGCACCAGTATATTTTCTCAAAGGACTTGTAATTCTTTTGCTGTTGCGCTACTTTTTTCAATCTCGATTTTGTGTTTTTGCCGAAGAACATCTACAGCTCAAAATTTTAGGACACTGGGAGCATTTTGTAACAAAACAATTTAAAAAACCGAGTACCCGAAGAAAAAAAACTCGGTTAAACCGATTATTCGAAAATTACATTTATATAAAAAACCGGTTTACGGTTTTTCGGTTTCGGTTTTGAACACGCTAATCATAACCAAATCTTATCACCGCCTACAGGGCCACCTGTTGGTAATTTCCCACTTTTCGTTTATCCTAAACCTTCGCGTAGCTATTACGTAACCCATAGAAGGGAATTATCCAATTTAGTAAAGCCGTTTTTAAATTTTAAGCAACTGAACAAACAACGATGAATTTTTATAAATATAGATATTTCTTGGCACAGCAAAACCAGAAAAATATCTTCCCACACAAAATAAATTCAACAAATTCACCGGGACCGGTCATGGTATGACAGTTAGAACACAAGACTACCATGCGGAAGATCCCCCTTTCGATTCACGCCTCCTTTAATTTTTCTTTCATTTCTCTCGATGTTCGCAGTATATCGTCGAGTCATTTGAAATGTCTAGAAAAATGCTTCTCAAATAGTGATGGTCGCATTCGTCGATAAACAAGTAGGTTTTGAATCTAAAACAGAATATTTAACAACAACACTGCGACCTCAGCCGTTACATATACATTTTAAAATTTCTGATCTTTCTTATAGAAAATAACATCCATCAAATGTCATCGTGAATACAAAACTATATTCGAAAGTTTGTTAACATTTCAATTATTCCTATATAAACTGTAAATTACCTCACGCAACCCAAGTAAGCGCAAGCGTTGTGAAACATCCCCAGGGAATCGTATCCATCATTCACAAATCCCAAATCTCATACACTGTAATGCTGCCAAGTTTTTCCACAACTTCTATTAGAGAGCGAAAAAAATGCGTCCTCATAATTATGTCTGAGTGCGTGCG
The DNA here is from genome assembly GCA_964034835.1 of Muscina levida. Classification (NCBI taxonomy): domain Eukaryota; kingdom Metazoa; phylum Arthropoda; class Insecta; order Diptera; family Muscidae; genus Muscina; species Muscina levida. The sequence goes on from OZ035880.1 coordinate 110,526,807, forward strand.
TATGTAGTGAAAAATTAATAAAACAATAAATATCAAAATGTCAATTATCTCCATGTTAAAAATTCCATCATTACTTTTATATACATACATACATATGTATTGTGTTTGTTGTGTGCACTTTGATGATGAACGAATAATTTAATTGTATTATTTTTACATTAAAACTGACATAATGCGACATCCAGACGTGACAGCAACATAGCCTTGTTCGTCGTGCTACAGCCTCAAATCGACTAATAATTATGGCTGGTATGGTCTGGGCGGCGGGGGGTCAATTCACGTCTCGTTATTGTGCAAATGACCGGTTGCGATGGGTCTAACCATCACTTTACGGGTTATTATATTTATATACACCGTAAGCGAATGCGTCTCTGTGGATTCACCTTGACAGTGAAAACCAGATTAAAGTTGTTTGTTGTTGTTGCTGTTATGCAGCAGACACCACAAAAAAAACAAAACTTACCACATTTATACCGGTAACCGGTTAAATAGTTACCGTTTTTCCTTAACATGTGTTGGTCGTCGATTAACGTTTTTGTTTTGTTTGTGGTGCCAGTTAGTTGTTGCTGCTGCCACAAATGAAAACTGGTCAATGTCGCACGCAACATAAGGAAAAGATTTGTCTGGTGGCAACAAAAAAAAACGCGCACTGTGGGGAAATATAAAAAAATGGAACTTGGTTACTGTAAATACTTGTACATAGTTGTAAAAAAGGATGTTTATGTTGTGGGGATTTTAATGCTAAAATAGGAAGGGAAGAAGCTCTCAGCTCAGCAATTGGAAAATTCAGTCTAGACAATAATACCTCCGATAACGGATTCAGACTAGTTTGCTTGGCGTCAGCGACAAACATGGCAGTGAGTGGAACCAAATTCTCACATAAAGATATCCACAAGGCAACCTGGAAATCCTCTGATCAAAAGATAAGAAACCGGATTGATCACGTGGTAATCGACAAAAGACATGGCTCAAGCGTTATGGACGTGCATGTGACGTACGGTGCAAGTATTGACTCGAATCATCACCTAGTTGCAGCTAAGGTACGCTCTCGATTAAGTGGTGCTAAAAATGCTTGTAACTAAACTCAAAAAGAAGCTAAATAGCGCAAAGCTGCATTTCACCGAGAGCCAATGCCTACTCCAACCAACCCTCCCAATTACTTCAAACTAACCCCCCTAATTCTGATGTTACCGATACACAGTGGAAATTCTATTACCATCGCCGCAATGACCTTATTGGGTTAAGAAAAACCACGTTCAGATAAGTCCTGGTATGATTAAGAATGTCGCGTAAAATCTGAGAAAATGGATGCTGCTTACAAGACAAAACTGTAGCCAATGGTGATGCATGCTCTGACTGAACGATATAATGAAAAAAGGAGGGATATAAAACTCCTCTTTAGGCGGAAAAGGCGTCTGTGGAAGAAAAGAGAGAGGCAGGATAACGAAAAATACAGCGATAGAGATGAAGCCCTAAAGTTCTACCAAAAGGTAAAAGCAACGGTTTTGAAATAGGGATCACCACCTGTAAGGACGGAGATGGATACCTGGCGACGGATGCGCAGAGCGTGCGGCAAGTATAGAGGGAACACTTTCAATTACTACTCGTTCCCAAAGGCAGTATAAGTGACGAAATCACACCAATCATCGACGAGGGAGTAGATTATTCACCGCCGAGCCAAAACGAGATCACGAGATGGCGGAAATTGCACGGCTTCAAAATAATAAAGCTGCGGGAGCCGATGGACTGTCGGCAGAGCTTTTTAAGGCCGGCGGCGATAAGCAATATATGTGATCCAGCTTCTAAACATGATTTGGCTAAATGAATGTACGCCCGATGATTGGAATCTGGGTGTTCTATGTCTTCTGCTAAAGGAAGGCGATTCAAGTGTGTGCTCCAACTATCGCTAGATCAGCCTTTTACCCATAGCATAGATGGTCCTGCCCAGTGTGTTAAGTGAAAGAGTAAAGCCAATCCTAGCAAACCTGAGTGGAACTTATCGGGACCGGCCGTGGAATAGTGGTTGGAATACGTAAATACCATGCGAGAGATACGTGGTTCGATTACCGGATCCAGACATCAACATTATTCCTTCATTGCCGGCTCTCTCGATGTTGTCGACAGAAACTTCGCACTATAGTGTTGAGTCAATTGACATGTCTCGTAAAAGCTTCTCAAATAGTGACGTTCGCATTTGTCGACAAATAAGTTGTTGTGAATCTAAAATAGAAAGCCTGGTTATTTACAACATCGCGAGAAGCATCCTATAAGTAAATAGATTTGACATTATCAGTGTGGCTCTAGACCTGATAAATCCACGACCGACTACGATAAATCCTGGAGAAGACCCAAATGCAACTACCATATGTTTATCGTCTACAAAGCTGCATTCGACAGTTCGATACGACAGTAACTATAAACATCTATGGCTGAGTGTGATAACCCCTCGAATCCGACAGAGTCAGTTTCTACCAATCGAGGCTTTAGACAAGGCGATAGGCTGCCATGCAATCTCTTTAACATTATAATGGAGATGATCATGCGGAAGGCTGCAGTAAACAGGAATAGTACCATCTTCAACAAGAGTCACATGTTGCCCGGGTATGCCGAGATATAGTTATCATTAACCGAGGACTACGAGATGTTACAGCGGCTTTTTCATGCTTTGGGAAGAAGTCAACAGGAGTGGCTCTGATGATTAGTAAGGACAAAAACTAAGTTAATTGTTACAGCAAACAAAGTGTCTACTAGTTAGGGACGCTGCGTAAACGTTGACCAGTTAAACTTTAAGTGTTGTCTATCTTGGCTCCGACGTACACAAAAATAATCATGTCAGATTGAGAATCAAGATACAGGTAATGATCGCAAATCCCTGCTGCTACGCGCTAAACAAGATATTAATTGGCAAAACCCTCTCTCGACGAAGAATGATTTAACTCCACCAGACACTAATTCTGCCTGTCTTGCTCTACAGCGCAGAAACCTGGGTAGTGACAAAACCGTATCAATCTATTCTGCTGGTCTTCGAGAGAAAAATACTTCGCAAAATACTTGAACTCATCTTCGTTAAATTCGGGTGCCGTCGTCGTATAAACAGTAAGTTGTATAATGACATCGACGTAGTCAAGCGCGTTCAAATATACCTAATGTGTTGGCTTGGACACGTTGTATAATTTGATGAAAATGTTCCAGCTCAAAAATTCTTCGGCAATAAACTCGATGGACGGAGAATGAGGGGGCGACCAAAACTACGATGGGTGGACCAGGAGAAAGAGCTATTATCTTAACTTAGTAAGACAAACTATTTGCGGAGCGCCAAAGATCGAAGCTTTTTTACGTTTGGCTATAGACGGATGCATTTCTGTAACTGCTGCCATATAAGGAAGAACAGAAATGTGGTAATATTCTCAAAAGTTTCGATGCACGATAGTCAATGAATCTTTGTTTTTGCGTACACAGAACTTAAATTGTGCTTCAGCACTGAATTATCATTAGGTGTCCTTGCATTTTGCAGTTACCGATTATCTTCTAGTACTGTATACATGTTAATAATAATTAAATTTTTGTAGTTGTTTTCAGACCCATTATACCCACACCCTACGACTCATAAAAGTTACACTTTGAAGGAGTCACTTTAAACTCTAGGTTTCATTGAACCATATTCAATTTATGACTTTTTAAGTCGTTTCCATATCCGTCTGTCTTTTTGTCCGGCTAGTACGCACGTTAATTTTCGATAGATGTTACCAATTGTTTTGAAACATGGTTTGATTTTTGACCACGGGATTACATATGGGCTACATGGCCACGACTCTTTTGGTACCTCCCAATAAATGTATCACTCCGCCCACTAAAGTAATAATATCAATACACCAAAGACCTTCGTGCCCAAATTCTGTATTTAGTTAAACTATAAAAGGATAACATTTTGGTGAAAAACACTAGAAGTCTAGCCACGCCCCTTGGTATAACTTCCTAAAATTTTTAAATTTGCAAATTTTACGTTTTTACTGAAAATGAGGGCACATGTAAGTCGGTTTACCCGACTGAAACTTTCTTAATTGTTTTTTTTAGCACTGCTGTTGTTTGATACTAAATATTTGTTTCACACTGGTATTGCCATGTCCGCTACAAAGTTTCACGACCTTTGTCGCTGTCTCTAATTTTAAAGTATCTTTTTCCAAATATTGATTGTTTGGGAACAACAAACGGCACCCACTTGTTCATCGACGTATGCGAAGGTCAGTGTTTGAGAAGCTTTTACTAGACATGCCGATTGATTCGACACTTATACTGCAAAGTTGCTGTCGACAGCAACAAGGTAGCCGGCAATGAAAGAAAAATGTAGATAACTGGCAGCCTGGAGTCGAACCTAGGATCTCCCGCATGGATTTTACGGAGTATTTTTCTCTCGAATACCACAGGACATAATACGCTTACATTTCAATCGTCGCCCATGCACTGTTTATGCCAAACCGTGTGCAGGAGCTGGTGCATGCTCGTTATCAGCTCCTCGCCACCGGACTTGAAGAGCTCTGCGGGCATACCGTCGGCACCGGCTGATTTGTTGTTTTTCAGCCGCGATATTGCTCTTCTTACCTCGGCTTGACTTGGTGGTGGGCAATCTAAGCCGTCGTCGACAATTGGCGTGATAACTTCACGTGCGCTGCCTTCTGGAACCAGCAGTTGCTGGAAGTGTTCTCTCCATATGTGCAGCACACTCTGCGTATCCGTGACCAGATTTCCATCACTGTCCTTACAGGTGGGGAGGCCATTACCGTATCCATTTACTCTTACTTTCGGGCCTCACCTCTATCCCTGTACCGCTCTATATCCTCGTTCTCTCGTTCCTTCATCTGACGTTTTTTTTCACCTAAATAGCTGTCTCGCCCGTTTTGCTTTCTCCTTATGCCGTTCCCTAATAGCACGGGTTACATTTGGCTGTAGCGTTGCCCTATAAGCAGCATTCTGTTCCTCAGACGCTATGCGACATTCTTCATCGTACCAGGATTCGTCTGAGCGTCGCTTTTCATATCTAGCACGGTTGTTGCGGCGGTTGCCATGGAATGCGCAATATGCTGCCACTGTGTATCGGGAACGTCAGAAGTAGAGGCGTTGTGTCGTAAAAGTTGGGAGAGCTGGTTGGAGTAGGCACTAGCTATCTCTGGGGTTTGCAGCTTCGCGATGTCCAGCTTTCTTTGTGTTTGGTTACGTGCGTTTTTCGCTCTGCTTAATCTTGTGCGAACCTTGGCTGCAACCAGGTAATGATCCGAGCCAATATTAGCACCACGGATCACACGCACGTCCATGACACTAGATGCATGCCTGCCATCAATTACCACATGATCAATTTGATTTTTTGGTCTTTAGATCTGGGGATAGCCAAGTTGCCTTGTAGATATCTTTGTGCTGAAATCTGGTTCCACTCACTACCATGTTCCTTCCCGCTGCGAAGCTAACCGTTGTCTGACGTGTCGGTATGCGGGCTGAATTTACCCATCGATGGACCAAGAACATCTTTCCTTCCTATTTTTGCATTAAAGTCTCCCAGAACAATTTTAATGTCGTGGCCAGGGCAGCGGTCGTAAGTTTCCTCTAGGCGCTCGTAAAATGCATCTTTAATCTCATCGTCTTCATTTTCCGTCGGGGCGTGTACACAAATCAGCGTGATGTAAAAATATTTCGCCCGGATGCGAATGGTGGCTATTCGGTCACTTACAGGGTTAAACCGCGAGACCAGGTGTCGAAGTCTCTTGCCGACTATGAAACCGCATCCAAATTCGTGTCTTTCTGCATGGCGGCTGTAAAAGATGTCACAGTTCTTCCGTCGTGTGCATCCCTGTCCCGTCCATCTCATTTCCTGTATGGCGGTGATGTCAGCCTTGTATTTGTCGAGGACAAATCATGGTCCTTATATCGTTTGCGGGGGTCGTCAACATTTGGGGGGGTTCTTGTTATATTTATTCTCCGTGTTTTCATAATAAATTTTGTTTAAGGAGAGTGGCTTATTAGGCCACCGCTCCCGATCCTAGTTTCTTGGGGCTGCCAAAGCCACTAGGAGAGCCTGTGTTGAGCTTCAGTAACTTCTGTTACCTACTTCCTAAGACGCATCGGTGGCAGCATGCCGATTAGGTTACTCAACGTTTCGCCTTCTAACTCTAGCTAACTTCTAAGCGGTTGCTTTAAAGTCATTGCCCAGGGAATACTTGGTCTAAGACCGGAAGTAGTTAGCTGCTTGGACAGTGCCGCAAAGGAATCAATTCTGGTCACTCCCAAGTGAGTGACAATCAGTAACTTTCAGCCTCTGGGCAAAGTCCCATTCCCCAAAAATAATAATAGATATAACAAATAACATATGACATATGAAATCTGCTAATCCTTTCGTTAACGTATAATACCAACTTCCAAACTATTCACCACATATGCCATTGGAACCCATTGTCACATTGTTGCCATTGAAAAATAAATCCTCCGCACATTGACCATGTTAACATTGGTAAGCTTCCATTAAACATGCTGTGGTTAAGTTTTAAGTTTATTTTTCTACTATAGAATTATTAAGCACTGAACATTTTTGTGAACCAGTTAAAACGCTTAAAGTTTTAACGTCGCACAGTCTTATTACCTACCTACCTACCACCAGTCCCCTCCACACTCACAAGTACAATGTGAACAGTACCTGGCTGATTGGGTGTGTGTGCGCGGGTACATTGTGGAAACGCCCGTTTCTGGAAGTGGGATGTCCAGCTATGGAATGTGATTGTGTGGAAAATGGTGCATGTCGCTATGTCGTCTTACAACTGCTTAAAGCCAATTATTTACTTGTTTCATAATATTTTCATCATAGCCAGCTAACGAACGTTAACACTCACGCAGCAATATGGATGCCACCACATGGACCACATTCACCATCACTACATGCAGCAGTCAACTCGTACATAGCAGTCAGTCAGTTGTTGTAGTAGGATCCTCATCATAACTTAGCGATGATGATAGAGTTGTCAATGTCGTTTGGCCGTTGTAGCGAGTGCAGTGAACTTGGTAGTAAATGCCAGTCACTGTATTTCGATTAAATCGATTGGTGATGCCGCTGGTGATGTTATGAGTTTCAGACGGATGGATCGATGGACGGATGGATGAATTGTATATGGAATGTCTATTGACTTGGTATCGGCATTTATTCAATTAGACTCTAATTTAATGGTAGACCATGTTTTTAAGCAATCAGACAAGGCTTCCTGTGTACAACCAGTAGTGTCTCTAATGCGATTACATGTGAGTTGTGTGTGGGGGTAGTAACTTTATGATTTTCACAAAACAAAAAAAAAACGATTACATCTTTATATGAACTAAATATTGCACTATCATCAATTAAGGCAATTGAACTTTGAGGTTTAATCGCTAAATCTTGCAAAGTCATAAGTTTAGTTTATGTCAATTTGTCACTAAATGCTATTACACAATATTTGAGCAAGGGAAAGAAAAAAAAAACCTAATTAATGTTAGCGTCATGCAAACTCACACATGTGCACAAGAAAATACAGTTAGTAATTAGGAACTGATTGAATTGACATTAAGTACAAGGTATTGTTATAGGCTATGGTCGACGGACAATGAAGTTCTAAATGATGTCTAATTGTGTAAGATACACACGAATTTCCCAAAATGGTTTTGTTAGTTGTTATATTTGGATTGTTTTCGATTAACAATGACACTAGTTTAGTGCCGAATTGTATTATCAATGGCACTTTAATTTTCTTACACTTTTAGTGGTCACAGAAAATAACGACATTTTTCAGCTCATTGATTTGGGACTCAATTCTGAGAACTGCACGCTAAAGTAGCCCCAATAAGAATAAGTTCTGTATCATTCGTTTTCTCAAGTTACATGCCATAATAATTTAATATCGATTTGAAGTTAGTAAGTATCGTATAGGGGAATTTGTCACATTTTACGCTTTTTTGTTTGACATTACTCGAAAACCACTAGTCCGATTTAGCTGAAACAAATTTAAAAAAATTAAGAATTACAAGTCCTTTAATTTGTTCATATAACGTTTCTCTACTTAAGCAATAGTTTCACTTTTCCATTCATCAAATGATTTTGAACTGGGTTTATTTTGTAGCAGTTACAATTAAACTGTTGTTCTCGTTGGCATATGATTTACGTTGAATATTACTTATGATAATCATACGAAACCATATAACAAAAGAGCCTAAAACGTGACAAATTCTCCCAAACAATACTTACTAACTTCAAATCGGTATTAAACTATTATGGCATGTAACTTGACAAAACGAATGATGCAGAATTTCTTCTTTTTGTGGCTACTTTCACGTGCAGTTCTCAGAATTGAGTCCCAAAATCATGTGTAGTACTGTGTTATAGTCAAGAGCTCAAGTCATGAGTACTAACCTGCACCTACCAGAAAAATAGTATCATTTCCCAGGTATTGCGTCTTCAAATTCTTAGACAATAAAACGATACTTAAAATATGGAATACGTTCAGTCCATCTTAAAAATTTGTAAATGAAAATTTTTTTCTTCTAATATTTCAAAAAACAGTATTTCTGGGAAAATGCCACAAACGTTGTTCTTCTTTTTAGTTGGCATCAGTAACAGAAATTCATCCATCTGTAGCCGTACGTAGAAAACAAATTCAAGCGCTTGGGTCTTATGCGCTCCGTACATAGTTCGTCACACCAAGTATAGATAACAGCTGTTTCACCTAATCCATTCAACGAAGTTTTGCTCACCCCCTCCAGCGCCGCCCATCGAGTTAATTACCGAAGACTTTTCGAGCTAGAACATTTTTATCCATTCATACAATGTGTTCAATCTAGCGCCTTTGGTCTTTACACAGCTCATGGTTAAATCGATGACGGTACTCGCCGTTGACGATGATGGATCTAAATATTTTGCAAAGTATTTTTCTGTCAAAGACTCCAAGAATAGATTGATCTGCATGCGTCATTAGCAGGGTTTCTAAGCAAGACAGATATTCTGTGTATCACCTTGATGGTCTGACCAGATGGTGGGCTCAATCCCACTAGAACGTATTGCATTGCCGCTGCTGAGGTCCTCATCCTTGTCCTCGCTTTGGATTAATTAGAGATTTATTTTAACACATGCATCGCCAACAGAACTCTTGCCTTGACTGCAGATACAAACGGCATCAGGAATTTGTATCCCGTCTCAACAATAGTTCTCTACTTATCTACCGACAGAAAGAGTGCTAATACACAATTCTGAAATCTTCCAGCTAGGAACAAAGTACGCCATCCGTCTTGCTTCTTTTATCCGTATTTCAACATATTTCGATATTTCGACAGGTAGGATCAGGGACTGGCCGTGGCATAGTGGTCAGAACATGCGACTACCATGAGGGAACTCCGTGGTTCGATTCCCGACTTCAGCCATCTACATTTTTCTTTCATTGCCGGCCCCCTTGATGTTGCCGACAGCAACTTCGCAGTATGTATAGTGGCGAGTCTATCGGCATGTCTAGTAAAAGCTTCTCAAATAGTGACGTTCGCATTCGTCGATAAACAAGTAGGTGCCGTTTGTTGTCAATCTAAAAATAGAAAGCGTGCGTGTGAATTAATCACAACAACGCGAGAAGCTATTCACACCTCATTCATGGGGTGTAAAGGGAAATTAAGTTTTTTTTGTAGATGATTATCTCTATTTGGCTTCGCCGTAGACTCGACGCTATACTGCGAAGTTGCTGTCAACAACATCGAGAGAGCCGGCAATGAAAGAATAATGTAGACGACTGCAGGCGGAAATCGAACCCTGGATCCTGGGAAAGGAAATCATCTACTAATTCAAAAATATAGTTGTCAACGAGTAGGTGTCCATTTTCGTTTAGAAAAATAACTAGGTTTTGTCCTCATTTATCACCAGACCCACTACTGCCGACTGCTTCTCAATGCTTGAAAAGGCCGCAGTAACATCCCGCAGTCCTTGGCCTATGATATTTATATCAATGGCATATGCGAGCAGCATGTGACTTTAATTAATGATGGTACCAGTCGTGTTTACTGCAGCTTTCCACATGATCATCTCCATTATAATGTCAATGAGATTGCATGACAGTCTATCGCCTTCTCTGAAGCCTCGTTTAGTAGAAAATTACTCTATTCACTGAATACATCGTGTCGGTAAGGTGAATAAAATCATTTACCACTTCAAAGTTATAGTTGTCAATGTTCAGGCATCATCCCAAACGAGCAGACTCTTTGTTCTTTCAAACAAATAACTTAGTTTTGAACTCAATTAATACAAGACCCACTTCTGTCGACAACTTCTCAATGTTTAAAAAGGCAGCAGTGACATCGCGCCGTCCTCTTCTAATGATATCTATATCATTTATTATGATATTAAAGAGATCACATGATCACTTTACTTTACTTTTGCTGGTACTTCTTTGCAATCCCAGGACATAGCTGAAGCATGTACGTTATCAGCTCATCGCCACCGGCTTTAAAAAGCTCTGCCGTCCATCTGCTCCCGCAGTTTTATTGTTTTTATACCCTTCACCACGCGCTGGAACGAAGTGAAGGATATATTATTTTTGTTCTTCCATTTATAACACTCATAAGGAGGAGTGGTAGGTATGACAATATATATATATACAGAAATGATCAGCGTCGAATTCTGAGTCGATTTAAAGATGTCTGTCTGTCGAAACACAAGCTTACACCCACAAAGCGGAGGTTAAGGTCTAAGATGAGCCCGATTGGTCAAAAACTACTTCCCCCATACAAACTTGCCCTTTTTGGAGTCTGTCTCCATGATCACATCTGTAATTAAGTTGCTATCGATCTGAAATTTGGTATGCAAGATTTCGTCCTCCTACTAGAGGCTGATATTAAGAATGAGAAAGATCGGTCAAAAACTTCTCCCACCTCTCATACAAATAGGTCTGTCCCTTCGATTACAGTCGCAGTTTAAAATATATCGACCTGAAACTTTGTATGCAAGCTTCTGTCCTTTAATTGGAGGTTGAGTTCTAGTATGAACAAGTTTGGTCTAAACCTACTCCCACCTCTCATAAATATTTCACCTTTTTGGGGGTTGTATTTCCGTAATAGTTTTTACGGACAGTTTTAAGCTAAAGTTAAAGTTAAAACAAACAAAATGTTGCTGTTTAATAATCAAATTTCGCACTAAAATAATATTAGTCCGGTTGGTTCGATTTATAATTCAAGAGCGTTTTTTTATTATTAAATATGGCTTAAAATTAAAACAATAAAATTTCCCTAGCTGGGCAAACGAATACAAAGGTAAAGTAGAAAAACAATTGACAGGACTTTAAGGAACTATTTGACATTCAACTAAATTATTTATTTCAAAGGAGAGTCGATAGAAATGTATGGGAAAATGTATTTCAATTAATATTGTTAATAAATTTACAAACAAAAATCACAAAAGCCATGCCAAATAGCTGAACAGAGGTCTCTCCCTGCAATAACAGCCGTATGTCTCTCACAGCTGCGATTATGGCCTTAATTTTAAAACTATTGAGCAGAAATTTGGTATACAGGCTTCTATCCCCTAAGCAGATGTTAAGTTCTAAGAAGAACATTATCGGACAAAAGTTACACCACAATTTCATACAAAGTCCCCCTTTCTGGCGGATGTCCGTCTATCTGTCTCATTAAGCGCGGTAGTTTTTGACCTATAGAGCTTAAATTTGGTATTCAAGCTTCCATCTTCTAAGCGGAGTTTAAGTTCTAAGATGAGCATACAAACTTTACTCCCTTCATTTTTCCGGATCAAAGTTTAGTAAAATATAGTTATAGTGCCAATACCATTTTTATAAATTGTGAAGGGAAACAAAGCTTCGGCATAGCCGAAGACATTTACCTTACTAGTTAAATCTTGCAATTACCGTACTGATCTCGTTTTGGCTCGATGGTAGACAATCTACTTCGTAATCGATGATTGGAGTGTTTACCGGGACGAGCATAGTACGTAAGTTCCATCCTTTTTTGCAACATACTCTGTTAGTCCCTGACAAGGTTTCCATCTTTGACCTTACAGGTGGGGATCCTTGCTCCAAAATCATTACTTTTGACCTTTTGGTAGAACTTTCGGGCTTCAGCTCTAGCCCTAAACATTTCGATGTCCTGGCATTCTCCTTTCTTCCACAGAAGCTTTTTCCACCTGAAGATGCGTTTCATCTCCTTACTCTTCTCATTATATCGTTCCATCATAGCACGCGTTACCATGGTTTTTCTAGGCGTGGCTATTCATAAGACAATACGGTCGTTAGAGGCTTACTGTGGGATGATGGTTAAAACACGCGACTATAATGCGGGAGATCCATGTTTCGATTCCTGTCGTCACTCATCTGCATTTTCTTTCATCGGAGGCCCCCTCGTTGTTGACGACAACTTTTTCGCAGCACAGTTTCGAGTCAACTGACACGTCTATAAACGAGAATGTGCTGTTTGTTGTGAGTCTAAACATGTAAAGGGGAAATAAGTTAAATTTAAATTAAGTACGGTTATTGCGGCACTGGTCATAGAACTTCCAATATGCTGCCACTGTGTGACGCAAATATCAGAATTTAGGACATGTGTTTTCAGTAACTAAGAGTGTTTGTTGGAGTAGGTCTCGGCTAGCTCGGTGGTTTGCATTTTGTGATGCCGATTCAATATTATTTTTAAATTTTTATGCAGAGATCTGGTTCCACTTACTACCATGTTTCTTGCCGACGCGTAGCTAACCAGTCATAATCCGTTATCGGAGGTGTTGTTGTGTAGACTGAAGTAGCATCTTTCCTTCCTATATTAGCATTAAAATCTCCCAGAACAATTTTAATGTCTAATACCCTGCCGGAAGCGGTCATTTATTTCCTCTAAGAGCTCATGGGTGTGTGTCTTCAGTCGGGGTGTGTACAAAAATCAGCGTGATGTAAAAATATTTCGTCTTGACGCTGATAGTGGCAATTTGGTCAATTACAGGGTTTAACCGCCAGAACAAATGTTGAAGTCTCTTGCCCACAATGAATCTACTTTCAAATTCGAGTCTGTAAAAGATGTCACCGTTCTTATGTCGTGTGCATTCGTGGCCCGTCCATTGCATTTCCTGTATGGCAGTTATAATAATTTCTTTGTGTTATAATAATAGTTTAGGGAGAGTGGCTTATTGGGCAAACGCGCCCGTTCCTAGTTCCCGAGAGCCTTTGTGTTGATCTTCAGTAACTTATGTTACCTAGTCCCTAAGAGGCATCGGAGGTAGCAAGCCATTTAGGTTGCTTAACACATTTCTCACATTTGTTTCCGGATGTTCAGTGACTTGGCCCGGGGAACACGTGATCTATGGGACGTTGTGAGCTGCTTGGGGACTATTTTCTTTCAACCATTTGTGTAATTATAATTTTTTCATCAAATTTTTTTCTGTTCTACAACAGAATTTTCTTCTTTCTTGCTGTGATTGGCGATGTCGTTTCGAAAGAATATATACTTACAATCAATTGTTCACTTTTTTGACCATTTTAAAAGTAAAATTGACCCACACGGTAACTCTTTATTTGGCTACGAATCTATCATCTGAACACTAGTTATCTTCTGTTAAAGAGTATTAACACCGAGTATAAAAAAATCTACACAGCATAAAAAAATCTAAAGCGTATTTCAACTACAGCCACAAAAAAAATGAGTTAAATCGATTGACCACATGTTAACTACTTGGCCGTTAACGAAAAACCGTTGGCTTATTTCATGCGCTTATATCTCGTGTCGTTGTTGTTGCTGTTGTTGTGGCATTGCATGAAAACCTCGATTTGGCCTGTTTGTAATGAAATAACAGAATTTTGCCTTTTAAGTGTTGTCCGCTCGTTGTTGTCGTGTGTGTGTGTAACGACTTTTTAGAAAGAGAGATTTTGTTTTTGCTGCATTAGCAATATTTAACTTGAAATGCATTTCGTATTCATGCCACTTTTTTTCACGTTGGGATTTAAAATGCACGAACAACCAAAAAAAAAAACTAAGCCAAAAAAAAGAACCTCCTCATAATGGCGGCAGGCGGTATTCTGTATAGTACAGTTGGGTTACGAGTTATTATCGAAGATATTCCAGTTGTGGAGCACAGTTTGCATATGAATAGTGATTCAACTTTAGGAGCAGCAAATAAATAATGGGTATTGTAAGTTCTGGTAATAGTTGGTAACATTGTCAATTGTGCTGGTGTAGTAAAAAGCATATCGTGAAGTACCTCCAAGTGGTGACGCCTGGAAAGGTGGCTTTGACCCCCGTCAGAGCATGGCTAACTGTGAGGGGCGAAACCTAAAACCCAGGCACTCCGGCTCAGAGTGAGCTGTACCCTGGCCAGCGTCTGTCCCAGAAAAGGCGGCTGTAATAAAATCGTGGTGCGTTGGGCTTGCAACCCGTCACCGACATTTGAACGAGTTTGGATGTGGATTTGTGGTTGGCAAGAGACTGCGATGCCTAGTCTCAAGGTTGAACCCCGTGTGTGAACGTATAGCCAACATAAGAGTCAAAACAAAGTTTTCCCACATAACACTTATATGTTCCCATGCTTCGACAGAAGAGAAAAGCGATGAGGACAATGAAGAGTTCTACGAGAGCCTAGAAAATGTATATGACCGTAGCCCGAGCCAATATATCAAAATTGTACTAGGAGATTTTTTATGCCAAAATTGGCAGGGAGACCGCATTTGAGCCTACCATCGGAATATTCAGTATGCACACCGAAACGTCGAAAAATGACATCAGACTGATTGATTTCTTTGCGGCAAAAAATATGGTAGTTAGCAGCACTAGATTTGACCATAAAAATATTTATAAGGTAACATGGTTATCTCCAGATCAATTGACGAGGAATCAGATAGATCACGTGGTAGTCGATGGGAGGCACGCATCGATGACTACCTTACAGCAGTTAAGATACGCACAAGGCTAAGCATGGCGAAAAACTTGCGTAACTAGGCACAACGAAAGGTGGACATCGGTAAACTGCGGACCACAGATGTAGCGGAGGCCTACTCCAACCACCTAACTCAACTGCTCCTGATAATATTACCTCGCAGTGGCAATAAATAGCCGACTCCTTAGAACGGACTGCGAGAAGCGTACTTGGGTACTTAAAGCCGTCTCAAGAAGTTGCCTGGAACGACGATGAATGTCGTAATGCCACGAGAGAGACGGATGCTGAATACAGGGCGAAACTGATGCCAATGGCAATGCGAGCTATTCGTGAACGACACAGGGAGTAGAGAGTGGCAACTCGTATTTAATGACGGACTAGGAAGATGCTAATGAAGTGACAGGATGAGTGCACAGAGTTGCTCCGAAGTAGAGGGGAAGCCCGACAATTCTACCAGAGAGTTAAGGCGAGTATGCATGAAACAGGGCTGCCGTCCTGCAAGGATAGCGATGGCCAGCTATTGATGGACCCGGATAAAGTTCTGAAGATATGGAGAGAACATTACAGAAATCTACTGGATACGGACAGTACTGCAGAAGACCCCGCTCTAAACCATGACGATGGTATTAACTGTCCACCTGCGAGACAGATCGAGATAAGTGTGGCAATATACCGCCTTAAAAATAACGGAGCGGCTGGTGCTGATGGTCTTCCTGCTGAATTGTTAAAGGCTGGCAGGGAGGAGCTGATTATGAGGATGCATCAGCTCATGGAGAACATATGGCTAGAGGAGACCATACGCAGGGATTGAAGTCTCGGTCTTTTATGTCCCATATACACGAAAGGTGATCGTATTGAACTACCGTGGAAAAAGCCAATTACCAATTGCGTACAAGGTCCTTTCGACCATATTGTAAGAACGTCTAAAGCCAATTGTAGAAAAACTAATTGGATCTTATCAGTGCGACCAGGTAGACCTGTTAAATCTACGACGGTTTAAATATTCGCTTTACAACAAACACTAGAAAAAAACTCATGAAAACCAGATCGACACTGACCACCTCTTTGCCGACTACAAAGCTGCCTTCGACTCTCCGATAAGAAATAGGCCCTATTTGAGTATGCTATTCCTGCAAAGCTGATTCGACTTTGCAGATGTATCTTGGAAAAAAACCAAATTGACATCATTGGCCGAAATCTGAGGGATGTTACTGCAGTTTTCTCATCACTAGAAATGGGTTTAGCGATCAACGAGGACATGACAAAAATAATGATTTCGAGGAACAAAGAGTCCTTTCGATGGGGACGCACCGTGAACGTTGAAAACTATTGTTTTGAGGTATTAGATAAGTTTACCTTCCTCGGATCTTCCGTCAACAAGAAAAAAAATTTCAGCCAAGTAATAAAACGGAGAATAGTGCTCGCCAAAAGATGTTTTTACTTATTTGGGCAGTAACACTACCTTATCTCGGGATACTAAGAAACAGCTATACCAGGTGTTAATTTTACCCATTCTGATGTATGCTGCAGAATCGTGGGTTCTTTTGAGACATACAAAACCTGGGAATATTCGAAAGAAAAGTACTCTGAAAAATATATGGACCTATTGTGTCGACGGCGATTTTCGCCATCTGATGAACCATGAGCTGTATGAGCTTTATCAAGACATCGATGTAGCTAAAACAGTTAGAATCGAACGACTACGATGGCTTGGAACATGTTTCCAGGATGGATGTAAATGCTCCAGCGGGGTGTTTGAAGGCGAACCTGAAGAACGACGCACAGCAGGGAGACCCAAACTTTATTGGAAGGACCAAGTGGTAGGCGACGTGCTACCATCTGGTAGGACTAACTGGAGAACGCACGCAGAAGACCG
Source organism: Muscina levida (assembly GCA_964034835.1). Taxonomy (NCBI): domain Eukaryota; kingdom Metazoa; phylum Arthropoda; class Insecta; order Diptera; family Muscidae; genus Muscina; species Muscina levida. Next base: position 110,543,582 of record OZ035880.1, read on the forward strand.
AATCTTGTGGAATTTTTTAATACTTCAGGCCTCTAATTTATGAACCACTTTCGTTGGTTCTAATGGACCACTTTAGGTAGTAAGTAAGTATTTTCCGATACGATCCTGACCTATCTGACTTTTATATAAGGTGTACAAATAAGTTTCCGCGGTTTTTTTTATAAAAAATTAGGAATTTATTGTGAAGGAACAGTACATTACGTTTTATTCAAAGTATTTTTCATCATTTGCCACTACTTTTTGGTGTCTTCATATGATGTGAAGCGCTGCTCAGGCAGACCATGTGCCATCGACCGGAACAGGTGATAATCAGAAGGTGCTAAGTCTGGTGAATAGGGCGGGTATGGCAAAACTTCCCAGTAGAGTGTTTCCAAGTATGTTTTTACCGGCGCCGCAACATGTGAATACCTAATACGTTCGGAGAAATAATATAAAGTTAGCGATCATTTTTAATCGGCCTGATCGATGATTTCGAAGATGACGCCTATGAAAAAAATGAAGACAACATAGATATGAGTCCTGGATGATAGTCGCGTGTGCTAACCATCATGCCATATCCAGCCCATTCATATTATAGTACCATTTAAGGTCTACTTCGCATACATGTTACACTTAATGTTTCCTGCGGCGTTTTGGTCTTCCTATCTCTACTTTTTCCTGTCAATTAGTTTAGCTTTTACAATATTCAAGACTTTTTCCCGCTACTTTGCTATTGACTATTTCTGATGGTGATTTCATTTATTGACACATATATTTTTGTGGATCCATTAACCCAAAACTTACACCAAACCACAAACACACACATATATATACACACAGATACAAAAAGGAAGCACAGCCACATCTAAACACAGACAAGTTTAAAAACTTTGCACAAACAACTCTAAAAAAATACTATTGGCTTCCAGTGTTTAGTTACACACATCTATTAGTTTGTGTATGTGTGTGTGTGTGTTTGTGAACTGGTACAAAGTTTTTGGTACTTTTGGCTCTTTCAATGTACATCATTTTGTTTTAAGTTTAGTGGGTCACGGTGGGGATTCAAGACCAGTTTTTACTGCATATACGTAACTTTGTTTTATTTTTCCTGCAGTTGTCGCAATTGTGGTTAGCAGTAGACATACTCACACACACACACGTGCTCCTGCTCGAATGTGGTAAATGCTGCATGTTAAATTGCACAATCTGACCGTACTACAATGTTGCATGGAAATATCTGTGGTGGTGATTAGCCTAAACGACGCACACGTTGGCGCCCGTTAATGAACCCATATGCAAGTAAATATGTTTGGCGGACTCAGCACCATCAATTGCATTTAAACTTGTTTGCATGGCGCCGCCACACAACTATTGGCCTCCGCATGTGAGTGAAGCAGCAGATATTTGGGGATCGATGATTTTTTGACTGGTCATATTCGAAAAAAAAAAAAAAAAAATACTGCACAAATTTGTTAGTCTCATTGTGCTGCAGTTGGTGTAAATATTTACAGTTTATATGTGTGTGTGTGAGTTGAGAATGCGTTATCAATGAGTGCAAAATATGTAGACATATTTGGAAATGTGGTAAAGGGTCAACAAAATATAGAAATACTGTTATCTTGCTAAATCAAGTCCAATAGCATAAATGTTTAGGGAACCAAACCAAAATTGTCTGACCAATATGAATTGAAGTTGGACTATGTTGCACTGCAATAAATTGGTATTTTTGTGCATTTGCGTAACAACCGATGAATCTTTTATACACCAACACACATTAGAGTGCAAGGAACCATCTAACAGTAATTCGTTTAATGCACAAAAATAAAAAAAAATAAAATAATGGAAAGTGATATTATTTTACACATTCTTAATAAACTGGAAGTGATATGTAATTTTAATTCATTAGTATTATTACTAATAACTGAGGTCTCAGTGGATATGAGAGAAGCCGAAATGTGGTACTGAAAACACATAGAAAATAGAAAACAGGAGCACATAAACATTATAAGGACCATGGATTAAAGACAGGTAAGGCATATGCCCTCGACGACATGCAGGAGGGACGGGACAGGGAAGAATACGACCGATGAACTGTGACATATTTTACAGCTGCCTTGCAGAAAGACAGTAACTTTGGATTCATATTTGGTAGGAGTTTAACACTGAAAGTGGCCAAACAGCATCATGGTAAAATATTTATAGAACACTCTGATTTGCTTCCCACTCGGGGAGTGCTATCTTGCCGCGATGAGGGCGCTCAGTAGATGCAAGGATTCCAAGAGCAATGCCGGCGGTAGTTTGACCACCGGAAGGGCCACCCAAGCCGGTAAGGTCAAGGAGGAGTATTTAAGCTAAGAGCAGTCCAAAACACTATTTAATCGATTTAAGGTTCCTCTGAGAAATCAAGGTATGAAACCCAATCTTCAATAAATCCTGGTTCCTATCTCCTGGTCCCGGAAAACACTTTGTTACTCAAATGCTGACAAATTTAAGAACATTCCCCCCTCGATGATGACCTTCGGCTTTAGACAACGGATTGTGATTGGAATATGGAATGTTAGAACCCTCTCTGAAACTTTATTTTACTTTAGCTGGTACTTCTTTGCAATCCCAGTGGAAAAATATTATAAGCGCCTCGATCTTCTGCGCTTCGTCTCCAGTTAGTCACACCGAATTCTGTAAGGTTCTCAGTAACCTGGTCTTTCCAACGGAGTTTTGGTCGCCCTCTTCTGCGCCGTCCATCGAGTTCATTGTCGAAGACTTTTCGAGCTGGAGCATTTTCGTCCATTCGTACAACATGACCTAGCCAACGCAACCGTTGCACCTTAATGCTTCTGACCACGTCAATGTCAGGGTACAGCTCGTACAGCTCATGATTCATACGACGCCGATACTCTCCGTTAACGATGATGGGCCCATATATTTTATGGAGGATTTTTCTCTCGAATACCGCCAGAACCGATTCATCCGCTTGTGTCATAACCCAGGATTCTGAGCCATACATTAACCCATTAATGACGACTGTGGCCATATGGTAACGTCGACAGCGTTAGATATTGCACACAATAAAGTAAACGTAAGAATAAATGTCAAGAATTTTCTTTTTTGATTTCATCAAAGCATGCTTCGATCTTTCATTCTTGATTTACCGCTATGCGGTCAGACGTCAGTAGCGAGTTTGGGGGATCATGTAAAATAGGTGTTTTTCACATGTACGCAAAACAGCAATATAGAAGGATACAAAAAGTCACTCCATATTAAGAATATTTTTTGGTTGTTTGAAAACTGATATATTAAAGACTTGTATGTTTTGTTATTTTAGAAGAATATAAAATATCATAAAAACGTTATTTTGTACTTTGTTCTTTTTATTTACCTGTTTTAAAGATGTTACCATATGGTCTCAGTCGTCATAACACTAGTAAAAATGGTTATTTTTCTGAAATTTTTCGACTTACTTTTTTTATGTAAAATTAGTTTTTTAACTAATTTATATGTAGTACTGACATAATCTTTAAAAAATTCCCATTATTTCGCTCTCGTCATTAAAGGGTTAAGACAGGTAGAACCAGTATCTGGTATAGCTGGAGTTTTGTTCGTCGAGAGAGAGAGCTCTGTCATTGAATCGCTTGCTTAATCCGTAGTAACATTTATTTGCAAGCAGGATTCCTCTCCGGATTTCTTGGCTGACATTATTTGTTTTGTTGATAGCGGACCCTAGGTAGACAAAATTATCTACCACCTCGAAATTACAGTTGTCAACGTTCACGCAGTTTCCCAAACGAGTAGATTCTTTGTTCGTTGAAACTTATAACTTTGTTTTGTTCTCGTTCACCGTTAGACCCATTTTCGCTGATTCCTTCTGTATACCTGAGAAGGCTGCAGTCACATCCCGCACTTTTCGACCGATGATGTCGACGTCATCAGCGTACGCGAGTAGCATGTGGCTTTTGTTGAATACAGTGCCGCTCGTGTTTACTGCAGCTTTTCTCATAATCATCTCCATCACTATGTTGAAGAGATCACATGATAGGCCGTCGTCTTGTTTTAGGCCTCGTCTGGTACAGAATGGCTCCATAAGGTCCATGCCAATCTTCACTGAAGACTTCGTGTCAGTCAGCGCCATTCCTCAAAGACGTATCAGCTTCGCTGGAATACCAAACTCAGACATGGCTTCGAGTAATTGCTGCCGTATCGGGCTATCGAAGGCAGCTTTATAGTCGACAAAAAGATGGTACGTATCGATCTGTTTCTTTTGGGTATTTTCCAGGATTTGCTGAAGTGTGAATGTCTGGTCAGTTGTTGATTTTCCAGGTCTAAAGCCACACTGATTAGGCCCGATTGGGTTGGATAACACTGGCTTTAGGCTTTCACACATAGCACACTCGACAGGACCGTACATGCGATGGGTAAAAGGCTGATCCCGCGGTAGTTGGAGCACACACTTGGATCACCTTTTTTCAGCACAGGACATAATACGCTTACATTCCAATCGTCGGTCATGCACTCTTTAAGCCAAACCTTGCGCAGGAGCTGGTGCATGCTCGTTATCAGCTCCTCGCCACCGGACTTGAAGAGCTCAGGGGGCAGACCGTCTTCACTGGCTGCTTTGTTGTTTTTCAGCCGCGATATTGCTCTTCTTACCTCGGCTTGACTCTCTGAAACATCCAGACTTTTTCAATTGGGCAATTCCTACAACATTGACATATTAGGCATAAGCAAAGCAAGATGGGTACTTAGTGGCAAGCAATACATTTCATCGGGTCACTGTTTTATATTCTCCGGAAACTATACCAATAAAATTAATGGTGCAGGCATAGTTATGCCAATGAAAGCTGAAAGGGCACTACTGGAATAAAAAACACTAACTGAAAGAATCATTATGACAAGATTCAACACAAAGTACCATAAAATGGCGGTAATACAGTGCTACGCACCAACAGAACCAGACGTCGACGGTGCCAAATACTATTTGTAATTCCAACTTGATGCAGTAATTAGTAGGGTCCCAGGAGGCGATATTAAAATCATCAGTGTCGAATTTTATGCAAAAACAGAATGCGATAATAACAATTTACAATCCATCACGGTCCCGGATCTGAAAGAAACATTAATGGTGACACACTGGTTGATTTCTGTTCACGCCATTGATTATTTATAGGCGGCACGAAATTTTCCCACAAAAATATTCATAAATATACGTTCCAGATGGTCGCACCGACTACCTGCTGAACTTCTGAAGTAATATGCCGAACCCATCGTGGACGCTTAAATACCATAATCCACCATATTTGGGAAACGAAAATCATACCATACGATAGGAAAAAAGAAACTGTTATAACAACACATAAAAAGGGTCAGTGCAAATATTGGCGAAGTATAACAGTACTCAATGCAGTGAACAAAGTCCTAGCGCTCCTAATACTAAATCTCATAACACCCTACATTGAGACAATTTTACGAAAGGGTTTTGGACCAGCGCTTCTGCCATACAACAACGTTGCGCATACTTATCGAGCAATCGCTGGAATTCAATAGCTCGATGTACTTAATATTCGTCGACCTCGAACGTGCTTTCGATGCCATTTCCAGAGACGCTCATGGGCGTCACTGTATTACACTGTACTGCCATTCCAGCAAATTGATTAAATAAAGGGAATAAAACTTAAATAAAGGGAATCCAACCAACTCTCTTAATTACTTTTAACAAACCACCCTAATTCTGATGTTCCCGACATACTGAAAAAAAAAATGTTTTTCCCTTTACACTCCATGAATGGGCTGGCTACTCGCGTTGTTGGGTTTTCAAACACTTTCTATTTTTAGATTCACATCTAACGGCACCTACTTGTTTATCGACGAATGCAAACATCACTGTTTAAGACATGCCGATTTACACGGCACTATGCTGTGAAGTTGCTGCCAACAAAATCGATGGTGCCGACAATGGAAGACAAATGTAGATGACTGGAAGCGGGAATCGAAAGCGGGATCTCTCGTCGGCCCCACCCGACATACCATATTCCAAATTCAATGACCATTGCCGCACCGAACGTACTGGGTTATGAAAAGCCACGCTCAGACAAGCCCTGGTACTATAAGGAATGTCGCAAAATGTCTGTGGAAATGGAAGCTGCATACAAGGAAAAACTACAGCCAATGACAACGCGTGCAGTAACAGAGCGTTATAATGAGAAGAGGAGGTAGATGAAACGCCTCTTCGGGCGGTTAAAACGTCTGTGAAAAAAAGAGAGCCATGATATCAAAAACTACAGGGATATGGGTGAAACTCGAAAGTTCTACCAAAAGATTACAAACAATGTTTTTCGAACAGGTATTCCCACCTGTAAGGACAAAGATGGCAATCTGGTCACGGAACGGAAAGGGTGTGCTGCAAATATGGTGGGAACACTTTCGTATTCTTTTCGTTCCCAAAATCACGCCAATCATCGTCATCGGAGTAATTTCCTATCACCGAGCCAAAACAAGATCAGTACGGCAATTGTACGGCTTCAAAGCAATACAGCTGTGGAACCGATGCTCTGTCGGCAGCGATGAGCAGACAACGTACTTGCACCAGCGCGCAAAAACACGTTTAGGCTTAGGGAATACATGCCCGATGATTGGAATCTGAGTGTTCTATGTCCTGTGCTTAAGAAAGGCGATCAAAATGTGTGTACCAAGTTTCGCGGGTCGACTTTTTATCCAGCGCATGCAAGGTCCAGTATAGTGTGTTATGTAAAAGACTAAAAGTCATCCTAGCGAACCTGAGTGGACCTTATCAATGCTGCTTTGGACGTAGTAAATCCACCACCGATCAGATATTCACGCTACGATAAATCCTGGACAAAACCCAAGAAATGAAGATCGCCACCTACCATCTGTTTATCGATAACAAAGCTGCATTCGACAGTTCGATACGAAACAAACTATTATATGCTATGGCTGGTTTTGGTATCCCTGCGAAGCTGATACGACTTTGCGAGATGACGCTGCTTGACACAAAGCCTTAAGTGAAAATCGGCAAAAATCTGCCAGAGCCAATTTCTACCAAGCGAGGCCTTAGACAAGGCGAACTCTATAACATTCTAACGGAGATGATCATGGGAAAGGCTGCTGTACACACGACTGGTTGCATCTTTCTTAAAAGTCTCATGCTGCTCGCATATGCCGATCATATAGTTATCATTGACCGTGTAAGGCTTGATGTTACTGCGGCTTTTTTCGAGCATTGAAAAGCAGTCGGCGGAAGTGGATCTGGTGATAAATGAGGACAAAACCAAGTTATTTGTTTCAACGAACAAAGATTCAACTCGTTTGGGACGCTGCTTGAACGTTGACAACTATAACTTTTAAGTGGTAGATGATTTTGTCTACCTTGGCTCCGCAATAAAAAAACAATAATATCAGTCTGGAAATCAAAAGACGAGTAGTGATCGCAAACCGCTGCTACTACGCGCTAAGCAAGCGATTTAATGATAAAGCGCTGATCTTACCTGTTTTGCTCTACAGCGTAGAAACCGGGGTAATTCGAGAGAAAAATACTTCGCAAAATATTTGGACCCATCATCGTTAGCGGCGAGTATCGTCGTCGTATGAACAACGTGCTGTATGAACTGTACAACAATATAGACGTAGTCAAGCGCGTTGAAATCGACCGAATGGACTGGCTTGGACACTTTGTACGTTGTAAATGGATTTTGTCAATAAAATCGATGGGCGGCTTGGAGGGGGCGACCAAAACTTCGTTGGATGGGCCAGTTGAAAAATCTGATATAAAGACTTGGTGCCACAGGCCGTGGCATAGTGGCTAGAACACGCGACTACCATGCGGGAGATCACAGGTTCAACTCCTGGCTCCAGTCATCTTAAAAAAAGAAATAAATGTTTCTTTCATTTCCGGCCCCCTAGATGTTGCAGACAGCAACGTCGCAGTATAAGTGTCGAGATAATCGGCATATCTAGTAAAAGCATTCTCAAACAGTGACGTTCGCATTCGTCGATAAACAAGTAGGTGCCGTTTGTTGTGAATCTAAAATAGAAAGCGTGTTAATTCACAACACGGCGAGAAGCTATCCCACACCTCATTCATGGGGAGTAAAAGTAAATCAAGTTTTTTAAGTTATGCTAGGAGTGTTTATATGAGTACCCAGAAAAATTTAATTTTCCTTTACACCCCATGAATGAGTTGTAATGGAGAATTTTCTATTTTTAGATTCACCTTCACTTTTACTATACATACCTACATATCGCAGCCGGCTGTACCTAGAAGTAAAACATTAAAATAGATTTCTGTCGCTTTCGTGCGCATTAATTTTTTTTCTTGGTGGTTCGGCGATCGTTTGCCATAGGGTCATTCAAGTAAGTATCCAGGTAATAGGGAGTTGTGGTGTAGGTACTTCAAATATGGCCAATCGACACCTCCAAAACTGCAGGGATGTTTTCGTGCGTACCAGCCGGACAGACAGGCGCACATGGCTCAAACGACTTAGAAATACATGAATCGAATTTGGTTCAAAGAATCCTGGGTTTTAAGTGACTCCTTCTATGTGTTACAATTTTGGGACGTATGAAATGATATAAACCTCATATAATGAGGAATAACACATAATTTTACTTTAAAATCTCTTAATTTCAATAACTCGAGATCTAAGCCGGTTCTGTACTGGTTCAAACATCCTCCCCTAAAAAAAATCCCTTAGTTTTAAAAACACATCAAAAAATTACTACACCACCACGGAATTCCCTATATAGCTTAAGAAGCATATAGACATGCTAATAATTTCAAACACTTTCCGCTGTCTCTGTGTGCTCCCATTCACTCTAATTTCTAATCTCAAATGGAGATGTCTTCATCTTTATAATAGTAAAACATTTTTTTTTAATAAAGTGTGAATTGTATCCGTACACATGTCTTGCATAATAATGTTGCGATTAAAATCACAATGTGTTCAGTTCATGATTCAGTAACACTTCTTTGCAATCTTTTCATATATGCTGCTGTTGCTTCTTCAACTTTGTCTTTAGTTAAGCTGACATTAAGGCTGTGACGCGACCGACCGACTGCTGTTGGTAACTTCATTCATAATTCTTGTTCAAAAACAGTTTGACTGCTGAGAAGTTGCTGGTTGGCCTCCTATTGTTGTTTGCCACTCCGGAGGAGCAGCAAACAATAGAACAACTTCATTTGTATACTAAGCGTTATGTATGAAAGGGAAGTGCTAAAGCAATGAAGTAACAGTAGTTGCGCGAGAACAAATGCGAAGAGAAACAGAGGAAGCACACAAGTGAAAATTAAGTACTTCCGCTGTAATGTCAGTACAAGAGTTAGAGCGAGTGTAAATTATGTGTAGCCTAGTGAAGAAGTACTACGGAGCATACATATGTTAAACATGTAGGGAAATGTATATAAATTTGATGTTTGGAGTTAATATAGGTAGCAGTGTTATACTGCAGTGGTGCTAAGGCAAAGCAGATTGGAATTATTAAATTTGAATTTCAATGTTAAATACTCAAAAATAATTAAGCAGAACCTTTAAGTCCGAATGTTTTCAAAATCAGAAATTGCTAATATACATTTATGAAAACAAATATGTCTTATACTCAATTTGTATTACTTACTTAAGTGGCCCATTACATCTTACGAACGTGGTTCATAAATTTGGGGTCTGAAGTATTAAAGAATTCCACACGCTTCGGCATTCTGTGTGCGTTCTCCAGTTAGTTCTACTAGATGGTGGCACGTCGCCTACCACTTGGTCCTTCCAACGAAGTCCTTCAGGTGCGCCCTCAAACATCTTTCTCGCTGGAGCATTTACATCCATCCTGGCAACATATCCCAGCCATCGAAATCGTTGGATTCTGAATCTTTTAGCTACGTCGATGACGTGGTAAAGCTCATTCAGCCCATGGTTCATCCGATGGCGAAATACGCCGTCGACACAGATAGGTCAATATTTTTTTCGAAGTACCTGTCTCTCGTATACTCCAAGGTTAAGTATGTCCGTTGTCGTAAGCACCCACGATTTGGCTGCACACAACAGTAAAATTAACACCTAGAATAACAGTTTCATAGTATCCCGAGATAAGTTGGTGCTATTAAAGTGCTGCCAAAGTCCGTAAAAACATCTGTTGGCGAGCACTATTCTCCGCTTGATTTCATGGCTGACATTATTTTTCTTGTTGACGGAATATCCGAGGTAGGTAATCTCATCTACTACCTCAAAACAATAATTATCAACGTTGACGCACCGTCTAGAGGACGCTTTGTTCGTCTAAATCATTATTTTTGTTTTGTCCTCATTGACTATTAAGCCCATTTTTACTAACTCTTTTTTCAGTGTTGAGAAAACTGCAGTAACATCCCGCAGATTTTAGTCAATGATGTCTATATTAGCGGCATAGGTTAGTGTCATGTGGCTCTTGTGGAATATGGTGCCAGACTTGTAGACACCAATCTTTTTCAACACCTTCTCCGTAGCAACATATACTAAATAGTGTACAAGACAGGCTATCGTCCTGCCTGAGACCTCTTTGTGTGTTGAATAGTTCAGAGTTATCCTTACCAATCTTAACCAAGGATTTAATGTTTTCCAAGGTACATCTGCAAAGTCGAATTAACTTTGCAGGAATACCAAACTTAGACATGGTCTCAAATAATGGCCATTCCTTATCAGAGAGTCGAGGGCAGCTTTGTAGTCGACAAAGAGGTGGCAGGTATCGATCTGCTTTCCATTAATGAATTTTTTTCCAGGATTTGTCATTAAATTAATATTTAATCCGTCGTAGATTTACCAGGGTTGAAGCCGTACTGATAAGGTCCAAGTAATTATTCTACAATTGGCTTTAGACGTTTACACAATATGCTAGAAAGGACCTTGTTTTTTGTAGTAAATTTGTAGTAAAGTAAATATTTGACCCGTTGTAGTTTAAGCAGGTCTAAAGTCGCCTTGATAAGGTCCACTTAGTTTTTCTACAATTTAGACGTCCACACAACATGTTAGAAAGAACCTGGTAATAGACTTTTTCCACAGTAGTTCTTACACTGACTACGATCTCCTTATTTGTATATATAACTCCATTCCCCTGACATGCTCTCGTCCAGCCAAATGTTCTCCATAAGTTGACGGATGCTCCTAATCAGCTCCCCTCTTCCTGCCTTAAACAATACAGCCGGGAGACCATCGGCTCCAGCTCTTACTCTGGCTCGGAGGTGGACAGTTAATACCATTCCTATGGTTTGGAGCAGGGTCTTCTGGAGTGGTGTCCGTATCCAGTAAATTTCTGAAATGTGCTCTGCATAACTTCAAAACATTATCCGGGTCCGTCACAAGTTGGCCATCGCTGTCCTTGCAAGAGGGCAACCCTGTTTCACACATTCTCGCCTTAACTCAATGTTAGAAGTTTGGGGCTTCCCTTTGTACTTCGTAACAACTCTGTGCACTCTTCCAGTCTTTTTTTCTCCTTGTTTTTCCGTCTAAAGAGACGAGTTGCCTCTCACATATTCTCCCTGTGCCGTTTACGAACAGCTAGCGCTGCCATTGACTGCAGTTTTGCCCTGTATACAGCATCTGTCTCTCTCGTGGCATTGCGACATTCATCATCGTACCAGGCATCTTCTTGAGACGGCTTTGAGTACCCAAGTACGGTTCTCGCAGTCCGTTCTATAGCTATATATTGCCACTGCGAGGTAATATTATCAGGTGTTGGAGCATTCCGTAGCAGTTGAGTTAGTTGGCTGGAGTAGGAGTCCGCTACATCTGTGTTCCGTAGTTTACCAATGTTCAGCTTTCGTGCCTGGTTACGTACATTTTTCGCCATGCTTATCCTTGTGCGTACCTTAACTGCGGGAAGTAGGGATCGAAGTCAATGTTCGCACCCCTGATCACTCGTACGTGCAGAACACTCGATGCGTGCCTTCCATCGACTACTAGTGATCTATCTGATTCCTCGTCAATTGATGTGGAGCTAACCATGTTGCCTTTTAAATATTTATATGGTCAAATCTAGTGTTGCTAACTACCGAATTTCTTGCCGCAGAGAAATCAAACAGTCTGATGCCATAGTTCGACGTTTCGGCGTGCAGACTGAATTTTCCGATAGTAGGCTCAAATGTGGTCTCCCTGCCTATTTTGGCATTAAAATCGCCTAGTACAAGTTTAATGTCATGGCTTGGGCTACGTTCACATACATATTCTAGGCTCTCGTAGAACTCGTCTTAGTCCTTATCGCTTTTCTGTTCTGTCGGGCAGTACAACACATGATTTTTCAAATCGATATTAAATTATTATGGCATATAACTCGACGAAACGAATAATGTAGAACTTCTACTTTATGGGGCTACTTTCACGTGCAGTTTTCAGAATTGAGTCTCAAATCAATGATCTGAAAAATTTTGTACTGTGTTATAAATATTTCTATGTTCAAATCTACTGCTGCTAACTGCCATATTTCTTGCCGCATAGAAATCAATCAGTCTGATGCCATTGTTCGACCTATTGGTGTTCAGACTGAATTTTCCGATGGTAGACCTATTATCCCTGCCTATTTTAGCATACAAATCGCCTAGTACAATTTTGATGTCATGGCTGGGGCTACGTCATATATATTTTCTAAGCTCTCGTAGAACTCGTCTTTGTCCTCATCGCTTTTCTCTTCTGTCGGAGCATGGGCACATATAAGTGTTAGGTGGAAAAACTTGTCTATACGTCCACACATCAGTATGAACCTTGAGACTAGGTGTCACAATCTCTTGCCAACCACAAATCCACATCCAAACTCGTGCTTGTGCGTATGGCCACTATAGTAGATGTCGAACGTCTTAATGCGCGAGCACCCGTATTCCGTCCATTGGATTTCCTGTAAAGCGGTTATGTCAGCCTTGTACTCTTCGAGGACTTCCGGCAGTTGGCTGGAGGCACCTAGTCTATACAGTGTTCTATCATTCCAGGTGCATACCCTTGAAGCACTGTCCTTAATTCGTTTGCGGTGGTCGTTAACATTTTGGGGTGTCCTTTTTATTCTTTACTCACTTTTTTTCATTGCAATAGTTCTAAAGTTTGTAGCGGGTTGCAAGTCCAGCGCACCACGTCGCAGTTTTCTCCTCCTGGCAGCATTTCATTACAGCCGCCCATTCTGCGTCAGACGCTGACCTGGGTACCGCTCACTCTAAGCCGACGCGCCGGTTTTTTAAGGTTTTTATTTCACAGTACAACACATGATTTTGGGACTCAATTCTGAGAACGGCCTAAAACGTGACAAATTGCCCTATACGACATTTACTAACTTCTAATCGATAATAAATTATTATGGCATGTAACTTGTCAAAACAAATGATGCAGAACTTATTCTTTTTGGGGCTACTTTTACGTGCAGTACTCAGAATCGAGTCCCAAAATCATGTGTTTTACTGTGTTCTAGAATTAGCAATCTTAGCAATAGCACCATATTTTACTTTTATTCATCTATAATGATCTTCAACCATTTCTTCTATCCGTGGTCTAAGAGTGTTACCTGTATATACGTATTTATTCGTATATGCTAATATTTGTTTTATGCGCTGATTGTTGTTGGCCAACACCGTTTGACTTCTGACTCCGCAGGCTTCTTATACAAGTTTCCATTAGATATAAATACGCAAACGATAAAAACTAAAGAATGAATGAATGAATGCATGGATGGTTTGTAAGATGTATGACCAGTGTTTTTTTTATGACTTTATTATTGTTTTTTGGTAGCCATATCCGTTTTTGACTATAGTTCGTGTAACGTGTCTGCTTTTTGGTGATTAATGCTTACTCTCAGGCATAACGAAAGTTTGTCATTGATATTAGATATCACTTCTAGTGCATACTATAATATCTATTTAACTAATTTGTAAAAGTTTAAGTGTTTACTTTTCACCATTCCCTAAATGAGGGAGAATATTGCCCGCTCGCAGAGCTATAATTGTATCTAATGTATTTTATTACTAATCCACTACAACACTACAAAGTTTCATGCCATAATTGGGTAATTGTGTTGTGTGTCTATTTTTGTCTTGTTCAAATAAGTCTTAATTCAGGAAATGCCCCAAGATGTGGGTGCCTGTCCGAATAACGACGACGACGACGTCAAACATAAACGTGACCATATTGTTTACTACTTCGCTCTGGTAATCTGATTAAATTAATTAAATAATCTTTGTAAATATTTGGAATAGAAAGCTAAATAAAGCACAAACTAGAATTTAAGGTCATTGCCATAAAGTAGGGTATAAGTGCTACCGTTTACAGTGAAATATTTATTATATTTAAACGTTTGAACATTGGTATATTTAAATTTTTGCATATTTGAATATTTTTAAATTTTGAATATTTCAAAGTTTTTAAATTATCATATAATACAGTACAGCACATGATTTTAGGACTCAATTCTGTAAATTGCACGTGAAAGTAGCCCCAAATAGAAGAAGTTCTGCATCATTCGTTTTGTCAAGTTACATGCCATAATAATTCAATATCGATTTAATTTCAAGTGCAGTTCTCAAAATTGAGTCCCAAATCAATGAGCTGTAAAATATTGTACTGTTTAATATTTGAATATTCTACAATTTTCCATATTTACATATTTTATTTGTTAGAATATGTTCTTGTGTATATGTCATTTTAAAATTCTACTAACATCTTATTTTATATTACTTTCGTTGTTTTGTGACTTCTGTGTATTATTTCCTATCGTGTCAATAGTTTTTATTTATACAATTTATTTCACATTATACTAGTTATCGTTCTTGACCGACTGTAACCATTTCTATTCAATTCTTTTTTATATTTTTCTTCTATTTTTGTTTACACCTTAAATACTGTAAAGAATGCTATGTGGTATTATTTTTACCGTATGTCTTCTGAATGTGTTAAGAAGATTTCATATACTGTTAATTAAATGAAGGTATAATGCATCAAATTTACACATCCGCACAAGTGGGTCTAGGTCGCCTATGCCGCCCATCTAATATAAAAGAGACGACAGCAACAACTGGTAGCCACGACACGACGCCAGCGCTGCTGACACCACTTGATTCTGTGGGTTAGTCACACATTCTTGAGAACAATATGTGTTCATTTGCTGTGGACTAAAGGGTATATTGTTAAGGATGTTGAAATAAATAAATGTACCACAAATCCGTAGGACGACAAAAATTATTGTGATCTAGAATCGATCATAAGTGTTTGATTTAAAGTTATAATTCTTTAATAATAAAAATATCTAAATTATATTATACTGTGCGACAAATGGTAGGGGTAGCGGAAAAAGTTATATCGGGCAAAAAAAATTTATACGTGTCCTGGCGTTTCGCTGGGTCACATTTTGGAATCGAGATATATCGATTTGAAGTTAGTAAGTATCATATAGGAGGGGATGAAGTGCAGAATATGGGACAGGAGCCCAAACTTCAAAAAATTTACCATTCTCATCGTTTTGTTCCCCAAAGATAACAATTTGGGCACATATGGGGTCATCA
Source organism: Muscina levida (assembly GCA_964034835.1). NCBI lineage: Eukaryota > Metazoa > Arthropoda > Insecta > Diptera > Muscidae > Muscina > Muscina levida. The sequence goes on from OZ035880.1 coordinate 110,559,063, forward strand.
TAAAACCCATAACCCAGCGAAACGCAGGTACACGTATACATTTTTTTCATCGATATAACATTTCTAGGTAATCAGTACCCGCGATGATTTCCACACGTATATATTACTGACTATGAATGAACCAAAATAACTTACTATGAACAATGACTGCTATGACAGGTTTCGGACTCTGGTCGTTTTAAGAATCGGTCGATCAGAGGTGATCGGGAACTTTATACTATACTCCCACAACTGTAGAGGTCAGATAGGTAAGTATCGTTTCGGTACTCAGGAACGTGGTAATTCGGGTACTTTCGATAATTGAGGTTTGTACCAGGAACTCGATAGGGTGCCGTTGATTCGGGCTCGTCGGTTCTTATGAATAATATCAGCAATAAGTTGTCAGCTTGGTGATTTCGGTTTTGTCGGGTTTTCAGGTTTATATCAGCAAGTGCTGGTTGATGACGTGGGTTTGTCGGTGGTTTAGGTTTATATCTGGAATACGTGGCCATCTTGGTGATTGGGGTTTTGTCAGGTATCCAGGTTAATTTCAGCAATTCGGGAATATATCGATGCTTCGGTTTTCATCAGTAAATCAGTTTGGTATCCGCAAAACTTAAAAACTTAATTCCCCTTTGCACCCCATGAATGAGGTATGGGATAGCTTCTCGCGTTGTTGTGAATTAACACGCTTTCTACTTTTAGATTCACAACTAACGGCACCTACTTGTTTATCGACGAATGCGAACGTCACTGTTTGAGAAGCTCTTACTAGACACGACGATTAATACTGCGAAGTTGCTGTCAACAACATTCGAGGGGAGCCGACAATGAAAGGAAATTTTATTTATTTTTCTTTTTTAAGATGACTGGAGCCAGGTTTGAACGATCCCCCGCATGGTAGTCGCGTGTTCTAACCACTATGCCACGGCCGGTCCCGGTATCCGCAAAACAGGATCCTGTTATTAACTCGCGCTCTTTACAAATCGACTTTTGTATCTCGTGATTGTATCGATGATTCGGCTTTCGTCGGATATCGGTTTTGTATCCGCAACTCAGCGAAACGACTTTTGCAACTTGGGTTGTATTGATTCCGAATTCGAGACCGAACTAATAATCGTACCCGACGGAGTGTTTGTATCAAAATGCTACGGTGCTAATTTCTAATACAATGCTACAGAAACGTAGAATATCTTCGTCTACCAGACCGAACAGAACAAAGTCCGATTAAACAAACCGAAGTCCGATTCAACAGACCGAAGTCCCATTCAACAGACCGAAGTCTGATTAAACAGACCGAAATTCAATATAACAGACCAAAGTCGGATTTAACCGATCGAAATTCGATTCAACCGACCTTAGTCGAGTCAAACCAATGGAATTTGGGTCAAACCAACAAAAGTAGATTTAACAGACCGCATTTCGATTAAACTAAACTTGAGACTTAATTTCCCTTTACACCCCAGGAATGATGTAAGGGATAGCTTCTAGCGTTGTTATGAATTAACACGCTTTCTATTTTTAGAATCCCAACTAACGCCACCTACTTGTTTATTGACGAATGCGAACGCTTATACTGCAAAGTTGTGACGACCACATCGAGGGGCCCGGCAACGGAAGAAAAAATATTTATTTTTATTTTGTAGATAACTGGAGCCAGGAGTTAAACCTGTGATCTCCCGCACGGTAGTCACCTGCTCTAACCATCATGCGGCTGTGGCATGATCCCCCGATTAAACAAAAGAATATTTCTTTCGATAAATTATTGCCCTGAAAAGGGCAGGTGAGACCGGGTACAGAGCAACTTAGCTATAAACTTCGCTTCGGTAACAAAATGCTCGTTCATTTAAGAAAGTGGAGCTCTCGATGTAATGAGAATTATATCGCGTCACACTGCATCGTTTAACACTTTCCCTTGTGATTTCGTTTCTTGAATGTGTTTGGTTGGATGTTGGTCGTCGCGCTTATTCGTCGTTTGTGCGATTGCCGAATGTGTCGTTGGTTGCAGTCACGTGCATTGCCTAACGCTTCGTTTGTTCGATGGCATTGTTGATTGCCCTTGAAGTAATTGGTTGGGTTGGTTAGTGATATTCAAGTATATTATTGGTGGTTAGAGGTTAAAACGTCATAATTGTGTAGTTAGCGCTAGAACTGTATATTAGGGTGAGTCTTAAAAAATGTTTTTGGAATTTTTCATGGGCCAAGTTAAAATTTTATTAAGACGTACAAAAAAACTCTATGTGAATTTTTTTAATTTTTTTCTTAAAGGTTTAGGGGTCGCTACCGGGGTTCGAAATTCAAATTTTTACCGTCATCCTGAGGGATAAGCAGAATAACTCGAGTAAACCTTAACCGATCCTTATGAAAATTTTTCAGTATTAATATTTTCTATAACGAAGTTGTGGAATTGTAAATGGGCAGAATTGCCCCACCCCTTCTGGTACCTCCCATACAAAATTATCTATTTTTTGATAAATATTATTTCTCCCATAACTTTCAAACGGGCAGCTGGATGTCATTTAAACTTGGTCAGTTTAATAACCGTGTAATAACAGATAAACCCTCGGAAAATCAAAACCTTTGTCACACCCCTTCTGGTACCTCCCATACAAATGACCGAATTAACCCCCATATTTTTACCTACATATCTTTTTAGTAAAAATACTGAATTCAATAAAATTTTGTGTGAGATGAACACATGCCAAAATTTGACTCGTGAGTGACTATGGACTATATAGGCCAATCCCTTCTGGTACCTCCCATACAAAATTACCTATTTTTAACCAAATTATTTTTACCAATAATTTCCAAACGGACAGCTGGATGGCATTTAAACTTGGCCAGTTTTATAACCTTGTAATAACAGATAAACCCCCAGAATATCGAGACCTTTGCCACACCCCTTCTGGTACCTCCCATACAAATGACCGAATTAACCCCCATATTTTTACCTACATATCTTTTTAGTAAAAACACTGAATTCAATAAAATTTTGTGTGAGATGAACACATGCCAAAATTTGACTCGTGAGCGACTATGGTCTATATAGGCCAATCCCTTCTGGTACCTCCCATACAAAATTACCTATTTTTAACCAAATTATATTTTACCAATAATTTCCAAACGGACAGCTGGATGGCATTTAAACTTGGCCAGTTTTATAACCTTGTAATAACAGATAAACCCCCAGAATATCGAGACCTTTGCCACACCCCTTCTGGTACCTCCCATACAAATGACCGAATTAACCCCCATATTTTTACCTACATATCTTTTTAGTAAAAACACTGAATTCAATAAAATTTTGTGTGAGATGAACACATGCCAAAATTTGACTCGTGAGCGACTATGGTTTATATAGGCCAACCCCTTCTGGTACCTCCCATACAAAATTACCTATTTTTAACCAAATTCTTTTTTACCAATAATTTCCAAACGGACAGCGGGATGGCATTTAAACTTGGTCAGTTTAATTACCTTGTAATAACAAATAAACCCCCAGAAAATCGAAACCTTTGTCACACCCCTTCGGGTACCTCCCATACAAATGACCGAATTCACCCTCATAGTTTTACATATTTATGCTAATTATTTGACAGAAAATTTTGATTTTTTTCATAGGTTAACTTAAAAGTTTTAAACGTAGAAGTCATATAATATGATTTATTCATTGTATTTCGGGAATTTCAACCGGTCCTATAATATTACTTTTTAAGAGGTTTAAAAATGCCTGGACAAAAATTGATCATTCCAATTTTAAACCTGGCATATCGGATGATCTCATATTAAGACAAGTAAAGAATTCTGCGAATGCTATTTGTTTTGCCGAAAATCAGCTCAAAGAGTTTCAGCCACGAGAGGACTACAAAGAGCTACTTAAGCTGACAATAATATTCTGCGGGATGTTCCAAAAACACAAATATTCTTCAGAGCACCAGCAGGTCTTCACCGTGCTAGATGGAAGGCTAAGGTAATATATTCTTTAAAAATATATTTATTCAGAGAGCAGTTCAAGTTAAACAAAAGCGAATTTTGTGGAATACAGGATGTTTGCAGTTTTATAATTAATATTTACCTTAAATATTGGTTTGAGTCCACTTCTGGACCTTCTGCTTCAAGAAATGACCTCCAGGTATTAAAAGACTTGAAGTCTTATGCAACAATTAATAAAGAGACAGCGGCAATAGCCTTAAAAAAAATTATAGGTCATCTCTGGTATTTTTAGGAAGAGCTAGTTGGATTTGCATTTTTGATGACAAAGTTTCTCATGAAATTAAGAAGAAGATGGTAAATGCTTTAAACATAGAAGGAGTAGATAATCCAGAAAAAAGAGTTACAGTGGATGGAAACCTACTACATTCCAAAAGTCTTAAGCATTTTGTATCCAACAATACTCTTAGATTTTTCAGCACAACGGGTATTAAATCGGGTTTCCTAAAAAAAATGTTGAAGATTGGGAGCAAGATGCAGACTTTAAATTAAGTAAAGAATTAGTTCGGTCTAGGTTGAAGGTTGTTAATGATATTGCTGAACACGGAGTGGCCTTGATGCAGGAATACAATAAATTGCATACACATTATGGAGAACAGAAGTAGTTGCCATTATTATTGGTGAAAGAATTTAGAAAAAAAATATTCAGATCCAAAAAAAGTCTACCATGTGTAAATAATATTTTACAATATTTTCAAATTTAAAGAAAATTGTAAGCAGTAATACAGTTGTTTATAATTATATTTTTTAATGTTAAATATTAATATATTAAATTTTTATTTTAATATTATTTTTTAACTGTTTAATTTAATTTTTATTTTCGAAATGTACCTTTTTAAGTAATAATACAACAAAAACTGATGAACAAATTTGAAATAAATCATTTCATATTAACTGTACTGTAAAAATTAGAAAGTTGGACTGCAAATTAGTGGAGGGGGGCAAGACAATAGCGTTGCATTATCTATGTTGAATATCTAATAACATTCATTAAACTAGATTTATATTTAAGATAAGCATTAGTAAAATTACAATAAGCGTATATCTTTAGCAAAATATAAATAAATTCAGCATACTTACAAAAAAATGTATGTAAAAATATGGGGGTTAATTCGGCCATTTGTATGGGAGGTACCAGAAGGAGTGTGGCAAAGGTTTTGATTTTCTGGGGGTTTATCTGTTATTACAAGGTTATTAAACTGACCAAGTTTAAATGCCATCCAGCTGTCCATTTGGAAATTATTGGTAAAAACTAATTTGTCTAAAAATAGGTAATTTTGTATAGGAGGTACCAGAAGGGGTTGGTCGATATAGTCCATATTCACTCACGAGTCAAACTTTTGCATGTGTTCATCCCACACAAAATTTTATTGAATTCAGTATTTTACTAAAAAGATATGTAGGTAAAAATATGGGGGTTAATTCGGTCATTTGTATGGGAGGTACCAGAAGGGGTGTGGCAAAGGTTTTGATTTTCTGGGGGTTTATCTGTTATTACAAGGTTATTAAACTGGCCAAGTTTAAATGCCATCCAGCTGTCTGTTTGGAAATTATTGGTAAAAAATAATTTTGTTAAAAATAGGTAATTTTGTATGGGAGGTACCAGAAGGGGTTGGCCTATATAGTCCATAGTCACTCACGAGTCAAATTTTGGCATGTGTTCATCTCACACAAAATTTTATTGAATTCAGTATTTTTACTAAAAAGATATGTAGGTAAAAATATGGGGGTTAATTCGGTCATTTGTATGGGAGGTACTAGAAGGGGTGTGGCAAAGGTTTTGATTTTCTGGGGGTTTATCTGTTATTAAAAGGTAATTAAACTGACCGAGTTTAAATGCTATCCATTTGCCCGTTTGAAGGTTATGGGAGAAATATTAATTATCAAAAAATAGGTAATTTTGTATGGGAGGTACCAGAAGGGGTGGGGCAATTCTGCCCATTTACAATTCCGTTACTTCGTTATGGAAATTATTAATACTGAAAAATTTTCATAAGGATCAGTTAAGGTTTACTCGAGTTATTCAGCTTATCCCTCAGGATGACGGTAAAATTTTGAATTTCGAACCCCGGTAGCGACCCCTAAACCTTTAAGAAAAAAATTAAAAAAATTCACATAGAGTTTTTTTGTACGTCTTAATAAAATTTTAAGTTGGCCCATGAAAAATTCCAAAAACATTTTTTTTTTTGCCAAATAAGAATCAACCTACTGTATATGTATTAGGCATATATATACAGACGACTTTCGTCACGTTACACTACCATTACGGTGTTTGTGGACTAAGGCGATTCGCCGGCGCCTCTATCCAATTGGCGGATGTCCTCGACAAATACAAGGGTGATATCACAGCCATACAGAAAATTCCACAGAAAGACACGAACTTGGATGTGAATTCATTGTCGGCAAGAGACTTTAACGCGTAAAACGTACTCACGCGAACATACAGTAAAAACCACGCTCAGACAAGCCACGATGATAAATGTCGGCGTATTATTGCGTGAGGGAGATGAAACGCCACTGCAGTAGGAAATAGCGTCTATGGAAGTATATCGAAAGGTACAGGAAGTTCTACCAAAAGGTCAAAAACAAAGGTTTTGGAACAGGGATCTCCACATGTAAGGATAGAGGTGGAAATTTGGTCACGGACACGTAGGATGTGCTACAAATACTAGCAGCATAACTGACAAAATCATGCCAGTCATCGACGACGGAGTAGATTATCGCGTAATGTCTTAGGAAATGGATGCTGCATACAAGGCAAAACTACAGCGTGTTTTGAGTTTGAGGGAACGATATATTGAGAAGAGGAGAAAGAAGAAACGCCTCTTCAGACAGAAAAAGTGCGTATGGAAGAATAGAGACTACCAGGATATTGAAAGGTACAAACATAATGTTAAAGCACGAAAATTCTACCAAAAGGTCAAAAGTGAATGTTTTGTAACAGGGATCCCCATCTGTAACGACAGGGATGGAAATCATGGTCACGGACACGCAGAGTGTACTGCAAAAATGGAGGGGTAGACTTTTGTGGTCTGCTTGTTCCCTAAGGCATCAAAAGTGACGAAATTACGCCAAGTATCGGAGTCGATTGTGCACCGCCGACCCTAAACGGGAACAGCACGGCAATTGCACAGCTTAAACACAATATAGCTGCGGCAGTCGATGGAATGCCGGCAGAGCTTTTTAAGGTCGGTGGCGATTAAGTGGAAATGTGCATGCACAAGCTCATAAACACGATTTGGCTGAGGGAGTATATGCCCGAGGATGGACCCGATCTGAGTGTTTTAGGTCCTGTGCTTAAGGGGATTCGACTTTCACCCATCGCATACAAAGTTCTATAAAGTGTGTTATGTGAAAGACTAAAGCTAGTCCTTGCGAACCTAATTCGACCTATTAACTTATTTATACCTATTAACTATTTACTTTTTATACCTATTAACTCTACGACCGACCAGATATTCACACTACGACAAAGCCCTCGAAGCTGTTACGACTTTGCGGGATAACACTGACTGACACAAAGTCTTCAATGAAAAAAAGACAACAATCCATTTTCTACCAAACGAGGCTTTAGTCAAGGCGATAGTCAGTCTTGCGATCTCTTTACATCATCATGAAGATGATCATACGGAAGGCTGAGTAAACATGTAAATATCAATCGCGTGATAATTTCGGAATGTTACTGCGGCCTTTTGATTATGGAGAAGCAGTCGGTATAAGTGGGTCTGGTGATAAATTAGGACAAAACCAAATTATTTGTTTTAAAGAACGAAGAATCATATTGTATGGGATACTGCGTGAATGTTGACAAATATAACATTAAAGAGGCAGCTGATTTTTTCTACCTTGGCTTCGCCGTAATCAAAACTTATAATATCGCTCTGGATATAATATCGGTCTGGATATGCGGTAAGCACGCGATTCAATAGCAAAAGCATCTTTCGACGAACAAAGATCTAACTCTACGAGACATTGATCCTACCTGTCTCGCTCTACAGCGCAGAATCCAGGAAGTCTTCGAGAGAATATTGCTTCGCAAAATGTTTGGCCCTAAGCTCCGTCGTCCAAGAAACCATGAGCTGTATATCGACATCGACAAAGGCTAGCTCGTACCAATAGACCAAATGCGCTGGATAGGACACGTTGTACGAATATGAAAGTACTCCAACTCGTAAAAACATTAGCAGTAAACTAGCGGTCGACCATAACTTCGTTTAATTGACCAAATGAATAAGCTGTTACCTAAACTTGGTTTGATTTTTTACATGCGACTACTGATGGATGAATTTCTGTTGCTGCTGCCAAATAAAACGAAGAAGACTAAACCTCGACTCGTGCCTGCCATGGCTTGTGAGACTATCATGCGGGAGATCCAGGGTTCAATTTCTGTCATAGTTAAAAAGAGTTAATTGCAAGAGTTATATAAGGGTTTCAGTTTAGGATCGTGAACAGTGTCCTAGTTGACGTAGTTCTAAGTGCCCCTGTTATCATGATTGCCACCAGTGCTGACCTGAGTGATCAGATTCCAATTTTGTTTACTGTCCAATATGGGCCCACGGTATTTAGCATTGTGGCTAAAACACGCGACTGCCATGTGGGAGATCCCAGGTTCGACTCCTCGCTCCAGTCATCTACATTTTTCTTTCATTGCCTAAAAAATCAAGCGTTCTTAACGGTCAACCCCTGTTTATACGCCCCAGGGGGTACATCAATCTTAAAAGTTTTCGCTTTTATTGCTGTTGCCGTTTTTGTATCGCATAGAACTAGCTACGCTACAAAGTGTGGAACAGACAGCAACGTTCTAATGCAGACGTTGTTGCACATTACGGAGGCGGTGACGTTGGACGCAATGTGCAACAAAGCGTAAATGAAAACAACAACCGACAACTACGATTCATTGTGTGGCATACTAAGAAGACGTACACATACATGTATAGAGGAAATGCAAACATCATCATCATCATCCATCTCTTGGCAGCCGACGTCTGCCATTATGACACAGAAATTGTACAATAAAATTAAAATGTTTTAACTTTTAACACAAAACATAAGGAAATCTCTTGTTCTTTGCCACACTTGGTCTGATTTGATGTTGGTGCCAAATCGGAAAACACAAACAAAAACACTTAGAGGGAGACGACGACGACGACGCACACGCGACCACAGAACGGAACCAACAAAATTAATTTCAACAATTTTGTGCCCCAAAGTACGAGTGACACATTTTCCTCATTTATGTAGGTCGAAGTGGTGTGGCCCATCTTCGCCCATCCTGCTGTTGCTGTTGCTTCGTTTGGTGTGGCAAGATGTGGTGGGGGCCTGTTAATATTCAATGTGGACTAGACAAAATCTAAAGGTGTGTTCTAATTTCTATGGGTTGGTTAAATGTAACCCAACAAATTATAGTATTTCTTCTATGCATCTGTGATTTCATTTTTGGCATAGCAAAATATTTCTGTTTTGTTTTTCATTCTTAAATATTTTATGCTCGTGGGTGGTAAAGGAGGATGACGCGGCGGCAGCATGGTAGGGTAGGGCGACTTAATGTCGAAAGTATTTTTATTGTGTATTTTTGATAAATTATCATGTTCAGAGATGAATTGGGCGCATTTGTTGTCCTTCTATCAATTACAAACAATGTTTAATGATGAGTGCAGTTTGGGAAGATAAATGGGTTATAATGGGGTGAAAATTTACATGTGGGCTAAAAGATGGATAAACATACATCAGATTTTTAGTAAAGTAAAATCGTTTGATTCATCAGCCGTGGTTTACAAATGTTGGTTATGGCAGCAAGAGCAGCGCCGACAAACGATTTGAATCTTGTTTTTCTTTTTTCTTTGTGGTACAGATTAAAAGGTTCCCCAACATGTCCTTTTAAATGATATGCGCATAATTTGAAAAAAAGAAGCAAAAACAAATGTTGGTTTCTCATAGTGAATGGTTGTAAAGTTTTTCAAGTCTACGCACTCAGGAAAGAATTCTCATTTCGTTGTGAATTCTGGTGCATAAGACTTGATAAACATTTTGCAATCATTATACCAAAGTCTGCCGATGAGGATTCATGGAGGAATCTGAAACAGCTGTACAGACTACCAGGGCATATTTATTGATACTAACACAGTACAACATTTTCAGTTCATTGATTTGGGACTCAATTCAAAGAACTGCATGTGAAAGTAGCACCAAAAAGAAGAAGTTCTGTATCATTCGTTTTGACAAGTTACATGCCATAATAATTTAATATCGATTTGAAGTTAGTAAGTATCGTATAGGAAAATTTGTCACGCTTAGGGTATTTAGGGCCTCGGAAGTGTGATGCAAGGTAAAGCTTCTGATCGGTGTAACTTGGCAAACCCAGAGTGATTCTTGCCAATTGCACTTCAGGTCTACTCACAGAGCTCCTTATTTGTGATACTACTGCTTTACAGGAAATCCGGTGGATGGGACACGGGTGCTCGCGCATAAAGATGTGCGACATCTACTATAGTGGCCATGCGGACAAGCACGAGTTTGGATGTAGATTTGCGGTTGGCAAGAGACTGCGACACCTAGTCTCAAGGTTCAACCCCAACCCGGTGTGTGAACGTATAGCCACCATAAGAGTCAAAACAAAGTTTTTCCACATAATACTTATATGTGCCCATGCTCCGACAGAAAAGAAAAGCGATGAGGACAAAGACGAGTTCTACGAGAGCCTAGAAATGTATATGACCGTAGCCCAAGCCATGACATCAAAATTGTACTAGGCGATTTCAATGCTAAAATAGGCAGGAAGACCGCATTTAAGCCTACCATTGGAAAAAGGCAATCTACACACCGCAACGTCGAACAATGGCATCAGACTGATTGATTTCTCTGCGGCAAGAAATATGGTAGTTAGCAGCACTGGATATGACCATAAAAATATTCATAAGGCACCATGGTTATCTCCAGATCAATTCACGAGGAATCAGATAGATCACGTGGTAGTCGATGGAGTGTTCTAGATGTACGAGTGATCAGGGGTGCTAACATTGTATCCGATCTTTACCTTACCTCAGTTAAGGTACGCACAAGGCTAATCATGCCGAAAAATGTACGTAACCTGGCACAATGAAAGCTGGACATCGGTAAACTGGGGACCACAGATGTTGCGGACGCCTACTCCAACCACCTAACTCAACTGCTGCAGAATGCTCCAACCCCTGTTAATATAACCTCACAGTGGCAATATATAGCGGACTCCAGATCAATTCACGAGAAATCAGATAGATCACGTCTTAGTCGATGGAGTGTTCTAAATGTACGAGTGATCAGGGGTGCTAACATTGAATCCGATCTCTACCTTACCGCAGTTAAGGTACGCACAAGGCTTATCATGCCAAAAAAATGTACGTAACCTGGCACAATGAAAGCTGGACATCGGTAAACTACGGACCACATAGGTAGCGGACGCCTACTCCACCAACCTAACTCAACTGCTGCGGAATGCTCCAACCCCTGTTAATATAACCTGGCAATATATAGCCGACTCCATAGAACGCACTGCGAGAAGCGTACTTGGGTACCCAAAGCCGTCTCAAGAAGATGCCTGGTACTATGATGAATGTCGCAATGCTACGAGAGAGACGAATGCTGCATACAGGGTGAAACTGCTGCCAATGGCAACGCGAGCTGTTCGTGAACGGCACAGGAAGAAGAGACGAGAGGCAACTCTTCTTTTTAGACGGAAAAAGAAGGAGTTGAGGAGGAGGCAGGATGAGTGCACTGAGTTGCTCCGAAGTAGAGGAAAAGCCCGAAAATTCTACAAGACAGTCCTGCAAAGCTAATTCGACTTTGCAGATGTACCTTGGAAAACACCAAATTCTCGGTTAAGATTGGTAAGGATCAGTCTGAACTATTCAACACAGAAAGAGGTCTCAGGCAGGGTGATAGCCTGTCTTGCACACTATTTAATATTGTTATGGAGAAGGTGATGAGAAAGGCTGGTGTCAACATGTCTGGCACCATAATCCACAAGAGCCACATGCCACTAGCCTATGCCGATGATATAGACATCATTGGTCGAAATCTGCGGGATGTTTCTGCAGTTTAGCGGTCAAAAATAATGATTACGACCAACAAAGAGTCCTCTTAATGGGGACGCAGCGTCAACGTTGAAAATTATTGTTTTAAGGTAGTAGATGAGATTACCTACCTCGGATCTTCCGTCAACAAGAAATGAAGCGGAGAATTTTGCTAGCCAATAGATGTTTCTACGGACTTCGGCAGCACTTTAGTAACACCACCTTATCTCGGAATATTAAGAAACGGCTATACCAGGTGCTAATCTTATCCGTTCTGTTGTATGCTGCCGAATCATGGGTGCTTACTACAACGGACATACAAAACCTGGGAGTATTCGAGACAAAAGTACTCCGAAAAATATATGGACCTATCTGTGTCGTCGGCGAGTTTCGCCATCGGATGAACCATGAGCTGTATGAGCTTTACCACGACATCAACGTAGCTAAAAGAGTCAGAATCCAACTACTACTATGGCTGGGACATGTTGCCAGGAGGGATGTAAATGCTCCAGCGAGAAAGGTGTTTGAAGGCGAACCTGAAGGACAGCGCAGAGCAGAGAGACCAGAACTTCGTTGGAAGGACCAATTGGTAGGGCCAACTAGAGAACGGACGCAGAAAACCGAAGCGTGTGGAATTCTTTAACACTTAAGGCCCCAAATTTATGAACTACGTTCGCAAGTATTAATAGGCCACTTAAGTAAGTAAGTAACTTGACAAAACGAATGATGCGGAACTTCTTTTTGGTGCTACTTTCACGTGCAAATCTCAGAATTGAGTCCCAAATTCATGTGTTGTACTGCGTAATATATGAACAAATTTACATCAAACTTCTAGATATTGATTGCGTTTTTTGTGTTAGTTACATTATAACAGATATTTGCAAGGAAATCCATATGTATTCGATATTTCTCTTATAAATTCATGTCAGCTTATCGCTTCATAATTTAATTCAAATTCAAATATTGAAAATCTCTTTATCGACAAAGGACACAACAACATTTACCCCACAACAATTAGATGTGTTTGATATCTGTCTATTTCGCCTTTGATAAGTCACGAACAAATAGCTTCTTCCCCACCCCATCTACCGCACCATTTATCATAATTTGTGTTTACACCATAAAAGTAAATAAATATAAACATTTTTGTAATCTCCACCAACTGTTTTGTTTTTTTGTGTAAACGAACATTTAAACTTATACGCACTCAATTAAAAGGACCGAGATATAAAAGAATTTTGTATGAAATGTACTCTAATGTTTGCACGTCAATAATGCGATTTTTATCATCTGCTATTGATAAAACGACATTAACATGCAAAATAAATAAGGGTGCGGTAGAGGAAATTATCTTTGTACATCGTTGTATGCTATTTTACATACAACATTTTATCACCATCATAAATCTATTTATGATACCAGTGAAATGCAATTTATTGTGGGAGCCTAAGCTTTTCATATGCTTCATTTCACAACGTATGTGTACGAGTAATTCGGACCCTTTACGCTGTCTACTTGCTACATATGTTCATCGTATAATGTCAAAGGTGTGTTATATTTAATTTAGATAAGTTTTTCCAGTTCGATTTGCAAATTTTCCGTGAATTGAATTGTATGCAAAATATGTTTTTTTTTGGTATCAATACTAAACCCAGCGAAGTATTTGATGTGAAATTTGCATATTCGGCCTTAAACAAAGAAAATTTAGTGAATCCTATGATTGAGTATGTGCCTAAAGAGCCACATTCCCCTATACGATACTTACTAACTTCAAATCGATATTAAATTTTTATGGCATGATACTTGACAATACGACTAATGCAGAACTTCTTCTTTTTGGGGCTACTTTTACGTGCAGTTCTCAGAATTGAGTCCCAAATCAATGATCTGAAAAATGTTGTACTGTTTTAGATAACAACTTTTTCATCTGGTCCATCCAACGAAGTTTTTGTCGCCACCTCTCGTCCATCGAGTTTATTGCCAAACGCTTTTCGAACTGCTGCATTTTCAACGTGTCTAAGCCATTCGGTCTATTTAAACGCGCTTGACTACGTCGATGTCATTATAAAATTTATTGTTTATACGACGATGGCACTCGGCGTTAACGATGGTGAGGCCAAATGTTTTGTGAAGTATTTTTCTCTCGAATATTCCCAGAACAGATTTATCCGCCTTCGTCATTACCCAAGATTCTGCGTTGTAGAGTAAGTCATTATATCGCTTGCTAAGCGCATTATAGCAGCGGTTTGCGATCAATACTTTAGTCTTAATTTCGATAGATAGAGTCAAAGTAGACACAATCATCTACCACTTCAAAGTTTTGGCGTCCAAGTAGACAAGTAGACTATTTGTTCATTGAAACAAATTCATCACCAGACCCACTTTTGCCCACTGCTTATCAATGTTCGAAAAAGCCGCAGTAACATCCCACAGCTTTTGACCAATGATATCTATATTATCAGCATACTCGAGCAGCATATGACTTTTACTAAAGATGTTACCAATCGTGTTTACTGCAGTCTTCGGCATGATCATCTCCATTATAATGTATTAGAGATCTTATGAAAGTTTGTCGTCATGTCTATAGCCTCGCTTGATAGAATATGGCTCTTTCAGATTTGTTACTATTATCCCCAAAGACTACGTTTCGGTCAGTGTCATCCCGCAAAGTCGTATCAGCTTCACGGGCATACCAAACTCAGCTAAAGCATCTAATAGTTTTTGTCGTATCGAACAGTCGAATGCAGGTTTGCTATGGTTGATCTAAATTTCTTGGGTCTTCTCCAGGATTTGTCGTAGCGTGAATATCTGGTCGGTAGTGGATTTACTACGTCTAAAGCCACACTGATAAAGTCCAATCTGGTTCTTTCATATGGGCTATAGTCTTTCACACTACACTTTGGACAGGATCTTGTATGCGGAGGGTAAAAGGCTGATGCCGCGATAGTTGGTACACACACTTGGATCGCCTTTCTTTAGCACAGGACATAGAACACTCAGATTCAAATCGTCGGGCATGCATTCCTTTAGTTAAATGGCGTTTATAAGCTGATGCATGTATGTTGCCAGCTCATAGCCTCCCCGGTCTTAAAAAACTCTGCCGGAAGTCCATGGTCTTACGCAGCTTTAATGTTGTAAAGCCGTGTTAACCTCTTTTTGGCTAGATGGTAACCTATCTATCTATCTATCTATCTATCTATCTATCTATCTATCTATCTATCTATCTATCTATCTATCTATCTATCTATCTATCTATCTATCTATCTATCTATCTATCTATCTATCTATCTATCTATCTATCTATCTATCTATCTATCTATCTATCTATCTATCGATGATTGACGTGATTTCGTCACTTAGGATACCTTCGGGTATCATAGTATGAAGGTGTTCTTTTTTTATTTGCCGCACACATTGCGTGTCCGTGACCGAATTTCTATATTTGTCCTAAGTGGTGAGTATTCTTGTGCCAAAACCTTTGCTTTTTACCTTTTAGTAGAACTTTTGGTCTTCACCTCTATCCTGGCTGGCTCTTTCTTTGCTTCCATAGACGATTTTTCCGCCAGAAGAGGCGTTTTATCTTCCTCCTCTTCTCATTATATCGTTCTGTCACCGCACGCGTTGCCATTGCCTGCGATTTTATATTGTATGCAGCATCTTTTTCCTCAGACATTAAGCAACATACCTCATCGTTTTAGGGCTTATCTGAGAGTGGTTTTTCTTAATCCAGTACGATCTTTGCGGCTGTGATCGTACTTACTTACGTACTTAAGTGGCCCATTACAACTTACGAACGTCGTTCATATGTTAGAGGCCTGAAGTATTAAAGAATTTCACATGCTTCGGTCTTCTGCTAGCGGTCTTCAGTTAGTCCTACCAGATGATGGCACGTCACCAACCACTTGGACCTTCTAAGGAAATTTGGGTCTCCCAGCTCTGCGCCGTCCCTGAGGTTCGCCTTCAAACACCTTTACATCCATCCTGGCGACATGTCCCAGCCATCGAAGTCGTTGAATTTTGACTCTTTTAGCTACGTCGATTTCGTGGCAAAGCTTATGGTTCATTCGATGGCGAAACTCGCATCAAAACAATAAAAATTGACGGTGCGTCCCCTTCAAAAGGGCTTTTTGTTCGTCGAAATAAGTATTTTAGTTTTGTCCTCGTTGACAACTAAACCCAATTTTTGCTGACTCCTTTTCTAGTGATGAGAAAACTGCAGTAACACCCCGCAGATTTCGGCCAATGATGTCTATATCATCGGCATAGACTAATGGGACCGGCCGTGGCATAGTGGTTAGAACACGCAACTACCATGCGAGATAACACAGTTCAACTCTTGGCTCCAGTCATTTAAAAAAAAGTTTTTCTTTCATTGTCGGCTCCCTCGAATGTTGTCGACAGAAATTTCGCAGTATTAGTGTCGAGTCAATCGGCATGTCTAGTAAGAGCTTCTCAAACAGTGATGTTCGCATTCGTCGATAAACAAGTAGGTGCCGTTAGTTGTGGATCTAAAAATAGAAAGCGTGTTAGTTTGCAACAACGCGAGAAGCTATCCATTACCTCATTCATGGGGTGTAAAGGGAAATTAAGTTTTTTTAAGACTAGTGGTTTTGTGGTTCTTATGGAATATGGACATGTTGACACCAGCCTTTCAAAACACCTTCTCCATAACTATATTAAATTGTGTATAGTACAAACTATCACCCTGCCTGAGACCTCTTTCCGTGTTGAATGATGCAGAGTGCTCCTTACCAATTTTAATGAGGGATTTAGTGTTTTCCAAGCTACATTTGCAAAGACGATCTGCTTTTCATGAGTTTTTTCCAGAATTTGTCGTAAAATTAATATTTATTTCGTCGTAGATTTACCAGGTCTAAAGCCGCACTAACAAGGTCCAATTAGTTTTTCTACAATTGACTTTAGATGTTTACACAATATGCTCGAAAGGAATTGGTAATATGCTTATTCTACGGTAGTTCTTACATTCACTACGAACTCCTTTCTTGTATATGGGACATAATAGACTGAGGCTCCAATCCCCGGGCATGCTCTCCTCTTCTCCCTGTGCCGCTCGCGTTGCCATTGGCTGCAGTTTCGCCCTGTAGGCAGCGTCCGTCTCTCTCATGGCATTGCGACACTCACCATCATACCAGGCATCGTCTTGAGACGGCTTTGAGTACCCAAGTACGTTTCTCGCAGTCCGTTCTATGGAGAATATTGTCAGGAGTTGGAGCATTCCGCAGCAGTTGAGTTAGATGGTTGGAGTAGGCGTCCGCCACCTCTGTGGTCTGCAGTTCACCGATGTCCAGCTTTCGTTGTTCCTGGTTTTTCGCCATGCTTAGCCTTGTGCATACCTAAAGTGCGGTAAGCTAGTGACCGAAGTCAATGTTCGCATCCCTTATCAATCGTACGTTCAAAACGTTCCAGAGCCATCCATCGACTACCACGTGATCTATCTGATTCTACTCGTCCATTGATCTGGAGAACCCTATGCGCCTTATGAATATTTTTATGGTCAAATCTAGTGCTGCATTAAGTTGCAAGAGAGGTTGGTTGCAGTAGGCATTGTCTATCTCGGTTGTGCACAGATTTGTGATGTCTAACATTCTTTGCGTTTGGTTACGAGCGGTTTTAGCACTACTTGTTAGCACTACTTACTAGGTGATCCGAGTCAATATCTGCATAGCGCATCACACGCACGTCCAAACCGCTTGAGACATGCCTTCCATCGATAACCGCATTGGTTTCTTGTTTTTTGATCAGGGGATATCCAGGTTGCCTTGTGGATATCTTTATGCGGAAATCTGGGTGCACTCACTACTATTTTTTTTTGCCGACGCGAAACTAACCATTCTGTATCCATTATCAAAAGTGTTCTTGTGTGGACTGAAATTTCCGGCCGTTGAACCAAGAGCACCTTTTTTTTTTTTTTTTTTTTTTTTAATTTGTGAAATTTATTGTACAATTTTATTTACATTCAAAGGCATAAAGTGTCCCGCGCCAGAAAGGCATAATTAGGACAAGTTGGCAAATTTTACTTTCGATAATGTACAATAACAAACGTTATTATATATTCATTCGAATTCAAGAGAGAAAAAAATAAAAATTTAAAATGTGAAAAAATTTACGAAAAAAAAGAAAAGTAAATACAAAATAGAATTTACTGGAATAAGGCTATAACAGAACCGATTCGACGTTCTCACAAAGATGTTTTTTACAACAAATCTTGAAATTTGACATTCGTTCAATTGATTTGATATCTGTGGGAAGATTATTATAGGTGATACCACCAACATAATCAATCCGCTGTTTTGACTTTTCAAACCTACATCTTGGCACTCTCAAATTTACTCTATTTCTGGTATTAAAATTCATCTGGTTCTGAAAAAAGGTTATTGTGTGGTAACCAATGTTGTGTATACATTTGAAAACATACTTTAAAATGTTGTAGTTATACAATCCATTGATTGGGAGGATTTTGTTACATACTTCTTTATACAATAACGTAGTAGAATAGTTTATTGGTAAATTATGCACAGTTTTCAGCGCTTTATTTTGCATCGATTGAAGAGATTTGAGCGATCTGTTGTTTTTATTGTATGCATAAGCAGTGACTAAGTAATTTAAGTGTGACTAAATTAAACACGAAAAAATCATCAATTTAGATTTAACACTTAATTTGTTTTTTAACTTAAACAAAATTCCAATTGCTGGTGCTATTTTACCTTTCAGAGAGCTAATATGCAAATCCCAAGAAAGGTTGCTTTGTAACATAATGCCAAGGTATTTTACACAACTGGTTTCTTGTATTAATTCACCATCAACAAATACGTTAAAGCTATTACTGGCTGAAGGATTAGGTCGAAATCTTACTAATTTAGTTTTATCAGGATTAATCACAAGCTTGTTTATCCTAGCAAATTCAATTAGCAGCGCAGAATCTCTTTCCATATGTGTTTTTAATACAAGATCGTATTTGTAAGGATAAAAAAGACAGATGTCGTCCGCAAACATGAACAATTTACCGCTCAGCTGTAGGTTTTTGATATCATTGATATATATTGAGAACAATAATGGACCTAAGCAACTTCCCTGATGAACCCCATGTTCCACATAACCAGTAAAACTTTTTTTCTGATCTATCTGAACAAATTGCTTTCTATTATACAAATAACTTTTGAACAGTTGCAGCTCTCTTCCTCGAATACCATAATAGGGCATTTTATCTAGCAGTAACTGATGATCGACGAGATCAAAAGCTTTGGTAAAGTCAAAAAATATGCCTGCAACTCCACAATACCCATCATCTAAACCATTACAAATATATTTGACAACATTTAATACTGCTTCCTCTGTCCCACATCCTCTTCTAAAGCCATATTGATTGGTATATAATAAATTTGTTTCCAATAAATACAAATAGAGTTTATCATATATTAATTTTTCAAAAATCTTATCTATCGTCGATAAAACAGGTATAGGCCTATAATTGCTTACATTTCTTGCATTTACTATTTTAGGTATTGGTACTACCTTGTGGATTTTTAGAACATCAGGGTATGTATTTGAACTCAGCATTTCGTTGAAAATAGCCACAAGATATGGTACAGTTTGCTCATAGCATTCCTGAACAAATTTTGTTGTTATATTATCAAATCCCGGGCTCTTATTCGCTTTTATTCCCATTAATACATCCCTGATCGTATTTTCATTAATAATATCAAGAGAAAAGACATTATTCGTCCCCGAAAGTGTACTTAAGGCATTAATATTATCAGCAGGAGTGACTTCAATTCTTTGCTTTAATTCCTTAACTGAATTTAAAAAATATCTGTTAAGACAATTTGCTTTTTCAATATTATTAAAAATCCTTCTTCCATGCGTATCATTTAAAATGACTTCATTACTTATTTTTCTGCCTAGGGTTTTATTGAGAAATAACCATCCTTTCCTGGGATCATTCGTAGCAATTTCCATATTATCATGGTAATAATCATCCCTACTTTTTCCATTTGCAATGCTTATCACTTTACTTATCCTTTTTAATATATTTCGAATATTTTGATTTTCAGGACTTCTACGACGTTTTTTTTAACAATTTAAGTTTTAATAAAATTAATTTCTGCAAATTTTCATTAATCCATGGGGTCACCTCAAAACGGGCATGTTTTCTTAATTTAGTTACTGATGTTGACTGTTTTATCGCATTTTCCATACAAGAAACTAGTGTGTTTGCTTTTTCAGATACATTTAAACCGATAAAATTAGAAGGTAACTCATTTACCAAATATGTTTTTGCTTTCGCATAATCACAGTAAGTTTTTGTAATTTCGATGTAATCTATCCTGGATAATTTACATTTAATCTTACAGCAAATTAAATTGTGATCAGAAAGGTTGCATTCAACAGAATCAACTGCAATTCTTTCCACAAAACACATCACATCATATAACATCAGGTAAAATAGGCATACTTGATATAAAAGATTTAAGTTGGTTGAATTTAATATTCTTGGAATGAATTTATCTAACGACGAAACGCTTCTGCAATTTATACTTATAATATTAAAATGGGACTGTTTGTAATTACAAATATATTCTTGAAAAGATTTATAAGTTTTAAAATATTTATTACAACTCATTATTAAAAAGGAAAAAAAAAATAATTTAACAAACTCGCAGATATATTAATTTATTTTCTTGTTAATGGAGATAAATACGCATCATCGCCTTCATCATTATCAATGCTGTCATCAGATTCATCCGCCAATTCTATTGCCCTTCCTTGCACTTCCGATCTTCTCTTCCAATATTTATTTGTTGTTGCTTCCAAAAGAATTTTATCAACATCATCCGCGCTTCGTATTAGCTGTTGCTTTGAAATATGATTTTTCTTGCAGTAAATTCTTCCGTTTCGAGCGTAAATTTGTTGATAACCGATCGATTTTAATGTTTTGGCATGTTGCAACAAACTTAAGGTTTCTTTACTAAGAAAGTCGTTGACAAAAACAGTTTTTGTAATTTAATTTTCTTTTAATTTTTGTTTTGCGGCCATTAACTTTTCTTTTTTAGCTTTAGAAGCAAATTTGACAACAATCGATTTATTTCCATTTGCTTTATTCTTGTTTCCAATAACAAAAACTTCTTCAACTTCACTCTCTTGTATTTCAACTCCAACGTTCTTTGATAATTCAATCACTGCATCAAGAGGCTTTTCATCATTTCCAATTTTTAAAACGCTGATTAAACAATCGTTTCTAACCCGGTAATCGCTTAAATTCTTTACCGACTCCTTTAGAGTGATAACTTCATTTTTAAGTCTCTTATTTTCATTTTCGATTTTAGCAATTTTCTTTTTGTTTTCATTTACATCTTTTATCACTTCATCAAATTTTGCAGACATAAACATTATCGATTCAGTCAGCTGATCGAGTTTCTCTAGTTTCTTTAATTGCTTCAGTTCTGTTTTTATTGATTTTAGTTCATTCTTTATGTCCTTTACTTCTTCCTCCTTCTCTGGACTTTGTTCTTTACAACACTGGCAGGTGAACATATCACTCTAATTTTCTATTAGTCTCTCAAATTCTCTCTTGGAGAGACCAGAGCATTTGAAATGAAACATTTTCTCAGAACTGTCACATTCAATATAATCTTGTGTTTCTTCTTTGATTTCATGTTCGCACTTAAAACAAATTGTTTTCTTTTTTGCACAACTTCTACGAGCTACAGCTTTAGGCATTTTAACTTCAGTAACAGCTGATATTATTATGTATCAATTGAGCACTTTTTTGTTATAAGACAACAAGTATTTCCGTGATAAAATTAATATTTGATAGACACGATCAGAGCACAGCCACAAAACGCGTCCTATCGCCAGGGTTGCCACCTTATCCATCCTATTTTAACATAACAATCTCATGTGCAGTCATGTGCAGGGCAGCGGTCATATATCTCCTCCAGGCGCTCATAGAATGCATCTTTAATGTCCTCATTAATGTTTTCCGTCGGGGCCATGAAATCAGCATTATGAACAAATATTTGGCCTTGATGTGAATAGTGGCTACTCGGTCACTTACAGGGTAAAACCGCCAAACAGATGTCGAAGTCTCTTGCCAACTATGAACCCGCATCCAAATTCTTGTCTTTCATCATGGCAGCTGTAAAAGATGTCATAGTTCTTTTGTTGTTGTTGAAGGATGTAGCTTTATACCGATTTTCAATTTAATTGCACAAGATCGGGCATGTAATCCGACTATCATACGATCATTGTTGACAACTCTGTTTCGTTCCTTTGTAGTTTGCAAGGTTCGTGTCAAAGGATTGTTAGGTGTTGTTGTGATTGTTAATCGCCAAATTCCTCCAAAGATGGCGCCATCTGGTTTTGTTGATTTATTTTGCGATGTTGATAATCTGGATTTTTGTGGTGGGAGCTTTTAGGATGAGTTTTGTGGGTTGGAGAACTCGAAAGTATTTGAAAAGTAATTATACCATCACCCTTAGGGATGAGGGTATATATCATTTGATACGACCCAAAAGTGTAACACATAGAAGGAGTCACTTCAGACCCTAGGTTTCTTAGAACCAAATTCGATTCATGACTTTTTAAGTCATTTGAGCCCTGTCCGTCTGTCTGTCTGTATGTCTGTCTGGTGGCTCTCCGGCTGGTTCGCACGATAACTTTCGAAAGACGCAACCAAATGTCTTGAAATTTTGCACGAGTTAATATTTCCCCAAAACTACTTACGGTATTGCAAATGGGCTACATGGCTCCGCCCCTTCTGGTACCTCCCATACAAATACATCATTTTGCCCACTTTAGAAATCGAGTTATAATATCAATACAACCAACGGGATCGTACCCAAATTCTGTACTTAGTAAAGCTATTACAGGTTAAAGTTTTGGAAAAAAAATTGGAAGTCTAGCCACGCCCCTTCTGGTAGCTCCCATACAAATTCACCTTTCCGCCCACTTTAGATATGGAGTAATAATATCAATAAATCCATCGCGCTCGTACCCTAATTCTTAATTTAGTAAAGCTATAGCAGGATACAGTTTTTGAGAAAAAAAACTGAAGTCTACCAACGCCCCATCTGGTACCTCCCACACACATCTGGTACCGCCCACTTTAGAAATCGATTAATATTATTATTAGAACTACCGCGATCGTGACCAAATTCTGTATTTAGTAAAGTTCAAGCAGGATAAAGTTTTGGAGAAAAGATCTGGATGTCTAGACACGCCCCTTCTGGTACCTCCCATACAAATGTACCACGCCGCCCACTTTAGAGATGGAGTAATAATATCAATATTCTCGACACGATCGTGCCCCAATTCTGTATTTTATTAAGTTATAACAGGATAAAGTTTTGGAGAAAAAATTTGAAGTCTATCGGCGCCGCTTATGGGACCTCCCATACAAATGTACCTTTCCGCCCACTTCAGAGATGGAGTAATAATATCAATACATCCAACGCTATCGTGCCCAAACTCTATAGCTAAAGCTATAACAGGATAAAGGTTTGGAGGATAAACCTAGAAGTCTAGACACGCCCCTTCTAGTACCTCCTAGGGTGATCAGTTCAGTTTTCGAAACCGGCTACTCGGTTTTTTTCACTCATAAAAACCGTCGGTTTTTTTTAAATCCCTGTTTTCCGAATATCGAATAATCCGGTTATTTTTTGTCGAATCTCGGTTTTTTGGCGTTCGATCCTTTTTATTTTAATTTATTCATAATTGTGTTAAATGTGTTCTCGTACATGTTTTTTTTCAGCTTCTGCCGGCTTCTGAGAATACAATATGGGAGAAAATATATGATTTTTATATCAGAAAGACGTATTCAAACAATAAATACTCTCATTTTGTATTTAAGTACGAGTAAACTCCCAATTAGTGACGCATTTTCAAAATATATGATCGTAGATGCCACTGAAGATACTACAGAAACAGAACTAAATAAAGCTATAAAAAAACGTTCAAAATCGGAAAACTACCATTAAAAACTCTACTACAAATTTTCTTTTGGAAGATTTTTTATATATGAATAAGGCAAAAGGACTGTAAACCTTAACAGATTACACTACACAATAAGTCCAACTAGTACATTGAGTGAAAGGGCATATTCAATGGCAAGTTTTATAAAAACCAAAGAAAAAAATAGTTATACACCCAAGCACTTAAATTGTATCTTATTTCTTAAATGTTACTTTAGGGAAAACTAAAGATTAAATTTAATATATTTTAATATAATCAAGTATTTACAAATGAATTGTTATGTTTTGTTTGTCTTTGTTAAAATAACAAACTGATCTCAGTAATGTTTTGCATTGTAATAATTGTAAAAGTTTACTTTTTTTAAGTATATTTGAATTTTTTTCTGTTATTTTTCAATGAAATTTTTTTGTCAAAAATTGTGTTTTAATTTGTTATTTGGCATACATTTGAAAACCGGATTATCCGGTTTTTTGTGAATTTCAAAAAAAGCAACCGGTTTTTTTTAAATGCTATTTTTCGAATAATTCGAAAACCGGTTTTGGCAAAAACCCGAATAATTGATCACCCTAGTACCTCCCATACAAATTTACCACTCCACCCACTTTAGAAATCGAGTAATAATATCAATATAATAGCAATTTTTTTATTTTACTGAGGGTGATGGTATATGTAAGTCGGGTCGCCCGACTGAAAATTTCTTACTGGTTTTTAATAGAAGTTGGTTTAGCTAGTGCTCCGACCGGAAATCGAACCCGGTAACTTTGGGTTGCTAATCTACGCCGCTACCACTGAGCTATCTTTTGCCGTGTGCAACTCTGTCCCGTCGTCGCATTTCCTGTACTGCGGTGATGTCAGTGCTGTTTTTGTCGAGGACATCTGCCAGTTGGATACAGGCACCATTTCAGTAGAGAGTTTGGACATTACAGGTGCATATCCTTAAGTAATAGTCCTTATTACGTTAACATTTGGGATTTCTTATTTTCCCTTTTTTGGTATTTTCATAATAGTTTTTTGATTAAAAGTGAGTGGCTTATCTGGCCATAGTGTCCTATCCTAGTTTTTTGTTGGGGCTGCCAAAGCCACTAAGAGAGCCTTTGTGTTGACGTACGGTAACTTTTGGCACCTACTTTCTAAGGTGCATCGGTGGTAGCTTGCAATTTAGGTTGCTCAACATTGCGCCTTCTCATATTTGGTACCATTGAACAGATGTTCAGTGGCATGATTCATTGGACTTTGTGAGCTACTTGGGGACCTTCAAAGAGAGAATTCTGGGTATTCCCAAGCGAATAATAATCAGAAAACTCAAATTAGAAAATCCCCCAAACCCCAGTTAGTCTTGTTATTTCAATGATTTTAATCATAACATACTCAATTTGAATATTATTAATTTTCTTGAATTTACAATTTGGCAATGCACTTTTACGACTAATTGCATAATAGTACTTCAATAATATATATAATATTATATGTCTACCAAATTAAACAAGTATTTTGTATGACAATATGTCAATATGTTAAATAAATAATAATATTTCTGTACTCCAGCATTCATTTATCACGTCAAACCCATTAAAAACACATCAAAACATTTCACACAATTCCACATGTGTGTGTGTGTGTTTGTGTGTTTGTCAATGAGCAACATTATACGGACAATTACCTACAAATTGCGATGGGTTGCAGTGACCTCATTGAAACCTAATCAGTTCCATTACAATAAATCGTTTACAATCATTTTCATTACAATCTTCTCCCACCCTGTCCCCCCATTAAAGTGTGTGGAAAATTAACACAACTGTTCATTTGAAAACACTTCTGCTCATTCACATCAATTGAGGCTACCAACAAGACTTCATATATCAGATAATTTTATTACCGATATCTGTGATATCATTAAATTTATACATTAATGAAATTATGTGGAAAACGAGCAGTAATTAATTTGAAAACATTGTTCTCAATAAAATGCGTAAACGACGAGGTGGACGTATGGAATGGGCGAGGGGGGTTGGGGGAATCAATTATATAAGCATTTGTAATTGATCATCATGTGGAAATGGAAACAGGTCGGTCGGCCAGCCATTGGATTACATTTTCTCCCAAGTGAAACAATAAATTTTCACACGTTCCATCTGAGAAGGAAATCACGAGCATCGACATGTTGCAAATACTCCGTTGCATAGTACTTAGCAGCAAGTAATAACAAAGCTAACCTTTAACATTTGAGTGACGGGGGTACAAAAATACTGGTTTAGACAAAATTCAAATTGGTTTTCATCAACATCATAGCTAATAACTATGTGTGTGTGTGTGCGAACCATCATTGTGTTTGCTGTCTGTCTCTTGTGCTGGGAATGGGGGAAATGAGAAAACGTGCTCGTCGTTTCAAAACAAACTGTTTACCCTGTTCGGGGACCTATTATGAATTTGTATCAATCATTGTTTCTACGTTCATATTGAACATTTGCTAATTATTTTATGTACTTTAAGTGGAATATCCAATTTCATTGTTTGACTTTTTTGTTTAAGCTGTTTACGACACGAATTTTAACTTTTCCCATGAGTTACATGTGAACAGTTTACTATGTTATGTATATTTCAAAGTAGTAATTGTATAGGGAGATTTGCCAAACGTTTTGTGCTTTCATCACTTTCGAAAATTATACAAAATTGGTTTTGAACCATAGTGGAACAAGGGAAACTACAATCAATCAATAAAAGCTGATAAGTATTTTGGTGAAATGTGTAAAAGTATTAGATTCCTAGACAATTCTCTAGCGTCCACGATAATTGTCATCGATGTCGATGTTTTAACGCTTCTCTATATTGAGGTTGTCATTCGCATTATCATGTGGTGATTTATTAGCCAGGTTTCCCTTTTACTTTTCATTTAGAGTTCTGGCCAAAACTCTAAATTGATTAATAAACGTCAGTGCGTTGGCTCAAGATAACATTGGGGAAACCCCAATTTTTTTTTGTATATTATATTCGTTTATACAGCAAAATCCACGAAATTGGTCATTATTAAATTTATAACTGCCTACATTAATTTATTAGTTGCTACTGAGTTAGTTAATGAAGATAAAGTTAATATTCCTAGGCTAACTTTCTATATATTGTTTAAAAATAATCAATAATAATTAAAAATAAGCGAATTAAAAATAATATATTATAGCTTAAATATATTGCCCTTTCACAAAACAGTATGAAAAGGTACTAGAAAGTCGTTCCTTATGTGAGCTGAAGATATTATGCATTTTCGACCCCCAAAAAGGGTGTTTGTATGGGAGGTGGAAGCAGTTTTTGTCCGATCTTTCTCTGGCTTTTCTGATCGATTAAAATATTCGAACATTTATCATAAAAATAAAATTGCTCTCAGATGTATACATTGACGAATACAGACAACCAAATAGTTAGTAGTTTACAGAAGCTGACTCAGGACAGTAACATTTGTGGCTGCCCATTTTTGTATTTTTGCGACTAACGCAGTAAGTCGAAATATCGGAAATAAAAAGTAAAAGTAATAAAAAAACAACAAAAGAATTGTCTTTTAAATACAGACCTTACATCCGAACAAAAGCCCAGCATTATAACAAAGAGGTCAAAAATCAAAAACAGATAAATAGGGAAAAATCCGACAGAGGTATTTTCTACTAAGCGAGGGTTTAGGCAAGGCGATAGTTTGCATGCGATCTCTTTAACATAATAATGGAGATAATCATACGAAAGGTGATAGTAAACACGTAACTCACATGCTGCTCGCGTATGCCAAAGATATATATATCATTGGCCGATCCCTGTGGTATGTTTCTGCAGCCTTTTCAGGCATTGAGAAGCAGACTGCAAAGTGGTCTGGTGATTATTGATGTCTAAACCAAGTTACTTGTATCAATGAACAAAGAGTCTACTCGTTTAAGACGCTGCGTGAACGTTAACAACTATAACTTTGAAGTGGTATATGATTTTGTCTACATTGGCTCGGCCGTAAACAACAATAATAATGTCAGCCTGGAAATTACGGGACATTTGTTAACTTTCTAATGAATGTTTTTGTTTAGTAGTTGTATAGGTACAATTATGTGAATAGTAAATAGTTAATAATATTCAGTAAAAGTATAATCGAAAGAAAAACAATTTAATTTTAAGTTTGGCGCCGTGCAATAAAGCCATAGGTTATAAAGCCCCCCTTACCGCATTCGTCACTCAATGCAATGTATTCTCTAGTACAGCATTTTGTTTACCGACTTATGGACATAAATAGAGATAGAGAGAGAAGCGAGGGTGGTTATGCAGCTAGACTAGGGCGCGTAAAACAAACATGCTAGATAAATTTTATTCAAAAAATTTTCAATAATGTCATAATGGCTTCATTTCATACCCTCTGTGGTAATAAAGCCATATGGCATTATTAACTATGGCTTTATTGCACATCACCTTTAAGTTTATACTGTTTTAAATTATACTTCTAGATAATCCGAATTATGAGAATGCAATAACTCTTATGAGTGTAACATGTTATTTATAATACCTATTTTTTGTCTTTACAGAAATCATTATAATTTTCTTCAGATTAAGGTAAGTGCAAACGATATTATACATTTTACAAGCTGTCCCACAAACTTCGCCCAGACTCCAAAGTGAGGTCCTTATAAGAAAAATTTAAATGAATTCACACATTTTATTGGGGAATAACTCTCTAATCACATTGGCGTTCGTAAAACCGTCAGTGAAAGTAGCAGTAATTAAATTACGAACATAGGACAACTTATTTGTATATATATAGATTCGCCCAGTGTACTTTGATAGCTCAGTAAGGTGACGGGTATAAAAAGACATGTATTTTTAAACTATGTTGGTGAATTCGGACATTTGTAGCGGAGGTACCAGAAGGGGTGTTGCAAAGTTTTTGATTTTCTGAGGGCATATTTACATTTACAAGATATTTAAACTGACCAAATTTAAACATCCTCCAGTTGACAATTTGAATGTTACATTTCCATTACTTTCATTTTAGAAAATATTAATGCAAGCAAATTAGTTAAGGTTTACTGGAGTTATCATGCTCTCCAGCCATCCAGCCAGCCAGACAAAGTGAAGGACATGCCTCAATCATCTTAAAAAGTTCTGAAACGAATTTAGTCTTTTTTAATGCCTTACACTTTTCCTCGGATCATATCATTTTATCATTCCAAAGCCTAAAGGGTGAGGGTGTTAAAAAAAGGTATTACCAGCCAAACTCTTTCTTCAGAATCTTCCTTTTACACAAGGATGGCTGGAAATTTTAGGTTGATTCGGAAAGAGGAACTACTAAGATGGCTTTCGATAGCTCAGTGGAAGCGACGTAGTTTAGCAATCCGAATGTGCCCGGTTCGGTTCCCGGCCGGGGCACTGGCCAAATCAACATCGATGAAAATTTACTTTTCAAATACTTTCGATTCTCCAGCCAGTGAAGTTCATCTTAGTTGCTTCCACTACAAAAATCCAGATTGCACAAGGACCAAGGAAACCAGTAAGAAAGTTTCAGTCGGGCAACCTGACTTACATATACCATCACCCTCAGCACAACAAAAAATTTTCAATTATACTGATATTATTACTCGATTTCTAAAGTGGGCGTAGTGATACATTTGTATGGGAAATACCAAAAGGGGCGTGTCTAAACTTCCAAATTGCTTCTCTAAAACTTTTTCCTGCTTGAACTTTCCAAATAATATAATAACCAGTAAGAAAGTTTTAGTTGGGCAACTCGACTTACATATACCCTCACTCTCAGTAAAACAAAAAAAAAATTCTATTATATTGATATTATTACTCGATTTCTAAAGTGAGCGAAAAGGTACATTTGTATGGGAGGTACTATAAGGGGCGTCGCTAGGCTTTCAATTTTTTCTCCAAAACTTTATCCTGTTATAATTTAACAAAATTAATTGACAGTAATTAACAGTAATTTGGGCAAGATCGTGTCGAGTGTATTGATATTATTACTCTATTTCTAAAGTGTGCGGAGTGGTACATTTAAATGAGAGGTACAAGTAGGGTCGTGCCTAGACTTACAGATTTTTTTGTCCAAAACTTTAACCTATTTTAGCTTTACTAAATACAGAATTTGGGCACGATCATGTTAGGTCTATTAATAATATTAATCGATTTCTAAAGTGGGCGGTACCAGATGTGTATGGGAGGTACCAGATGGGGCGTGACTAGACTTCCAATTTTTTACTCAAAAACTGTATCCTGCTATATATTTACTAAAGAAAGAATTTGGGTATGATCGCGTGGGATTTATTGATATTATTACTCCATCTTTAAAGTGGGCGGAAAGGTACATTTGTATGGGAGGTACCGGAAGAGGCGTGGGTAGACTTCCAATTTTTTTCCGAAACTTTATCCTGTTATACCTTTACTAAGTACAGAATTTGGGTACGATCCCGTTGGGTGTATTGATATTATTATTCGTTTTCAAAAGTGGCCGGAATGATGTATTTGTATGGGAGGTACCAGAAGGGGCGGGGCCATGTAGCCTATTTGCAATACCATAAGTAGTTTTTGGGAAATATTAACTTCAAAATATTAAATTAATATTGACATTCTTTCCTATACAGAAAAGACATTCTGTCTACCAGGAAAGATGTTGTAATGACTTTCTTTTTCTATACCGAAGTCCTTTTAAAATGAGGGTCTATATATAACGAGAAAAAGAGGTCCTATAGACCTAGTTTTTTCTATATAGAAGTTCTGTTGACATTAGTATCCATAACTAAAAAAAGGTTTTATCCATCTTCTTTTCCTTAACGGAAAGATAAGCTCTAAAAAAGGTCTTATCAACCTTTTTTCCATCGATTTTGGTTTTCTATGCAGAAAAGATGTTCTATCGACCTAAGAAAAAATATTGTATCACCCTTCTTTGCGTAGGTTTTATCGACCTTCTTTTGGTAAAGGTTCTATTGACCTTCTTTCCTATACAGAAAAGAAGTTGCATTGACTTTCTTTTTCTATACAGAAAAGTCGTCCAATCAATAATATTTTTCTATACACAATAAAACCTTTTCTATATGGAATAGGGGCCTCTTTGACTATATAGAAAATATGGTCTATCTTTTATATACGTAAAAGAGGATCTATTGTCTTTATTTTTCCTATATAGAAAATATTTTCCATCAACCTTCTTTTACTATACAAAAAATTCGTTCACATTCCTTTCGTGTACAGAAAAGTCATTCAATCAACCTTCGTTTTCTTTATAGAATTGCTGTACTATCGATCTTTTTTTACTATGTAGACAATATGTTCTATACACATCCTTTCCTATACAGAAAAGACTTTTAACGATGTTCTTTTTTCTTTACAGAAAATTCGTTCAATTCATATTCTTTTGCTGTATAGAATAGAGGCGCTGTTGGTCTTTTGTTACTATATCGAAAATATGTTCTATCGACATCGTTTTCATATACGTAAAAGAGGTTCTATCAACTTTTTTTTTCCTATCGAAAATATGTTCTATCGACATCCTTTTTCGTTATTTCAAATCATTTGGTCGCGACTTTCGAAAGTTATCGTGCGTATCAGCCGGACAGCCAGACAGACGGACATGGCTCAAACGACTTAAAAAGTCATGAATCGAAGTTGGTTCAAAGGAACCTAGGGTCTAAAGTGACTCCTTCTATGTGTTACATTTTTGGGGCGTATCAAATGATATATATCCTCATCCCTAAGGGTGACGGTATAAAAAGGAAATGATTTATCAACATCGCAAAATAAATCAACAAAACCAGCTGGCGCCATCTTTGGATGAATAAGGCAGTTAAAACTCACAACAACATCTAACAATCCCTTGACACAAACCTTGTTATCTACAAAGAAACGAAACAGAGTTGTCAATAATGATCGTATGATAATCGGATAAATTGAAAATCGACAAAATGAATTATCACTGCAGCTACTTCCTCCAGTTGTTACAATAACAATAACTAAGATGGTAACATGCCCACTACAAACTAAACTTACTTTAGTTCCTAGTGGGCTCTTTCGGCTCTTAAATAAAAACACACTTCTAAAAAAGGACTCCTTTTTTCAATGTTTTCGTGCCACTGTAACATTTCTTGTCATCATAAATGTTGTCCACTACTCAGAGTACACAAATTTCACTTTAAATCTTTATTGTGTTTCATGTTCGGCCAATACAAATGCATTTTTTTTTATTTGGGACATTTAACAGTCTTTCTTATCTTTGGCAAACTCTAAATCTGAACAGAATTACAATGAGCCATAAGAAAATATTTTATATGCTAATTAAAAATTGCAACATCTTGATAAATGGATTAAATATGCAAACAAATAAAAATATGAATGATATGAAGATTTCAACTGATAAAACGTGCAAAAATGCAATGACACCATTTTATAAACAATCATAAATATCTGGCCAAAGAAAGTAAATAAATCATAAAGAAATACAATGTTTACAGCAAAATACAACACTTTTGTTATCACTACAAACTTCACTATCTACGCCTTGAAGATAAAACAACAACTGTTTCTGTAGGATTACCATTAATACTTAGGTATATCTGCAACTACATACATACATACATACGTGCATATGCACATGGGAAATGTTTCATCGTTATCGTCATCATCTGTTGGCGTAAAAGTGAAGAACCAGAGTAACTGTAAAGATAAAAGTGGCGCAAGTAATGAAGATAAAACGCATGAGAAATCTTTACACATCTTTTACTTTCCATAACATATAATCATGTGCCTACAGCTACAATGGTAATGTCAACATTCTGTAGCAATGCATCCCAACTGGGTCTGCTGCCAGCAACATGTTGCCGAAACAGGTAGTTTGTATCTGTATCTCAAAGATACACTACATTGCTAGCTGGTTGGGTATATGCTTTGTTTACATTTTGTTTTGTTGTGTTGCTCTTCATTTGCTCTCTCTCTCTCTCTCTTTTAGTGTTACGCTCAGTCTCTGTCATTTTCTCATTCTCTATAAATGTTAATGAGAGCTAATTGTGTTAGTGACTTTGTATCATTATTGGAATTTTGCGTTTCATTTGTTTGTTTGTTTGTTGGGTTTTCTTTGCATTTGTGTGTTTTCATTTTGTTTTGTTATGACTTTAGTTCATTTGTTTTTGTCTGCGACTTTGTTATTGAGGTTAGTAACTTGTTTTGTTTACTTTTGGTCGGTTGGTTGATTGGTTGAATGGATGGATGCAATGCTGCAATTGTTAGGAATTAGAAATCAGCTGTTTTTCGACCAGTGCATGCGTGTGTATACATGTGTGTCAAATTTGTGTACATGCTAGTGGTTGTATCTATGAGAATGTATTCTAAATTGAGACTCTAAGAGGAAGAGTTATTTCTTAAGTGCCTTGAGATTTAATATTGTAGTAGGATACATGCAAAGTTTTCTCCTGTGGTATTACTGGGTTAATTGTAGTAATAAAAATTGCAATGATGTGCCAGTGAAAGAAATCACGAAGTAAGCTAGCAGGATCATAAATATTGCATAGAACATATGATATAGTGATTTAAGCTAACAGATCTTAGAATATTAATTTCTTAGTTCAGAAGACGGGATCAAGTCTCCAAACCGTTGTTATCCTAAAACTAAGACATTACCACAAAGAAAGGCAACAAAATATAGACAAAATTTATCCTACCGGGTTTTTTCAACATATACATACTTAATTTTTAGCGCGTGTTTTCCCTTAAGTGAATGCCTGTATGTTTTCCTAGTCTATGCACTTAAGAAAAAATTCTCATTTAGTTATGAGTTTCAGACCTTAAATCTTTACCTCTAGATATAAGATGGCACAATGGTTAGACCACGTGGGACCGGTTGTGGCAAAGTGGTTAGCATGTTCTAACCACTAACTACCACGCGGGAGATACGTCGTTCGATTCCCGGCTCCAGTCATCTACATTTTTTCTTTCATTGCCGGCCCTCTCGATGTTGTCGACAGCAACTTCGCAGTGTAGGTGTCGAGATAATCGGCATGACAAGCAGTGACGTTTGCATTCGTCGATACACAAGTAGGTGCCGTTTCTTGTGAATCTAAAATAGAAAGTCTGTTAATTCAAAACAACGTGAGAAGCAACCCATGCCTCATTCATGGGGTGTAAAGGGAAATTTAAGTAGATAAAAGGTCAAAGACTACAGGTAACCGAAACTGAGCGGTGTAAAACTGAACTGAACTCTCAATGGAGGCCAAGTACATAGGTCTTGTTCTAGATCAGAAGCTAAATTGGTCAAGGAATATCAAAGGGGTTGTTGGAAGTTCGAACTGCAAGGGCGTAAAATATTTGAGTTGAGGTTGTACAAAAAAAACTGTTTTTTGGGGGAAAGATGGCAGTGCCACGCCCCTTTTTATAAAATTTTAATATCGACCGTCTGCAATGACCATCCCAGTGTGATACTGGCCGTAGGGCCTTTTTCTTAGGCTTTGTTAAAACAAACATGGCACCGCCCATTCATACCTCACGAGGTATGAAGATTTGCTTTATATGTTACTGGTCAATGATGATAAGGTCTTGCTGGGAAATGCGCGATGCCACCACGCCTCTTTTTAAAAACTCGTTATATCGGTCATATTAAAGGACCGATTGCAATGAAATATTCAAAATTTCTATGATTTGACCGACTGACGAACATTTCGCAACCCAAACGGCTAAAGCTAGAGCCTTGAAATTTGGGATGTAGGTTTCTTCCATGACGCAAGTGAGGTGTAAAAAGGCATATAAAGGAAGAAAACAAGTATAATTCCCCAGAACCCAGAACCAACGGATGATAACGTCCCTTTTGAAAAAATCGTTATATTGATCAAAATAATGGACCGATTGCAATGAAATATTCAAAATTTTTATCCTATGACTAACAATAATCACTTGTCAGATCACACGGCGAAATCTTAAGCCTTGAAATTTGGGAAGTGATGCAGGTGCAGGGAAAAAGGTCAATAAAAGGATAAAACTGGCACAATCTCCCAGAACCAACGGCCATAGGAAGAATCGCGAAAATAGGGGTGAATGTTCAATTTAAAGAATAGCTGTGCGATACGAAGGTAAAATTGGTACATCACCGAGACCCTGCGACTCAAGAAATAAAGAGCGATGTCAATGCCCTTTATGCGTGCCGGAACTCTATAGCTAAAAGTTGGGGACTCACCTCGAGTGTGACAATGGGACTATATACTGCGGTAGCCTGGCCAAATACTGATTAGAGGGCCTAAATAAGAATAATTTAATAAAAATACTCAGCAAGGTCAAAAGGATGTCTGCAATGGGAATAACTGTGGCTAGAAGGTACACCCCGAACTGACACGTAGTAAAAATTGGCAAAAATCCGACTGAGTCATTTTCTACCAAGCGAGGCTTTAGGCAAGGCGATAGTCTGAATTGCGATCTCTTTAACTTTTCTTTAATCGTAATGGAGATTATCATGCGGAAGGAGGCAGTAAACAGAAATGGTACCATCTTTTACAAAAGTTACATGCTACTCGGGTATGCCAATGATATAGATATCATTGGCCGTGGATTGCAGGATGTTACTGCGGCCTTTTCGAGGAAAGCAGTCGGCGCACGTAGGTCTGGTGATCAATGAGGACAAAACAAAGATATTTGTTTCAAAGAATAAAGAGTCCACTTGTCCGGGACGCTGCGTGAACGTTGGCAACTATAACTTTGAAGTGGTAGATGACTTTGTCTGCTTTGGCTCCACCATAAACAAAAATAATAATGTCTGCCTGGAAAGTTAGAGACTAGTATTTATCGCAAACCACTGCTACTATGCGCTAAGCAAGCGATTTGATGACAAAGCGCTCTCTCGAAGAACAAAGATCCAACTCTACCAGACCCTGATCCTACCTTCTTGCTCTACAGCACAGAATACTGGGTAATGACACAAGCGGATCTATCTATTCTGGGAGTCTTCGAGAGAAAAATACTCCGCAAAATATTTGAACCCATCATCGTGAACGGCGAGTACCGTCGTCGAATGAATCACGAGATGTATAAGCTGTACAACGCACAGTGGGGAAAAAAAAGTTTTTTTGGACATTTGAAATTTTAGGCCGCAATTCTTGACCGGTTTTCAAAATTCTTTTTTTGTATTATTGGAAACAAAATTGTGCACAGAATGTACGTTTTTTCTTATTCCAAATTCCTTACCGTTATTTTTTTAAAATTTGTCAAAGTCGATGCAAAAATAATTTTTGAATTTAATGTCAAATATTTTTTGGATTACGTGTCCTAAAAATTCCGAACTGATCTTAATTAATGTGAACATATGTTACGAATTAAATTCAGTGAAAAAATAAGACAGAAAATTTTTTTTGGCTCAACTGCAAGGAAATATGTGGAGGCACTATTTTCACACTTTAACTCGGTGTCCTGCTCATAATTATTATCCGATTAGAACAAAACCTTATATACAGCCTAGAAAAGTTTTAAGAAAGTCGTCTGTAAAAAATAAGCCAAATCGGTGAAGGTCGGCATGCAATTTTTTAGCATATGTACCAAAATAATGCAGTTTTAAACTTCTGATAAAATACAATTTTGTGTTTACAAGTAGACTAGGTGGAGTGCTTTTCATTTAAAAAGACCAATACCATAATACGTTACATCAACCGTCAATATAAGGAAACTTGTGAAACGCTTCAACACTTTTTAAATTTCAATACTAAAGTTAACCCAAAAATCTACATATTTTCTAAAGAAATTGAAAAAATTTTAGTTACACCCTCGTATTTGCATTTATGTATCAAAATATCATAAGGCATACATAATTAAGCCTACTAATACATATCAAATGTTTATATTGCGATTTTAAGCCCTATGTATTGTAAATATATTTAAATTTTGTATATGCGTTTAACAAATTTCCTTATTTTGGCAGATGATGTAACATATTATGGCATTGGTTTTTTTAAATGGAAAGCACATCACTTAGCCTTCTTGTAAACACAAAATTTTATTTTATCGGAATTTTAAAACGGCATTATTTTGGTACATATGCAAAAAAATTGCATGTTGACCTTCGCCGATTTGGCTTATTTTTTACAGACGACTTTCTTAAAACTTTTATAGGCTGTATATAAGGTTTTGTTCTAATCGGATAATAATTATGAGCAGGACACCGAGTTAAAGTGTGAAAATAGTGCCTCCACATATTTCCTTGCAGTTGAGCCAAAAAAAATTTTCTGTCTTATTTTTTCACTGAATTTAATTCGTAACATATGTTCACATTAATTAAGATCAGTTCGGAATTTTTAGGACACGTAATCCAAAAAATATTTGACATTAAAGTCAAAAATTATTTTTTCACCGACTTTGACAAATTTTAAAAAAATAACGGTAAGGAATTCAGAATAAAAAAAAACGTACATTCTGTGCACAATTTTGTTTCCAATAATACAAAAAAAGAATTTTGAAAATCGGTTAAGAATTGCGGCCTAAAATTTCAAATGTCCAAAAAAACTTTTTTTTCCCCACTGTGCAACGGCATCGACGTAGTCAAAGGTGTCGAAGTATACCAAATGCACTGGCTTGGACACGTTGTACGAATGGATGAAAACGTTCCAGCTCGAAAGGTCTTCGTCAATAAACTCGATGGGCGATGACGACTTCGTTGGATGAACCACGTGAAAGAGCCGTTATCTACACTTGGTGTGACTAACTATATACGGAGCGTAAAAGATCGAAGCGCTTGGAATTCTGTTCTACTTGCGGCTACTGATAGATGCATTTTATGTTGTTGTTGGCAATATTTCGGCCCCAGGGGCTATCAAACTGAGTGAAGCTGACTGGGAAGTTTCTCCTGCTTTTGGGTAGGTTAGGTTGTGGTCACTTGTAATCTGGTAAAACCAGATCGCAGGTCTGCATATCCATTGTGATTGTTCGTTAGAAAAAAGAAAAAAGAAAGGGTTGGATAAAGTAGAAGAGAGGAAAGAAAATTAAGGGAAAATCCTGGGAACCCCAAATTGTTATCTAGGCTCAGCTACCCGTGCAAGGCACCACATGAAAAATATTAAGTCGCCTACTCGGAATGAGAAGAGTAACTCTAGGTCTTCTATATAACTTTCCCCTAAGTGTCTTAGACTCCTACGGGTAAGAGCGGGGCAGCTATGTTCCATCGTTTCGAACTCTTCCTCGTCCTCATACACAGGCGGTAGTCTGGTATGTATCTATCCCATTTGCCTGTCAGGTGCCTGATGACCTGTTAGAATTCCACAGGACAGTCAGGTTACTCCTGTATAGGTCAACCATGTACGCCGATCGTGATCTGCCACATTCGAGCCACAGCGTTCTAGCAGTTATACAGGCGGTTCTGTAGATCCAATGTCTGCTTTAGGGTACTGACGATCCATTTCAATTGGCATCTATTGCTGACTTTTTGACGAAATTTGTGGTTTTCCCTAAAGTAAACGTTGAAAATCCGAAAAGATTGGTATGATATGACGGCGGGACATCTTATGGGGACTCCACTGTTGTTGTCTTTTCCGACCAATCGAAGATGGAACATGGCACAGTTGATGGTGTGTACAGCGAAGGTCTGCAGCTTAAACTCTCTTTCAGGCTACATAATGAATGCAGTATTTTTCAGCCTTAGTTACTGGCCATTCAGAAAGCCGCGGGGACTATTACGGTAAGTGGAATTGACACTTGCAGACTGATA
Organism: Muscina levida; assembly: GCA_964034835.1. NCBI lineage: Eukaryota > Metazoa > Arthropoda > Insecta > Diptera > Muscidae > Muscina > Muscina levida. The sequence continues at coordinate 110,597,751 of OZ035880.1, forward strand.
ACTATCTATGTGTATAGCCAGGCTGCAATAAAAGTTATCAATTCTACATTGTGTAAATCAAATTTGGATGGACTAATGCCTCTGATTGTCAGCCTCTGTTAGGTTCCAGGATATAGCGAGATCCCTGGTATGAATCTGCAAAATGCTGTACTATGCCTGATCCTGATTCTCTGGGAGATATTCACCCGTACATTTGTAACATGTTTGGCTCAGTGAAGGATTGAATGTTGGATCTCCAAAACCTACGGTAAGATCGCTGTGGCCTGAATCGTGATCGGGGTACTTGATTGGCCTGTGCAGGAGTGAGACATGAGACTGGCCTATGGGTGTACCGGAAGGGGTGTGTAGAATGGTTCGGTTTTCTGAGGTTTTGCCCACTATTTCAAGATAAATTAAGTGACCAAATTTAAATATACTCCAGTCGTCCGTTTGGAAGTTATGAGAGAAATTTAAATTTTCCAAAAATAGGTAATTTTGTATAGGAGGGATTATATGGGCTAGGTCGATGTACTCCATATTCTTTTCTGAGTCAATAACTCATAAGCGTACAAAATATGAATGATTTCAGTGTAATTACAGAAGACATATGTTTGATTACCTATGAGGGTCAATTCGGTCATTTATACGGGAGGTACCTGAAGGGGTGTGGCAAAGGATTCGACCATAAAATTTAACACGCAAAATTGAAATAGCCGTCAGTTGTCCGATCAGAAAAGGTTTTTTTTTTGAGAGGTACCAGAAGGTGTCGTCCGATATAGTCCAATAGGATTCACTCGAGTTATCCTGCCCACCAGCTAGACAGATGAACATGGCTCAATCGTCTTAAGAAATTCGATCTTAAGATATTTGATGCGTTATGCGTCTTCTCATATCAAATAATACATACCCTCATACCTTAGGATGAGGGTACACAAATTAATTGTCATATCAATGAATGCCTCTAAGGCAACAAAAGGCAGCATTTCTGTTGTAACAGCTGGGCTGCGTCCAGGATTTCTGCCCGGAAATGAAAAAAGGAATAAAATTACAGGGAAATGTTGTCACGGAGGATTTTGGAGCTAGAGGAATTGCGCCACATCAATAGGCTTCAACCATAGATCAATTGGGTGATCCTATGGGAGACAGTTAAATAAATGCATCGTATCCTGAGAGCTTAGGTGGCATAGGAGGCATCTGTTAAGTGTAGTAGTAGTTAAGGATACTGCTACTCTAAGCTGCGCCACGGTTACCATGGATTTTCTAGGCAGCTGCCCTTCACTCTGATCGCCCGTGGGGGGTGTTCGCTAAGGACTCTTTTACATCGATAGCCTCTTTTAGACGTTGACACGGCTTCACGATGTAACTCTTTTTGCGCAGCTGTGATAGACAATCTGTTAACGTCAGATGGTGTGATGTTTTGAATGTTAGATCTGAAGCGCCTAAAGTCCAAACGTATAGGACGGTAGGGGGTGGATTTTCCATCAAGAATTGATGGTTGGGGTGTGTTGGCAGGTGGCATTATGTTACTGTACTGGCAAAACACTGGTCTGCTCAAGGAGATGATCCTCATTTGTCATTGAGAGGCATCCGGTAGTGATCCTAAGTGCATTGTTTTGTACCGTTTGTAAACCTGGCCATTGAGTGTCATTTAGGAAGCTTTGTGATATAATAATAATAATAATAAACAATAAGGAAACTGTGTCGATTCCGCATTAGCTTCGTGCACCATAGTGCTTACTTTTAAGTTTGCGTAAGGTGAACCTTAGCTTTAAATTTTATTACATGATCATTTATATATTGTGGTAAGCCTATAAAAAGCTCCAAAGTGATTGTGGACACATTAACCTTAACGGCATAAAATCTGTTATATCCCAAAATAAAGCAACTCAATTCTGTATACGTCCTCCATGCGGAAGCCATCCAAATTTTCGACTTAAATACAACAACTTGCACTAAATTCAATATGGCAAAGATGCCGTTATTTTTAGCCACACCATTGAAGCGCATCAGTTTCCTGATGTTTCTTTTTAAAATCACATCACATCGATTTGTTTATTTTTACTTTTTGCTTGATTGGTTTGACTCAGTGCGCGCCTCCGCTCACCACCTGTGTCAGTTGTTCATAAAATTATGAACTGAAGAAGACGTCGTGGTCGTCGTCATCATCGCCCATTGAGACGCCAAAACCCCCCCCTACCACAAGTGAAAGAAAACTTGTAACCATAAACCCATTAAGAAAGTCGCACGAGACAAATCAACAACGCTCCAACGCCACGCACTTGCCAAAAACCACTTGTCAAGAAGTATCTGTGTGTTGTGCGTGTGTGTGTGTATCTATGGCAAACAAACAAATGTATCTGTAGGTTTACCAACATGTTGTACGCTGTCCCTGCCTGAGTGAATGGATGAACCGCAAGTAGAACCGTTCGTTGTGCGTTCCTCAGAATGCAAAGAATTCAAGGCAGACGTAAGAAAGCTTTCTTAAAAATAAAATATTCTGCCTGCAAACAGATGATAATTTCTTATTCGTTGTTGTCGTCATTATCGGTCGTCGTTTTCTTTAGCTGTTAGCAGTACGCTGCCGCTGGGCCTTGTTGTTGACAGGCTAAATGAAAACGTAAAGAAATTAAATGAGCATAAGAGAGTGCGAGATTATTTAGACATGCAAAAGAGAACAAATGACAGGAAAACACTTGTGATGGGCTAGTTGACACGAGGGGAAGGGGCAGCACGCGAATTTTCTTATCAAAACAGTGCATAACGTTTTTTGAACTGTAGAATTTGTCAAGTACATTGGCACAGTGGAACGCGTGGGCGTTTGGGGAAGTGTGAATAAACTGAGGGAGCTATCTAATCAGTGTTATTAGTTTAGCACTTCCAGCACAATGTTTGGGTTGTGCACTTCGTTTTTTTTTTATTGATTGAATGAGTGGGATAAGAATTACGAGGGAAAGCTAAAAAGTTATTGGGCTAGGCAAGAAAATACGTCATTGTTAAGTAATATGTATTTTTAAAAAATACTTATCGGGCGGTCACAAGTTTTTTTTCTCCACATACGGAACACACGGTGAGACCAAAGTCGAATTGAACAAACTTTTAGCGAAATCAAACATCATCAGTAGAATACATATTATGCAGCGACTAAAGGTCGCCTCTTGGTTGACAAAATGCATGAAAATCCTTCATAAGATTGATGAGTTAATGTGCGCAACATTGTTGAGGCTGGGAATGAAGGTGTATAAAACAAACACATGTTCATATAAGGGATGTAATTTCTAAATGGGCTTTCACATGTTTTTTGGGTAACGGGCATCATAGCCAAAATCCGATATCATAGCCATACTCTCCCCCTTAGGGTTCAGGGTATATATCATTTGCTACGAGAGACAGTGTAACGCTTTAAAGGAGAAGGGTTACACCCCTAGTATCTTAAGACCAAGTCCTTTTCACGACTTTTTAAGAGAATTAAGCCATGGCAGTCTGTCTGGCCTAACTGATCCTCTTCAAAAATTTACCATTATCACAATTTTTCAAAATGAAATAATGGAATTGTAAATGGGCACAAAAACTCCAATCTTTTGGTACCTTCCATACAAAATGACATATTTTCGATAATTAATATTTCTTTCATAACTTCCAAACGGACAACTAGAGAATACTTGAATTTGAAAAGTTAAAGGAGGTACCAGAAGTGGTGGGTCAATATAGCCTGTATTCAGGTATAAGTTAGATTTTCATTAGCGACTTTGGCAGCATAGAAAAGGAGACTAAAATTTAAGGTATTTTTAAGTCAGCTTATGGTCCAATACCTCTTAGGTTCTTTTTATCATTTTGGGTTTACATTGGGTGATTTTTGACCAGAAAAAAAATATATAAAACATTCATATGCGGGCCACAACTTTGACAGTAGATTCCAAAATTTGGAGAGATAGATATTCTCGTGAAAATAGCTTACTTAAAAAACTTAATTTCCCTTTGCACCCCGTGAATGAGGTATGGGATAGCTTCTCGCGTTGTTGTGAATTAACACGCTTTCTATTTTTAGATTCACAACTAACGGCACCTACTTATTTATCGACGAATGCGAACGTCACTGTTTTGAGAAGCTCTTACTAGACACGACGATTGAATCGACGCTTAATACTGCGAAGTTGCTGTCAAACAACATTCGAGGGGAGCCGACAATGAAACAAAATTTTCATTTATTTTTTTCTTTTTTTTCTAAGATGACTGGAGCCAGGTTTGAACCTGCGATCTCCCGCATGGTAGTCGCGTGTTCTAACCACTATGCCACGGCCGGTCCCGTGAAAATAACTATGTCCATTAATAAACCACGATCCGGTTGACCTAGACCCCGAAAATGTAATCAACCTAGACATTTTTGTCGAAAACGGCCTGATACCTTGAATGCGTGCAAAAACATTAAAATTTACATCCTTAGAAATTGAAATTATATCAACAGAAATTAAAGCATAAAAATGATGCTCACAGGCCCAGTTTTCTTTCGCAATGCTAGAAGAATTTTCTAGCATATTTTTCTAGCTATTTACCCAAAGTTTCTATATAGCAGTGTTAGGCATCCCATAGCCTCGCGATTCCGACTATCTTTATAGACTCGATTGGAAATTCACATGTACGCAAGTTGGTTGGCAGAATAATTCAAGTAAACCTTAACTGACCTTTATGAAAATTCGTAAATGGTCAGAATTGTCCCACCCCTTCTGTTACCTCCCATGCAAATTTACCTATTTATGGATAATTAATATATCTTCCATAACTTGCAAACGTAACACTACATGATCTTTCAACTTTGTCGGAATAATAACCTTATAAGAGCAGGTAAAACTCCAGAAAATCAAAACTTTTGTCACACCTCTTATGGCACCTCCTATACAAATGACCTAATTTAACGTAATATTTCTACACGCCTTACCTTTTTGTAACTAAACTGAATTCATTCAAATTTTGCCCAAGGAAAACGCTTATGTAAATCTAACTTAGGGATGAATACGGGCTTTATTGCCCTACCGCTTCTGGTACCTTTCATACAAAAATACCTACATATTTTTGGGCAAATTAATATTTCTCCGAGAGTTCTATTCCCAAACGTTTACGCATACATAAGTTATTTATTTTTCAAATTTGTTAATTTCAATAACTCGAGATTTAAACAATGGCATACATAGGGTGAGGGTATTTATCAGTCAAATTTTGGGGACGTTGGGTGGGGTTAAATGACAGTGCATCGTGTTCAAAGTTGGTGGGGAAAGGAAAAAATCCACATCAAGCCCCGCAACTGCCTTGTCGATACCTAAAGGGGTAAAATGTATGACCGACCCCCAGTCAATTTTCCCTCCTAACATTGTTTCCAAACATATCTACTTCCCATCTTCACATTCTAAGGGGACTCGTAAACTATATCAGCCCTAATGTATATATAAAAGACAAATATTGACGTGTGTGCGGCGCCTCGACCCCTTTTTGCCAACTAGGTTCCAAATTGCAAGTTCACATCTTTAGGTCAACTGTAGTACACCCATA